>PVHT021183705.1:11605678-11642072 GCA_004024745.2 Catagonus wagneri | reverse complement strand
GGGGGGTCATACGGTTTAGAGACCCTGTTTCACAGTGACAGGTAGGAAGAGTGTTACATGCCATTGTCTTATTTAACAGTGAGGAACCTGAGGTCAGAGGAAGGAAACAACTTGTCAGTCACTAATGGGTCAGAAAGCTGCCCCAGCTCCAGCTCACTTGGATCCCTTTCCAGTGGGTGACACTGCTGCGTGGTGAGTTCCCTCCTGAAGGTGACACCTGGGTTGAATGTGTGGAAGGTGGGCTGTGGCCTCACGTTGCAGGCAGCAGCCCCGGGAGATGGTGAAAGCCTACCTCGGACTCGGTCAGGAGATTCTGGGGCTCACACACCCCTCAACCTCACAGCAGCCTGCAGGAAGCCATGACTTTCTGGCCAAGATCCTGGACCCTGCCTCCCAGGAGCTGCCACCTTCCACCCTCCAGCTGAGCCCTGTCACTAGACAGAGGGATGGCCCTAGACTTTACCTCTGGCCCAGAGAGGTTCAACCAAAAGCCAGGGCCGAGCACATTCAGTCCGCATACATCCTGGCGCTGTCAGGGCACAATGTATTTCCTTGGCCCCTTTAACAGAGCTGCTCATTAGCAAAGATCACAGCAGTGGACAACGGGGCCCTGACAAGGCATCCAGCCTCCTGGGAGCCCACTCCATCACCCCGAGCCCTTCCCTGGGAGCTGGGGCCAGTGGAGCCATAAAGGTCTGTAGGGGACACAGTGGCAGGGCTGCAGTCTGCGAGGCAAGGGAGGAAAATCACAGCAGTGAGTCAGGGCCCATGGAGCCTATTGGCCTGGGATCAAGGTCCCTTCCAGCTCCTGCTGACTTGCTGACATTGGCTGTATTGCATTCTCTTCCTGAGCCTCACCCTCCACATCTTAAAATGGGATTACCTATAATGCCTACCCCGGGGTTGTGGGAGATTTAATGAGGTTATAGGGTAGAGCTCTTAGCTGGACACATTAACCACGGATTTTTTTGTTTGTGTATTTTTTTTGTTTTGGGGTTTGCTTTGTTTCGTTTGTCTTTTTAGGGCTGCCATGGCATATGGAAGTTCCCAGGCTGGAGGTTGAATTAGAGCTGCAACTGCCGGCCTACACCACAGCCACAGCAATGCCAGATCCGAGCCGCATCTGCGACCTACACCACAGCTCATGGCTGGATCCTTAGCCCACTGAGCGAGGCCAGGGACTGAATCCTCGTCCTCTTAGGTACTGGTCCGGTTCATTACTGCTGAGCCACGAAGAGAACTCCAACCACAGCTATTATTTGCTTTGCAATTCTGAGAAGGAAAGAGACCACTACATAAATACAGGCACGTGACAGAAAGCCCATCCACCAGACTGTGTGGCCCTCACATTCTAAATCACGTCTGTTTCCGGCCTCCTCAAACATGGTAGTTGGGATTTAACATTTTTCTAATGATTCTGAATTGACATTACTAAATGTCACATGGTAACAGATATCGAGGTGACTGGATGCAAGCTGGGCTATTTGTTCAAACGCTAAATGCCGCAAACAAGGTGGTTCTGTTCAAATCATGATCATGCCCATAGCAGCTTTTCTCAGTTTGCTGGTCTCCTCTCTCACTGTCAAGTTCTTGGTTACTGCTTTTCACGGCTTCCAGCAGGCCTTGCCCAACCCCTCACCGTGTCCACTATCACCGCCACCTCTTAGCCTGAGTTGAGAAACCAGATAAAGGAGCCTGTTCCAAATATACGTAAAGTGAGAGCTAATAGGTTCGCAAAGAGCTGACTCTTCTGCACAACAAAAATGCTTTAGTAGAACTGAGGCCGTTACCCAAGGCCTTCTGTTCACTTCTTCTTTTTAGGGCCGCACATACAGCATATGGAGGTTCCCCAGGCTAGGTAGGGGTCTAATCAAAGCTGCGGCTGCTGGCCTACGCCACTTCCTCAGCAACACCGGAGCCGAGCCACATCTGTAGCCCACACCACAGCTTGCAGCAACGCCAGATCTTTAACGCACTGAGCAAGGCCAGGGATCAAACCCAAGGCTTCATGGATACTAGGGTTCTTAGTCCACTGAGCCACAAAGGGAGCTCCTCGTCCCACTTCCTGGTCTCATCCTGGATGGCTGTGCTTTTGGGGGGTCAGAACCCTAGAAAAGTGCCCATCACTCTGCTAAGCCAATGTGACTTCCAGCATGGAGGGTGCTGCAAGATGCTTCGTTTTTCAGATGCGTGTAGAATCAATATCACGGAAACAATTGCCGCTTTCCTTTAGTATTTTGTTAGAAATTTAGGGATTTCATCTGAGTTGAATACAAGTCTCTGATGCTCTGGGTTTCTTATTCCAGCCTGCAGGGACCATGCCAAGGATGATGAGGAAGTCAGTCCAAAAAGAGCCAGGGGCTCCTAGCCTCTTGATTTCTCAGCTCCTTCTCCATGGAGCACTTGTGGTGTTCACCTGCTTGTTCCTGAGCACCCTCATTCTGCTGTGACCAAGCTGCCCTCTTCCAGGGGACATGTGCTAAGCATCGTGATGTGCCAGGCACCAGGACGGGCGCTGGGGGGTCCTTGCCTCCAGATTCCCCCATCCGGTGTGGGGAGCAGACTGGCAGCAGCGGTCAGTCCTGCCTTGTGTCGAGGGTGTAGCAGGTACAGAGTTTCTGGGCACTCAGAGAAGAGAGTGATCAGCCCTTCCCCAGGGGGAAGGCAAAAGCTTTACCCAAGAGGGGCCCTTTGAGCTGAGCCTTGGATGCAAAAGTGGAAGAAGGAAAGATATTTCTGGCAGAGGAAACAGCTGGAGCAAAGGCGCAGAGGTATGAACATTCACAGCTTGTTCGGAACCAAGGGAGGGCAGGGGAGGGGCTGAAGCCTGAGTGTAACGTCCCATCAGCGTCCACCACCATCACAGACACAGTCTGAGCAGGACCAGAAAAGGCTCCAGGGAACCCTTGGGTCCCTTACGTATTGGCTGGACCCAGTCTCAGGAGACCCCCAGTCCTGCTTTAAGATTTAGGAACTCAAGGTTCCACCAGCTTCCACCCCAGGCCCAGGTGGGCCTCCAAGAGCTTTTGACTGCCTACTGCAGGCAGCACGTGCAGACTAGCCTCTAGCCCTGAGTGAACATTTCCACAGTGGGGCTGATCCCTGGCCAGGCAGGCTAAAAATAATCTTGGACAGATATCCAGACCAGACTCTGACGCATTTGAACCAAAAAGACTCCCAAGATTTGCACAGTTGATGAAAAGTAAAATATCAACAGGCTCCTCCAGCTTGGGGAGCACTTTGCCCAATCGGTGATTCAGCAAAAGATATTTGTTCAGCGTCACTGCCAGACGCTGGGGAGAGAAGGGCAGGGAGTGTGACAACGTCCCTTAAATAAACCACGGTTCATCTTTAGAGCAGCTAAAAAGAATGAGGTGGCTCTATATACACTGATCTAGAAAGCTCCTAAGACATATTAAATGAACAACTGCAGAACAATACATAGGGCCACAGCATATGGAGATTCCCAGGCTAAGGGTCTAATCGGACCTGTAGCCACCGGCCACAGCCACAGCCACAGCCACGCAGGATCCAAGCCACATCTGCAACCTACACCACAGCTCACGGCAACGCCGGATCCTTAACCCACTGAGCGAGGCCAGGGATCAAACGCACAACCTCATGGTTCCTAGTCAGATTCGTTAACCACTGAGCAACGACGGGAACTCCTGCAATAAACATTTTTACTTGAATTTCTTTTTTTTTTTAATCTTTTTAGGGCCACACCCACGGCATATGGAGGTTCCCAGGCTACGGAGTAAATCAGAGCTGCAGCCACCGGCCTACACCACAGCCATAGCAACGCCAGATCCGAGCCGCATCGGCGAACTACACCACAGCTCACAGAAACGCTGGATCCTTAACCTACTGAGGGAGTCCTCATGGATACTAGTCAGATTTGTTTCCACTGAGCCACAAAGGGAAATCCTTTGCTTGAAATTCTGACTGCATTTTGTGTTATTTCCTTAGAACAGATTCCTAGAAGTCAAATCATTGATCCAATGGGTATGAACCTTTTTAGGTTCTTAACAGCTACTGCCAAATGGCTCTCTAAAATGAAGAGGACAGGAAGGAATCCATTTCAAATTCTTGAAAACCTGAAGGATTTTTAAAAATAATAGGTAAAAATATTCCTTGGCTATCAGTGGAGCTGAAACTTTTTCTCATATATTTATAAGCATTTTTTTGTCACCTATGAATCATTTGGTCACGTTCTTTTTTCCTGTGTTTCTATTTGTGTTGATAATTTTCTAATCTGCTTTATATATATAACAATATAAACACTTAATAATGACCCAGTGTTCTCATATATATCACAAATATATATATTGGAAAATATCTGCCACACATATTTGCTTTGGGGAAATACTTGCCATAAATAAGCGTTTTGGGAAAACATTTGCCATACACTGTTTTTTTTGTTTGTTTGTTTTTTAGGGTTTTTTTTGTCTTTTGTCATTTTTAGGTTCCCAGGCTAGGGGTCTAATAGAAGCTACAGCTGTGGCCTATGCCACAGCCACAGCAACACGGGATCTGAGCTGCATGTGCGACCTACACCACAGCTCAGGGCAACGCCAGATCCTCAACCCACTGAGCGAGGCCAGGGATCAAACCTGCAACCTCATGGTTCCTAGTCGGATTAGTTTCTGCTGAGCCACGACGGGAACTCTCCAACATTGTTGTTTACCGTTGTCTTCCAGCATTTGTTACTACCAGTGTTTTATACATTTTTTAAATGTGGTCAGATCTATTGCTTTTCCTTTGGGATCTCATTTGAATCCTTGGAAAGACCCTCCCAGCCAAAGATGGAGGTAAATGTTTACATGCATTTTCTTTTATGTTGTGTGTTGCTTTGGGGCGGGGTGGGGGGCCGCACCCACAGCATATGGAAGTCCCCAGGCTAGGGTTCGAATCGGAGCTGTAGCTGCCGGCCTATGCCACAGCCACAGCAACACAGGATCCAGGCCGCAACTGCAACCTACACCACGGCTCACAGCAACACTGGATCCTTAACCCACTGAACCCTCACCCTCAAGGACACTATGCCGGGTTTTTAACCCACTGAATCACAACGGGAACTCCCCTGCAACCTTTTAAAGTTGTACACAAAGTCAAATATCAATCCCAAGAGATATTCAAGTTTAGCCAAAAGCAAGCCCGAATATGACACATATTAAATTGTAAGCAGCCTTACCCTGGTTCAGCAGGGGCCCCGGGAAGCATCCCTCTCCGCAAACAGATCCATGTTCAGTTTTTCTCATCTCACTCTGAGATTCCTTCCTGCTTACCATCAGAGAAGATGCTGACGGTTTTTCCTGTCCTCCTCACTGTCCCCCCACCCCCAACCACACTGTGTCTCACAAAGGAGCAAGGATCCCAGCCTGGGGCTCCCTGTGCTCCACTCCCCTACCCAGGCCCTGCCACCACCAGAAGGAAGGATGGAGGAGGTACTCAGCTTTCCTGGGTATCTTTCACGTGTACTAGGACACATGCCATTAAACTTCCATTTCTCTCCTTTAAAAAGGGGCGGGGCGGGGGGGGAGAATGGAAACTCCTCAGACCCGCCCTAAGTGGTGACTGGTGTCTGCCTGTGTGGAGAAGCCCAGTCATCAAAGAGGTGATGGATTAGAGCCTGGACATATAATTCTCAACTGCAGTGTCTGGTCAGCTCTGAAGTGCATTATCAGCAATGTTTACTAATAATAGTTAAAGAACCAAAAAGTTTAAATGATTAACGTTCTGTTCAAAAAGGCATGCTTATTGAGTAGCTTCAAAATACTATCTCAAAAACCGAGGTGAGATATAAAGAAAAACGGCAAGAATCAACTATGTATTGATCACCTTTAAATTTCCCTCCCAGTCCCAAGCCATCCCCAGACCCTTCAGAGAAGGACTGTCCCAAGTTCCGTGGCCACTCCCTTGCTCTTCTCTATGGTTGGACCGTACACGTTCGTACTTTCAAATATTCTGTTCACCTTTTTTTTTCTTTTTAGAGCCGCCCCTGTGGCATATGGAAGTTCCCAGACCAGGGTTAGACTCAGAGCTGCAGTTGCCAACCTACACCACAGCCGCAGCCACACGGGATCCCAGCCACATCTGCGGTAATGCCGGATCCTTAACCCACTAAGTGAGGCCAGGGATTGAACCCATATTCTCATGGACACTATGTCAGGTTCTTAACCTGCTGAGCCACAGTGGGAACTCCAACATTTTGTTCAGTTTGTATGCTTTTCAGTTTTATCTAAAATGAAACAGTACAGGAGGCGTTCCCGTAGTAGCTCAGCCGTTAATGAACCTGACTAGTGTCCATGAGGACTTGGGTTTGACCCCTGGCCTCGCTCAGTGGGTTAAGGATCCAGCATTGCCGTGAGCTGTGGTGTAGGTCACAGACGCGGCATGGATCTGGTGTTGCTGTGACTATATGGCATAGGCTGGCAGCTACAGCTCCGATTAGACCCCTAGCCTGGGAACCTCCATATGCCAAGGGTGCAGCCCTAAATCAACAAATAGACAGATAGAAAGCATATAATTGTGTATATATATACATATAATTTTGCCACTGTATTTTTTCTTTTGACATTACGTTCCTGACACCATGTTTTTTCATGTAGCTATAATTAATTCATCAATGGGTTCCACCGAATGAACATAGCACAATTTATTCATTCTCGCATTGATGACCATGTGGATGTGTTTCCAGTTTGGGGTAATTAGGAACGCTTCGGTGAACATTTTTTAACAACGTTGTTGGGGTAGAGTTTACATTACTGCACTCTTCACCCACCGCAAGTGGACTGAACGTATACAGTTGTGCAGCCATCACCACAGCCCAGGTCCAGAACACCATCCATCATCCTGGAAGTCCCTTATGCTCACTTAAGAGTCAAGCCCACCCACTCACCCACCCACAGTCCCAGGCAATCACTGATCTGCTTTCTGTCTCTATAGCGTTACCTCTTCTAGAAATTTCACACGGGTGGAATCACATAATAAACAGTCTTCTGTGTCTGTCTGTCTTTCATTTGGTGGAGTGTTTTTGAGGTTGATTCATCCTTTTTTTTTTTTGTCTTTTCTAGGGCTGCACCCGCGGCATATGAAGGTTCCCAGGCTAGGGGTCTAATCGGAGCTATAGCCGCCGGCCTACATCACAGCCACAGCCATGCCAGATCCGAGTCGCGTCTGCGACCTACACCACAGCTCATGGCAACACGGGATCCTTAACCCACTGAGCGAGCCCAGGGATCGAATCCAAAACCTCATGGTTCCTAGTCGGATTCGTTAACTACTGAGCCATGACGGGAATTCCCTGATTCATCTTTTCATTGCTGAGTAGTATTTCATTATACAGACACACACCATACTTGTTAACCCACTTACCAGTTGCTGAATACCGGGTTATTTCCAGGTTTCAGCTAATATGAATAAAGCTGCTAAGAGCACTTGTGTACAAGTCTTTGTGTGGACCTATGTTTTCACTTCTCCTGGGTAGATAACCTAAAAGTAGAATGACTGGGTCATATGCTAAATCAATGTTTAACTTTTAGGAAACAAGGAGACTGTTTTCCAAAGTGGCTGTCTCATCTAGCCTTCCTGCCAGAGTGTATGAGGGTTCCAGTTTCTCCACATCCAAGGTGCAAACCCACTTGGTTCTGCCAGTCTCTTTTATTCCATCTACTTCAGTTCAGTAAGTAGGGTGTGAATATTCTTAATTATACTTTTTTTTATTATTTTTTAGGGCCACACCCGAGGCATATTGAAGTTCTCAGGCTAGGGGTTGAATTGGAGCTGAGCTGCAGCTGCCCACCTATGCCACAGCCACAGCAATGCCAAATCCGAGCCACATCTGCAACCTCCACCACAGCTCACAGCAATGCCAGATCCTTAACCCACTGAGCAAGGCCAGAGATCAAACCCGCGTCCTCATGGATACTAGCTGGGTTCATCACCACTGAGCCTCAATAGGAATTCCCTCTCATGCTTTCTTTCATCATGTTTCTTTTCGTTTTCTTTCTTATTCATTCCACTTCTTCACATCTACTATACTGGAAGTTATACCCTCTATTTTCCCTTTTTTTTTTTTTAACATGTGGTGCCCTACATATTTTAACACACATACTTAACCTATTGAAATCTGATTTTAATTAATATTGATGTTCACAATGTCAAGATGACCCACGGTGTGGGAAATGGCCTGAAAAATAGGCATGTGGGGATAGATGAGTGTCATCATGCATTAAGAAAAGGTGGGTGGAAATTCTTGACAGGATGACCTTTGCTTTGTAATGCTTGAAACTTTCCGTTAATGTTAGAGTTAGCATCTTTACCCTCCTCCTGAATAATACGAGGATTATTATAGGGCTTTTTTCTCCAGTTGCTCCCCCTTGATGTGCACACTGCTGGTATTTTTGCTGTACTTGGCTATTTGTTTCCACCACAAATTAAATGACGTCATCATCAACGTGGCTGCATCAGAACCCCCACACACACACACACACACACTACTTGCTTTGCCCACCACGCCTCCTTGCAACTCAGACCCTTGGCAATCACTTTCCATCAGCTCGAGGGGCGCGCACGCGCGCGCGCGCGCGCACACACACACACACACACAGTAGGGCTTCCTCACCCCCATAGTTCCCTGCACGGTGTCAGGTCCTGAATGGCAAAGGAAACTTAAATTTTCCAGTCCAGTTGACCTCTAGCTATGCTAAGGTCTGGGGACCCATGACACGTGGGTCCCCTGCATGTTGGCTGGATGCCCCCTTGCCAAGGGGTCTTACAGTGTCTTCCTGTTCTCTTCCTGGGGAAGGCAGAATAATGGCCCCCAAAGACGCCCACATCCTAATTCCCAGTACCAGAGACTATGTTACCCTCCCTGGCAAAGAGGAATTAAGGTTCCAGGTGGAACTAGGATTGCTATTTAGATGGCATTAAAATAGGGAATTACCCTGGATTATCCAGGTGGGCCCCAATGTCATCGCAAGGGTTCTGAAAAGTGGCAGAGGGAGGCAGAAGAAAAAATCAGATGTCAGAGTAAGAAGGACTTCATCTACTGTCACTGGCTTTGACGAAGGGGCCACAGCCAAAGAAATGCAGGCGGCTTCTAGAAACTGGAAAAGGCGAGGAAACAGATTCTCCGCTAGAGCCTTCAGAAAGGAACGCAGCCTGGCATACACCCTCCTTTTAGCCCATTTCAGACTTGTGCCCTACAGAACGGTAAGCAAAGAGGTTTGTGCTGGGTTAAGGCACTATGCTGGTGGCGATTTGTAACAGAAGCAACAGGAAACTAACATGCCTCCCTCCAAAGCATCATCATCTGTCTGTCCGTCCACCCACCAGAGTGAGAAGCTCCATGACCTCAGAAGTATGCCATCTTATTTACCACTCAGCCCAAGGCCTTGATGGTGAGCAAATACACCTGAGGGCTGGAAAGGGCCAAGAAATCACGCAGGCTACCTAATTATTTTCAATGAGATGGAAAATTAAGGCCCAGAGAAGGGAAATGACTTGCTCAAAGCTAATTCAATCTGTACTAGCCTAGGCCACCACCCTGCCCTCTGGTCTCTAAGCCATAAAAACCCCAGGACAGATCCAAGTGCCAACTCACCATCATGGACAGGTTTGTCATGGCACAGGAAACCCTAGGGAACTCAGGACAGCTGGGAAAATGTAAGTCAGTTAAGACCCAGAGAAGGTGTCTAAAATGGCTTGACCAGGAGTTCCCACTGTGGCACAGCAGAAGTGAATCTGACTAGTATCCATAGGATGTGGATTCAATCCCTGGCCTTGCTCAGTGGGATGGAGATCCAGCGTTGCCATGAGCTGCAGTGTAGGTCACAGACATGTGGCTCAGATCTGGTGTTGCTGTGGCTATGGCACAGGCTGGCAGCTACAGCTCGGATTCAATCCCTAGCCTGGGAACCTCCATATGCCTCAGGGGTGGCCCAAAAAAGAAAAAAAAGAGGGGGAGAAACAATATGAGATTGTTTACAGCTGGTGCCTGTAAGGACCTGTGAGCTATTTTATTGCTATTATTACCAGCACCGTAAGCCCAGGGACATCTGCCCTCCAGGCTGTCAAACTTCCAGGCATTCTTGCTTTAAACAAAATTGGGACAGTCCAGATTTCCAAGAGCAAACCACGTGGCTGGAAGGAAGGAGAGTATTACAGAGAAAGGATTATTCACCGAACCAAAGGACCCATTACTGGAGAAACAGAAAAATCCACACAGCTTGTGAATGGAATCGGTTTTGTTTGGGCTCAATCTCCAACACGCTGGCTATGCCCAGTTCGGCCCAGATGGCTCCCCACACAGTCCCCTGCCCCCGTCGCCAGTGCCCCCGCCGGCCTCCCCCAGGTGGGCCCCAGAAGCCTCAGGGTGACCGGGTGCATCCAAGTAAGCACATGCCCAGCTCGGGGGAGGGACCCGGGCTTACACGTGAGCCCCGCGGGCTTCCCGCCTGCACGACACCAGGGCAGTCACGGCACCGGCCTCGTGCAGTGGCCGTTGTGCAGCGGGTAACTGAGACCGTGTGTAAAGCACCTGGTCTGGCCACCGTGGTACCATCGTCCTTAATGTCAGCTGGGAGGCTCCAGCGCAAGGCAGGGGGGTAAGAGAGGAGCACCTGGAGCCCCTGCTCCCAGCTCTCTGTACTGCCTTCCTGCCCCATTCACTCTTACACACACACACACACACACACTTCTGACATGGTTGTCACCTCCATCTGGCCAGAATGTTGTATTCCCCCTTTCTGACAGAACTGCCAAGTGCATTTTTTTTTCATATTATTACAAGTCTCAATTAGAGTGAAATCAGCTGCAAGTAAAAGAACACCTAACTCGCAGCGGCTGAAACAATAAAGATGTTTATCTTGGGTAACAAGTCACATCAACAGAAATGTCACCGAAGCTTCATTTTTTTTTTTTGGTCTTTTTTTTTTTTTTAGGGCCATACTCGCAGCATATGGAGGTTCCCAGGCTAGGGGTTGAATCAGAGCTGTAACCGCTGATCTATGCCACAACCACAGCAATGCCAGGTCTGAGCCGCTACACCAAAGCTCACGGCAATGCTGGATCCGTAACCCACTGAATGAGGCCAAAGATTGAACCTGCGTCCTCATGGATACTAGTCAGATTCATTTCCACTGAGCCACCGTGGGAATCCCACCCCCCTTTTTTTTTTACATAACTTGTCCAAGCAGCCATCACCAGTGTGCCAGCTTTTTGTCCCTAAAACTTGTCATCTCAGGGCTGTCTCAGCCCCACACCCTGCCATTGACTGAAAGAAGGTGAGGTTCCCCACCATTTTTTTCAGGTCTTTTTAAAGAAGGGCTCAGGAGTTCCTGTCATGGCTCAGCGGTTAATGAACCCGACTAGGATCCACGAGGACGGGGGTCGATCCCAGGCCTTGCTCAGTGGGTTAAGGATCCAGAGTTGCTGTGAGCTGTGGTGTAGGTCAAAGACACGGCTCAGATCCTGCGTGGCTGTGGCTATGGTGTAGGCTGGTGACTGCAGCTCCTATTAGACCCCTAGCCTGGGAACCTCCATATGCCACAGGTGCAGTCCTAAAAAGACAAAAAAATAAATACATTTAAAAAAATTAAAAATAATAAAATTAAAGAAGGGCTCAAACTCCCTCCCAGAGCCCCCCTAAAAGACATCCCCCTACCTGCCCTCTTGTAATTCAGCCAGAGAAATGGGTTGTTTCTGCTGGCTCACCCCTTTCACAGCTCAACCCCTAGGCCGAGGGAGAGACTCTTGGAGAACATAAGAAAGCAAGACAGAGAAAGCGGCTGCCACTCTACATGACGAGCCCCCTCGCTGATCGGAGGAAGGAGCTGGAGCCCAGAGGGGTGGAGTGCCGCATCCGGAGACCACACTCGACTTTGCAGAAGGACCAAGATAAAAACCCAGCCGCCAGCCCAACAAGCTCTCGCATTTCACCTCGTGGCTTCTCAACCAATGGCGGCCAACTTCGAGTCCTGCCCCAAAGGGCAGGAACCCGGTCCCTAGGACACCTGAGCTTGGCTGGAGGCGACTCACAGACCGAGTCCACACCGTCACAGAAGTGAGCCCCTGAGGTGCCCAAAAGCACCTCGCCCGCCTCCAGGCCCCGCAGCTGAGGGAGCCAAAGCGATTCCTGCCCCTCGCAAGAGCCTGGCAGGCGGGCAGCAGGAACCCAGAGCATGACAAACAGCATCTCTGTAGCTGCCTGGACCCCTGCCAAGCCGCCTCATTCCCTGGGGCTGATCTCATGTTTCTGAAGAGACTCAAGACGACTGAGGTCTGTGTGTTGCCGCTCACGGTTCAGTTCTGCTGCCAGCAAAGGAAGTGGCCCAGGACGGGGACCGGGGCCACGTTCAGAGGTGGCAACGCGGCCTCCCCTCCCCGCCGCCCACCCCCCGCGCCGGCCGAGACCTCTCCCTGTGCCACGCAGGCCCCATCGCGGAAGGAACTGACCAACGCTCTCTGACCTCTGAGATGCGGTCCGTCCTGATCTGTCTTCCTGCCTCCATCAATCTGAAAGTTTTCCTCGAAGAAATGTTCACATTCTGGCTCTTTCTGCCCATTTCACTCCAGACTTCTGGAAAGGGAACAGAAGGTAGTCAGACTCCATCAGAAGAACTGAGAACCTCCTTGAAGTCAGTTCCACTGACCCAAAGAGAGCCGGAGAGCTCACCCGAGGCCTGTGCTCGATGACAAAAGTAACTGTTGATTTCGCCTAGTGCTGGACCAGGCACCCACTCCAGCCTTTCCATGGTCACTGACAGCAAAGGCTCTCAGCATACTGAGGCCCGGCATGTGACACCTCCCAAAAAAAAAAAAAAAGGGAAAGTCTTCATGCACTTGGCCTCCACTTCCAGACATTCTTTCAGGGCAAAACACCTACTGTGGGCAAGGTTGACAGCAGATGAGAGGTGAGCACCCTGGGGAAACAGCACAGAGTCAGGCCCCCAGGACATTGAGCCCCCTTCCGCTTCTCTCCAGCGCATCAATCTCACAAGCACCGCTACCCACCCGCCCAGGCTGCAGCTCCGAATCAAGGCATTTGTTCCTATTCACGTTCACTTAAAATTGTTTACTCCTTTTGCAAAACCACAAGGGCGAAAAAAATCATGTCAGGGAGGAGAGAAGGCCTTGTCCACTTGCCATCCTGTCCTTGGCCTGACCAAGGGGGACTGGACCCAGCAGCTGGCAGCTTCAAAGTTTCCTTGCAGAAGTTTTTCTCAGAATGGTAGCTCCCAGTCTTCAGAGCTTGAAAAGCCTGCATACCTTGAAAATATGCAGGCTGCCAGGCTGTGAGAACAGAGTGGAATTTTCCATTTATAGAATAATACTCTTCATACCACTCTGGGGGCCAGCGTTCTCGTGGTAAGAGCTCAGAGTTCAGTGTCAGCAAACCTGCCACACTTCTGCAGGAGACCCACGCCATCCAGGCCCTTTTATTTATTTTTGGTGGGAGAGGGGAGGAAATAAAGGAACGGCTTTTTAACTCGAGTGCCAACACAAACTTGGAAAAGGAACTGGGTTGGCAAGTGAAGAATATCATTGCCTGGTTTGGGGACTTAAATCAACCATTTGGGGAGTAGGAGGTGAGGAAGAGACTGAAAAGCATGCAAACAGGTGGCCAGAACAGGCATCATGTTACTGCCTCAAGGCCTTCCCCGTGCCTGCTGCCCAGCTCCGGACCGCTCCTGAGAGCAGGGGCCCATCCCAAAGGCGCAAAGCTCCATCTCACTTCTCTTCTTCCCATTTCCCCTGTGTGCTACCCTTGATTTCTGCTGATGCGTGCACGGACTCGAAGTCTGAAATTCCTTGGGGGTCCATGGTATAGTGGGAAGGCCTCCAAGCCAGTCATGAAGAGGTCTGAGTCCTAGTTCTGGCTGTGATAAATTTACCATATGACCTTAAGCCCTTCTCCTCCCTCGGTCTCATTTTCTCCGTCTGTTAAGCCAGATCTCTTCCACTGCTAACATTCTGATTCACTGATTCATGCTAATGTTAACTCGTGCCAGCACTAGGTTCTGAGCATCCCCTGCTGGGCCCTCCTAAACCTGCTGTGCACAGCCAGACCCATAAGCCTAGCCTCACACCTAATGACAGCTGCAACACCAGCTCCTCCAGAGAGGGTAAGGGAAACCCTGCCAGGCCCCATGATGCCAACCCTGCCTGCCAGCTAAGACACCAGAGGAGGCATTTTTCCCATTCCACAGTACCCTACAAGAATGCTCCCAGGAGAGTTAAAAACCCAGCATTGCCTGTGGTGTAGGTTGCAGCTGCAGCTTGGAATTGATCCTCGGCCCTGGAAATTCCATGTGCTGAGGGTGCAGCATATGGAAGAAAAAAAGAACCCTTCCAGTTAGCTAATACCTCTCCTACTTTCCATTAAAAAAAAAAAAATGTATTGCCCTTTCTCCTGGGAAGGACATGACCACCTCACAGCCATCTAATCAAAAATCTTCTATTTTCCTCTGTTTCTACAAAAATATTTTATTCATTTCAAAGTATTAAATAGTGACGCTGCATAAGCTTTGTTTTTCAAACTGCACATACAGCTCGGATGTTAATACAGACTAACCAACCCCCCGCCCCGGGAGGCGGTGGGAGTGACGAGCTACACAACCAATCGCTGTCCTAAGGCTGGAAGACTTTATGGCCTGGCCCTCATTCCTGCCTAAATCACTAGCTAATATCCACCCGGGTGTCAGGACATCGGCTGGGAGGTGCTGGGTGTTGTGGGAAAGCCCTGCAACCCTCCACTACTTACTAGGCAAAAACCATAGTAACCTCTCTGAACCTCAGAGGTCTGCGCGAAGATTCCACCCAGTGGAAAGCTCTCCAAAGCACTGTGCAAACGGAAGTTACTTGGCTGTTGGGCGGCTCTGACTTGAAAACTGCATCCTTAGATAGCGCCAAGTCCTGCCTCCCCACAGCTTTTCTTGCTGATGCTGGTGAGAAGGAAAGAAGAGAGATGGGGTTTCTCAAAAGGCAGAAGCTGGTTCAGGACGCTAAAGGCTGGAGGTGGGTCTCACCACCCGGCCGCGGAAGATCCAGGCCTGGTCACCTGTTCCAAAACCGGGCTCCAAAGCTCTGGCGAAGACAGGCCCCAGCGGCCACCTTTCGCGTGCTCCTCTCCCCTACTTTCTCCTCCCTTCCCAGCTGCGCGGGCAGGATACGCCCCCTCCCCGGGATTCACCAATCAGCGTCCGGAGCGGCGCCCGTGGCGCAGGGGGCTCTGGTCCGCAGCCAATTAGCGCCGCGGCCCGAGGCGGGGCCGCGCCCACCCCCTCCCAGAATGAAAGCCGCCCAGCAGCTGGCGAGGCTGGCGCGACGCTGGGGACTCGAGGGCCGCGCGGACTGGAGCGGAGCGCGCGCACTGGCCGCCCGCCCGCCCCCCAGCGCGTCCGCCTCCGCTCCGCCTCAGTCCCGGGCTCGGGCGAGGTGGCCGGGGCGGGGGAGCGCAGGGGGCAGGGCCGCGGCGGCGAGACCGGAGGGCGGGGAGGAGCGGGGCCCGATAAAAGGCAGCGAGGCGGCCCCACCCCGCTGCAGGCCGGCGGGCAGCCTCGGCGCGTCCCTTCCGTCCGGCCCGCGCCGGCGGCGGGGAGGCGGCGCGCGCGGCCCGCAGCCCGCCCATGGAGGCTTTTCCCTGGGCGCCCCGCTCGCCCCGCCGCGGCCGCGTCCCCCCGCCCATGGCGCTCGTGCCCAGCGCCCGCTACGTGAGCGCTCAGGGCCCGGCGCACCCGCAGCCCTTTAGCTCGTGGAACGACTACCTGGGGCTCGCCACGCTCATCACCAAGGCGGTGGACAGCGAGCCGCGCTTTGGCTGCGCCCGCGGCGGAGACGGCGGCGGCGGCGGCGGCGGCTCCCCACCCTCCTCTTCCTCCTCGTCGTGCTGCTCCCCCCACGCGGGGGCCGGGCCTGGGGCGCTGGGACCGGCGCTGGGACCGGCTGACTACGACGAGGACGACGACGACGACAGCGACGAGCCGGGGTCCCGGGGCCGCTACCTGGGGGGCGCGCTGGAGCTGCGCGCGCTGGAGCTGTGCGCGGACCCCTCTGAGGCCGGGCTGCTGGAGGAGCGCTTCGCCGAGCTGAGCCCGTTCGCGGGTCGCGCCGCCGCTGTGCTGCTGGGCTGCGCACCCGCCACTGCTGCCACCGCCGAGGCGGCACCGCGCGAGGAGCGGGCCCCGGCGTGGGCGGCCGAGCCCAGGCTGCACGCAGCCTCCGGGGCGGCCGGCGCCCGGCTGCTCAAGCCCGAGCTCCAGGTGTGCGTGTTTTGCCGGAACAACAAGGAGGCGGTGGCGCTCTACACCACCCACATCTTGAAGGGACCCGACGGGCGAGTGCTGTGTCCCGTGCTGCGCCGCTACACGTGTCCCCTGTGTGGAGCCAGCGGCGACAACGCGCACACCATCAAGTACTGCCCGCTCTCCAAAGTGCCGCCGCCGCGCAGCACCAGGGACTGTCTGTCGGGCAAGAAACTGCGCTGAGGGCCCGGACTCCGGTCTGCTACTGCCACCTGACGCCCCCAGGATCGCCGCCTGCCCACTGTCTGGTTTGGTCTGCGCACCGTCTCTCTCGCTGCTGGGGAGCGTGGAGCTCAGCAGTTGGTTGAACTTGAGATGTCCTGGTTTTTTCCAAAGGAATCCGGCGGTATCGAGTACTTTTCCTGTCGAAAAGCGCCTAAGACTAGAAGCTTAAGTCTTGATTTATCTCGTTTATGCACGTCCAGACGGTGAAGGCTGGGTGTTCCACTAACTAAAATGTGGCAACTTAGAAATGCTGTTTATTTACTCTATACGTCAACCTATTTTAGATGCGCATCAGTATATGAAATTGTCTCAATCTAATCTTGGATGTTTAATTTTATGAATGGAGGCACTTTACTAGGCCTAGAATATTTTTTTAAAAGCCTCTAAACTGAACTTAACTGGCGATTTTATGGAATGTCAGCAAAATGACTTTTATTGTTTGAGACAAGTAATACTTCTGTTGTCTGTAATCAGTTATTCTATTCCCAGGTGAAGCAACCCTCTCACCTGCCTGGTAGCATCATTAAGTGAAGGCTTAGTAAACTTTGCAGTATTAGTTTGGGTGGGTGTTCCCCCGTGGCTTGTTTCTGTCCTAGCTGGAGGTGTAAAAATGTACAATCTGTAGCAGGTAGAATACAGCTCCTTATCCTTTTATGTACCAGATCTTTTATTACCGAATGAGCAACTAGCGTTTCCCATCTTTAAAAGTCGTGCCAGGTTATATAATATTGTGTATACACTTGGAAATGGTGCTGTTTAAAAGAATTTGTGTATTTATACAGTAATAGTATATGAATTCATTAATCTTTCATTCTGGTACTTGGCCTTTTGTCTATACACCTCCACCTCACCACTTCTAGTTCAAAAATATTTGATTATTGAAGATCAAAGGGAGCAGTATTCACTCTGATGTGCAATTTCAGTGTTCCTAAATAGTGGCAAGTTCATTCCAGCTGTTGCCTCTCGAACTAAATGTAAGATGGAATCCTTTGAGCTCTGGAAGGTTAATGTAATAACCTGTGCTCAAGGAGGTTCCACTCTGGACTCTCAACTTTAAACATCACAGTCTTCAAACCAGTATAAGCAATAATTAAAGTAACTAATTGGGTGTGCGGGGATAGGGTGTGTGGAGACAAGGAACACAGCCCCTCTCAACAGTCCCATTCTCGCTGGAAAAGGACTTGTCTCTTCCCAGAATCCCACCAGTTATCCATAAGTGAGATTAAACCTAATCCTTAGGCAAAGGTGCTTTCCTCCTATTCTAACCTCCCTCATTTTCAGTCCCACCATAGTGACTAGCACACCATATCTACACCATCAAGACAGGAGCAAAAATGGAAATAAATTAAGATAAAGTCACCGGAAATGTACAAAATCACTGTCAGAAAAGACCAGCAAGATTCCAGGAGAGTTTATCAAGGTCACTAAAAATCAAGACTTCTCTTGTTAAACTTAACTTCCTCCATGGCAAGTTTGCATGAACATTTCTTTAAAAGTCTTAAGCTACTCTAAATGACATTGGGGTAGTAGCAATGAGCCTTTTTGGTCCAAGGAAAATACATCAGGATGGGGGCAGGGGGAGGACCAAAAACCATTTCTCAGTCAGGGGAAAAAAAAAAAATTCACTCCTAATATAGCCCCAGGCCAGAGAACTTCAGCTCTTACTAGGCTGAAACTGATGAAACCATTTAATTATTCTCTTCAATGTTGCTCGAAAGTATACCAGTTTAGAATAGTTTTGCTTGTTAGCTTGTCCCAGCTGCTGTAGTCTACCTTTTCAACAGTCACTGTTCCCAGATGTGTACATTTTTCACCCAGGACAAAGCAAGTGACTTACTTTGTATTTTTTTAAAAAAGCCAAATTATAGACAGTATTTCCAGGTCTCAGGTGTGTGGCTTTAATAGCTTCAATGCAAGAATGCCTTGGTGATCTGATATTCCTGTTTTACCAGAACTTGGAATGTGTTCAACATGAAGTTTACGTAGGCTGGGAGAGTGCTGAGAAATCTTATTCAGAGGACCCTCACAACTAGCCAGGCAACCACTGATCTATTTAAAAAGCACCCCATAGCAACCCTCCTCAAATCTGCCCGTTTTCCAGCTAACTTTAACTCTCAGTATTTGAAAGCAAGAACAGAGAATATCAGCTTCCTAGAGATCTCTTATGAAAAGTGTACTGGACCACTAACTCTAATACACTTAAACTCTCAATCTAAGATGTCTTATACACTTGCAAAGGTAATTTAGGGTAAAAGAAACCCAATTTTTTGAAGTTTAAAAATATACAAAATGAAGTCACAAAATTACTTGTTTTCCTAAGAATACACTGCATACTTGGCAAAAATAACGATATATAGAATCTTCAAAAGGTTGCTTTAACAGGCCTGCCCCTTTCTGTTAGAGACATTTCCAGAGGCTTTCAATTTCCCCACAAAGTTCAACTGCAGAATTATTTAATTACATCTGGCACAGATAAAGCCAAACTATGTATCTTAAAATTATTCCGTGCACTTCAAAGGAAAAAGTTTCAAGGTAGTCCTCATTTTCTAGTGTTTTTAGCTACAACATGAATGTTCCTTCCACTAATTTCCTATGTATTTCAATTAGACTTACAAAACTGTAAACCAGTCTACAGCCAAATCACGCCACACATATAGATGCCAGCCTCCTCCTGGGTAGCCCCCATGGACCACCAATGGGGTGGGAGTCTTTTGGCAGCCACTGTCTCCACCCTGAGACTGATCCATATTGATAGCAATGATATCCCTGTTTAAAAATGCAGAGCCCATCTGAAGACACCAGTGAGTGTGTTGGTCATTGAGCTTTCCTTTGACACTTGTGAACAAACACCGGGGGAGAGGGGGTAAGGTTGTGAGGACTTGAGAGTGGAAACCTAAGAGCAGAATCACAAAACAGCAGCAGACTTTTCTGCTTTTATCCTGTGCTCTGATTCCAATACACAAGACAAAGAACTTGGAAGAATAGCAAGTCTGGAAAAGGGTCTGGGCAGGAAGGGATGGTTTGCAGTCTAGCCTAGAAACCTAACCATCAGAAGACATGCATCTGTAACTCATCTAAACAAATCAGTGTAAATGAATCGTCTGCTGAGACCTATCTGGGATGTTACAGGTACATTCCTGCTCCAGTAACTGAAGAGCAGATAACCTCCCCAAGTTCTTTCACTTATTACAAAAGAAAAAGGCCCTCTCCTCACAAAAGACCTTTTAAGACCTTCACTTGTTTGAAATTCAGATATTAAGAAAACTGTTTTTAAAAGTGCTTTCTATCACTGTTAACATCAAACAGGAAAGTCTGCTTCTGATTATTTAAGTTTAAAAAAAGCATTAATACTCCCTCTTCTGGCATTACAGCTGTACCAACAGAATTCTCACCTCTACTTAATACCACAAAGAATCTAAGTGCCTATAGCCACTATAAATTTGCAACATTCTGTGAAATCAGTTATGATTTTTCATAACTATGATTTCGGGGGGAAAGCCCAAGAGGTACATATCTAAACACACACACACACACACACACACACACACCCCTCATACTCACAGAGAACAGTGTTACAATCAAACTATGGAGTTCCTCAATGGAGAAGGATGTTTTAGTGGATACACATCTTAGGCACATTTGCTCTGTTATATTTAGGTTATTTTGATACTCAACACTGAGACACTTAAATAGTACTAGTAAAAACTCAAGCGAAAGTCAAATGAATATGCAAATCCAGCATTATAAACAAAACTAATCGAACCACAAATCAACACCAAAACAAATTCTGTAAGTATTTTATTTATCATTGAAGAAAAAACACAGCAGCAAGTTCTGTGTTGGCTTCAATAAAACCAAACAGTTAATCTTCAGCATCGTGACTACGCTCCAAAATTGAAGTCAACACAGTCATTACTACAAATTACTTGTTGAAAGAATCTATCCTGAAAAGAAAGGAAAATTAGGAAAAAGAATTTAAACAATTCCTCCAAACCAGACATTTATAAATATTGTCATATTTAAAATGTTTGAAAGGCATGAATTCTCCATAAATGGAAAAGCAGTTGGCTATTGGCAACAGGAAAAAAAAAAAAAAAACTCAGCAATAGTTTACCAAATGCTTTAAAATTTAAAAGCTGTATCAGTTTTAGATTCACACTTGAGCAATATTCTTGTCATTACAATGACTGTAAATTGCTTTTATACTCACCTTCTCTCAAGTAAAATCTACAGAAAACCCCACTGTATCCCATGTGTGTAACGTTTACTGCATTTATAGTAAAGCCTAAAAACTTTCCAATTTTAGTAAATAGGAAATACCTCAAAATACCTAGAGGTATGTCTCAACCACTAATGGTGTGAAAATTGTTTCAGCTCTCTTAGTCTTCAAATACATCTTCTATAACACAACCTTACTTCATTCCAAATTAATATCAGATATTTCAAAATCAAAAGAAAAAAGATCAGTTCTATAACCAAGGTACAGGTGTTACTGAATACCTGAAGAATTCACATTTTAAATTTATTTTTTAGTTTTTCTTTTTTTGTAAACAAATGATTGATGAAATAATGCAACACCTTAAATCCCAAAAAATGGCATGGTTTTCCAACCTTCTGTGGATAACAGTGCATGATCAATCTATTATATAGGATTAATACAAGTTCATGCTTTTTGTGTTATGGTGAGACATTAAAGAATCCAATTCAGATTGGTTGAAGCACAAGTATAATAATCCTCAAATGTGATCAAACCTATGTAAGACACGAGTTTGAATCCATTATCTTGACGCTTAACGTCGTACTGTGGTCCACCCATCTTCATCGGTCTCATTTTTAGTACGACGGAGAGGTTCCCTATCTTTGTCAGCTCTCCAGGAGGTCTTCTCTTTTTCACCGTCTCTTTCCCGGTCTCGATCTCTTTCTCGATCTCTCGAAAGAGCTGGGGGAGGAACTCGACGAGGGGCATCCCGCTCTTCTGCCCGGTCATCCTTCCTGTCATCAGCACGTCTCCAAGAACTTACTAAAAAGTTTTAATTAAAAGAAAAGGAGAGACGGAGGGATAAATTAGGAGTCCGGGATTAATATATACATACTACATATCAGGTAGATAACCAACAAGGACCTACTGATTAGCACAGGGGACTCAATATTCTATAATAACCTATATGGAGGAGTTCCCATTGTGGCGCAGAGGAAACGAATCCGACTAGGAACCATGAGGTTGCGGGTTCAATCCCTGGCCTCACTCAGTGGGTTAAGGATCCAGCATTGCCGTGAGCTGTGGTGTAGGTCACAGACGAGGCTCAATCTGGTGTTGCTGTGGCTGTGGCATAGGCCGGCAGCTAAAGCTCTGATTATTGACCCCTAGAGCCTGGGGACCTCCATATGCCACATGTGCGGTCCTTAAAAAAAAAAAAAAAGCAAAAAATAACCTATACAGAAAAAGAATGGATGTATGTATAACTGAAGCACTTTGCCGTACACCTGAAACTAATACAACATTGTAAGTCAACCATACTAAGATAAAATAAAAAATTTTAAAAAAGGAGCAAGAATAAATTTGTACTGTATTCTATTAGCTCAGACAAAACAGAACTGAAGTCAAAGGAATGCCTCAAATTACTCAGAAAATCCTGTACTAAATAGATAATGATAGAGGAGTTCCCACTGTGGCACAGCGGAAACGAATCCAACTAGGAACCATGAGGTTGTGGGTTCGATCCCTGGCCTTGCTCAGAGGGTTAAGGAAAAAAGGATAATGATAGAGAATCTCTATTTAAAAAAAAAAAAAAAAAACCTGAGCTAGGAGTTTCCAAGTGACTCAGTGGGTTAGGGAGCTGGCATTATCACTGCAGTGGCCTGGGTTGCCACATGGCTCAGGTTTGATCCCTAGCCTAGGAACTTCAACATGCTAGATAGGTGGCCCAAAAATAAATAAATAAATAAGCTAAATCCACTTTAATCATTTTGATACAATTTCTGAAAAACCTTTCAAACACTATACAGACTTAGAAATAAAAGTCTGCAAGCAAGAAGAAATCATTGGCCTGGGAAGTGCCCTAATCTTTAAAAAATTTAAGATAGGTGATGAAAATACGGCTGAATAAAAATGTTTTAAATGATTTTGGGCTCTTCTCAATAAATTTTTTTTAATTTATTTTTTATTTTTTCATTTTATTTTTTGTCTTTTTTGGGGGGGCCGCACCTGCAGCATATGGAAGTTCCCAGGTGAGGGGTCGAATCGGAGCTACAGCTGCCAGCCACAGCCACAGCCACAGCCACACCAGATCTGAGCCACCTCTGCGACCTATACCACAGCTCATGGCAACACCAGATCCTTAACCCACTGAGCAAGGCCAGGGATCAAACCCACGTCCTCATGGATCCTAGTCAGGTTCGTTAACCACTGAGCCATGACAGGAACTCCTTGATAAATTTTTAACCACAAATGAAAGAGTATATTTCATTATGTCTATATAATCCGCTGGTACAAAGCAAACAGCGAAAGCTTCTGAAACAACTACTACTGAAGTTCAACAGTCATTTTAAACAGTTATTTTCTACTCAAGTTTTAGTCATTAGAATTTCAGAGAAAGAATGTTTTATACTTTTTGCTTATCTACCAGGACCTAATTTTTAAATAACTGATAAACTGTTTCCTTCTTTACATAAAATAAACTTTTTTATCAATAGAAATATTTCTTCTATCCGATTTATATCTATTACTATACTTGGAAGTTAATGATGAGCTAAACTTAACAAAGCAATCACTAAATCTGGGAGAACCGTGAACTCTAAATGGAATAAATGATCTACTTATCATCTTATTTTTGGTGTTCATACAAATTTACAAGACAGTAAACTCCCCCCCGAACCCCTAAATCACAGCCCCCCCCACAAATTCAGCAGTGGTACAGAAAGAACCCGTCTACCTTCCTCACGCTCCGATCTGAGAGGAGGCCCTCTTCGGTCTCTGTCGTCTCGCCTTAGCTCACGGCGATCATCACGACGGCGGTCATCTCGATCCCTGTCATCACGACGGCTTGCATCTCTCCAGCTTGAGGATTCCTCAGCTGGTCCTCTTCTCCAGCCACCTTCATCCCTGTGGCCATTCAAAATGACATGTTAAGTTCTGTCACTATAGACTATGTGGGTAATTCTAAGTGAATACATCATATCCAAGTTTGCAAAAGTTTACAGTCATGACTTGACCTTTCAAACTGATGCTTTAGGTCAAATGAGAATATCTGGATCTAAACTGTGCAACATAGTAGCCATTAAATTAACTAAAATAAAACCAAGACATTCCCTCAGTAGCACTAACCCATTCCAAATGCTCAATAGCTAAATGTGACTACTGGCTACCATATAAAAATATATATGACATTTTCATCCTTGCACAAAATTGTATTGAACTGTGGTCCAGATTCGTACAAAGCCACTTTGGAGGGAGCAAGCTAGAACATACCCCTAATAAAAGTAAAGGGGTTTTTAATAATTTAATAATGTAAAGGCAATTAAACTAATCTCAATCACAGGGGAAAAGCACTGGACAGTAAAGAACCTGAACTGGTTCTGCTGTCACAGAGCCACACAGCTAAGGCCCCAGGTCTTCACTTATCTCCAGTTATGAGGGAACTGGTTCAGTAAGATGACCTCTAAAGAAATTTTTAATCTGTGCTATGATTCAAGTAGATAAACTGGAGGGAATGAAGGACACATCTTTCCTAAGTAATTGGGAAGGCACAGGACGGTATGAAAAGAAACCTAACTGTAATGCCGCGGACAGTCTTTAATTAGAATGACAAACCTCGGCCGTCTGAAGCGATCCTCTCGATCCCCATCTCTGTCTCTGTCCCTCTCTCTCTCTCTGTCCCTGTCTCGTTCAGGCTCCCTGTCGTTCTCATCACGATCTGGATTATCTCGGTCTCTCTCTTTTTCCCTATCCCATTCACGGTCTTCTGAGGGTCTGGATTCCCGAGGCGGACCCCAACTTTCTTCTCTGGCTCTTTCTTTCTCTCTCCATCCACCTATGTTTAAAAAAAAAAACACAAAATTTCCACTCAAACAGATTGGCAACCACAGAGATCTTGATGCTGACATTAATCCACCACCATTCTAAATGCTAATTTAAGACCCTTCAACCTCATTCAAAGAAAAAAAAAAAAAAAAAAAAAAAAATGGAATTCCCGTTGTGGCTCTGGAGAAATGAACCCGACCAGTTTCCATAAATACGAGGGTTCAATCTCTGGCCTCTCTCAGTGGGCTAAGTTCCAGCGTTGCTGTGGCTGCAGTGTAGGTCACAAATGCGATTCAGATCCCATGTTGCTATGGCTGTGGTGTAGGCCAGCCCTAGCCTGGGAACTTCCATGTACCACAGGTATGGCCCTTAAAAGAAAAAAGAAAGAAAAAAACCCCACTAAATCACTAGGCTCTTATTTACCACTACTATTGTTTTTCTAATCTATTAACATACAGGAACTTTTATAGCCTGGGTTAAGTGTTTCAGGTATAAAAATCATTTCTGACGATGAAGACAATTCATTTAAGTACAAAACTTAGAGGACTGACGTATAGGCTCTAGATCTCTGAAAGACAGAGCCCTGATGATGAGTTCATTTTTATCTTGCAGCATTTTCAAAATTTAACCAAAAAGATTCTTTGCTTTCATATTTCTGGCCCCCACCATTTCCCATCCATGAAGTCATGAAACAAGAATAGATCCTTTGGCCCTGCTCACCATCTCACACTTAGCCATGGAATGTCTTGATCTGGAAACAATATATATGTACACACACACAGGCCAAAGGAAGCAGAAATTTCAGTGAAAATGTATGATAGCTGCAAGGCTAACAATTATCACCACCATTCCTGTTCCTGTATGTCACACCACTCATCTCCACCTCCTGCCCGTATTCGCTCAATCCTACCCACAGCTCTGAATGAAGTAGATCATTCCACACTTGTTCATTTGCTATGTGCTACAATTTATGATTCCAAAATTAATAAATACTCTAGCACTTTGACAAGTCACTGGCATGTGTGGCAAGATATTTGAGTCTCCTGACAAGGCTGTTCTCAGCTGAAGTCAAACAAGGCAATGCTGTCTTCTTGTTGCAGCTCTCCCACTTTAATAAACAAGTAGTCTCTTGGTGGTCTATTTAGTGCCATGCTTTCACATTTTTGTGCTTTTTGTGGTTGACTTCAGTTGTTTTTTTTTCTTTTTTGGTCTTTTTAGGGCCGCACTCGCGGCATATGGAGGTTCCCAGGCTACGGGTCTAGTCAGAGCTGTAGCCACTGGCCAACACCACAGCCACAGCAACGCAGGATCTGAGCCGCGTCTACGACCTATACCACAGTTCACGACAACACTGGATCCTTAACCCACTGAGCGATGCCAGGGATCGAACCCGCAACCTCATGGTTCCTAGTCAGATTCGTTAACCACTGAGCCACGACAGGAACTCCTGACTTCAGTTTTTAAATGCACCCAGCCCCAGCGTTCCCAAGCACAAGAAAATATATGCATTAGATAAGCTTCATTCAAGAATGAGTGCTGTTGGCCATGAGTTCAATGTTAATGAATCAGTAACATATATTAAATAAGGTATCTTTAAACAGAAAAATAAAACAAAGTTATATATGTTGATTGGCTGAGAAAAATTGTGACCACAGAGCTAGTTGCAATGGTTCAGTATTCATGGATTTTATAATAACTATCATAAATTAATGAGACTCCACTATACTATTACTCCATTTTACACACATACAAGTTAGGTGGTTTGCCCAGAGTCACAGAGCTTCACGGTGGACTGAAGTGAGCAGAAACAGAAGACTGCAACAGAAGCCACCAAAGGTTCAGGCAAGGAAGCTACTTAAATTTATATTTAGAACAAATCACAATGGTTCCTGAAAGATACAACAGAAAGAATGAAGAGCAGAGCAAAGGAGAACTCCCATCTCACAACATCAGATGCACAGTGGTGCCCCTGAAGACAAGGGCAGGGAATTCAGTTTTGATAGGTTGAGTTTGAAGTGTCAGTGACACAGGTGGTATATAAAGTTGGAGACACAGGTCTGAAGTTAAGGGGAAAAGTCATCTGGAGAAAATGGCAATAAAGTCTCAAACTTGTACGCAATTACTCAGGAACAATAAAAAGTAGGAGTTCCATTGCAGTGCAGTGGGTTAAGGATCCAGCGTTGTCACTGTGGCGGCTTGGGTCCCTGAATTATTAATGAGAAACTGTAAAAAAATATGAAAAGATGAGCAGGCCCAAGACTGAGAAAGTATATAGGAAATATACTCCTTTCATGAACACAATCCCCTGGTAGGCCAGAGTACATACAAACGTTTGAAAAGTACAGTTTGTTTTTCATTATTTATAGAGGAGGCCGGTCCAGAACAGAACCTGAAGAACACCAGCATGTGAGGGACAACCCAAGAAAGGAGTTGCTAAGGCAGAAGGAAAACAAAGAACATCTACCACAAAGCAGAAAAGGGGGTGAGGTTATTTGTTTTGGTGTGAGGGATCTCAGAGGCAGGTTCTCTTTTTTTTTGGGGGGGGGGGGGCTGTCCCCAAGGCATGTGGCAGAAGTTCCCGGGCCAGATATCAAACCCATGCCAGAGCAGCAACTAAGCAAGCCACAAGAGAACTGCTCAGAGACAAGCTTTTGACACAGAAGTCAATGCAAAGCTATTCAAAGAAAGATAAAAGACCAGTTTATCTAAAACTAGCAGTAACAGCCCAATCTTTGTCATATGTCCATTAAAAAATTTCACTCTTTCCAGTGGAAAATAACATTTCTTACTTAACAATCAAAATGTGATGAGATCTGAGTTCCTTGTTTGAAAAAACCTGCAATCCTCTACAGAACAGTAGAGATTAGTCGGTGTACAATTTCACTTTGTGAACACATCGGGCAGATTCTGTAAAGCATCCAATCTGGTTTTCTGAACACTAGAATTTTACCTGGCTTGACAAAGGGTCTCCAGGGACCAGGTCTTGAGTCATCACCCCTCCTGGGAATCCGATCGTCGTCACCCCTCCTGGGAATCCGATCATCATCCATGTTTCTCCAAGGCCCCCTGTCATCATCTGCACCGCGCCTGGAAATTCTATCATCATCAGTGTTCCGCCAAGGTCCTCGATCATCATCCAACCCTCGCCTGGGACCCCGGTCATCATCCATGCCCCGTCTGGGACCCCGGTCATCATCCATGCCCCTCCTGGGACCCCGGTCATCATCCATGCCCCGCCGGGGACGATCGTCGTCAGCATTCCGCCAGGATGACCGCTCATCATCCACACCTCCTCGCCGAGGCCCCCGGTCCTCATCCGTCCCGCGTCTGGGTCCTCTGTCCTCATCAGCTGTTCGCCAGCTTCCTCTGTCTTCGTCCAGTCCTCGTCTAGGTGGTCTGTCGTCATCTGCGTGACGCCAGCTTCCCCTGTCTTCATCACCAATTCTTCTGGGAGGCCTGTCGTCGTCTGTATTACGCCAGGAAGGCCGGTCATCATCCGTCCCTCGGCGAGAGAACCGATCTTCATCAAGACCACGTCTTAGGCCTCTGTCATCATCCATGCCACGACGGGGACCCCGATCTTCATCTGGTCTGAGGGAGGACTCTCTCTCTTCATCATCCCCCAGACGCCGTGGCCGATCATCGTCTCTTCTATGAGGCCTCTCTTCATCCCGCCCTTCTCCACGTCTCCAATCTCTACAGGGCAACAAGCCAAATATCTTTAAAGATAAATTTCCTTAAAAGCAAGGGATGCTTTGGGGATTTTACTCACTTTAAAAAATCAATTCGGGAGTTCCCGTCATGGTGCAGCAGAAACGAATCCAACTAGGAACCAAGAGGTTGTAGGTTCGATCCCTGGCCTCGCTCAGTGGGTTAAGGACTCAGCATTGCTGTGAGCTGTGGTGTAGGCCGCAGATGCAGCTCAGATCAGATCTGTAGCTTCGATTAGACCCCTAGCCTGGGAACTTCCATATGCCACAGGTGCAGATGTAAAATGCAAAAAAAAAACCATCAATTCAGTCTAAATTCATTAACCTAGTCCTAGAAGAGTTGCAAATAAAAATAACACCAAATCCAAAATCTCATTTTCATCAATAAGCCAATAAGCAGACACGGCCTTAAAAAGGTTGACTGTACTTTATGAAAAGCATCCTAGCAATTTCTAAATCTAGTACTACAAACTTTCAAAACAACAAGAAAAATATGCTATGGAACTGTTCACTCTTACTCTAACCACACCACTATTAGTTTAGGGAATTAAAAAAAAAATTAAAGCACATACTTCCCAAGATATTTATAAGTCAATAATTACAGCAGCATTGAACCAAACAATGAAAAACATTATACATGCTTAAACACTAATAAGGTATTTAACAGGACCTATGCTTAGTTCGTCCTATTTTCCTTAACTCTACTTACTTCTCCGGTGGGCCTCTTCTCCACTCAGAATCAATTTCAGGTCCTTTTCTCCAGGTGCCCTCTGAATCTCTATCTCCCCAGCGAGAGTCCTACATTGACCAAAGTTAATAAGAGGTACTACATTAGCAACACTTACTACAACTACCATTCAAACATCTCTGTACTTTCATGAAACAATCTTAAATCCTTAAATATAAACAAGTTTTGAAATTGTTTCAGAAATTTAAATCAGACTGATAGTACAGGAAAACAGGTTTTCTCACATAATCATTTATAACACCACTCGAAAGCAATCTGGCACAATAGAATCACTAAAATACCTACAGATTTCCTTTGATCTAGAAATCCACTTTTTTTTGGGGGGGTGGACCCCTGTGCAGAGTATCCTTCATGATTCAGTGGTTAAGAAACCCAACTAGGAACCATGAGGATGTGGGTTCAATCCCTGGCCTGGCTCAGTGGGTTAGGGATCCGGCACTGCCATGAGCTGTGTTAGGTCGCAGACGAGGCTCGGATCCTATGTTGCTCTGGCTGTGGCCAGCAGCTGTAGCTCCAATTTGACCCCTAGCCTGGGAACTTCCATATGCCACGGGTACGACCCTTAAAAAAAAAAAAAAAAAAACCTGTGGCCCAAAATGTGCATCACAGCGGAAACCCAACAGAGGTGGAGCCACTGAAATGTCTAATCAGGGAACTACATTAATAGCATTTTCCTCTTCAAAACAGGTTACCATTACAAATTGTAGAAAGGTGTGGGGAGATACACAACACTCTTAAGGCAAAAATGTAAAACTGGTACAACCTTTGTAGTAGGCAATGCAAACAATTTTAATCACAAACACCTGACACAGCTTGACTGTTCCTACAAACTAACTTGTGGCAAAAATCAAAGTAAGAATACTCTGGAAGATATAAAACAAGACCTAGATGAGCATTAGGACTAAAATAAAAATCTAATGAATAACTATGATCCCAAGTATGTGAATAAAAGGAACTTTATTTAAAACTTTTTCTTTTTTTGGCTGCCCCACAACATATGAAATTACCAGGCCAGGGATCAGATCAGCTGGACCCACATAGCTGGGGCAAGGCTGGATCCTCAACCCACTAAGCCAGGCTGGGGATCGAACCTGCATCCCTGTGCCTCAGAGTGCCACAGCAGGAAATCCTTCATTTTAATTTTCTTTTCTTTTTTTTTTTTGTCTTTTTTAATGCCACAACCTAGGCATATGGAGGTTCCCAGGCTAGGGGTCGAATCGGAGCTGCAGCTGCCGGCCTACACCACAGCTCACGACAACGCCAGATCTGTAACCCACTGAGGCCAGGGATCGAACCCTCAACCTCATGGTTCCTAGTCACATTCGTTTCCACTGCGCCACGACGGGAACTCATTTTAATTTTTTAAGTGTCTTGGCAACGACTCTCCGACAGCAGCTAGTGATAAAAAGCAGCGAAGAACAAGGATAGCCAGATGATAAGTTATCTGCGATCCTATCTGCTGACTCTCAACTACGGTGGGAATTGTGCAGACTTTCCCCAGTGGACCTTGTGGGAGAAAATATGAGCTCAACTGTCAATGTAACTTATGGTTACTACAATGGAGGGAACATCCACACCCAGAAGGCCAAGTTTCTCCCACCCTTCATACTCACTCTGTGAATTAAATTCAACAGGAATTCAAGTTATCAGAGGTTTTAAGTACAAATAGTTGAACCTCAGAAGAGATTTTAAGGATGGCTATGACACATTAAACAAATAAAAAAGAATTCTAAAAAAAATTAAACGCGATTGCCAAAATGTTTAAGTCAGCTGATAGATCAAACAGCAGAAGAGGCCCTGCGGATAAACATACAAACTGAACAGGAATCTCAGAGAGCCAGTTAGAAAAAGAGTAAAATATCAAAAGAAATAATAAATAGAATTTTGAAAAATGGGAAGAGAAAAGAGAAATACTTCCCTAAGTTAAGGAAATCCACTGTAAGTAAATTAAATCCTGACTGAAAGGGCACACATGCCAAAAAGGGTGACTAATAAAGACCATATGCTTAGGCACACCTCAACACAGTCCTGGTGAAATTTTTAAACTCCCATTCTAAGAGCTTCCAACTAATAAAGAAGAGTATCCACAGAAGTTAACAAGACCAAGACTATGATCAAGAATCCCTGGAGTTCCCCTGTGGCGCAGAAGAACCATTGGGGACCCTGTGCTGTCTGTCACTGCAGCAGCCTGGGTTGCTGTTGTAACACAGGTTCAATTCCTGGCCTGTGAACTTCCACATGCTGTGAGTACGGAAAAAAAAATATATTAAGAAGCCTCCTCCAGGAGGTCCTATTGTGGTGCAACGGAAACCAATCCAGCTAGGAACCATGAGGTTGCAGGTTTGATCCCTGGGCTCGCTCAGTGGGTTAAGGATCTGGCGTTGCCCTAAGCTGTGGTGTAGGTCAAACACTTGGCTTGGATCCTGCAATGCTGTGGCTTTGGCGTAGGCTGGAGGCTACAGCTCTGATTAGACCCCTGGCCTGGGAACCTCCATACTCAAGAGTGCTGCCCTAAAAAAAGGGAAGCCTCCTCCACTTTGTACTAGGACATAGGCCAGTGAGCACAGGTCTCTAAAGTTCTGAAGGAGCAGGATTCTGAACTGGCCTAACCAATGAACCATTGCTCAACTGTGAGAAAAACAAATCCACTTTTGAGACATACACAAAATCGTTTGCCAATATAGTTGCAGATCAGTTAAATCAGTTCTAATTACAGATAAAATTGTTTTAACGCAGTGGAGGCAATTAAATTTATGTAAAGGTGTGTTCAAAAGTTTGTTCCCATCTGAAGAGAGGGGAAGAGTTCTCAAAATTTACAGACTAAAAGTTTAGACTTTGAAAAGAATGAATGGCTAGAATTAAACCTACACACCTACAGTCAACTAATCTATAACAAAGGAGGCAAGAATGTACAATGGAGGAGTTCCCGTCGTGGCGCAGTGGTTAACAAATCCAACTAGGAACCATGAGGTTGCGGGTTCGGTCCCTGGCCTTGCTCAGTGGGTTAACGATCCGGCGTTGCCATGAGCTGTGGTGTAGGTCGCAGACGCGGCTCAGATCCTGCATTGCTGTGGCTGCGGCGTAGGCCAGTGGCTACAGCTCCGATAAGACCCCTAGCCTGGGAACCTCCACATGCCGCAGGTGTGGCCCTGAAATGACAAAAAGGCAAAAAAAAAGAATGTACAATGGAGAAAAGACAGTGTGTTCAATAAGTAGTGCTGGGAAAACTGGACAGCCACATGTAAAAAAATGAAACTAAAACACTTCCTAACATCATGCACAAAAATAAACTCAAAACGGATTAAAGACCTAGATATAAGACCAGATGCTATATATAAAACTCTTGGAGGAAAACATAGGCCACTCTCCGACATAAACGACAGCAACATCTTCTCAGATCCACCTGTTAAGAGTAATGACAATAAAAAGAAAAAGAAACAAATGGGACTTAAACTTAAAAGTTTCTGCACAGTAAAGGAAACCCTAAACAAAATGAAAAGACAACCCACAGAATGGGAGAAAATATTTGCAAATGAATCGACTCACAAGGGATTAATCTCCAGAATTTACAAACACCTTCTACAGCTCAATACCAAAAAAACAAACAACCCCATCAAAAAATGAGCAGAAAATCTACACAGACAATTCTCCAAAGAAGACAGATGGCCAAAAAACACATGAAAAGACGCTCAACATCACTAATTATTAGAGAAATGCAAAATTAAAATCACTATAAGGTACATCTTACACCAGCCAGAATGGCCATCATCAAGAAAGTTTACAAACAATAAGGGCTGGAGAAGGTGTGGAGAAAAAGTAACTCTATTACACTCTTGGAATGCAAATTGGTGCAACCACTGTGGGAAACAGTATGGAGATTCCTCGGAAAACTAAAAACAGAATTACCATTTGATGCAGCAATCCCACTCCTGGGCATCTATCCAGAGAAATTCATGACTCAAAAAGACACATGTACGCCAATGTTCACTGCAGCACTATATACAATAGCCAAGTCATGGAAACAACCTAAATGCCCATTGACAGAGGAATGGATAGAGAAGATGTGGTACATACACACAATGGAATATTACTCGGCCATTAAAAGAAATGAAATAACAGCATTTATAGCAACATGGATGGACCTAGAAATTATCATGCGAAGTGAAACCAATCAGACACCGACATCAAATGCTACCATTTACATGTGGAATCTAAAAAAAAGGTCACAATGAACTTTGCAGAACAGATACTGACTCACAGACTTTCGAAAACTTATGCTTTCCAAATGAGACAAGGTGGGGGTGGGGGGATTATGCACTGAGAGTTTGGGATGGAAATGCTATAAAATTTGGTTGTGATGATTTTTGTACACCTATAATTGTAATAAAATTCATTAGGTAATTTAAAAAATTCATTAAGTAATAAAAAAAAGAATGAACAGATACAATCACTAAGACTAGAGACAAACACAAATGAACTGGGAAGAGCTCCTATAATTGGCATAAAGAAGGGATGGCAATGACAAGGAAGCAAATAAAAGCTCTATGCCAAATGTCAGGAATAGAACCAAGTATACCAGTTACCACGTTAAATGTGAATAGAAAAAACTAAGAATTCTCCTACTGGGAGTTCCCACTGTGGCTCAGCAATCTGCAGCACAGACTGTGGATGCAGCTCTGATTTGACCTCTAGCCTGGCAACCTCTATATAACTCAGACTGCAGCCATTAAAAGAGGAAACAAAAATCTATCCACACACATTTTAAACAAACTGAAGACTACATAGTTAATGAGCAGCAGGTCCTCCAATCAAGATAAGCATTTATTACAGGTGTGCTACAGATAAAGGCTCAAAGAAATGGCAGCAAGAAAAATTCCAGCTACTTAGCTCTCGCCTTAAAAAATACAAAGTATTTGGAGTTCCCATCGTGGCTCAGTGGTAACGAACTCGACTAGTATCCATGAAGACATAGGTTCGATCCCTGGCCTCACTCAGTGGGTTGGAGAGCCTGTGGTGTAGGTCACAGATGAAGCTCAGACCCCCGGTTGTTGTGGCTGTGATACAGGCTGAGAGCTGCAGAGCTCCACGTTGACCCCTAGCCTGGGAACTTCCATATGCTGGTGCAGCCCCAAAAAGACCAAAAAAAAGAAGTACTTGATTTAAAGTGGAGGATGGCACATCCCAGGAAAAATAAAGAGCACGCAGGTAGATGTCACAGACACATAACAATAAGGCATAAAACCAGCTCAGAATAGCTACAGCACAGGTGACTAAGAAGAAAATGGTAACAGACAAAGCTAATGAAAAAGGCAGTAAACATTAACAGCCTTGACCTCTAAGGCATGTTTTCTACCTTCAGCTCTAAGCAATGAGTACCAATCAAAGCAAGGTTTGAAAGCAAGAGCAGGTGTAACAATCAAATACCCGCTATGAAAAACCAAGCAGGCCACACAACATAAAGGAAGGTCTGAAGCTGCGGAAGATTACAATCCGGGAAACAGCAAAAACAGCAAATAATACACGCAAAAGAAATATCTGAATTAAGGCAGGAACATGAGGACAAAAAGCAGAATAAGGGGGGTTCCTGTTGTGTTCAGTAGTTAACAAATCTGACTAGTATATATGAGGACGCAAGTTTGATCCCTGACCTTGCTTGGTGGGCTAAGGATCCGGTGTTGCCATAAGCTGTGGTAGGTCTAAGAAGTGCCTTGGATCCTGCATTGCTGTGGCCGTGGTGTAGGTTGGCAGGTACAGCTCCAATTCGACTCCTAACCTGGGAATCTCCATATGCTGCCCAAGTGTGGCCCTAAAGAAAAAAAAAAGCAAGAAGGGGTTCAAAACAATGTGACTGGTGGGTAGCAATGGCACCACCGACTAGGAGAGGGAATTAAAGAGAAAGATGAGGTGGGAAACACAGGTCAGTTTTGGATATGAGTGCACACTAAAAATAAAAATTCAGAACAGCATTTAAATCACTTGGTACCTTGATAAAACACAGCTTCTCCTTCGGAAGACTTGGTGCTGGGCCTCAGACTCTGCATTTCTAACTAGCTCCTAAGCAATGTTGAATATTTCTGGTCCTCCAGATTCAACCTGGAGTACCCACACATCATCCTCTTCATTCATAGCAACTCCTTTCAAAAAACCAAAACAGTCCCTCCTCCATACAACTGTGGTATTTTTTTCTCAAATACTTCATTTCATGGGATTAGTTCCTACTGACAGCTATTCTAAATTGAGGCCTATAAAATCTCAGCTTTGCTAAGACAAGTCTCATTCTCTGCCCCCCCCCACCCCACCCTGCCTGTTTAGGAACTTTCTGCCTTTAAGAATACAGTAAAACAACACCAGGCCTTAGAAGAAAAGTGAACAACTGACTTAAAACAATACCAAGTCCACACACTGACACAGCTGCGTCACACAGACCTGGCTGAAAAAACACCCCTCTCTCCTCTCTCTCTCACACACGCACGCACACACATGCACACAAGAGTAATGCCTTTACTTACCTTCCTAGATAGCGGATCTTCACCAAGTCTTCTTTCCTCCTCTCTACGCCGTTCCCGCTCTTCAATTTCCAGCTCCCTCTGGCGCTTCTTCCTTTCTACTTCTTCTAACTTCCTGACCCTCTCCTGATACTCTCGAAGCTCCTCCTCACGTTTTGCCCGTTCAGCACGCTCTTTCTCCTCCCGCTCTGCAGGATGAATGTGCTAGGTTACAGACTGTGCCTCCTTCCCACACTGTGCCCCAGGGCTGGGTCTGCTTTGGTGGTATTAAATAGGTGGCATAATGTGGAAGGAAATTTTTTCTTTTACAATCAGCTACACTCCGGAGTTCCTGTTGTGGCTCAGCAGAAACGAATCCGACTAGGAATCAGGAGGTTGTGTGTTCGATCCCTGGCCTCACTCAGTGGGTTAAGGATCCAGCATTGCCGTGAGCTGAGGTTTAGGTTGCAGACGCAGCTCAGATCCCACGTTGCTGTGGTTGTGGCGTTGGCTGGCAGCTGTAGCTCCAATTAGACCCCTAGCCTGGAAACCTCCATGCTGTGGGTGCGGCCCTAAAAACGACAAAAGACCAAAAAAAAGGCTAAACCCGAATATCAGAAGATAGTCAAGAAAATAAGTTTTCCGCCACTCCACACAACTAGAATCCCTCCCCAGCTACTCTCCAGCATCTGGGATGTCAGGTAAAGGGTCACCTGAGATTTCATCTGACACGTGTTCCTCAATGCTAATACTACACAGACTACAGTGATTAAAAAGGCAGTTAAGCCAATCATTGGGAGTTCCCACTGAGGCGTGATAGGCTGGCCTGCATCTTGGAAGCCCTGGGAGCCCTGGGGCACAGGTTCCATCCCCATCTGGGCACAGTGGGTTAAGGATCC
>PVHT021183705.1:11567768-11594317 GCA_004024745.2 Catagonus wagneri | reverse complement strand
GGAGTTCCCTTCGTGGCTCAGTGATTAACGAATCCGACTAAGAACCACGAGGTTGCGGGTTCGATCCCTGGCCTTGCTCAGTGGGTTAAGGATCCGGCGTTGCCGTGAGCTGTGGTGAAGGTTGCAGACGCGGCTCGGATCCTGCGTTGCTGTGGCTGTGGTGAAGGCCAGCAGCTACAGCTCCTGTTAGACCCCTAGCCTGGGAACCTCCATATGCCGCAGGTGCGGCTCTACATAAAGGCAAAAAGACAAAAAAAATAAAAAATAAAAAATAAAAAATAAAATAAAAAATAAAAAATAAAAGTTGATCACAAAGGCAATTTGCCTTGCTAAACTATGTTACAAGAGAAAACTGTTGCCATATAAAAAATGTATTAATTTTTACCTAAACTGATTGAGCCTGCCGTTAAAGTAAGGCCCATTCAGTCAATGATTCACACACCTTGGAAAACCTATGGTTTCCAAATAAGACAATCTGGGGGGTGGGGGGATGCACTGAGGGTTTGGGACGGAAATGCTATCAAACTGAGTTGTGATGATTTTTATACACCTATAATTGTAATAAAACTCATGAAGAAAAAAAAAAAAAGAAGAAATTAAGTTCTTTTTAAAAGTTGATCACAAAGGGGAGTTCCCGTCGTGGCGCAGTGGTTAACGAATCCGACTAGGAACCATGAGGCTGCGGGTTCAATCCCTGCCCTTGCTCAGTGGGTTAACGATCCGGCGTTGCCGTGAGCTGTGGTGTAGGTTGCAGACCCGGCTTGGATCCTGCGTTGCTGTGGCTGCGGCGCAGGCCAGTGGCCACAGCTCCGATTAGACCCCTAGCCTGGGAACCTCCACATGCCGCGGTGCGGCCATAAAATGACAAAATGACAAAAAGGCAAAAAAAAAAAAGTTGATCACAAAGGGAATTTACCTTGCTAAACTATGTTACAAGAGAAAACTGTTGCCATATAAAAAATGTATAATTGTTACCCAAACTGACTGATCCTGCCGTTAAAGTAAGGCCCATTCTCTAGTACCTGTTCCTCCTTTTTCTCTTAACCCGAAGTAATTTGCTGGAGATGTACCATAAGAACATCAGACTATTTTGAATCAGAGAGCTAAATCTAAATTCTCTGGTGTGCAAATTCCAGAGTTTGGTGTTGTGATAAACACATGATAAATTTCCACTGAATTAAAGATTCCCGTGTAAAACACTGTGAAGATATACAATCTAAGGCTCCATATTCTGCAACTAATTTAGCATATGCAGTGGGTGAAACCTAGAAATCTGCAATTTAAAAAGCACTTTACATACAATTTCAGTACACAGTCCTGATTAAGAACATACAAACAAAGTTTAGGAGAAAAAAAAAAAGCTGGAAATATTTTAACAGAATTGGGCCTAATCTACTTCACATTCTTTCCTAGCCTCACCATATTTCCAACGCCTTTCGGTTAGATTTTTTCCCTACAGCCCCTAAAATAAGCCATGATCTTCTTGCCCACCATTACTTCTCTTACCACAAGTGGTCCCATACTATTCCTCAAAGGTGGCCCAAGTCTCATATGCTACATCAAACTTAACTCCAGCTCACTCAAGACCAGTCACCTCAACTGAATACAGCGCTGACTTCTCCCAGTGATTCTCAAACTTGGCCATGCAGCAGAATCCCCTGGCAATGCATCAGAATTCCTAGCATTTAATTAGAAATTATAAAACCTAACCATATAGCATTCTTTCAAAGCCATAAGAATGCTAAAACTTATTTATACCAACCATATCATTAATAAGGCCAATTCGCGTTGGTGGGGCTTGCAGGCCTAGCAGTGTTGCAAGACGACGCTGTTTTTCAACGATAATGCCATCCATATCCAGAAGCCGAGCGATATCAGTACGCTCAGGGGTAATAGGGATGGAAAGAGTGGCCAGAAGGACTCGAGTAGACATTCTGGAGAACAAAGTTATAATCTGTTAAATTTTAAATTTTCTTGAGAAGCAGAAAGACATTTATCTTTAATCGTCTAGTAAAACGTGCCAGTGACAGAATATGTAACGCACCATGGTGACCTATACTCATATATATTATTTATCAAAGCATGGGATTCATTAAAACAGAAACCGACTATGCTATAGTGAATACTTGGAGAAAGAGAACTTCATCTACCCACTTACTACTGTCAATGTTTCCTAGCTAGAGAAAAGGACTATGGGTAAAATGGCACAACAGACACATTTGTATACTCAATACTTCCTTATAAACACAACTAGGGCAGCTTTCGTTGAGGGGTGTGGGGCCTGCATCTGTTCTCAGGCCAGGGATCAAACCTGCGCCACAGTTGCAACCCATGCCACAGCTGCAGAAATGTCGGATCCCTAACCCACTGCACTGGGCCAGAGATGGAACGGATCCTCCAAAGAGACAAGTCAGATCATTAACCCACTATGCCACAGCAGAACTCCCAAAAGCTAAATTTAAGTTCCCTTAGAACACAAAACGATGGAGTTCCCATCGTGGCTCAGTGGTTAATGAATCCGACTAACAACCATGAGGGGGTTCGATCCCTGGCCTCACTCAGTGGGGTTAAGGATCTGGCGTTACTGTGGCTGTGGCGTAGGCTGGCAGCGACAACTCCAATTAGACCCCTAGCCTGGGAACCTCCATATACCGTGGGCGTGGCCCTGGAAAAGACAGGGGGGAAGAAAAAGGCACGAAAAGAAAGTCAGGTTGAATTCAGAGCACCACAGGACACTAAAGATTGTAGGCTCTGGAGCCCAAGAGTCAAGGTTTGGGATCTCACCTTCACATTTCCAAGAATAGAACCTTAAGCAAGATACTTAATTTTTTGAGCCACAAGGCTGTTGGGAAGAGAAAAGCAAAATAGCCTTTTAATTATGACAGTACCCTTATAGTACTTTCTAATGGGGTAGTATAGAAACACCTTATTAAAAAAAAATAAAAATCAAGTTTTTCTCATCCTAAACACACATGGATTACATGAGTCAGTGAATGACACAATAAGCACTGTCCTCAAGAGTCTTAAAAAAAAAAAACCTAGTTCCCGTCATGGCAGATCGGAAACAAATACAACTAAGAGCCATGAAGTTGTGGGTTCAATCCCTGGCCTCGCTCAGTGCATTAAGGATCCAGCGTTGCAGTGAGCTATGATGTATGTCAAAGACGCAGCTTGGATCTGGCGTTGCTGTGACACAGGCTAACAGCTGTAGCTCCGATGTGACCCTTAGCCTGGGAACCTCTCCATATGCCATAGGTGCAGTCCTAAAAAGCAGGAGTTCCCGTTGTGGCGCAGTGGTTAACAAATCCAGCTAGGAACCATGAGGTTGCGGGCTCAATCCCTGGCCTTGCTCAGTGGGTTAACGATCCGGCGTTGCTGTGAGCTGTGGTCTAGGTTGCAGACGCGGCTCGGACCCCAAGTTGCTGTGGCATAGGCCGGCGGCTACAGCTCCGATTCGACCCCTAGCCTGGGAACCTCCATATGCTGCAGGTGCTGCCCTTAAAAAAAAAAAAAAAACAGGGATTCCAGCTCTGGCTCGGCAGATTAAAAACCTGACATTGTGCCCATGAGAATGCAGTTTCAATCCCGGGCCTCACTCAGAGGATTCAAGATCCAGTGTTGCTGCAAAGGTCATAAATGCAGCCATAAAAAGGAAAAAGGGGGAGTTTCCGACATGGCGCGGTGGAAATGAATCCGGCTAGGAACCACGAGGTTGCAGGTTCAATCACTGACCTTGCTCAGTGGGTTAAGGATCCGGTATTGCCATGAGTTGTGGTGTAGGTAGCAGATGCAACTCAGATCTGGCGTTGCTGTGGCCGGCAACAACAGCTCCGATTAGACTCCTAGACTGGAAACCTCCATATGCCACAAGTGCAGCCCTAAAAAGACCAAAAAAAAAAAAGAAAGAAAAAAGCGGAAAAAGAATACACTAGAAAAATTCACTTAGGTGGTTCCATATGTACTGCTGTAAAAGCTATAAGAAAAACAATTTATTGTATATAACTTGGAGGCCAAGATAACATGGTCTACCAATAAGAGGTGGTATATGAGTTGCTGAAGTCCAACTGAAATGTGTAATAAACCTCAAATGTGACAAAGGAAAGTATGTATGTAATGTTAATAAGAAAGTAGTCTTCAGGGAGTTTCCACTTTGCGGCTGAAACTAATCTGACTAGTACCCATGGGGATGCAGGTTTGATCCCTGACCTCGCTCAGTGGGTCAGGGATCTGGCGTTGCCATGAGCTGTGGTACAGGTTGCAGATGCAGCTCGGATCCTGCATTGCTATGGCTGTGGCGTACACCGGCAGCTACAGCTGATTTGACCCCTAGCCTGGGAACCTGCAAATGGTGCAGGTGCGGCCCTAAAAAAGACATAAAGACCAAAAAAGAAGTTCCTTAATAGAATACCCTTTTTTTGTTTTTGTCTTTTTAGTTCATAGATTCTAAATACCTGTATGTGGACAGAAAGCTCATACGTTAACACTGTCTTTCCTAATATTCCATTTCCACAATAGGAGAATGGATTATCAGATAAAAGATAACTATTGAGGACCGAGAATACTGCCCAAGAAGAACAATGTCTGGAGACACTTCTGGCAGTTACAACTGGAGGGACTGTTGCTGGTACCAAGTGGGTAAACCAGGGATGCTGCTAACATCCTAAATGCACAGTACTCCACAACAAAGACTAACCAGCCCCAAACGTCAATAGCACAGAGGCTGAGAAACTCTTAGTGCCGTCATGGCATTAGACGATATTTTTTTCATAATTTCAGTACTATCTGACAATAATATTCTTACCTTTGCATCTCTTCTTGTGTAAGATTCTTTCTCATTTCTCTAGATAAATGGTAAAGACGATGGAGTGTAGATGCATGAAAAAGAGCATTTCCAGATTTCCAAAATACAGTTGAAACTTTGTTATAGTAATTTGCCATCAACTGAGGTTTGGGTGGTTTTTTAGACAAGGAGAACAGCCCATGAATATCTTCCACAGCTTTGAATGCTTCCTGAAATTAGTGGTATAAATTAAGAGTCACTGCATTCTAAACAACAAAAAAAGCCCTAACTCAAATCTCTTCATGAAACTTGAGAACAAAAGGGATGAAATGCTTTCATGTGTGGTTCTTTTCATTCAACTATAATTTAATATCTGATATATTTCAGAAAACCGCCACAAAAATACTAAACCGTTTAACTTCTTAAAGTAGACTGCCCAAACCTTAGGGAAAAAATGTGCAGGAGTTCCTGCTGTGGCACAACAGGATCAACAGGCAGCATCTCTGAGGTACCAGGAGACAAGTTCAATCTCTGGCCCAGCACAGTGGATTAAAAGATCCAGCAAGGAATTCCCGTCGTGGCTCAGTGGTTAACGAATCCGACTAAGAACCATAAGGTTGCAGATTCAATCCCTGGCCTTGCTCAGTGGGTTAAGGGTCCAGTATTGCTGTGAGCTGTGGTGTAGGTTGCAGACGCGGCTCGGATCTGGCGTTGCTGTGGCTGTGGCGAAGGCCGGTGGCTACAGCTCCTATTAGACCCCTAGCCTGGGAACCTCCATATGCCGCGGGTGCCGCCCTAGATAAGGCAAAAAGACAAAAAAAAAAAAAAAGATCCAGCAATGCAGCAGCTGCAGTATAGGTCAAAACTGAAGATTCAAATTGGATCCCTGGCTTGAGAAATCTATATGCCAAAGGTCAGCCAAAAAGAAAAAAAAGGGGGGGGGTGCATATTATAACAGTTGGGAGCATGTATTACAAAAATATCTGGAAGGATATAAAACAACACAGAGGTTATTTCTGAATGATAAGATAATGGATATTTTCTTCCTTTTACTTGTTTTGTCTATACTAAGCATGTTTACTGTCTTCGATAGAACTTTTTTTCTTTAGTTCATCAGGTAGTATTTTGGAGTTCTCACCGTGGTACAGTGGTTAACCAATCCGACTAGGAACCATGAGATTGTGGGTTCGATCCCTGGCCTTGCTCAGTAGGTTAAGGATCCGGCATCGCCCTCAGCTGTGGTGTAGGTTGCAGATGTGGCTTGGACCTCATGTTACTATGGTGTAGGCCAGCAGCTGTAGCTCCGACTGGACCCCTAGCCTGGGAACCTCCATATGCCATAGGTGTGGTTCTAAAAAAAAAGAAAAGACATCAGGTGGTATTTTAAGGGTGTCCCTACAGAAAAGGAAAATACAGGGAGAGAGCAAGAAATCATATTTTCATTTGGCTGAAAAACTACCAATTTTTAGTTTTTTCCTCTGCAATTTATATTATATTGGGGGGAGGGAATCAAACATATAAAAACAAATTATGACTAAAAAATCATGTGAAAATGACTTTGCAGAATTCTTCGAGTAAAAAGGTCATGCTGAGAACAATATTCCCACCACCACCGATATTATGACTTTGCAGAATTCTTCGAGTAAAAAGGTCATGCTGAGAACAATATTCCCACCACCACTCTCCAATGCAAAACACTGGCTGTGCGTGCCACAGCAGCACTGAGAAATCTGAGTGCAGCTTCTCCAACTACATGCAGTAAAGGGCAAGCTTGTCTTTGTTATTTCTAACCTGCTGCCAACAATAATTTCATAAAATACAATAAAATTACTACCAAAAGAAAAAAAAAGTCAAGCTCAGTTTTGTTTTGTTTGCTTTTTAAGGCCACACCTGCAGTATATGGAAGTTCCCTGGCTAGGGGTCGAGTCGGAGCTGCAGCTGCCAGCCTAAGCCACAGCCACAGCAACTTGGGATCCGAGCTGCATCTGGGACCTACACCACAGCTCATGGCAACGCTGGATCCTTAACCCACTGAGCGAAGCCACGGATTGAACCCAAATCCTCATGTATACTGACTGGGTTTGTAACCTGCTAAGCCACAAAAGGAACCCCCAAGCTCAGTTTTTTAACAAGAGTAAAGAGTCTCAAAATTACCATGAAATTGTTATTTAAAAAAAAAATATCCTTGTAAATACATATTCTCCAGGCACTGAGGAACATTCTGAGGGAGTTCCCGCTGTGCCACAACAGGATCAGCAACGTCTCTGCAGCACCAGGACATAGGCTGGGTCCTGGGCCTGGCACAGTAGGTTAAAGGGTCCAGCCTTTTGGCAGCTACAGCTCACACTGGCTCAGATTTGACCTGGGGAACTCTACATGCCAAGGGGAGGCCAAAAAAGAAGGGGAGAAAAAAAGGATTATGTGATTTGCCTCAGAACTGACAGTAGGCATCTCGAACCAAAATATGAGATTTCCTGTCCAGAATTTTTCCTACTCCATTAGACAATCTTTCCCTTTTTTTTTTTTTTTTTGCTTTTCAGGGCCGCACCCGCGGCATATGGCGGTTTTCCCAGGCTAGGGGTCCAATCGGAGCTGTAGCCACTGGCCACGGCCACAGCCACAGCCACAGCAGATCCGAGCCATATCTGCAACCTATACCACAGCTGAGCGCAATGCCAGATCCTTAACCCACTGAGCAAGGACAGGGATCCAACCCGCAACCTCATGGTTCCCAGTCGGATTTGTTAACCACTGCGTCACGACAGGAACTCCCTCCATTAGACAATCTCCACCTGCCTACTGAAATTAACCAAGAGATATCATGATGCAGATACTCACTGAGAGAAAAAGGTATTATATGCTGTTATTACTACAAAGAAAAACTAATAGTTCACAACATACCTGCCACAATTCCATGCTGATAGCACTGTCCAACTGAACAAGCCTGGTTTCCAAATGCATGGACTGGCTCTCTGGATTATTAAGATTGATTGCTGTACTTTGGTTATGGTGGCGTTGAATCTGAGACAAGTGCATTCTCAAATTGTCACACAGCTTACGGAATTCAGCCTTACGGGTATATTGAAGGCAGAATTTGAAAGCTATAAGCATAATTGTGAAATGTATTAGGTACTTCCCACCATCAACTTTTAACATTTTATTTCACATATTAAGGTAAGCTATTTTAACAAGATTTTACCAAGCTCACTATCGGTCTTTAGAAGCGACCAGAGTCATAATTCACTGCATGTTCCCTGACCACCTTGGAGACATAGTGATCAGTCCTGGCCTAAGATTAAAACATGGTACTGGGACTTTACAAATAGGAATCTCATCAAATTCAGATCTAAGAGGGACTCACCTTTCAAACGGGTACCACTTCAAACCCTAAAAGAGCAGAAGAATTCTGGTCTGAAATACAATGAATTTTCTTATCTAACTTACTGAAAACAATAAGCTCGTGCATAACTAAAACTGAGTAATATAAATTGAGGGTTTATGGTAACCTAATCTCAAGTATGTACACAGGTGTAAATGAACTACTTGCTCCATCATTAAAATACGTAGTAATTTTCTATTATCACACATGTAATACTAGAATAACTTTTTTGGGTGTCCTTTGTCCTGCCCTTAAGGAGTATTTGTCCTTCCCTTAAGGAGTATGTCTATTTCAATAGGGCTAAAGCAAAGGGATGTAAGTTTAACTTCAAGTTAACGTTTAATCTCTATCTTATCAAGAAGTCCTAGTTTACTTGAGCTGACTGAAAATTCATATGCTAGCCATGAAGCAAAATGAAATACAGATTCTAATACTCCTAGTAAAACTTTCTTAGTCACAAAGAAACTGAAAACTTGAATAAATGAATACCAATCAGTCCCGTGTTAAAAAGAATGGCAACATAAGCCTGTGCTTAAGGCCAAAGTTTAAATAAAAAAAAAAAAAGCCAAGAGCCATTATGAAGTCACATATAGTTAAAAGGTTGCACCGGCAGCAAATAAAAAAGATTAGGAAAACAGACTTAATACAGTTCTTTAGACTAAAAGTGCATGCAGTATTAACTATTGGATATTTTCTATGATTCTCTTAAGTCATCAAGAAGGTTTAGCTCCATACTCAGCAATACTGTTCCAGAAAGGGAAAATACATTTATTTTTTATAGAATCATAAAAGTTTTCTGGAGCTTACAGAGACCTTAGAAACTCAGTGCAGGCTCAGTGCAGGATTAAGTAGCTTGCCAAAGAATACGCAGTAGAGTCAAAAATGGAACTCAAGTTTGTCAAAAGGCAATCGAAAAGGTAAGTTTATCTTTTCAGTACTTTGGAAAATTTCAAAATGACTTAAAAGGCCTTTCAGACATCAGTGGAATACATTTCATACAGTTAAAAGCTATTAACAGGTTAACAGTTAATTTTTTGCAAAACCTATCCTTAAGTCAACTTTTCAAATCAGTTCTTACTTTACCTTGTTGGGCAATATCATGGTAGAGACGCTCTACTCTAGAATTGTTTCGAAGAAGGTCCAAACATTGTCTGTATGATTCCCACAGAAATTTAACCCATGGAGTTAAAAGTAATCTGTCAGTACGATCCTGAGTGTCTTCACCACTTACTGCACTTAGGAGAACACTACAAAAAGATTGAAAAACGTTGAAAACAATTTTAGACATGGTTTCCTACGTTACCATTATGATTATAAAACCAAAACCAACAACGGTCATCTAAAATATTAGTTCAGGGAGTTCCCGTCGTGGCGCAGCGGTTAACGAATCCGACTAGGAACCATGAGGTTGCAGGTTCGATCCCTGGCCTTGCTCAGTGGGTTAACGATCCGGCGTTGCCGTGAGCTGTGGTGTAGGTCGCAGGCGCGGCTCGGATCCTGCGTTGCTGTGGCTCTGGCGTAGGCCGGCAGCTACAGCTCCGATTAGACCCCTAGCCTGGGAACCTCCACATGCCGCAGGTGCGGCCCTAAAATGACAAAAGGCAAAAAAAATAAATAAATAAAATATTAGTTCAAATTCTTCCTACGACTTTGGATACACTGTAAAGCTGTCACTTAGAATCAAAGTATTTGAATTCCCAATCTGTATTATAGCCATTTAAGTTAGTATACCCCCATCTGATGGTTGTAATTTTCCACTTTTATGAATTTTGAATAGCACATGACTTCTTGAGGTTACTATATATTTAAAATTTCAAAGACGGGCAGTCTTTCTAATAAACATCTACTTCACATGGGAATGCTAGAGAAAAAAAAAAACACTGAAAAGAAATTAGGTTAGCAATTTAACCCACATACCTCTCAGGAGTTTGAATATTATCCAGATCTTCTATATCTAAGACCATCTGCTGAGATTCTTCTTTAGCAGCTTCAGTTTTCTCCTCTGCCAATTTCAAATATGCCCTAACAACATCCTCTAGAGATTTGATGTTCACCTGACCAAATAAATAAATAAATAAAACACTTTCCCCCAAAAAACCATATTTTAAAAGCAAATTTTATGATATAAAACATATTAACTTTGAGAAGTAAATGCCTCTGAAAATTACTAAAAGCACTTATTAAAAGATCAAAACCCCAGCCGTTCATACCTGTTGACAAATGTTTTTATACTGGTATAATCCTTCTTTAGCCAGGTGGCTCTTGCGAAGATCCACACAAAGTTCCAAGTATTTCAACATAATTGGCTCGTGTATTTTTTGCCATGTTCTATGTTTCTTACTTTTCATAACATCATAAAGAACATCCAAAGCAGGTTGCTTTTTGCCAACTTCAAGAAATTCTGGAAAAGTAATTCAGAAGAATTAAAATAAGGCAAAAAGAAAAAAAATATGTGTATACTACACAAAAGTCTAAATCTTGCTTTTTAACTTGGCTGTTTAATTTCTGAACCCTTTTGAGGTCACATTTATTTTTGACTTCTACAGCGATGCCAAAATTATCCAAAGTAAAAACAATGCAAAACGGGTACTATCTCAAAAATGGCCTAACTTGTAAAATTAGATTTCACCCAATTCCTCTGTGCCGATCCTGCCTAGGTGATTTTAAAGTTCCAGAAATTCAAGTCATGAGGGAAACAATCTTCCCCTTGCAGAAAAGTCAAGTATAACTTAATTTTTGTTAGTTTGTCAGGAAAAAACAATTAGGTTGACATTGTTCAAGATCAACTGACTGCGTGGGTCTATTTCTGGGCTCTATTTTGATCATTCTCTTTTCGTCTACAGTCTAGTCTTTTGCAATGCCTCATGTCTTACAGCGAGGCCTTGAAATCAGTGTGAGTGTTCCAACTTTGTTCTTCAGTTTGTAGATACTTACAAAATAGCTTACTGGGACTCTACTGAATCTATACAGTAAGTTTGGAAGAACTGACAACAATATTTAGTCTCCCAATCCATAAACAAAGACTACATCTCCACTTACTTATCACAGTCTAAACATGACAAACATAGTAAGTCAAACCCCAACTGAAGGACATTCTACAAAGTATGTGACAAGTACTCCTCAGAAGGTCATCAACAAATCTAAGTAACTGTCACAACCAAGAGGAGTCTGAAGAACACAGGACAACTAAAGGTAATGTGGTATCCTGGATGGGATCTTGGAATACAAAAGGGACATTATAGGAAGCTGAGGAAATATCCACAAAGTATGGACTTTCCTTAATAACAATGTTTCACTATTGGTTCATTTGTTGTGACAAATGTACCACACAGACGTAAGATAGGAGAATCTCTTTGGTATATGTGGGAACCCTCTGGACTACCTTTACAGTAATTTTGTAAATCTCAAACTTCTAAAATTAAAAGTCCATTTTTTTAATTGGGGAAAAAAATTTTTAGAACGTAGAGCAAAGAAATGGACTCTTAAAATACATCCCCTAAACCTGAAAATATTTCTGTCAATATTTCAAATCAGTTCCGATTTTAGATTTTTAGATATATTGCTCGCTTTGAAATTCAATCAAAAGCAAAGGCTCCTCTGTCACATTATTCCTGACCAAGTTAAAACGTATCATATTTCACAACTATTATCTCTACTCATTCTGACTTTATTTAAATATTCTGATTCATGTTTCACATTATAGGTGGCCCAGAATAATTGAAATAGTCCAAATTTGCATTCTAAGACGTAGTAGAATAGTTTTAATAAAATGACTGTCTAATGTGAAAAAAAGTACATTTTTCTCATCTTGTATTTTTGTATAAACTTAATAGACAGGGGGAGGGAGCATTTTTCTGGTTATGTTCAACTTAAAATTCAGTAATTGCCAAATTTCACACACACAAATTTGAACTTTTGAAAAATAATTTGGCAGAAATAAACACCAGTTTACACTATAAAAAAGTCTTAAAACACTACATTTGTTTTTTAAATCACTGTTTTCTTCCAAAGAAAAAATCCCTGACAAAAAAATTCCAAAGTGTTACCTAACAATATCTAGCATTGTCAAACATGTAACTGTACTAGGCAAAAGGCAAAAATGTCTTCTATTTGGAGGGTTTACTAGATCTAGAGATTTAGTAATTCTGTTATTTCTTCTTTCAATTATCACATCTTTCAGGAATGCTGCTTCTGAACATTCCTTCCTCCAGGAAAAGAACAAACAATATTCCACCTCTAGTATATCAAAAAGCTTGCGACACCATAAATCACAAATCATATTGAATTAAGTATCTTTAACACAGTATCCTTGGGTTCTTTTGGAGTAGGTTAAGGACCCAGCGTTGTCACTGCTGTGGCGCGGGTTCGATCCCAGCCCAGGGAACTTCCACATGGGTACCCCGAAATATCCTACATCATCCTTTATTACAGCAAATCATATTCCTCACATACAAATGAATATAAACCCCTCTTCAATATTTCAAGTTAGTCTCAATATCAAACCTGCCAACACAGGTATTTTCAGTTGAGTCAATTTTATTACCCCCCCAAAAATCCTACAAAATGAAACAGATATAAAACAACTAGATACTTCGTTGGAATAAATCTTTTCTGTTTTTATTAAAGAGGGAGGGTCTACCCATCTTCTTCTTGAAGCATGAATACAAAGTTATTTTAAAATCCAACAATACATAAGTGCTTTTCACAACTATTTAACAAAACTGTTTCAATCAGCCAAAAATTTGGGAGTAAACGCTTTTAAATGTATCCTCTATACATTAAGAATATCACGGCCATACCACCAAAATGACCTAGTATATCCAATTCCCAATCTTATGTTGATTTAAATCCCATACTGTTGTATATAAGCACTGTCAATATGTTCCAAAATCGGCACAAAGAATGTTAAAGAGCTGGCCCCAGGAAGATACGACATAATACCAAACTGTCTAAAAATACTTCATCCTCCCAACCTCTTATTTTTAAATGAAGTATTTTAATGTCATTTTTAAGAATAAGACGTTTTGCTTAGTGATAGAACTAAAAGTACTTTTCATTGCCTAAATGGTCAAAATTTATGATTCTAAATTTCATACTTTCAAACTCCGCAACAATAGTTTCAAACAAGCCAAAGTAAATGCATTAAAAAAAAAATTTTTTTTACGAGTTCCTTTGTGATGCAGCGTTGTCACTACAGCATGGCATGGGTTCGATCCCTTGCCTAGGAACTTCCACATGCCAAAAAATAATACATAATACCATCACCATGGTTTAAAAAAAAAAAAAGCAGATACAAGGACGTTTTTAAATAAAACTGGAATGCTGGAATGGGAACAAGTTTCATGATAATCCAAGATGGTGAGTTCCTGTCTTTATCCTAACTTTTATCTGAGGATTTAGTTTCTCTGAAATCATCTATCTAGTGGGGAGTGGGGAGAACACTAAAAGTTCTATTGCAATGTTTAAAGAAATATTCGTTTCCGGACTGATATTCTTGAAGTAAAAATTAAAATCTGAAATTACAAACTATTACTAGGAGGGTGGGCACTCTTAATTTACCTTGAAGACACAGTGAATGAAACTATGTATCTACCTATAAAGAAAAGTTTAGGTCAGCCTTTCCATTTTACTTATTTGTGCAAGAGATCAAATACATAAGCTATAATGTTACAGAACTTGTGAGTTTAATAACAACTTTATTTTAAAACCATTGGTTGTAGAGTGCAAGTTAAAAGGCTGTTACAGGGTCAAAAGCAACTAATTTAGCACTATTAACAATATAAACTGGAAAAAGAGCTTTTTTTCAAATGATAACAGAGTACAGTTTCAGGCCTGTAACTGCTAGGCCAAGTTCTCACCTTCCCCGATGATTTTTTCCCCCAACTGTTTCCAAAAACACTGCTCTGATAAACAGACTGAGGGAATCTTGAAGGACTATTCCACACTTAAAATTTATTCACATTAGGATAAAGTAATGTGATGAGCTCTAAATGTGATTGAGATTACAGATGTTACAGATAAAATGGGATTATTTCCATTAGAATAAAATGTGCTTCATTAAAATAAAATGTGCTTTGATCATCCTATTTTAAAGTGTTGTAAGCAGTGCCAAACTAAGGATCTCTAGCTCACAAGATCAAAAACACAGAAACTACAACTTGAAAGGTAAGGCACCCCTACCTTAAGCACCCAGCCTACAGTCTAAAAAGGCTGCAGCAAGGAGTGAACGCAGTCCTTTTTGAAACCCACACTAACAAAATTCAAATCCTCACCCCATCCCAGTGCCTCTTTTTCATCCTGCCTACTTTAATTTCAGGTGTTTTCTCCAAACTGCCCTTCATAAGTCAAACCTATTTCAACTTAGAAACTGAAAAGATGTAAGATGTTACGCATCATATATCCCTTCTAATTTTAAAGTTATTAAAATAGAAAATTCACATAAGGATTCAGAAGGGAGGAGAGAAGGAAACAAGGCCTGAACCCAGCACATGTGTAATATTTAGGCCACCGAGATTACAGTGCTTCAGCCTATTAACATGGGGGAAAAATGCCTGTTGGTAAAGCATTCAAAAGACTATAAAACAGATCTGCCATGGCAATTACCACAGTAATTTCACCCAAGTCATTTGGTATACTGTGATATAATTCTCCAAATTTCAAAACATTCAAAGAATTTTCCCAAAATTCGCTAGTTTATTTTGTAGGGTTAAATCTCCATTTCACTCTATTTTCTTTCCTACAAGTTAATCAACATCCTTAAACTTCTTGCCTGTTCTAACCATTGGTTTTTAAAACAATTACACTATTCCACAGAATGTGGCATTATCCTATTCCACAGACTGTTACTTCTCCCCCAAATTGTTACTTTTGGTTAAAATAACAAGCATGCGACAAACAGATCTCTAGCCCTGACAGATTATCAGTAGTAGTAATTGTATACAGACTAAAATCAACCTTTTCACAAGAGGATTTTCAAACTAACAGAATAAGTTCGCAAGCATAAAACTGTAACACAGTATATCCATCTCCAGCACAGATTAGACGCAACACTTGAGTGGAGGAAGGGTGAAAATATGAGCAATGGACATCCTAACACTTATAAGCCCTAAATAATAATAGAAGTTTAAGACCAGAGACACGTATATTACATTTGCACCTCCATAATGTCAACGTAATAAATGCCTCTTGAACAGACCGGCAAACTCACAAGTTTTCCCAAAAGCGCCAGTGGCTTAAGTACACATATGGAAATAAAAATCGCAAGCAGCAGTGCCATGGTGAGGGGGGGGTACGATCTGTAAGATAAGAAACTTTGGTTTTGGTCTCCAAGCTCAACAACTAAACTCCCAGAGTGACCTTGGGCAAATCTGTCTCTCTAGGCCTCACTTTCGTTATCTTTACGAGAGAACTTGAAGTCTCCCTCATAGTATTAACTCTGTCCCAACTTCTGAGAGTCGGAGAAGCTGCTGAGCTGCCAATAATCAATGCCAGAAAACACAGGAAACCGGTTAAATGGGTCAGAGTCCCCGAAGAGGAGAGAGTGGCAGAGGGGAGGGGAAGTGGACCCTGACCCAGCCAAGTGCGGTGCTGGATCGGGGGCGGCGGAGGTGTCTGCGGGAGGGCCGGAGGTGGGACTGCCGGCTCCCGGCCGGGCGGGAGGTGGAGTCGAGGTTCTCGCGTGCATTGTCCCCGGGAGGGAGCCATGTTTCCTCCTCCCCGGCACTCCCAGATGGCGGCCGGGGGCGCCGGGCCTCAGCAGAAAGCCCGTGGTCTGGAGGGCGACGGAAGGGAGGAGCTCCGGCCCGGGTAGGCCTGTCCCGGGAGCTGCGGCCCACACGGCGGCGGGGGAGGTAGGGCCCCCAGAGCGACGGTTCCGGGCTCCGCGCCTCCCACCTCCCCGTCAGTTGGAGCAAGAAGAGGTAACATGCCGAACCACGGGCTGCGTCGGTGGCCGGTAGGCCGCATCAGCCTCCTGTGCAGCTGCAGCCGGGCAGCAGAGCAGCGAGAAGCAGTGCCCGGGCCCGCGACCTCCAGGCCTCGGGCCGCCCCAGCCCGGCGCGCCCCGATCCCCTACTCACCGTTGGCGCGTTTGAGGGCATTTTCCGGCCTCTGGAAATAGGCCGGCATCTTGGCGGCAGGCTCAGCTCACCCGGCGTTAGCGAACTCCCTAGGGGCCCGGGCCGGGAGAGGAGACGAAGGGGAACCAGCGCGAGGCTCCACGCGCCTCGCCAGCAGTCGCCCGCGCCCAGCCGGCCAGAGACGGAAAGGAAGAAGCCACGTGACCCCCGCGCGGCGGCGCCGCCGCCGCCGAGGCCCGGATGTAGAGGCGGGCCTCCGGGCGCGCACCGCCTCTCCCCGCGCGCAGGCGCGTTGGCGTCACGCGTGCCCGCTGACGTGGCGATGGCGGGCGTCATTTTTGTGTTCCCTCACCCCTTCGGGACTCAACGGTAAACGTTAGGGAGCCGGTTGTTACGCCCCTCGCTCCTGGAGCGAAAATCGGAGTGGGCAAGGTGAGATTTGGGTCAGAGCTTCTGGCTGGCGAGAAGTCAGGTGTCTGCACAGAGTCGTCCCTAACTTGATTTGTGCAAAGTTTTGCAAAGTTACGGGCAGTCGCTTCTGCTTAGGGAATGGCCTGACTTGGCGGCATTAAAATGCCGAATTTATTCATTTAACAAAAATACATTGGCCAGATATTAGGCCACCACTGGGAGATAGTGGTGACCTGTCACATGGCAGACTAGCATGAGGAAGGATGTAATAAATAACTAAACAAATAAACGATCTTATTTCATATCTAGGTAAAATTTTAAAGCTGGTGACGCAGAGATTGCCTGGTCCCTCAGAGAAGGCGAGTTTTGAGCCGAGGCCTGAAGGATGGGAATAGACAGTTGACAGCAATCTGACGGGGGACAGAAGACCTGCAGCAGAACAGACTCAAAATATTTGAAAATACCTGGGAGTGTTGTTGCCTTTATATTCAGCACATATCGCAAACACGTAGGAAAAATGAGTGTTAGTGAAAAAAATCGATTTATTACAGGTCCTTTGTTACAGTCTTTTATTAGCGGTTAATAATTTTAATGTGAAAACATACCTAGCACTTGAAAGCCACTTACACTGAAGCTAATCACTCAAGCCATTGTGTAAAGTCCAGAAGAAAAATTCAGAAAGCAGCAGTGGAATAAATTGTTGCAAATTTATTACACATTTTGTAATAATGGATGGGATATGTGAATTGAGAGAGTGCTACATTAAGGAGTGAGGAAAATACAGTACATACACACAAAAAGCATTTCCCCTGCATTCCTTTGCCTCAGGGGAAAAAAATGGTTTTTCTGTTTAAGTTTTCACTGTAAAGAAAGAAAATTTCTCTTTTCCACATTGGGGCCCTGTGTGCAGTGACTGCAAACAGCAGCCTGCTGGGTAGTGTCTGCCGTCTGTCACTTGCCTGGGTTGCCATAAGGGATATTGGAGACAGCCCTTTCCAATGGACATTCATGACTGGCATGCTGTTCCCCATGTAGACTCCAGCCAGGTATGCCCCCATGCCTTTGCAAAGCAGAGAGCACAGTGGCCAGGGTCCACATTGCTCAAGTTATAATGTACATACACACCAAACTGCAGAACAAGGCGTACCTGATTGAGGCCCTATGCAGGGCCAAGTTCAAGTTCCCTGGCAGCCAGAAGATCCACATCTCCAAGAAGTGGAGATGTACTAAGTTAAATGAGGATAAATTTGAAAACATGGTGACAGAAAAGCAACTTATCCAGGATAGCTGAGTGGTTAAAACATCCCTAGCTGTGGCCCCTGGACAAATGGTGGGCCTTGCACTCATGTCCCCTCCTTACGCCCATCAATAAATCCTACTTTCCAGAGTTCCCTTCGTGGCTCAGTGGAAACAAATCTGACTAGCATCCTTGAGGACACAGGTTCCATCCCTGGCCTTGCTCAGTGGGTTAAGGATCCTGCGTTGCCATGAGCTGTGGTGTAGGTCGCAGATGCAGCTTGGATCTGGCGTTGCTGTGGCTTTGGTGCAGGCCCGAAGCTATGCAACTCCTATTTAACCCCTAACTTAGAAACCTCCATATGCTGCTGGTGTGGACCTAAAAAAAAAAAAAAAGGCAATCCTACTTTCCTGTCAAGAAAAAGAAAATATGGGAAATGCAGACATTAAAAAAAATCACAAATCCTGAAAAAAATCTATTTTAAAATTAATTTCAGGGGTGTTCCTGTTGTGGCGCAGTGGAAATGAATCCAACTAGTAACCAGGTTGCAGCTCTGATCCCTGGCCTTGCTCAGCAGGTTGAGGATCCTGTTTTGCTCTGAGCTGTGGTGTAGGTCGCAGACGCTGCTCAGATCCCGCGTGGCTGTGGCTGTGGCTGTGGCTGTGGCTGTGGCTGTGGCCGGCAGCTGTGGCTCCGATTAGACCCCTAGCCTGGGAACCTCCATATGCCACTGGTGTGGCCCTAAAAAGCAAAAAAAAAAAAAAAAATTAATTTCAGCGAGTTCTCCCTCCAAAATGCTCAGATCTCTCTGAATGTGTGGACTTCTCAAAAAATAAGAGCAGGGTTGAGCAATAAGTATTAAGAAGCTGTAGGAACTGTTTTATGGGGCAAGATCAAGAGACTTGTTTGTGTATATAATAATTAAGTCAAAATTAAAAAGCTAAACATAAGAGCAAACATAGCTTTTAAATGCTATAGCTAGAAAATTATCCAGTAGACCATAGAGACATGTAACAGAATAAAATAAAAGGAAAGCTGCCCTAAGCATCAGAAAGTTTTCCAACCAGAAAGCTTTCTTACCTCTCCATTGTTATAGCTCAAAGAAAATGGTAAAATTATTATAACTCAATTATTTAGTAGACCTGAAAGAATAAAAATACTAGAATATTGGGAGGTAAAATGAAATTCAGTATTTCTACATCTTCATCCTTTTCTCTTTGAAGTTATTTAACAAGTACAGTTGACCCTCTACACCCGTGGGGTTCTGCATCCACAGATTCAACCAAACACGAATCAAAAATATTTGGAAAAAAATTCCAGAAATTCCCCAAAAACAAAACTTGAATTTGTCCCTGGCAACTATTTAAATAGATTTACATTGCATTCGGTATTATAAGTAATCCAGAGGTAAAGTATACAGGCGGATGTAGATTACATGCAAATACTATGCCATTTTCTGTCAGACTTGAGCATTGCAGATTTTGATATGTAGTGGGGGCTGGAACCACCAGATACCAAGGGAAGATAGTAGGTGGGGCATTTGATGATACACTATCCAATGATCATTTAAGTGCATTAGATGAAATTATTTATAGCCTATTACCATTTTTGGAATGAATAAATATATAATATCAGGGAGTTCCCATCGTGGCTCAGTGGAAACGAATCCGACTAGGAAGCATGAGGTTGCGGGTTCGATCCCTGGCCTTGCTCAGTGGGTTAAGGATCCGGCATTGACATGGTGTAGGTCGCAGACGCAGCTCAGATCCCACGTTGCTATGGCTGTGGCGTAGGCTGGCAGCTACAGCTCCTGTTAGACCCCTAGCCTAGGAACCTCCATATGCCGCGGGTGCAGCCCTAAAACGACAAAAAGACCAAAAAAAATGTGTGTGTATATATATATATATATATATATATATATATATATATATATGATATCAATTTCCAGGGTAAATTTACCTATTAGGGAGTTTCCATTGTGGCTCAGAGGTAAAGAACATGACTAGTATCTGTGAGGACACAGCTTGATCCCTGGCCCTGCTCCGTGGGTTAAGGATCAGGTGTTGTCATGAGCTGTGGTATAGGTCGCAGACAAGGCTTGGATCTAGCATTGCTGTGGCTGTGGCCTAGGCCGGCATCTGCAGCTCCGATTCAGCCCCTAAGCTGGGAACTTCCATATGCCATAGATGTGTCCCTAAAAAGACAAAAAACAAAACAAAACAAAAAAACCTTTCCTATTAAGTTCAGCTCTCAAGTATCCAGTACCACTAACAGCCATAAAGTTAGATGCCAGGGCTAAAAAGATTCAAGATGCTTGCTTTCAAGGAGATGACGATTCACTGGTGAAAATAGATGAATACACAGTGAGGGACAAGATAGGATCTATTCTGGGCCTGGAGAAAAGCATAATTACTTGCCGTTGATTAATGCTCACTTAGTAGAAAACAAGCAACCTGAATATGCTAAAAGCCACTTGAGGAAGTGGCAGAAGGAAGTAATCAAACTGATGAAGATTTTTTTCCCTAATCAAGCTACTTTTGTACTATAGATGACTGGATAATTTCTCAAATACAGTGTTTTGGAGGGGCTTTCCAACTGGAGTGGAATAAATAAGATTCTCAAAAAAACAGTTGTTAAGGGCACAACTGAAGTACTGTATTACATATATTTGCAACATAATATCTTACAGCTTTAAAACAAGTATCATGTTTTACAATTCACAGAATGCTTTCACATTCATCATTTTGTTTGCAAGAATACTATAAGGAAGGTATTTATATTGGTGAGCATAATAAATTTCAGAAGTAAAACAAGTTTCGAAGTTATACATTCATTCAACAAACTATTATCAGAGTTCCCTTGTGGCAAAGTGGATTAAGGATCTGGCATTGTCACTGCATCACCTCAAGTCGCTGCTCTGCACAGGTTCAGTCCTTGGCCTGAGAACCTCCACGTGTGGCAGGTGCAACCAAAAAAAAAAAAGGAGTTCCTGTCGTGGCTCAGTGGTTAACGAATCCGACTAGGAACCATGAGGTTGCGGTTTCGATCCCTGGCATGGCTCAGTGGGTTAAGGATCTGGCATTGCTGTGAGCTGTGTTGTAGGTCGCAGACGTGGCTCAGATTCCACATTGCTGTGGCTGTGGCGTCGGCTGGCAGCTAGAGTTCCAATTCGACCCCTAGCCTGGGAACCTCCATATGCCTCAGGTGCAGCCCTAGAAAAGACAGGAAAAAAAAAAAAAAAACCTCCTTAACAAACCATTACTATGTTTTCAGCTCTGGAGGTAAGCACTCAACAGGTATGTACACAGCAGTGAGCAAGACAGGCCTGGTTCCTGTCTTCTTAGATTTTGCAGTCTAGAGAGAGGAAGATTTAGAACACTAACCCAAAGCTCCATGGAGACAGAGACACCCCTGCAGCCCAGGCCCCCATCATCTCTCCAGGCCTATCTCTTACCACATGCAATGTTTTTCAGCACTTTTTTTATTTTTTTGTCTTTTTGCCTTTTCTAGGGCTGCACCTGCGGCATATGAAGGTTCCCAGGCTAGGGGTCTAATCAGAGTTACAGCTGCCAGACTATGCCACAGCCACAGCAATGCCAGATCTGAGCCGCATTTGCAGCCTACACCATAACTTTCGGCAACACCGGATCCTTAGAAGGCCAGGAATCGAACCCACAACCTCGTGGTTCCTAGTCGGATTCGATAACCACTGAGCCATGACAGGAACTCCATTTTTCAACCCCTTAAAGAGTCCTCTCCTACCTCCAAGCCAAGGCATGCCATCAGGACACTTGGAAATTCACCACCACCTATTCCTTGCTCTGGCAACAACCTATTTCTCCTTCACATTAAAGGTCATTTCTGCCAGGATTCTTCCCTGGCCCTCAGATTAGATACCAAGGCACCGAGCATCAGTAGCATCCTGTCTGGAAGTTCCCATGTGGCACAGTGAGTTAAAGGATCCAGTGGCCTTGCCACAGCTGCAATGCAGGTTTGATCCCTGGCCCAGGAACTTCTACATCCCTGGCCCAGGAAACTCCACATGCAGTGAGGGGGAGGCATAAATAAAAAATAAATAAAAATAACATCCTGTCTTAGCACAGACCGTACTTCAATGTAATTACTTGCAGACTGTAAGCTCCAAGAACGGAGGGACCATATTGTTGTTCACCAGGTGTATCCCCCAGCAGTTGGCAGAGTACCTGACAGATAGGATGCTCTCAAAAAATGCTGGAGAGAGAAATTAAGAAATCCTTACAGAAACATTTATATAGAACAATTTCCCACTACTACACTCATGGGGAGGTAACAAGCTTAAAGTCCAAAAGTCTTGTTTGATTCATAGAGCATCTACCCATTTGCATGGAGGGTTTGATTTTTTAAGCCTCAACATGTCAGTATTAAAGAAGAAACGGAAATGTTCTTCACCCAAAGGTCCTAATTGCACTGGTTCTGAACCTCCAGCTGTGCTGAGTTCGTTCGTGATTTTCTTTTATTTTTTTTTTCTTTGTTGGCCACACTCACGGCATCTGACCAGGGATTGAACCCACACCACAGCAGTAACCTGAGCCACAGCAGTGACAACAGTGGACCCTTAACCCACTGCGCCACAGTGCACTCCGCATTCATAATTTTCTGAGGTCAGTGCTCAAAGATATCCTGCTTCCTGTACACATATAACCCTCCCTTGCCTACTCACCGTTACCTGACTCCTGCTATTACTTCAAGCCTCAGCTCAAAGGCTTCCTCTGCAAAGCCTTTCCTGCCATCCAGGGGCTGACTTAACTACCCCTCTGCCTGTGCTCTTTGCCCAGGCCACGTTTAACTCCATTACCCAGGCCAGCCCTGAGCACTCTGCTGCTCCTGCACCCCCGTCAAGGGGTGGCTGTGTTCCTCTCTCTAACTACTCTGCCTGGAGATGGATCGGTGACCCACTAACTCTTCCTGCCAGCTACTTCCTGAGCTTTCTCCCTCTCTCTCTCTCTCCTTCCCCCTCCCTCTCTCTTTCTCTCTCTGTCCCCCCTTAAATTCTGAGTTTTGATGCTCACACCATCAGTCTAGACCACATGCGATTCCTCCACGTTGCAGTCTTCTCTCTACAGGCGTCTTCAGATCTCAGGTCACGTCCTCTCATTCCTCCACTCTTGGTTATGGCTCCCTGTCACCCTCACCAACACTACCTACCATCACGGGCTCTACACCCATGTCAGTGATCATGGTGATACCCTAAAGTCTCGACCAGGAGTCAACACACTTTTTCTATAAAGGGCCTGATGTAATTAGGCTTTGTGGGCCAGAGAACAATGTCTTCAATTCTTGGAGCACCTGTTCTTGCTAAAAGGATAATAGGTTTTGGGTTTATATATATATATATATAATATATATATATATATATATATATATATATATATACACACACACACACACACACATGTGTATATATATATATTATATATATATATTTGAAAATATGAAAAACTATTCTTGGAGTTCCCATTGTGGCTCAGTGGAAAGGAATCTGACTAGGAACCATGAGGTTGTGTGTTTGATCCCTGGCCTCACTCAGAGGGTTAAGGATTCAGCATTGCCATGAGCTGTGGTATGGGTCGCAAACACAGCTCAGATCCCACGTTGCTGTGGCTGTGGCATAGGCTGGCACCTGTAGCTCACATTCGACCCCTAGCCTGGGAAGCTCTGTATGCCATGGGTGTGGCCCTAAAACAAACAACAAAAAAACATTTTTATCTCAAGGTTGTATAAGCACAGGCAACAGGTCAAGTTTAGCCTACAGGCCATAGTAATTAACCCCTACCCTAGACCTTGTCATACTAACTCTCCCAGTCCCAATCTTTTTTTTTTCCCCCCTCAGGGCCATGCCAGATCCGAGCCCATCGTGACCTACACCACAGCTCATGGCCATGCAGGATCCTTAACCCACTGAGCAAGGTCAGGGATCAAACCCACATCCTCATGGATCTTAGGTGGGTTGGTTTCCCACTGAGCCACAATGGGAACTCCAGTTCCTAAATCTTGATTTCAAGCTCTCTTTCTGGCCACCACCTCCTGTGGTTAATTCTATCGTGGGATCCCAACTTGAGCAACCCTACTGCCTGACTGGGAGCTGCAGTCCAGTCATCAGTTGTATTTCCATTTCACTGTCATCCTCATGTCCTCCTCACATATTTAAAGCAATAATAACATCCCTTCTTCCCATACTTCCCATCACCCTTCTCTCTCTCTCTCTCTCTCTTTTTTTTTTGTCTTTTTGCCTTTTCTAGGGTGGCACTCGCAACATATGGAGGTTCCCAGGCTAGGGGTCGAATCGGAGCTGTTGCTGCCGGCCTACACCACAGCCACAGCAATGCCGGATCTGAGCCCTGTCTGCGACCTACGTCACAGCTCACAGCAACGCCAGATCCTTAACTCACTGAACAAGGCCAGGGATCGAACCCACAATCTCATGGTTCCTAGTTGGATTCGTTAACCACTGTGCCACGACAGGAACTCTCACCCTTCTCTTCTTTATTTTCTACCACAGCATTTATTTATCATCATCTGATCCCCAGTATATTCTATGAGTTTAGTTCTTTATTGCCCACCCCTCTAGAATATAAGTTTGATGAGGGCAGGGATTTTCGTCTGTTTTTTCCACCTGCTACCTCTCTGGCACCAATAACAATGCTTCACATAGAATAAGCACTCAAAACATATTTATTGAATAAATGACGATTAATGCAAGCCTCCTATATTATAATTGCTCACCTGCATTGTCTCCTCTATGACCCTGGAAGTCCCTTGAAGGCAGTGACTGGCCTGTTCATCTTTGTGTATGGATGGTGCCTGGCTCACAGTCACCCCCAGAAAGCGTTTGCTCAGTGTCTGTTTCAGAGCACCTGGGTGGTTCCATCTGCACAATAACAAACAAGGTCCAAAACCTCACAGCCTCACACTCCTAATCACGAAAGTGTCCAGCTGGGGTTGGAAATCTTTTAACCAGTGGTCTACTAAGGGCAAATGTGGGGTGCCCTGTGCCTAGGCCGGACAGTTCTCACTGACTCTTTGGGTCCTGCATATTTATGTTGTGAGCCACACCGGAAGTCCAGGGCCCTGCATATTTAAAGGAGGAACATTGGAATGCAGATTCATTTGAGTGTGTTTTTAGCAGAAACATGGCCTGGCAATATTTGTTATTTATTGGGAAAAAAAATGCATCTTACATTCAAGAGTTCTTCAATTACTATTCTGCCAGACTCTAGAAGACTGAGGGGGAAAAGTGGCTTGTTTGTGGGAACTGGCACACATGCTCACACATGCCACTGCTGGCATTCCATGAAACCCTACTCCTGCTTGGGAATTTAGGAGTTTATGCCCAAAGCTACACAAACCAATGACAGCCAAGGAAGCAGAGTGAGTAAGACACTATGCACAGTGGTTTAGGGTGTGGTTTGAAAACAGGTTTCTTTGGGAAACGTGTTAAACGTGATTAGAAGGAGCCCTGGAACGCGTCGGCTTTCATCTTGAGTCTGTGGATATTAGAGGGTCGTCACACAGCCCTCTGCACTGTGTTATCTGCTCAGGGAACGGCTAACATAGCCCCTCCTCTGATAGCCCTTTCCTGACCACCCATTTTCATCGAAAGACCAGCCTGTTTTCATTCTCAGCAGAGAGCAGTCAGCACTAGCTGGAGTTGTCAGTTTCCTTGGTTACTATCAGTCTTACTGTAAGCTTTAGAAAGCCAAGTTTGTCTCGTCCACCATTATATCTCCAACTCCTAGAATTATGCCTGGCACAGGACAGGTATTCCATAAATGTGTGATGTGTGAAGAAATAGAGGAATGGAGACTGTGGAAGAACACTTCTAAGATGCCCTCCAAGACCCCTTCTCTGTTGTCTATGCATCCTTTTTTGTTTGTTGGGGTTTTTTTTTTTTTGCCTTTTTAGGGCCGCACTGCAGCTTATGGAGGTTCCCAGACTAGGGGTCAAACAGGAGCTGTAGCCTCTGGCGTACACCACAGCCACAGCAACGTGGGATCTGAGCCGTGTCTGCGACCTACACCACAGCTCACAGCAATGCCGGATTCTTAATCCACTGAGCGAGGCCAGAGATCGAACCCGCAACCTCATGGTTCCTAGTTGGATTTGTTTCCTCTGCGCCACAATGGGAACTCCCTTCATTTTTTATTTTTCAGGGTTTTTTTTGGTTTATTTGATCTTTGGGCCATGCCCACAGTATGTGGAAGTGAACCCATGACACAGCAGTGACAATGCTGGATCCTTAACATCCTGGGCTGCCAGGGAACTCCCAGAAATTTTTTCTTTTCCCTTTTTTTTTTTTTTTTTTGCTTTTTAGGACCGAACCTAAATTTTTTTTTTTTTTTTTTGCTTTTTAGGACCTGCGACCAGAATCAGAGTCGCAGCTGCTGGCCTACACCACAGGCACAGCAACATGGGATCTGAACTGGAGTCTGCAACCTACACCACAGCTTATGGCCATGCCAGATTCTTAACCCACTGAGCAGGGTCAGGGATTGAACCCACATCCTCATGGATACTATTCTGGTACTTAACCCACTGAGCCACAATGGGAACCCCCCAGAATTAATTTTAATTGCACTTTTCTTACTAAACTATTTCTTTTTTTTTTTTTTTTTTTTTTTTTTTTTT
>PVHT021183705.1:11487348-11563958 GCA_004024745.2 Catagonus wagneri | reverse complement strand
GGCAACGTTCACAAGGCTACTCTTTTTTTTTTTTTTTGGTCTTTTTGCCTTATCCAGGGCCGCACCCACGACATATGGAGGTTCCCAGGCTAGGGGTCTAATAGGAGCTGTAGCCACCGGCCTTCGCCACAGCCACAGCAACGTGGGATCCGAGCCTCGTCTGCGACCTACACCACAGCTCACGGCAACGCCGGATCCTTAACCCACTGATCAAGGCCAGGGATCGAATCCGCAACCTCATGGTTCCTGGTCGGATTCGTTAACCACTGAGCTACGACGGGAACTCCCCACAAGGCTACTCTTATCTATAACATTAGGTTAAAGATTTTTCTTGGTCCAACCCTTATTAGGACAGGCATAGAGTAAAGTATGATTAGATGCCTTTGATTACTAAGCAAACAAGCCCAGAGAAGACAGGCACTGTGAGTGAGGTTTCACAACTACAGAGCTGGGATTAGAACTCAAGTTTGTTTCCACACCCAGCTCCTGCCGCCTGTAACAGTGTAGCAGTCAATCTTATTGCCAAAAGTTGGGGTGCCTCCCCTCTCTCCACCCTCTACTTCTTCCCCTTAACTCTGGAAGACCTGTTTGGCAGGTCTGATGGCGCCTGGAGGTGAAAGGGGAGGGTGGAAGGCGTCACTTCCAGTCATCCTCGCCAGCCCAGAGATAACCCAGAGATAACCTCTCCCCAGCCCCAGCCATGGGTCCCACTCCAGCTGAATCTGGTCACAGCCCGCTTTACTCTTTCCTCCGTGTACCCGCCACCATCTCCCTCAAATCCTTTGCTTAATATCTATTCCTCATCATCTACATCCTCATTTATTTCCAGAATGTGCCAGAGACTAAGGTGGCACCAATCAGCCTTGGCCACAGGGGGCTGTCCCTAACCCATTCTTAGAGGAAGTACTTAGAGTGCCCACCATGGGTCCCCACCCATGACCGGGACCAAAGAGAAGCAATGCCTCGGTCACCGTCATCCTGTTCCACCTCTGAGACTTTTTGCCTTTTTCTTTTTCCGCAAATTTGGATCTTTACATCTGACATCCCAGAAGCAATAGATCTGGTTATATGTTCCCTACCCCCCACCCTTTTTTTTGGCCACTCCCTTGGAAGTTTCTGGACCAGGGAAGGAATATGTGCTGCAGCTGTGACCTATGCCAGAGCAGCACCAGAACCTTAACCTTCTGTGACATAGCAGGAATTCCCCCTCTCCCCTATTTTATTGTCCCATCTGTTGTAAGGTGGTCAAAGGCAAGGACTCTGCTGTAATCCCTGTGGCTCAGCGATTAACGAACCTGGCTAGGATCCATGAGGATGCAGGTTCAATCCCTGGCCTTGCTGGGTGGGTTAAGGATTTGGCATTGCCATGAGCTGTGCTGTAGGTCAGAGACTCCTCTAGGATCCCGAGTTGCTATGTCTGTGGTGTAGGCTGGCAGCTGCAGCTCCAATTTGTCCCCTAGCCTGGGAACATCCATAGGCAGCAGGTGTGCCCCTGAAAAAAAGGCAAAACAAAATCTCTGCTGTGTTTATGCTTGTACCCATCTCCCCAGCCTTTAGCCCATGTCACTGCCTGTTTTGCAAATGTTAGCACACTGCGCAAAATAAATCAACTTTTACTGATTCTTGCTAATTTAATGGAAAATACTTAGTTTAACCCATAGACAATTATTATGTATCTTGGGCCAAGACAGGATATCTGGGTTCATTGGGATTTAACATACTTTCTTTTTTTTTTTTTTGTCTTTTGTCGTTTTAGGGCCGCACCCATGGCATATGGAGGTTCCCAGGCTAGGGGTCTAACAGGAGCTACAGCTGCCGGCCTACACCAGAGCCACAGCAACACCAGATCTGAGCCGCGTCTGCGACCTGCACCACAGCTCACGGCAATGCCGGATCCTTAACCCACTGAGCAAGGCCAGGGATCGAACCCGAAACCTCATGGTTCCTGGTCAGATTCGTTAACCGCTGTGCCACAACAGGAACTCCAAGATTTAACATACTTTCTCTTCTTTCTTTCTGTCTTTTTAGGGCCACATCTATGGCATTCGGAGGTTCTTGGGCCAGGGGTCAAATCGGAGCTGTAGCCGCAGGCCTATGCCAGAGCCACAACAACTCTGGATTCGAGCCGGGTCTCTGACCTACACTACAGCTTACGGCAATGCTAATCCTTAACCCATTGAGCGAGGTCAGGGATCGAACCTGTATCCTCATTGGTACCAGTCAGATTCTTTTCTGCGAAGCCACTACGGGAACTCCCAGGACGCCTCTTTTGAGCCAGACTGGAGGGCAGCGGTAGAATGAGGAAATCCCGAGGAGCTGGGCGAAGACTGGAGTGGCCTGAGGAGGAGCCCGATGAAGATCTGGGTTAGAGAAATTGAGGAAGGTCTCAGAGGGTGAAGGTGAGTGGAGCGAAAGATAGTCTGGAAAAGCGGGGCGGGGACGGGGTCTCCAGGCCAGGGGCGGGGCCTGGAGAAGGGAGGCGGGGCGGGAGCCTACGGGGTGGGGCCCGTGGGAGGGTGGGTCCATGCGGAGGCGGGGCCTGGAAAAGAGGCGGGGACTGTGAGCCTCGAGCGGCGCGCTGCGGCGGAAGATGGCTGCTGCTGAAGCTGCGGACCCTCAGCTGATGCTCGGAGTCGGGCTGATCGGTGAGGACGCAGGCGCCCTGCCCCGCAGGCCCGCACCCAGTTCCATCTCCGCTTGGGCCTGCGGCAGCCCTTGGGCCTGCGGCACTCCTTACTCCCGCGGCCCCCCGCGCGGCCTGCGGTGGGGAGGGCGCGGCCCCCTTCTTACTGGGCCTGGGCCGGGGGCTGCGGAGCCCGGCCTCCTCAACGCCGGGGCCGGGGCCTGCCTCTCTGGGCCCCGAGCTCTCGCGACCTTGTGTGGGGCCTGCCTAGACCCGGCGGCGGGGTGGGGGATCCCAGAGGCCTCCTAGGTTCCGGGAAGGAGCTCCTCCTGGACCAGGACATGAAGGGTGACCCAGCTGCGCAGGCAGGGCTCGGACTAGGCCGAGAGCAGCTTTTGGGCCCCGGGTGTGTGAGGCAGCAGGGTTTGGGTCCCTCGGATCCAGGGGGAGCCATGCGTGACTGCTAGTCTGGCGCCCGGCTCAATCATGTGATCGAGCGAGTCAGGAAGAGGTGGCCAAGGGGTGGCCCGGAGTGCTGCGCCTTATGCATGGATTATCTCCCGTCTAACTCACTTCGGCTCTAGGGGGTCTGGGTACTGTTTGATGCCCACTTTATGAAGCAGATGGAGGCCCAGGGTGTCATTTGCGCACGAACGCACTCTAGGAAGTGGCGGACCCAGGACTGGGACTCTTGCGGCTTAGCCCCAGAGCCCCAGCTCCTACCAGTGGAGAGCGCCTGCATCCTATGATGGAGGTCGTGCTCAGGTGTCTACATAATCACACTGGGTGGAATCCCAGTAAATTTTGAGAAATTAATGAGTAGGAAAGTGCGTTGGGATCCTTGGGCAGCCCGGAATGTCTTCTGGAGCCGTGTGCAGTGATTCAGGCATGGGTATTTGAAGCAACCAGTCATTCGACTGCAACAGTGAGCACGGGGTTATTTGAATGAACTAAGTGGGTTCCTGGTGTACCACTGTCCCTTGAAAGAGTACTCTCCTGAGATTTGTACATACCCTGAACCCTAGTGCACAAGAACATTGCTTGGATTTAGCAAAATTGATGGAAATGTTGCGAAATGTTGCTGATTATTTTTCATTCTATCAAAGGAGTACTTTTATCTGGGGACAGCTGTCTGTACTCTTTTCTTCATTACTCTTTTTTTTTTTTTAAAGGGTCGCACGGTGCTGCATACGGAAGTTCCCAGGCTAGGGGTCAGATCAGAGCTGCAGCTGCAACCTATGCAACTCAGGATCCCAGCCCTGTCTGCTACCTACACCAGATCCTTAACTCACTGAGTGAGGCCAGGGATTGAACCCTCATCCTCATGGATACTTGCGTTCTTACCACTGAGCCACAATGGGAACTCCCCCTGTACTCATTTCTAATGTGATTTTTAAACTGTTTCAAAGCAATAACTAAGTGCCTCAGGCATCTTTGTCCTTGAAGTTACTATGAATCTAGGTTGAGTTAAACTCTGACCCCTTCCATACAAACTTGTGGCTTGTGGAGGTTCCTGGGCCAGGGTTGGAACCCATGCCACAGCAGCAACCCAAGCCTCTGCAGTTACAATGGCAGATCCTTAATCCACTTTGCCACAAAAGAACTCCTAAACTCTGACTTTTATCTGGTAACAATATAGAAAACAATGACTTAAAATTTCAAATCACTTTTGTGTGTGTATGTGTGTCTTTGTCCTTTTAGGGCCGCACCAGAGGCATATGGAGGTTCCCAGGCTAGGGGCTGAATTGGAGCTGTAGCTACTGGCCTACTCCACAGCCACAGCAATGCTGGATCCTTAACCCACTGAATGGGGCCAAGGATCGAACCCGTGTCCTCATGGATACTAGTCGGGTTTGTTAACCACTGAGCCATGACAGGAACTCCTCAATTCACTTTAAAAATTTTTCCTGTTGAGGTGAGTTTAAAAGAGATTTGCTTAAAAATAATGGGGTTGGGGGCACTCCTCCCCTTTATGAACCAAGGAGGGCCAGATGTTGATAATTGCTGAAGCTGAGTGATGGAGATGGGGAAGTCACTTTATCATTCTCTCTACTTTTTTATATACTTGATATTTTCCATAAGAAATGGTGTTTTTTTGGAGTTCCCGTCGTGGCTCAGTGGTTAACGAATCCGACTAGGAACCATGAGGTTGTGGATTCAATCCCTAGCCTTGCTCAGTGGGTTAAGGATCCGGCGTTGCTGTGAGCTGTGGTGTAGGTTACCCCTAGCCTAGGAAACTCCATATGCCGCAGGTGCGGCCCTAGATAAGGCAAAAAAAAAAAAAAAAGTTTTTTTTTTTTTTGTCCATAGATCAAAATGGATTTTTACTGCTTTATGTTCAGTATCTGTTTCTCTAAAGTTCAGACTATTTTTATCTCGAGTTGTTATTCCTAGCAAATTGTTCCTGTTTTGTTACTAAGGTGTTGAATTTGATGATGAAACTATATATGACTTTTTAACCATTATTAAAATTTTAAATATAGAGGGAGTTCCTGCTGTGGCGCAGTAGGTTATCAATCTGGCTTGTCTCTGCAGAGGTGCAGGTTTGATCCTTGTCCTGGCCTGGCCTGGCACAGTGGGTTAAGGATCTGGTGTTGCCACAGCTTTGGTGTAGGCTGCAGTGGTAGCTTGAATTCACGGTATGATTTGACAGAGATTTCACCTTTTTTTTTTCTACTTTTTTAGGGCTGCATCTGCAGAATATGGAGGTTCCCAGGCTAGGGGTCTAATCGGAGCTGTAGCTGCTGGCCAACGCCACAGCCACAGCAACGCCAGATCCTTAACCCACTGAGCAAGGCCAGGGATCGAACCCACAACCTCATGGTTCCTAGTCTGATTCATTAACCACTGAGTCACGACGGGAATTCCTCACCATTTTCTTTTTTTAATATTTTATTTATTTATTTTTATGGCTGCACCCCACAGCATATGGAAGTTTCTGGGCCAGGGTTTGAATCTGAGCCACAGCCGCAACCTATGCCACTCTGTGCTGGGCTGGATATCGAAACTGTGCCTCCACACTAGGGACACACCCCCACGGCATATGAAAGTTCCCAGGATAGGGATCGAATTGGAGATGTAGCTGTCAGCCTACACCACAGTCAGAGCAACACCTGATCCAAGCCGCATCTGCGACCTACACCACAGTTCTCGGCAACACCAGATCCTTGACTCACTGAGCGAGGTCAGGGGTTGAACCCATGTCCTCATGGATCCTAGTCAGATTCATTACCGCTGAGCTAAACGGGAACTCCCCCAGCTTTGTTTTCAACAAACCCTTTTTATGTATTTATTAAAGAACCTTTCAGCTAGACCAAATGTGAAATGATAAGTTTATGAGAATTTGTGTGGGAGGAGATAGGGAAGACCTACCAAAACTGAGGCTACATTTTCCTCATGATTTGTTAGAAAAGCTTTTTACTCAATTGGCCTAATACTCAAGATCAGGAGAGCTAGGTAATGTGACCAGGAGAGGTAGGTGAGAATTCGGAGTCTCACATGCTCTGTGTTGCTTTGTAAAGTGCGTTGTTAAAACTGATTCCACGACGTGCTTCTGAGTAACCAATCAATTCACTTCCTTGCTGCTGTTTGGCATTCTCACAGTGACCATCTTTCCACCGTAGAAAAGGACACAAATGGAGAAGTTCTCTGGGTGTGGTGTTATCCTTCCACGACAGCTGCCTTAAGAAATCTGCTGCTGAGAAAATGCTGCCTTACAGACGAAAACAAACTTCTCCATCCCTTTGTCTATGGTCAGTACAGAAGAACATGGTTTTATATCACAACAGTTGAAGTGCCAGATTCTTCCATTTTGAAAAAGGTATGTATGAAGGTCAAAAAACCAACAGTGGTTTAAGTGATATAGGATTATTCTAAAAACCTTTTGCTTAGACTTCGTGATTCACAGTTTGCTTTGGAAAAATATTACATATATGACTTTCACTGGGAATGTTGTCTTTCACATTTCACTCTCATTCATTTAATATTTATTGGTGTATATTATATAACTAACCTGTGGTTGGTATAGAGAAGCCATTCCCGGGTTATACTTGGATGGAGTAGAAATGTAGAAGTAGTTTCATAGCCTTGACTCTGATTAAAGGTGTGAAGAAGTATTTCTCCTTAATTAAAAACTATTTTATTTTTTATTTTTTGTTTTTTTAGAGCCGCACCTGTGGCATATGGAGGTTCCCAGCCTAGGTGTTGAATCAGAGCTACAGCTGCTGGCCTACACCACAGCCACAGCAACGCAGGATCCGAGCCACATCTGCGACCTACACCACAGCTCATGGCAATGCTGGATCCTTAACCCACTGAGCAAGGCCAGGGATCGAACCTGCAACCTCATGGTTCCTAGTAGGATTCGTTTCTGCTGTGCCACGATGGGAACTCCTAAAAACTGTTTTAAAGGACATAATTATTCTACTTAAGAAGACTTTTTCATTTGTTTATAGTTCATAAGGGTATGTTAAGAATAGAAAAGATAGGAATTCTTTGGTGGCGCAACAGATTAAAGATCTGGTGTTGTCACTGCTGAGGCTCTGGTTACTGCTACAGTCAGGTCAGTCCTTGGCCTGGGGAGTTCCTGCTGTGGTGCAAGGGGATTGGTGGCATCTTGGGAACTCTGGGATGCAGATTCAATCCTCAGCCCAGCATAGTGGGTTAAGGGTCTGGTGTTGCCATAGCTGTGGCTTAGGTTGCAACTGTGGCTTCGATCTGATCCTGGCCCGGAAACTCCTGGTAACCTTTTTTTTTTTTTTTTTGCTTTTTAGGGCTGAACCTGGGGCATATGGGAGTTCCCAGGCTAGTAGTTGAATTGGTGCTGCTGAAGCTGCTGGCCTACACACCAGCAATAGCAGTACCAGATCCGAGCCTTGTCTGTGACCTGCACCACAGCTCATGGCAACACTGAATCCTTAACCCACTGAGCGAGGCCAGGGATCGAACCCGCATCCTCATGTATACTAGTTGGGTTCATTACTGCTGAGCCGTAACAGGAACTCCTCTTGGGGACTTTTGAATGTCTCTGGCCCGGCCAAAAATAAATAAATAAATAAATAAATGGATTAGAAAGGATAATTGAGGAAATTTATGTGTTCCGTAGACTTTGTGTCACATTAAGCACACATCGTTTAATATGAACACCATCAAGGTGACATGACGAAAACCAGTGAGTATGTGGTCCTTGTGGAGTTTCCTAATCCCACACAACCAGCAGGTTTTTTTCAGAGAAAAGAATATTGGAAAGAACTGGCTGAATTCTCTGCTGGTTTCTGGGTAGAGACTTCTTTTACCTTTTCAGGGCTAATTTTACAGCCAATCACCAGACAGTGTGAAGCATGTCCCAGGCACCTAATTAAATGTAATAAGGAATTACATTTAAAATAATAGGAAGGCAAGAGTTTAGAAACTCTAAGAGGTTTAAGACAAAACAGAGATGACTAACTAGAAAATTAAATTGTTAAAAGATACTCATTAATGGGAATAAGATATATTATTATCAGAAATCTATATATATAATAATAGATCCATATAAATAATTAAAGTTTATTATAACAGTGCCCTTTAGCTTATATAGCATTCTACAGAGAATTTTGACTATTTTGGAAACTATGGTTGTTTGTTTTGTTTTGTTTTGTTTTTTGCTTTTTAGAGCTGAACCTGGGCCAAATGGAAGTTCCCAGGCTAGGGGTTGAATCGGGCTATAGCTGCTGGCCTACACCACAGCCACAGCAACGCCAGATCCGAGCTACACAGCTCACAGCAACGCCTGATCCTTAAGCCACTGAGCAAGGCCAGGGATTGAACCTGCGTCCTTATGGATACTAGTTGGATTCGTTTCCGCTGAGCCACGACGGGAACGCCCTATATGATTTTTACTGTATGAATTTTACTGAAACTTTTTTGTTGTTTTGTTATTGTTGTTTTCCATCCTTCTATTTTGTTAAAGAAAAATAGTCACCGAGTAATAGATCTAGTATAGCATTCCTAGTCCTGCTTTGGTAAGGGAAAGGGGCTTTAAGTAAAAACTCTCATTTTTAATATTTGATATATGTTTATGTTTTTGAGAAAAAATTAATTCTAACTCTAAATGCATTCTTATGTAGGGAACTAAATATGTATGTATATATAAGTAGTTTTTAGTGTGTGTATATACACATAAAAAATATAAAGAGTCAACTGAGGGCTTGTTACATCTTGGTCTTTTCCTTTTAATGCTGGTATGTTTGTACAATAGGCTTGTTAGAATATAATAATAAAGATTAATTCTATTGAAGTGTCTTTAAAGAGTGTACTTTTTTTGTTTGTTTTGGACAGGTGACTCATTTTTCTATTGTTCTGACCGCCAAAGATTTTAATCCAGAGAAATATGCCGCCTTCACTAGGATATTGTGTAGGTCTGTATGAAAACTGTATTAAACGCTAATGTACGAAAATGAAGATCTTACTCAATAAGATTTCTACACTGAGGAAGCAAATTTCAGCCTTCCCTTTCCCCAACTTGATCTTTACTGGCCGTTTGGACGCTGTCTTATAAAGAGGAACTTTGTCTTCTGTTTCCATGATTCTGCTCCCCTTATTAGGAAGATGGCAGAGGGAGGAGAATAAGCAGTTTGCATAGCGATTGCAGTTTCTGGGTATCTTGAGTCACTTTTCGTCTCTTGTTTCTCTTACTTCCAATCTGGAACTTTCTCTAGGATGGAAGTGGTAAGCTGGTTTATTTGCATCAAGATCTCTACGTGGGAGTCATTTTGGGGAGAGTTAGTGGGCATTTTGAATTATGTTAAAGCACAGGAAAATATTTCTTAGCTAGAATGCTGAGGAGCTGAGAAACTCTGATTAATTGGTTAATCATGATTCAAGTGGACGCCTTCAGTTTTATCCCAGCTGTTGAAAACAGTTATCTAAAATACACCAGTCTACTTTCTTTCCTTGATAAGTATATCTCATGGAATTAATGAAATCTGTCTTATATGTTAGGGACATTGGCTTTATTTAATCAAAGCTTTCTTTTGCAGGGTTTTGGGTTTTGTTTTGTTTTTTCTAAAATTATCACTAGATAAAATTATAATTCTAGGTGTTATGTATTACCTTCAGCCCTCAGGTTTATGCCTAATAAGTAGTTTTTTTAGAGAGGATAAAGGAAGTATTTTTTTTCTCACTATAAGCCTGACAAATGGTTGCCTTTGCCATTTTTATGTATGTTCACACACACACGCACACATACACTCACACAGTAGGATTACCGTTTCATGACCTAAGGTTTTTTTTTCTTCTCTTTCTTTTTTGCTTTTTAAGGCTGCACCTGTGGCATATGGAAGTTCCCGGCTAGGGTCGAATTGGGGCTGCAGTTGCCGGCCTAAACCACAGGCATAGCAACTCAGGATCCAAGTCACATCTGCGACCTACACCACAGTTCACAGCAACACTGGATCTCCGACCCTCTGAACAAGGCCAGGATCGAACCCGCATCCTCAGAGATACTAGTCAGATTCGTTTCTGCTGCGCCACAAGCAGAACTCCTTTTCTTTTCCCTTTTTCTTTTAAAGGGCTGCACCTGTAGCATTTGGAAGTCCCCAGGTTAGGGGTCGAATGTGAGCTGCAGCTACCGGCCTGTGCCACAGCCACAGCAACGCCAGATCCCAGCCACATCTGCAACCTACACTATAGCTGATGGCAACGCCAGATCCTTAACCCACTGAGGGAAGCCAGGGATCAAACCCAAATCCTCATGGACACTAGTCTGATGCGTAACCCGCTGAGCCACAATGGGAATGCCCTTAAGGGTTTAAGTTAGGTTGTATTTTGACAAAATGAAGTTTTACTTTTTTGCAGTCAGCTATGATAAGAAAGACTTCTTATCAATGAGATAAATTGCAGGTGTGTGACTTACTGTGGTATATAAACAGTTGTCTGCAAATACAGCACTGACACAAGGGGGGTTATTGTTAGAAGGGGTGCTATCCAGAAGCCATGAATTGAAAACACTGCCAAGATGTTTTTGAACAAACACTGGACTTGCATTTTATTTGACTGAGGCAGGTTAGGTTACTCAACTGAATTCACTGAGACCCAGAAGGCAAGGTTGCTTTAGATCCCACTTCCTGCCCAGGAGGAAGCCCAGAAGGTTTCTTAGCTGTGTAGTGCTATGGTATTGTCACATTCTGGATTTTCTTCTCCTGTCAGTTACAAGAGAAATGAGGATTCCAGCTATTGTTGGCCACCCCTTAGTCCCCACCTGTTACCACACTGGACTGCTTGTTCTAGCACGTGTCCACACCCATGCGCTCATGTGCACACATGCTCACTTCATGTGAACGCATATGCCTGTTCATACATACACAGAGACACTTTGTTTCTTTTTTTTATTTTTCCTTTATTTTTTATTTTATCTTCTATTTACTGAAGGATAGTTGATTTACAGTGTTGTGTTAGTTGTGCCAATACTTTTTGACGGTGGTGAGGCTCTCCCTTTCATCAGCATGCTGCTTGCAGTGGCTGTGGAAACCAGCATGGAGGGTTCATTCCCCCCGTGAGATCTGGGTCCACTACCATGACCCCCCTTTTAGAATTTAAGATTTTTGTTTTGTTTTTGTTTGGTTTGGTTTTTGTTTTCTGGCCATGCCCACAGCATGTGGAAGTTCCTGGGCCAGTGATCAAACCTGTACCACAGCAGCGATCTGAGCCACTGCAGAGACAATACCAAATCCTTAACCCACTGCACCACAAGAGAACTCCAAATTAAAAATTTTTTAAGTTTAAAATTTTTTATGAGTTCCTGGCATGGCTCAGTAGATTCTAGCGAATCCAACTAGTATCCATGAGGTTGTGGATTCAATCCCTGCCTCGCTTATTGGGTCAGGGAGCCACCATTGCCTTGAGCTGTGGTGTAGATCTCAGGTAAGGCTCCGATCCGGCATTGCTGTGGCTGTGGTTGGTGTAGACCAGCAGCAACAGCTCTGATTCGACCCCTAGCCTGGGAACTTCCATACACTGGGGGTGCAGCCCTAAAAAGCAAAAAAAGAAAAAATTGTTTGCACCTGTGGCATGAAGAAGTTCCTAGGCCAGGGATCAAACTGGTACCACAGCAGTGACAACAACAGATCCTTATTCCAGTGAGCCACCAGGGAACTCCATATTTTGCATATGCGATAGTTTACCATGTTCATTGTTCTCTTCCTTTTCCCTCTGATTCGTGCATTGAAATAATTTTTTTTGCTTTTTTTATAGCCGCACCCACAGCATATGGAGGTTCCCACTTTAGGGGTCTAATCGGAGCTACACCTGCAGGCCTACACCGCAGCCACAGCAATGCCTGATCTGAGCCGCATCTGCAGCCTACACCACAGCTCATGGCAATACCAGATCCTTAACCCACTGAGTGAGGCCAGGGATCGAACCCGCAACCTCATGGTTCCTAGTCGGATTTGTTTCCACTGTGCCATGTCGGGAACTCCTGAAATAATATTCAAGCACTGATGAGTGACATTTAGTAAGCAATTAAAACAATTACTTTTTTTTTCAATTAACCTACAATAAATATACTTTTCAAGTGATCTGTCTTAAACAATGATTTTGATTTCACCTCAGTTTTCTATCCCTTCCGCTACTAAAATGCCCCAGTCCTGCTTCTCCAGCAGAATTTAGATTGAGTTACAGGAAGAGATTTTGGGGGAAGGCACTCATTTCACACATGAGCTATAAATGTGGCTAGTTTCCTGTCAGCATTTTCTGGAAGTTTTAACTTGATGAATGTATCTGGTGTGCATTTATCACTATAAACTTATCTAAAGGAATTTGGTTTCTTTCTTTTTTAATTTCTTAATTATCTAAAATATAGCTACCTCTGAAAACTGATAATAAATGTAGGTTCTACGCTAATTACTACTGTCTCTGTGAACAATGCATAAAGCTCCTTTCTTGTCAAAGGAGACCCCAGCAATAAAGCAGTTTTTATGACTAACAACACCATTTGTGAATGTAAGAGGTTAAAAGTGATAAGGATGTAATATTCCTGAGAACAGTGGGGCCTCAGAAAGTCCACAGTTCATTCTCCTGCCGGAGTGGACCACAGTAGACCTCCTCAGATGTGACAAGAGAGCTGACTTCAAAGAATTGTTGATGGTTTGGAGTTCCTGTCATGGCTCAGTGTTAACGAACCTGACTGGTATCAATGAGGACGCGGGTTTGATCCCTGGCCTTGCTCAGTGGGTTAAGGATCCGGCGTTGCCCTGAGCTGTGGTGTAGGTCGCAGATGCAGCTTGGATCCCACATTGCTGTGGCTGTGGTATAGGTCAGCAGCTACAGCTCCGATTCCACCCCTAGCCTAGGAACCTCCATATGCTGTGGGTGCGGCCCTAAAAAGACAAAAAAGAATTGATGATGGTTTGTCAAGTGGTGGTTTTGGTTTTTTTTTAATACATTTTTGAATTAAATTATAGAAGTAACCATGTCATGAAGAGTTAGGCTTTCAGAAGTATGTTGGCCAACTGGCTGAGATTCTCTAGGAAGTACCCATGCCTAGCATTAGTACATTTCTCCAGGTGGTTCACGCTAAGTAGAATCACCGTTGCTTTTGTCCTTCCTCACAGAATGTACCTGAAACATGGGAGCCCTGTTAAAATGATGGAGAGTTACATCGCAGTTCTCACGAAGGGGATATGCCAAAGTGAAGAAAATGGCTCTTTCCTTAGCAAGGACTTTGATGCCCGAAAGGCATACCTTGCAGGCTCCATCAAAGGTAAAAGGAAAAAGAAGAAAGAAAACAAAAATCCATCCCAACAAACGAAATCCCCAAGCCAAGCACAGTCTCTCATTAGACACTATTTCATCTTTTCATGTATTTTCGTCTTTACAGTGTTTGTTTCCTCTACCGGAAGGTAGCTCAGTGTCTGCATTTCCTTATGTGGTTAGAACTCTGTCAGGAAAGCAGACTTTTGTGGTATGCCTTTCCTTAGGATTCCACTTGTTAATATGCAAATATTTTTTCACTTGTGAGCTGCAAGTCACAGGTCAAGGTCTCCACTGACTTCCATCATTTTCCGTCCCTTGGGTTTAGCAGTGACCTTCCCATCTGGAGAGCCCAAGCCCCTGCCCCAGAGTTCCCAGTCAAACTCCCTGCCTCTCTCTGCTCACTGGAAAGTCCAGTCCAGGGCTTAGCCATGACGTCAGGGTCCTTAAAAGGGAGGAGGGGCAACTCCAAGGGCGATACTGGCCTCCATTCTCATCTTCCCACAGTGCCTGTCTTTGCCGTTGATCCTGCTGTTTCATATGGTTTCCAAGCCGTCCTATTGATGTGTTAGGTGTTTGTCCAGCTGTCTCACAAGGCCTTAACATAATGACACGTGTATGGATTGGCGGGAGGTGGGGAGGGTCAGTGAACATTTTTTAAAACGTAGGCTTTCATGACACTGAAAATGGTGGTTCCCTTCGTACAAGTCTACATCCTTGTGAGTCTGGCGTCATCTCTGCATCCAGCCTACGTCCCTTAGGGGGGAAGGTGTAGCTGCTGTAATAATGTGCACCCTGGGGGGCCGGTCGATGGACTGATTATGTCCACCCACCAGATAAGATGCTTTTGCACTTACAGCATTTACCTCTGTATTCTCTGTATTGAAAATAATTTTGCAGAGTTTTCTTGTGGCACAGTGGGTTAAGGATCCAGCATTGTCACTGCGGTGGCTTGGGTCACTGCTGTGGTGCAGGTTCCATTCCTGGCTCGGGAACTTCCACATGCCACAGGCACGGCCAAAAAAGAAAATAAATAAATAAATAAATAAAATAAAATCCAATTAAAAACTAATTTTGCATTTATATTATAATTATTTCTGATAAAAACTTAATTTCCTTATATTTACTACAGTCATTATAATTTCTTTTGTTTTAAGACATCGTATCTCAGTTTGGAATGGAAACTGTTATCTTACACACAGCACTGATGCTAAAGAAAAGAATTGTCGTCTATCACCCCAAAATAGAAGCTGTCCAGGAGTTTACCAGGTATGGTCTCTTATCACCAAAAAGTCTAAACTCTGTTGGCATCCAGTTTGGGGCCCTCTGAGTTACTGTGTCCCTTGTTCCTTTGCACATTGGTATAGATAGAACGTGTTAGGCTGAGGGTGAAATTTTGGTCTTTGTACAGAAACAAAATAGTTCGCAAGTTTGGCTGGAATTTTTATTTTATTTTATTTTATTTTTATTACTATTATTTTTGGCTTTTCTAGAGCCACATTCGCCGCATATGGAGGTTCCCAGGCTAGGGGTCTAATTGGAGCCATAGCCACCAGCCTACGCCAGAGCCACAGCAACGCCGGATCCTCAACCCACTGAGAGATTTGGCTGGAATTTTAAATTTGAAATGCAAGACTTCAAAAAAATTTCTTGTGAAGTTCCCGTTGTGGTCCAGCAGTTTAAGAACCTGACTAGTATCCACGAGGATGTGGGTTCAATCCCCGGCCTCGCTCAGTGGGTTAAAGAAGGATCTGGTGTTGCCACAACCTGCAGCACATGTTGCAGATGAGGCTCGGATCCTGTGTTGCTGTGGCTGTGGCACAGGCTGGTAGTTGCAGCTCTAATTTGACCACTAGCTTGAGAAGCTGCATATGCTGCAGGTTCAGCCCTAAAAAGAACAGAAAAAAAGTTTCTTGCTTTCTGGGGCCACTTTGGATTTTCCCATCAGACTCCCTCTGTGGTGGTCTGCAGAGTGGGGTGTTTGAAGGAGCACTTTACAGGCGTCACTCCTTGCCATCACAGAGATCTTTTGAAACTTTGCCCTGAGCTTTTTGTGGCCAATCTTGACCCCAAAAGTGGTATTTCAAACATTGCATTACTTTACTTTGAAGCCTCGAGGTGTTAACACATTTGAGATTTGTTCTCCTCTCTGCCTCTGGTAGGCAGTTTCTGCCCCCAGCAGAGGGAGGAGGGCAGGCTGTCTCGGGTGTAGGTCAGCCACTATCTGCATTCTCACCTTGACCCCCCAGGACTCTGCCTGCCCTGGTGTGGCATCGACAGGACTGGACCATCCTTCACTCCTATGTGCACCTGGACACCGATGAGCTGGAAGCCCTGCAGATGTGCCCAGGTAGACAGCATGCTCCAGGGGAGGCGAGGAGAGGCTTTAACCTGGTGGTTGTTTGTTTTTTGCTGGTGGTGTTTTTTGTTTGTTTGTTTTTGTCTTTTTGCCTTTTCTAGGACTGCAATCTCAGCATGTGGAGGGTCCCAGGCTAGGGGTCTAATTGGAGCTGTAGCCACCGGCCTACACCACAGCCACAGCAAGGCCAGATCCGAGCCACGTCTGCCACCTACACCACAGCTCACGGAAACGCCGGATCCTTAACCCACTGAGTGAGGCCAGGGATTGAACCCGCAACATCATGGATACTAGTCAGATTTATTAACCATTGAGCCACGACGGGAACTCCCTGGTGGTGTTTTTTGTGTGTGCGTGCATTCCTATGGGGACTATTTAGCATTTATCATTTCTTTGGTAACTGCAACCAGTTGTTTTTCCGTTAAATTTTTAAAAATTTTATTTTTATTAGAGTATGGTTGATTTACAGTGTTGTGTCAATTCTGCTGTACAGCATCATGACCCAGTCATACATACATATATATATATATATATATATATATATATATATATATATACATGCTTTTTCTCACACTATCTTCCATCATGTTCTATCCCAAGAGATTATATGTAGTTCTCTGTGCTGGACAGTAGGACCTCATTCCTTATCCATTCTAAATGTAATACTTGTATCTACCAACCCCAAACTCCCCGTCCATCCCACTCCTTCCCTCGCCCCCTCTGCAACCACAAGTCTATTCTCTATGTCTCTGAGTATGTTTCTGTTTCATAAATAGGTTAATTTGTGCCATATTTTAGATTCCACATGTAAGTGATATATGGTATTTGTCTTTTTCTGACTTAGTATGAGAATCTTTAATTGCATCCATGATGCTGCAAATGGCATTATTTTGTCCTTTTTTATGTCTGAGTAGTATTCCATTGTATATATGTACCACATCTTCTTAATCCATTCATGTGTTGATGGACATTTAGGTTATTTCCCTGTCTTGGCTATTGTGAATAGTGCTGCTATGAACACAGGGATGCACGTATCATTTTGAATTAAGTTTTATCCTGATATATGCCCAGGAGTGGGATTGCTGGATCAATGGTAGTTCTATATTTAGTTTTCTGAGGAATCTCTACTGTTTTCCACAATGGCTGTACCAGTTTACATTCCCACCAACAGAGAAGGAGGGTTCCCTTTTCTACCCACCCTCTCCAGCATTTGTTATCTGTAGAATTGTTGATGATGGCCATTCCCTCTTTTTTCCTTTCTTTTTTTGCCTGCCCCTTGGCATATGGAGTTCCTGGGCCAGGGATCAGATCCAAGCCACAGTTGTGACCTAAGCCACAGCTGTGGCAACACTGGATCCTTAACCCACTGTGCCGGGGGGTCAGACTTGAGTCCCAGTGCTCCCAAGACACTGCCAATCCCTTGGCGCCACAGCGGGAACTCCAATGATGGCCATTCTGACTGGTGTGAGGTGGTACCTCATTGTAGTTTTTTATTTGCATTTCTCTAGTAATTAGTGATGTTGAACATTTATTCATGTGCCCACTGACCATCTGTATGTCTTCCTTTATTTTTGTCTTTTTAGGGCCACACCTGCAGCATGTGGAGGTTCCCAGGCTAGGGGTCTAATTGGAGCTGTAGCTGCCAGCTTACACCAGAGCCACAGCAATGCCAGATCCAAGCCACGTCTGCGATCTACACCACAACTCACGGCAATGCCATATCCTTAACCCACTGAGCGAGGCCAGGGATCAAACCCGCATCCTCACGGTTACTAGTCGGATTCATTTTTGCTGTGCCACATGGGAACTTCCAAGAAAATTTTTAAAAAATTGTACTGCTCTAGGAAATCCCAGAAGTCTTGGAACTACTGTCTTAACACCAATTCCAAAGGTCTGCTAATTCTTCCTTTTTTTTTCTTTTTCGTGGCCACCCAAACCTTAACCCAATGAGTGGGGCCGGGGATGGAACCTGTGTCCCGGTGCTGCAGAGACGCCACTGATCTCTGTCCCGCCACAGCAGGAACTCCTGCTAATTCTTGAGTTGCCCCATTTCCTTTAGTGCTTATTGTATCAAACCTGAAATTGGTGAAGGTGCGGTAGTTTCTGCCATACTATCCACGAGAACCCCAGAAGAAAAGCACTGATGCCATTTGAGACTCAGTGCACTTTTTGTGTGCTCCCAGTGTGGTTTCTTCCTCTCCTGGTAACACTGGTCCTCTCTCTAATGCAGGTTACGTCGCTGGATTTGTCGACTTGGAGGTGAGCAATAGGTCAGACCTGTATGATGTGTTTGTGAATCTGGCAGATGGTGAGATTACCATTGCTCCGCTCGCAAAAGGTTAGTTCTCTGTTATCTTCTGTTCCGTTGGTGACACAAGTTGTAAGCCAAGCGGTTGTATTTTTTAGGCTGATTCTCTAAAACCGGTATTTGAGGGCCTACTTCCTGTTGTGCTGAGAGGCTGGAAGGGTTTTGTGTGTCTAGAACATAGCACTCATTCTGATAGGCCAGCCCTGTGATACGTCCGAGTGCTGACGCTGCACAGTTTACGTTAAGATAAATGTCTACCACTCACCTGGCTCTCGACTTTTTTTGTTGTTTTTTTTGTTTGTTTGTTTTTTAGGGCTGCACCCGTGGCATATGGAGGTTCCCAGGCTAGGGGTCAAATTGGAGCCACAGCAACGCCAGATCCTTAACCCACTGAGCGAGGCCAGGGATCGAACCCACAACCTCATGGTTCCTAGTCGGATTCGTTAACCGCTGCGTCACGATGGGAACTCCCTTGACTTTTCTATTTAAACAAGGTGTCTTTGTTATCCGTTGCTGCATCATTGATTGCCGCTAAACTTAGTGATTTAAAACAACAAATACCTATTATCTCACAGTTTTGATGAGCAGGAGTTGAGGAGTGACTTAGCCAGGAGGTTCTGGTTCAGGGTCTCCCATGAGGTTTTAGTCAGGACATCGCCAGGACTGCAGTCAAAAGAAGGCTTGACTGGGGCCAGAGGATCCACTTCCAAGCTGACTCATGTGGCTGCTGGCAGGGGGCCTCAGCCCGCGGGCCTCTCCATAGGGCAGCTTGAGTGTTCTCGCCACGTGACTGCTGGCCTCCCCAACAGTGATTATTAACTCAAGAGAGAGAAGACCACAGTGCCTTGTGTGACCTAGTCTTGGAAGTCCTGCACCATCGTTTCCCCCATTTTTGTTAAAGTAAGTCATTAAGGGGGGATTAGACTCCACCTCAGGAAGGAAGGAGTATCAAAGAGTGTGCAGACATTTGTCACCACATGATGTTGAGTATGATTCCTGTGTGGGGACTCTTTCTGAAGGCTGTCTCTGTGAGCAGTAGGGAATGAGTGTATTCTTGGGACTAAATCAAGAAAGGATGTTCTAGGGAGTTCCCTTATGGCTCAGCAGGTTAAGGGTCCGACACTGTCACTGCTTTGGCTCTCGTTACAGCTGTGGTGTGGGTTTGACTCCTGGCCCAGGAACTTCCACATGCCGTAGGTGTGGCTGAAAAAAAAAAGGGGGGTCCTAAATTATAGCTGCAGAATGTAGAAAATATTGCATTAAATACATTTTGAGCTCAGGACACTAAGAGATACTGGTTTTAGTGGGAGTTACTGAGAACAGCTTTTGTATTGTCATTTATTTTTCTCCTAAAAAATAGGGATTTTTGTTAGTGAGGTTCTGATTATGTGAGGTTTTTATCTAGCAATCTCAAATTAATAGAACTGGAACTCATTTTCTTTTTATTTATTTTTTTTGTCTTTTTGCCTTATCTAGGGCCGCACCTGCGGCATGTGGAGGTTTCCAAGCTAGGGGTCTAACAGGAGCTGTAGCTGCCGGCCTTTGCCACAGCCACAGCAACGCGGGATCCGAGCCGCATCTGCAACCTACACCACAGCTCACGGCAACGCTGGATCCTTAACCCACTGAGCAAGGCCAGGGATCGAACCCGCAACCTCATGGTTCTTAGTCAGATTCATTAACCACTGAGCCACGACTGGAATTCCAGGAATTCATTTTCTTTTGCTTTTTTTTCCTTTTTTTATATTATATACATATATATTTTTTTCTTTTAATTTGCTTTCAAATTACAAACAATACATATTCCCAGTGAAAAATTCAAAACATAGAATCAGGTCTTTAGGAGATACTGCTGTTTGTGACACCAGAGCAACAGAAAACTAGTTGTGGCCAGGGCCATGGGAACTACTGCAGCTTTAGGACCAGAAAGCATGGCCACTGCTGCTGCCTCTGCCGCTCTCCGTCTATACAACGGGCTTATCCCAGAGGACTTTGTCCCTGGGAGTGTCAAAAGGAACTTCTGTTAACCTCCTTGCTGCAGAAAACAGCAATACATGTAATTAATGTAACGGTTTGTTGCCTTGGCCCGTTTCTGAAGGCCTTTACACTGAATGTTGAGCTGCTTCTGCGGAACTGACAGGAAGTGCTGTTTTCATAGTATCTCTGCCAGAAGGATAAATGTGAATTCTAAACTGTAAAGACCTGGACAGGAAAGTCAGGCTCTTGGCTTAAAATCACAACCTATTTGTAATCAGTTTTTATTAGGTTTTTGTCTAGAAATAAAAATTTAAAAAGCAGAAGTTCCCTTCGTGGCTCAGTGGTTAACGAATCCGACTAAGAACCATGAGGTTGCGGGTTCAATCCCTGGCCTTGCTCAGTGGGTTAAGGATCTGGTGTTGCCGTGAGCTGTGGTGTAGGTTGCAGACGCAGCTCGGATCCCGCATTGCTGTGGCTATGGCAAAGGCCGGCAGCTACAGCTCCTGTTAGACCCCCAGCCTGGGAACCTCCATATGCCGTGGGTGCGGCTCTACATAAAGGCAAAAAGACAAAAAAAAAAAAAAATTAAAAAGCAAAATAAAGTGAAAAATAAAAGTTCTGTTGGGGCTCAGCAGCTAGGATCCCTCCCGAGCCACAGCAGCAACTGTTGAGCCCCATTTCGGCAACTTCCACATCCCACAGATGTGGCCAAAAAAAGAATTCTTTATCGGAATTTTGGTTTGGTATTGATGTATTTTTGGACATGAAGTATATAAATCACGATCATGCTTTACCTCCTATTGTGTCATATTTGCATGCAGTAATAAGTTGGAAACGTGGGGGGTTGTCAGGTACTTTTTGATAATCCCCTCTGTGTCAAGTTTTCAAATAGGTGACTTGTTTTTCTTTTTAGGGCTGTACCCAAGGCATATGGAAGTTCCCAGGCTAGGAGTTGAATCGGAGCTGCAGCTGCCAGCCCACGCCACGGCCACAGCAATGCAGGATCTGAGCCACATCTGCAACCTACACCACAGCTCATGGCAACACCGGATCCTTAACCCACTGAGTGAGACCAGGGATCGAACCTGCAACCTCATGGTTCCTAGTTGGGTTCGTTAACCACTGAGTCACGAGATGAACTCCCAATGATTATTTTTAATTATGTAAGCTTCTCAATATTCACACAACATATTCTTCTTGATCTCACCAGAGGCCATGACGATGGGCAAAATGCATAAAGAAATTGGTCAGTTAATTGTCCATTCAGCAGAAGATCCAGAGAAATCAGACAGCCAGGTTATACAGGTAACGCTTCAGTCTTCCCACTGAGTCCCCAGAAGGTATCACTGGGCAACGGCTGGTTGTCTGCTTGCTGTTCACGTGAACTGAGTGAAGTGAGCGGAGAGGCTAGTGGGCAGCTGCTCAGATGAGGTCTGGTGAAGATGAGCAGCCTGACCGGTCAGTTGCTAGGCTCCTAGGGAGAGGTGGGGGCTGGTGCTGAAGCCAAGCATGTACAGTGAAAGATGTAATTTCAGGTGGTAAGAGGGCCCTGGGGTTGGGTGGGGACCTGCCAGCAGTACTGTTCTTTTTGTTCAGTGCTGGTGGCCCATCCGACTATGTCCAGGAGAGGTGTGCAGGTGTGATCCTGAGAACTCAGGAGAGGGTGCTGGGTGACAGGATAGGATAGGACAGGATAGGACACTGAGACTCCTTCCTACCATCACTGCCCGCCCATTCCCCCATCAGGCTTAGAGTGAAAATTCTGATTCTTTACAACGTTGGGAAAATGTGTAAATGGGCATTTTGAATTACTGTGTTTTTCATGGACTAAAAGTCATACAAAGATGACTTAGTATAATATAGGATGAGTGCCTGGCAGGTTGTAGGGTTCAAAAATATTTGAATAAATTAATGATATCAAAAAACCAGGATTTTTTTTTTGGTCTTTTTGTCTTTTAGGGCTGCACTCAAGGCATATAGAGGTTCCCAGGCTAGGAGTTGAATCAGAGCTGTAACCGCCAGCCTATGCCACAGCTGCAGCAACGCTGGATCCAACCCGCATCTCAACCTACACCACAGTTCACGGCAACGCCAGATCCTTAACCCACTGAGTGAGGCCAGGGATGGAACCCGCATCCTCATGGATGCTATTCGGGTTCACTAACCTACGAGCCACGACAGGAACTCCAGCAAACCAGGATTTAATGCAAGCTGTGATGACTCCTCAGCAATCCAAAGGGAATGTCAGTCAGTGAAGGGGAGTGAAGCCTGTGTGGCAGGTGCTGGGTCACTCATCCTGGGCAGGAGAGGACTTGGGGAAGAGATTTGCTCCAAAAACAATACCAGGGGAGAGGGTGCTCCGAGTGAGGGAGGGGGGGTAAGAAAAAAATTTTAAATAAGAACCATACCAGGTTCCTCAAAAAAATTAGATATAGAATTAGTATAGATCTGAAAATTCTACTTCTGGGTATATATCAAAATGAAGCGAAAGCAGGCACACAAATAAATATTTGTGCACCTATGTCCATAGCAGCGTTATTCACAATAGTCAAAAGGTAAAAATAACCCAGCTGTCCATCACCATCTGAATGAATGGATAAACAAAATGTAGTGTATACATACAGTGGAATATTACTCAGCCTTAAAAAGAATGAAGTTCTGGGGTTCTCTTGTGGTGCCGCAGGTTAAGGATCTGGGTTTTCACTACAGTGGCTCGGGTGTGATCCCTGGCCTGGGAACTTCCACATGTCGTGGAAAAAAAAAATGGTTAGGAGTTCCTGTCGTGGCTCAGCAGAAATGAATCCAACTAGGAACCATGAGGTTGAGGGTTCGATCCCTGACCTCGCTCAGTGGGTTAAGAAACCCGCATTCCTGTGAGCTGTGGTGTAGGTCGCAGATGAGGTTCGGATCTGGCATTGCTGTGGCTCTGGTGTAGGCCAGTGGCTACAGCTTCAATCCGACTCCTAGCCTAGGAACCTCCATATGCCGAGAATGCAGCCCTAAAAAGCCAAAAAAAAAAAAAATGGTTAAAAGATATCCTCCCTCTACTGTTGCTGCTGCTCAAAATTACCCATGACATTTATTTCTTGCAGTTTTAAATTTGTTTCTTTTTATAATTTATAAAGTTAGTCTGATAAAAAAATAGCAGGAAGAATTCTAGGGAAACGATGCAAACTTTCTGATACTAACATACTGCATGTTTTTCTGTTCTATTAAAGGATATTTCCCTAAAAACAAAAGAAATCTTCACCAACTTGGCTCCATTTTCAGAAGTTTCAGATGATGGAGAAAAACGAGTGCTCAATTATGAGGCACTAAAGCAAAGACGATTTCCACCAGCAACAGAAAACTTCCTGTACCATCTAGCAGCTGCAGAGCAAATGCTGAAAATCTGACCATGGGACCGAATGTGTCACTGGTGACTGGTTTCAAGCCCCAGCACCATGATTATCCACTAACTATGTAAAATACTGGAAATAACAAAGCAAATGTTATATTTTTTAATGATTTATTTGAAAGCATTGCGATTTGACCCGGGAAAGCACTGAAAACACGTATGAAAACACTTCTGATTTCCTCCTATCTGATTAATCTCATGCCTACTCAGTGTTTACAAAGCGCTATAACCGCCACATATAACCTTGTAAAACGGCCCAGCGTCCGAGCGTGTGAGCAGAACAGCTCTGTCATATCTTCGCGCAAATTACAGCAAATCCAAAAGTCTTCATTAGTGTCAGTTCCAGTTTGTCTCACTGTATAGCCACAAATAATAGTTTATTTTCGGAAAACGGCCTGAAATTTTGCTTTGTATTCTTCTAGGAAGAACTTGAATTCCTCATGAGGAACTCTACTTTCTGAGCCAAACTACTGTTTTCTACAGAACCGTCGAGAAAGTCATTCAGAAGACCCTGCAGTTGCACTTTCTTGTAAAAGAAATTTTTCTTAGACTTTGAACATTTTGACTATATTATAAAGGTTTTGTATAGATTTTATACTTGAGTAGACAACTTTAATAATCCTATTTATACTGTCGCAGCAGTATGCATTTGGCAAACTTAAGTCATTAGTACTCTTTACTTAACCCTGTTGCTAGCAATAGTCTTTTGAAAAAGGTGCCAGTCCTTATGTGGTAAATTAACTCCATTTTGAATATAAATGCCTGTCTGATTGAAACAACAACTTTAAATAATTGGTGATAGATGTGAGAATTAACTCTTTTTTTTGTCTTTTTAGGGCTGCACCCAGGGCATATGGAAGTTCCCAGGCTAGGGGTCAAATCAGAGCTGCAGCTGCCAGCCTACACCACAGCCCCAGCTACGCCAGCTCTCAGATTCGTCTGCAACCTACACCACAGCTCATGGCAATGCGGGATCCTTAACCCACTGAGCAAGGCCAGGGATGGAACCCGCGTCCTCATGGATGCTAGTAGGGTTCATCACCACTAAGCCACCTTGGGAACTCCAGAACTAACTTCTTGTAAGGGCCAAAGCCAGAGAATGTCTTCAAACAACTTCAGTAAAGGTAATTTAGCCACATATGAAGGTAACTGTTCTTGTTCAGCTCAGCATCTTTTTCATAATTGGAGACCTAAAAATTACAAAATAAGCACAGGGGTCTAAATTATGCCGTTATTATATGTATTCACATTAATTATGAAAGGCTATTTTTCACACAGTTCAGTTGTCCTTAGAAATCTCACCCAGAAAAATGTGGGAAAACTTGTCTTTATTGGATCTTTCATTTATTCTTGGTTTTAGACGTTTATTAAGGAAAAAACTTTTTAAACAGCCGCCTCTTCCTGGATTGCAGCAGAGGATTTGAAATGAGATGATGTTTACTAAGGCAAACAACTGAAAATTAAATCTGCACTTTATGAAAATTAATACTAACATTTTTTCTCCCTCATTTTTTGTATTACTATATTAGCTAATGATCAAAGTTGTTTAAATGACAAATTTATGATATAGAAATAAAATGGAAATATTTTGATATTCCAGAGTTTTAGGCAGATGAAGAATTGTACTCTCTCTAAATTCTCCCATTCCAAACAAATAAATGGAAAAACCCTTTTGTCATCTGCAAACCAGCTGGGGTATTACCCAAAGGCCTATTTGAAAGTTAAACCTTCTGGCTCCTTCCACCACTGGCTCAGCCCTTATCTCCCTCCACCCCCTACTTCCTGGAGCTGCCTGGTCACAGTGTCTTCTTTGAAAAGATGCCCGCCCCCCCTTACCACTGCGTCATCTGTGTCAGTGGTTAAATCTCCACCTGGAGCTTTTGCACATTTTGTCCTTTAAGTTTGTTTCATATAAGCCTGTGGCTTCAAGGAACCAACTGGTAGATCACTTTTCCTGATTTTGTTCTTTTAGGCTGTTGTTAAACACCTTTTACCAAATTTGGAGATAACTCACTGTGGCCTAAGGAAAACTGAAAGCACAGGTTTATTCTTTGATGACTTGGGGTATGTGTTTGGAAACAAATGTCTGCATGCCTACCCCGCGCCGTGCACTGCCTGTCCTGGGCCTTCCTTGGTGCACAACAGTTCCACTCTCGAGGTGCACAGTCTACAGGGGCTTAGGGTCAGCGAACAGGCCACTGCGCAGCAGTGTGGCAAGTGCCTAGCGCTATGGGAGCACATGGGCGGGGCCACTAGTCCAGTTCTGTGAATCCTGGAGGGCTCCTGGAGAAAAGTGATTGATGTCCAAATGAGACCTGAAACACAGGCAGGAGTCAGCCCAGAGCAAAGGGACCAGCTTGGGGGGGGGGGGGTTGGTCCGGAGAAGTGAGACCACAGCACAGTGGAGGAACTGCACATCGGTCCAGAGTGAGGAGGGGGAAAGGCAAGAGCTGAGTAAGGTAAAGGCTCCCGCCTGCCATGGCAAGGAACTTGGACTTGAACCCGGTGCACTGGGAAGCCATTTAAGACTTTTAATTTTTATTTCTTGGCCGCACCCATGCTGGATCCTGAACCTGCTGAGCCACCAGGGAACTCCTTTTAAGACTAAAGCAAGGGTGGTTTAGAAGAGCTGGAGATGGATTGGAGGGGCAGGAGAGGAGCTGAGCGATACCAGCAGGGGATGCTGCTGGACTGAGCTGGGGCGGCAGCAGTGGCCACGCGGCCGGGGAGGATGCCGTGATGTCTGACGAAACAGACATGCGCTGGTGCCCTTTCCTCAGACCAGGAAGGAAAGATGGTCTCGAGTGGACATCCAAGTGGCAAATGCAGGGGGCAGCTGGATGCAAGCCTGCTGCTCGGGAGCGCACGCGCCGTGACGGGCCTGCGCAGCCGGTGGAATGGCAGTGTGAACTGCACTGGGGGGCATGGGTAACAGCAGACATAGCGGTGGAGAGTAGGGCGCAAAGAGATTAGAACACTCTTCAAAAAGTTTGGCTACAAAGGGGGTTTTTACCTTTTTTTTTTTTGTCTTTTTCTAGGGCCGCACCTGTGGCATGTGGAGGTTCCCAGGCTAGGGGTCTAACAGGAGCTGTAGCTGCCGGCCTTCGCCACAGCCACTGCAACGCGGGATCCAAGCCGTGTCTGCAACCTACACCACAGCTCACAGCAACGCTGGATCCTTAACCCACTGAGCAAGGCCAGGGATCGAACCGGCAACCTCATTGTTCCTAGTCAGATTTGTTAACCACTGAGCCACAACGGGAACTCCGGGTTTTTACCTTTTTAACGAGGCAGGTGACTTGTTAGTTACTCATATGACTTAAGCAGTTTAAACGCTACTGGGCAGGAGCAGAGAAGGGAGGGAGGCCGAAGTCAGAGGGGCAGCGGAGGCTGCAGAGCCAGGACCTGCGGAAACGGACGGGTTGGGCCCAGGGCACAGCTGACCTTGCGTGGAGGAGGTCAGCAGGTTTGGTGCCAGGAGGCCAAGGGCCTTAACTTTCACTGTGAAGGAAGAGATGAGGTCATTCGCCAGCGAGGAGAAAGAAGGCACTGGGCAGCAGCTGGCAAAGATTTTAAGCAGATGTCCCAACAGGAGCAGGCCGAGAAGGGAGACAGGGTTGCTTTGGGGGTTGGAGGCCTTCCCTGGCACCCCACATGTGTACCAGTTTAGTGCCTGTGCCTTGGGCATGTGGTCATGGTGGACCTTTCTCCTTTGTTTTCAAATACTGCACTTTGGACAAGTTTATTCGTAATGTCACAGTATCCTTTCACAGGCTGGTGAACAAATGGAAGACTGAATCTTCCATCACTATCCACCCAGCAACCCCATGTGGTGGGTCAGACAGGACAGCCCCCATTTCTCTTCTTCCACCCAGGCTTGTTTCACCCTAGGCATAACCAGCCTTAAAACAGTCTTGGCACGTGTAATTGTAAGCCATCCTGTCGGCACAGACACCTCTGGGGTTCCCAGGACCCCTCAGGCAGAGTTCTCAAAACTGAAACCTTGGAGAAAGGTTTTCATGAAGGAACCAAACAAATTCCCGGCAAGCTCACCCTCTACACCCCTCTGTTATAGAAGAGTTCTGTTTCTTCTGTTGCAGACTGAATTTCCTTCTCAAGCTCACTGCACTGTATCTGAAAAACAAAGTTAAGTTCTGAATATTCATATTAAGAAGCGTTCTTACCTTAGAAGCCCAGTTTCAAATAAAACATTTTCAGAAAGCATCTACTGGGAGCTCCCGTCATGGCTCAGTGGTTAATGAATCCGACTAGGAACCATGAGGTTGTGGGTTTGATCCCTGGCCTCACTCAGTGGGTTGAGGATCTGGCATTGCCGTGAGCCATGAGCTGAGCCGTGAGCTGTGGTGTAGGTTGCAGACGTGGCTTGGATCCCGCATTGGTGGGACTGCAATTCTGATTAGACTCCTAGCCTGGGAACCTCCATATGCTGCACTTGCGGCCCTAGAAAAAGGCAAAAAAGACAAAAAAGAAAGCATCTACTCACAGTCCAACATTTTCCAGTGATGTCTACTCACTAGCAAGAAACATTACCTTCTTAAAAATTTGCCTATGGAAAATTTCGAATATAAATGCAACAAGAATATAACGAATCTTTATATACTCGTCACTCAGCTTTAACCATCCATGGTGGTTAACCATCCGCCAGTCTTATTTCATCAAGCAACCCACGTATCGAGTTATGGGGTATCTTCTGGAGTATTTTAAGGCAATTCTCAGATGTGTCATTTCACCTGCAAATACTTCAGTACCAAATCCCAAAGGATAGAACTCTGTTACAGAACTACTGCTATTATCACACCTAAAAAAATTATCAACAGGATCCTTGAAGTTCCAGACTTGAAACTCACTGTGGTCCGTGCAAGGTCTGAGGAGGGGGCCTGGCAGAATCCCCCTTAGCCTTGGGTTCTGTGAGCCACTCCAGGCAAGACCGGGGGTGGGGCCCCCACTACCCAGGACCGCCATTCAGCTATCTCCATGCTCACCACGGACCAAGGTTTTTAGTGGGTTTTTGGTTTTTTTTTTGCTTTTTAGGGTTGCACCTGTGGCATATGGAAGTTCCCAGGCTAGGGATCAAATCGGAGCTGCCACTGCTGGCCTAAACCACAGCCACAGTAATGTGGGATCCGAGCTGCGTCTGCGCCCTACACCACAGCTCAAGCAACACCGGATCCTTAACCCACTGAGCAAGCCCAGGGATTGAACCTGCATCCACATGGTTACCAGTTGGGTTCGTTTCCACTGAGCCACAACGGGAACTCCAAGAAGGACTTTTAAAGGTCCAGCAAATGCCAAGACTTGCTCGGTGAGGGTGAAGGCGGGCTGTCTCAAGGGTAGATGGACTCTGTTTCCTGCCTCCACTCTGGCCTCTGAGAGCCCTGCCCCCTTTGAACCTTGCACAAAACACCTGCTGCCTTTGGAGTAGGGCCTGCTTCCTCTGGCCCCAAGAATCCTGCCAGTCACATTTGGCCAAACATGCCCAGGTACACTGGCTGCTTCAGCCCTCCTCCACCTGCACCGGGAACGCTCTCCTCGCTTCCCCACCTCTGCCCGTTCACTCCACCCACGTCCACAATCTGCCTCTTCCACTCAGCCTTCCTGGATTAGCTGGAAATGCTCTTCCTTCCCTAATCTCTCCATAGCCTTTCAGTCACGTTCACTTTTTATTCTTTTTTTTTTTTTATCTTTTTAGGGCTACACCCGTGGCATGTGGAAGTTCCCAAGCTAGGGGTTGACTCTGAGCTACCGCAGCTGCCCTACGCCACAGCCACGGCAACAAGGGATCCAAGCAGCATCTGCGACCTACACCACAGCTCACGGCATGCCGGATCCTTAACCCACTGAGCGAGGCCAGGGATCGAACCCACAACCTCATGGTTCCTAGTCGGATTCGTTTTCACGGCACCACAATGGGAACTCCATGTTTACTTTCTATTATATGAGTCGTTTCCATATGTGACCCATTATCCTTCCAGCAAGAGCCTGTGGCAGGGACTGCCAGCTGTTCTCAGCAGGTGTTCTTTCCTTTCACAGCTGCAAAACTTTCAGTAAGTCCAGAATAAAGACCTTATTTCCCAGCTTCTCTTGCAGTAAGACTTGGCCACACAGCTAAGTTCTGGCTAATGTGATGAAAGCAGAAGTGCCAGGTGACTGTGGAATGAGAATGGTCCCATCCTGCTCCTTGAGGACGGGGGCCAAACCCCAGGGCTGAGGCGTGCTGAGCTGAAAGGAATCAGGCTCCCGGGGACTTTGTGGCACCTGGCCTGGGCACCCACACTGCATGTGAATGAGAAATAAGAGTCTGTCTCCTTCAAGGCACTACTGTGTGGGATCCCACTTACAACCAAATGAAATCCTGGTTAACATGGCGCCTGCCCTTCCCACGTTCTCTGTCCCAGCTACTGGAATCATGCTTGAGCCAGAAATTTGGGTGGCCCCCTAGGTCCCTTTCTCTTCCACACCTTCACCCCAGTCTGAATGCACAGAAGTTCTGACTTGTCCAATTCAAGTTTTCTCTCTAACCTGCTATCCCGGACCTACCCCCAAGCCCCACATCACCTCCAGCTGGAATACTTCTATAGCCTCCCAACGGCCCCCACCTACAGTGTCGGATCCCTCCTTGAAACATCTCCCTCGCTGCCTCCACGATAAAGTTCTATCACCTCGTGGGGCTTAATGAGGCCAGTCACCCTCTGGCCGGAACGCAGGCACACAGCCCTGCCGTGCCCTAGCTCAGTAAGCTGGAGAGGAATTGCACATTTCCTCCGAGCCTCAGACTCCTCATCTGTAAAATGGGAATACAAACCACCTGGAGGGCACTTTTGAAGACAAGAGGCTAACACCCCCAGGACATAAAAGGTACTTAGTAAACAGAAGCCGTGTTTGTTCGAAGTGGGGACATCCTGCAACTTTCGCCCTCTCACACCCTAGCCTTCTGGAACCCCTCCAAGTGCCCTGAGTGAGCCACGCCAGAGCAGCCCTGCACACCTGCAAACAAGCCCTGTGCCAGTGCTGCCCTTCCCCAATGCACCCACCTGCTCTGAGCACCCACCATGCCCAAAGCTATGCTCCCTGCCCTGAGCACCCACACCTGCCCTGGGAACCCCCACCGCCCCTCCCTGCCCTGTGCTCCACCACAATCGCCCTGCATCTGCAGCTCCCTGTATGTGGAAACCCCTCCCCACTGGCCCGAGGAGCCGAGCACATCGGTTCAGCCCTGTGACTTTGAGCCTAGTGGCCGCCTGCCTCCAGAAGGCCAGGGAGTGGCATCAGGCCTCAGTGAGGAGCAGAGAACGCTAGTGCTGAAGGCCGACCACCGACACGCTGTTTTGACCCAGCCTCTCCACAGGGACGACCTCATGCCCACAAGACCCCAGCCACAGAAAGAGGCCGCTGGCCGAGGACCGCAATGATACCACAGTAAGGGACCAAGTTACTCCTGACCCCAGAAAAATGAATCCCACTACCCTTCCGGACTTGGTCTCTATAAGCCTGGTTATCAACAACAAAATCGCTGGCTCTGAATTCTGACTCCCCTATGACAGCGATTTTGTTGGCAGCTCCAAAAAACGACTGCTTTCCTTGGGCCCCCTAAAGCCCCCCTGCCCCACTCAGCCTGGGCCCTGTGGCTCCCCCCGACCCCCATCAAGCTCGTGGAGGCCACACGGCACTACCTTTGCACAGCTGCTCAGGTTCTACGAACTCACTCACCGCTGACCGCAGCACCTAGGGTGCATCCTGGCTGTTTGTGGAATGAATATGAGTGCCCGGGGGAAACCAGGTCACGGCCGCGGTGGGAAATCCCACGAGATTTAAAGGCTTCTGTAAAGGACCAAACCTACAGACAAGCCATCTGCTTCACCCTCTGAGTACCAATGCAATCAGAAATAATTACTTGCAGAAGGATTCACTTTTACTGTAATCTTACTGTAACAAACTGTGTTCTAATAGGCAGGCCTGTGACGATTAAAAATTTCTTTTTGGAGTTCCCGTTGTGGCTCAGTGGAAACGAACCCGACTAGTGTCCATGAGGATGAGGATTCGATCCCTGGCCTCGCTCAGTGGGTCAGGGATCAGGCATTGCCATGATCGCAGATGCAGCTCGGATCTGGTGTTGCTGGGGCTGTGGCGTAGGCCGGCAGCTGTAGCTCCGATTCAACCCCTAGTCTGGGAACTTCCATATGCCTCAGGTGTGGCCCTAAAAAGGAAAAAAAAATTTCTTCTAAAATTTTAAGGAGTGGCTGGCCCTGTTCCCACCCCCACACCCTCCAAGCGACCATCCGAAATAATTCATCCGAAATAATTCAAAACGGCTATGCTATGTGCTGACAAAGCTGCCTGCATTAACGATTCTATAAACCTAAACTTAAGAGAACTGGGGTTTTGAGTTCCCTGGGGGCCTAGCAGTTGGATTCAGTATTGTCACTGCTGTGGCTCAGATTTGACCACTGGCCCAAGAATTTTTGTATGCTGTAGGCATGCCCCCCGCCCCCAAAAAAAAAGAAAAGAGAAAATTTGGGTTTTTGAACAAGATCATTCCATAAATATAAATGCTCTTGAGGATATGACTGATTTTTAACTTTAGTGACAGCAATAAGCATTTGAAATGTTTAGGTAAGAAATGCCGGAAATCGATACTATCTACCACGTCAATAATGTTCTTGAAAGGAGCAACAAGCCTTGGCAGAGGAACTATGATTTTCATCTGCCTTTAATAGAAACCAAGCTGCAGAGAGTTTAAGCTAATTAACCGTGATCCTGGGGCAGCTGGGAATTTGCGTCCTGGCCGTCCAACAACATCACAGCTCACAGTATATATATCCTGGTCTCTAGGCCAGCAGCCATTAGCTGCATGTGAGTTAAAATTAAACTAAGTCAGAAGTTCCCATTGTGGCTCAGTGGTTAACAAATTTGACTAGGAACCGTGAGGTTGCGGGTTCGATCCCTGGTCTTGCTCAGTGGGTTAAGGATCTGGCGTTGCCGTGACCTGTGGTGTAGGTTGCAGATGCAGTTCGGATCCTGCGTGGCTGTAGTGAAGGCCGGCAGCTACAGCTCCTGGGTCTGTTAGACCCCTAGCCTGGGAACCTCCATATGCCGTGGGTGCGGCCCTAGATAAGGCAAAAAATAAAATAAATAAATAAAATTAAACTGTTAAAACTCAGATCCTCGGTCATGTTAGCCACATTTCAAGAACTCAATAGCCACATGTGGGCTAGCAGCTACCATATCAGACAGCACAGATACAGAATATTTCCATCACTGCAGAAAGTTCCCCTGGATAGGGCATTGCTATAGGCTACTATGGAGTATGTAAGACAGCTCAAAGGTTTTTCTGCACCCGAAGCATATGGAAGTTCCCAGGCTGGGGGTTGAATCAGAGCTGCAGTTGCCAGCCTGCGCCACAGCCACAGCCACATGGGATCCTAGCTGCATCTGAGACCTACACTGCAGCTCACAGCAACGCCATATACTTAACCCACTGAACAAGGCCAGGGATTGAACCTGAGTCCTCATGGATGCTCGTTGGGTTCATTACCACTGAGCCACAACAGGAACTCCTGTTTTTTTTTTTTTGTAAGTCCCAGAAAACTGCTTCTGATACATCATTAAGAAAAACAGAATCCAGGTAGTTCCCACTGCGGCACAGTGGGTTAATGACCTGGCTTGTCTCTGTGGTGGCACCAGTTTAATCTCCGGCCCCGTGCAGTGGGTTAACGCTTCAGCAGCTCAGATTTGATCCCTGGCCCCAAATGGTACAAGTGATCTGGGGGGTTGGGATTATGTGTAAATAAAGTTATTTTGTTTTACACTTTTAGGAACTTTGCAGATTTTTTTCAGAGAATAATTTATTTGGTTCTGATAACAAGGGGAAGAAACAGTTGTGAGGCGGGAAGGGGGACACTTACCCGTCCGATTTGTGGGAAGACACTGAAGGAAACCGGCACCATGAGCCCCATGACAAGGATAGTACAAGAAAGCTTTAAGGTCCACAGTGACCATGGACACTGCAGGAAAAACTGGGTCCTGTAAGAGACAAGGTTACAGGGCTTTTTTAGAGGCTTGAACGGTGGTCAGTTGTCTTGTGAGCTCCTGCAGGCCCAGCCCCAGTCCTCACTTGCCTACAAATAGGCGCTACTAGGAGCCTCACTGACCGTGAGCTCGGTACAGGTCAGGCCTGGGGTTCAGTGCTTCAAGTGCACTGGCCCATCTGACGCCCCCACGACCCTGTGAGGTCTACGCTATCCTCATTCCCTCCATGAATAAGAGAATGTAGCCGCTGACAAGAGAGGTCATAGTCCAAACTCACGAGTTCAAGGTCAGGCTCTAGTGCCCGTGCTCTCCCCTGGGCTACACTGACAGGAAAGTGACATTCTGACCGTGACCTCAGAGCATGGGAAAAAGGTGCAAAGAAGCCCATTCTGGGACTCAGAGACCCGGGATCCTGGGGTCTAACTGGGGCTCGGCCACTGACAGACCATGCGCTCCTGGGCAAGCCGCCTTCCCGCTCTGGGCCTCGACTTTCCTTGGACACGAAAAAAAAGCGTGAGTCAGAAGAGCCACTACAGTCACCCCAGCTTGGATACCGTCACGGCTGTGGGATGGCACAAGGTCCTTCTGGGCGTCCCGAGGCCCACGGCGAAACAAGGCCCACTGGTGCCACTGTGCAGGCCCGGACCCCAGCTCTCCCAGAAGCCCCGGCTCTGAGGCCAGCCTGGGGGGGTTCAGGAAGACCCTGACCCAGCAGAAGTCCACACACCCGTCCAGCGGGCTTGACCATGAGAAGCAATGCGTGGCTCCGCCCAGGACACTGCCGCTTCCTGAAACGCGCTCCCGCCCCGTGTGGTCCTAGCTCATCACCCGGGCAAAGCAGACTGGTTCGGCACCAGGCAGGTGAGCCCACTCGGGCCAAGAGAAGGCTTCCCGGGGAGTTTGTGAACTGAGCAGAAGACATCCCCCTGCCCCGCCCAGGGTTTCTTACGTTTCTCTCTCTCATCAGGACAGTGTGAGGATATGGGCTGGGAGCTGGAAGCAGCCACATCCTTCAACACAAAGCCAGTGTGGCGGGAGAGAGCGAGGGCGCTGCCCGTGAAGAAGACGCTCCTGCACCCGGTACCCAAACCAACCCATCTCCCTTCCGCCCTGAGCTCCTCCCTGCAAGCGGGGCTCCTCTACTGGCCGATCGCCAGGCTCTCCTCCTAACAGGCCAAGTCTCGCTTCTTGAAAAGGATGGCAGTCTACTGACTCTGGGCCACTTAAGCTAACTGGGCACATGCTTGGAGTGAAGGGGGAAAAGAGGCTTGTGTAGCATTCATAGCATGTCAGAGCTGGGAGAAACCGCCAACCATCCAAACTCATCCTTCTAGAAGTGAGGAACAGGCTCAGCAGGTGCCAGGACATACCTAAGGGCAGACGTAACTGAGGACAGGGCCTGGGTGAGATTCTGGGTCAGCTGGAAAGAGCGCATCAGGATTTCCACACCCGCCCTAAATCAACCCTACCGTCTCAACTGTGATGAAGCGTGTTCAGAAGGAAGATTCCTGAAGCAACTTCTTCCCACCACCCCTCCGACCAGGTTTGGTATTTGACGAGTTTTATAAGGATTTTGACTGACAAAGTGTGTATTCCTCCCCAGGGAGATGAGGGTACTTCTTACCTTTTAAAAAAGTATGAGAAGACCTCAGGGATAAGAGCTGAGGTCCCAAACAGCGCAACCCTGGATGTGGCTGTATCTTTAACGGCCTGGAGGAAATGAAGAGAACGCAGCTTAGTACAGGGAGTGAGACGATTTCCGGGCGTGGTCCCCCCCACACACTCCCCCTGCCCCACTTTATTTGGCCACACCCTCAGCACATGGATGTTCCCAGGCCAGGGATCAAATCCAAGACGCAGCTGTGGCAACACCGGATCCTTAACCCACTGCGCCACAGTGGGAACTCTGGCTCCCAGGCATCTTGCCACTCGTGACAGAGACCAGCAAACCACGACTTTCCCTTCTTTTGAAAAAATAACATGTGGAGGTAGCACCTGATGAGCACACGTATAGGTATAACCGGGGTTGGTGTCGGGAATAACCAGCGATAGGATTTAGCTCCCCCTGACTCTGCCAGGATGTCCATCACTCCCACCACCACTCCAAATAAAATATTCTCTAAGTACAAGCAAAGGCAGCTTATAAACGAGTCCTTACTTAGAACCAAATGGCAGTCCCTTTGGTGGAAATGGTGTACTTGCCACTACGGACCACTCTGTGTTATCCTTTCAGGCCAGGACTCTGCCACTGTCTTTCCTCTCCTGAACAGCTCCCTAGTTACTCCTACCCCTTCCGGTGGAAGAATCCTCCAGAAACCCAGCTCTGACATAGCATCACACTCACATGTAACAAGCATAAGTCTTGTATGCACCCATCTTTTGCTTGTGTAATTAAAAGTGTGCTATAAAATTTCATTTTGCACACATACACATGTGTGGTTTACAGCATTTTATCTTTTCTGTAATACTCTATACTGAACATTTGAACATGTAATTGACTGTATGGGTTATATGCGCAAAATCACATATACTCAAGGGCAACATCAGAGACTTTCAAGGTAATTTTTTTGGCCATGCCCGCAGCATGCAGAAGTTCCCGGGCCAGAGACTGAACCCAGGCTATGGTACTGACCTGAACCACTGCAGTGATAACGCCAGATCCTTAATCTGTTAGGCAACCAGGAAACTCAAGGAGAATTTAGACTATAGATGACACTTGCACATGAACTTCAGAACCCAGCTCTCAAAGAAGAATGACTCCACAGAGAGAGCTGCTCAGCGCAAGATGAACAGACACCCCCCCCTTTCCCTCCCCGATCTCCGCTCCCTGCGCTTCCGGCCTCCCACAGCTCCATGACTCCCTGGCTACAGCCTACTTTCTGGGCTCTTTGGCTGGGCTGGGCACCCCTGCTCTCTGCTTAGGACACTGATGCTGAGATCACACGATCCTCTGTAGGAACGTCCTTCTCCTACAAGTGCAGAGGGCGCCAAGGAAGGGGGCTTTTAAAATAAACTTTGAGGAATTTAAGATAGTTGCTCAACTCCAAGAAAAGAAAAGTGGCTGCAGAGCGGGGTGTGCAGAGCGGGGCGAGGCCGGCCTCTCTCCGTTTGTCTTGTGTGTGTGGCGAGGAGACACTCCAGACTAGACACCGGTCAGGAGGAGGAACTGGCAGACACACGTGACAGTGTGCAAGTGAGTAGCGGATGAGGCCAGTCAAAGGAAAACAGTGTGGACTGGGCTCCCGAAATCTGATCGAAGGTGCTCTATTACAATCAGATACCGCTGGTTACGCAGTTTCTGAAATTTTAGCCAAAGAAAATAAACCATCCGGTGACAGGGCAATGATAAAAGAAGGCTTATGCTTACGCACGGCTGCGGACACTTCAGTCTTAAGGGAAAGATAAACTTTTTGTTTTTGCAAGCAGATCATCAAACCTTTCTTTTATTCTGTTGGCCTTCATGCAAAAAACGAAGCCCTTCTTGATGAGAGGGGCTAGACACCTGGATCGCTAGCCCGGCCCCAGGCTGTCTCCTCGCTGGGAGGCTGAGCCTGTGGGACAGGATGCTGACGGCTGCGGGCCTGGGTCTCCAGAGTCCAGCACAGCGCCTGGCGGGCGGGAGGTGCTAAGGAACAATTTATGGATGAAACATTTGCTCTCACTCTTCTCTCAAGCTGTGTGACTAGTTCACAACCATACTCACGCCCTGCAGTTGAAAGTGAGTTCAAGAGAAATGCAAACATGTCTACACAGAGAGCTGCACACAAATGGTCAGAGCAGAATCATGTGTAACAGCCAAAAACTGGACACAATCCAAATGCGCATTGCCTGGGGAGGAGACAAGAAAGCACGGTGCGCCCATACAACAGGTCACTGCTCAGAAATAAAAAGCCACACGTTACTGATGTATGTTAAAATACAGATGAACCTTAAAGAAGTCAGACCAAAAATACTGTACGATTCACATGCATGAAATTTCTAGAAAAGGTAAAACTATGAAGACATAAAGCAGAGGTTTCCTTGGGGTTGAGGGAGCAGGGGGAATGACTAAATGGGCATGAGGAAAATTTTTAGGGTGAGGAAATGTTCTAAAACTGAACTGTGGTGACGGTTGCATAGCTGTTTAAATGTACTAAAATTCATTGAACTCTAGTTCTTACAACGAACTTCATAGTATGTAAATTTCTCAATAAAGTTGCTTAAAAAAAGTCTCCTGGGAGTTCCTGCTGCGGTGCAACGGATAGCTTAAGATCCGGTGTGGTCTCTGTGGCGGCCCAGGTTCCATCCCCGGCCTGGCGCAGTGGGATAAGGATCCAGTGTTGCTGCAGCTGTGTCACAGGTCAGATTTGATCCCTGGCCTGGGAACTCTTCCATATGCTGCGAATGAACCCTCCCCCCTCAAAAAAAGTCTCTTTAGGCACTCTCTCATGGCACAGCAGGTTAAGGATCCAAAGTTGTCACTGCAACAGCTTGGGTCACTGCTGTGGCAAGGATTCAGTCCCTGGCCTGGGAATTTCCACATGCCACAGGCGAGGCCAAAAAAAATGTCTCTCAAGGTTGGACTCTTAGGCGTGGGATCTTCATTTCAAAAATGAGGTACTAGAGTCCCTGTCATGGCTCAGTGGTAATGAACCCGACTAGTATCCATGAGGATGCAGGTTCGATCCCTGGCCTCGCTCAGTGGGTTAAAGGATCCAGCGTTGCTGTGAGCTGTGGTGTAGGTTGCAGATGAGGCTCGGTGTAGGCTGGCAGCTGCAGCTCCAATTCGACCCCTAGCCTGGGAACCTCCATATGCCTCAGATGCAGCCCTAAAAAAAAAAAAAAAATGAAAAGAAAGAAAAGAAAAAAGAAAGGAAATAGGATTTACAGTAACACATTTCAGGAGCCAAATAATGATGTATTTACCGATGGAATGAGAAGTCATCTTTTCTCACCCCCTCCTCCATCAGCGTGCCAGGCAGAGGGAGGTCTAGCTGGCTCAGTCCCCTTGAACGTGGACATTGTGTTTCTTTGCTTTGCGAACTGCTTCATGTTACTATTTTTTAGCTAAAGTCATTTCATGGAGATCAGAAAAGGTCTCATTTGCTGAAAGGTTTTCTTTTCTTTTCTTTTTACACCATAGCTCACAGCAACACTGAATCCTCGACGCACTGAGCGATGGATCCAACCTGCATCACGTCCTCATGGCTACCAGTCCGGTTCATTTCTGCTGTACTATATGGGAACTCCAAAAGGTTTTTTTTTTTTTGTCTCTACCCAAAATGAAATGATAGGCTATTGCACACTCTTTCAGCTGAATGCAGACAGAAGCGACTGTGTTGAATTGAGCAAAAGAATCAGCTATTTAACAGCAGAAATTCTTAAAAATGGAGGCCCTTAGAAGAGTTTTAGCAGAGCACTGTACTTTCTCAGGCCATCTTTGACAATGAATCAGTTCTTCAAGATGAAGACTAAGAGGAATTCCTGTTGTGGCGCAGCGGAAACGAATCCGACTAGGAACCATGAGGTTCTGGGTTCAATCCCTGGCATCGCTCAGTGGGTTAATGATCCAATGTTGCCGTGAGCTGTGGTGTAGGTTGCAGACTCGGCTCGGATCTGGTGTTGCTGTGGCTCTGGCGTAGGCCAGCAGAAACAGCTCCGATTAGACCCCGGCCTGGGAACCTCCATATGCTGAAGGTGCAGCCCTCAAAAGACAAAAAGACAAAAAAAAAGGGGGGGGGAGATGAAGACTAAGAAAATCTGCTGGTTCCATGAGGATGCAGGTTCAATCCCTGGCCTTGCTCAGTGGGTTAAGGATCTGGCATTGCTGTGAGCTGAGGTGTAGATCACAGACATGGCTCGGATCCTGTGTTGCTGTGGCTGTGGTGTAGGCTGGCAGCTACAGATCCAATTTGACTCCTAGCCTGGAAAGAAAAAAAAAAATCTGCTGGTGAGTTCCCTAGTGGCTCAGTGGGTTAAGGGTCCAGCATTGTCACTGCTGTGGCTCTGATTACCGCTCTGGCATGGGTTCTATCCCTGGCCTGGGAATTTCCATATGTTATGAGTACAGCCAAAAAAAAAGAAAAGAAAATCTGCTGGGAGATAGAGAGGGAAGGCTTCCCTTAAACCCAGGAAAGTGTCTCCCGACTTCTATGTGTACAGATCACACTGGGAGAGCGGACGCCGAGCTTGCAGAACAAGATCTCATACTCAGGGAGGGACCTAATATTTGCGGATGCCCATCTGGGACGGTCAGTCTCATAAGAGTCAACTCGGCTAGACTGTAGTTCCCAGTTACTTAATCAAACACTACCTGAAGTGTTGGGGTGTCGTGTGGATGTGACTAATATTAGCTGACTTTAAGTAGACTGATTACCCTCCGTAGGGTAGATGGACCTCGTCTAAGCAGCTGGAAAGCCTAGAGAGCAAAACCTGAGGTTTCTCAAAGAAGAAATTCTGCCTCCACTGCAGCATCAGCTCCTGAGTTTCCAGCCTGCAGCCCTGTCCTGCTCATTCCCTGGGTGACGATGACATGAGCAAATCATTTAACATAAATCTTTCATATATATGTATGTAGATAATAGACAGGCAATTATCCTATTGGTTCTGGAGAACCTATACTAATGCATCACTTTTTTTTTTTTTTGGCCTCACCCCTGCCCATGGTAATTGGAAGTTTCAGGGCCAGAGCCTGAACCTGTGCCACAGCTGCAACCTGAGCCGCTGCACTGACAATTCCGGATCCTTAACCCAATGTGCCAAGGGAACTCCGGTGCCTCGCCTTTGTATTTTTTATTTTTTGGCTTTTTAAGGCCACACCCAAGGCATACAGAGGTTCCCAGGCTAGGGGTCTAACCAGAACTACAGCTGTTGGACTACGCCACAGCCACAGCAATGCCAGATCTGAGCTGCATCTGTGACCTACAACACAGCTCACGGCAACGCCAGATCCTTAACCCACTGAGCAAGGCCAGGGATTGAACCTGCAACCTCATGGTTCCTAGTCAGATTTGTTTCTGCTACGCCATGACGGGAATTCCACGTGCATCAATTTTTAAACATCTGGGTGCAAAATGTACTCTCTCCCAGAATCATAAGAGAAGATAGATAATAAAAGGTTGAAAGGAGATGTGAATTTGTTACCAGTTCTCAAACAGGAAATTCAGTTCTTTGGCCAAAAGGCGAACAGCTTCTGGCTCCATTGTGTCCCCTTGTTTTTTTTTTTTTTTTTTAAATGAGGTATAGTTACTTTACAACGTTGCATTAGTTCACACCCCCTACCTTTGCCCCAGCTTTTCTGGAATAGCCTATGACATTGCCTTTCTTGTCCATGACCTCAATCCCTCGCATGGGCTCCAAACTCCGGGATGCAACCACATTCATTCCGCTGAGCTGGGCTGCGGGAGTAAAGAAGAAAACACCTAAGAGAGGGATTGGGCCGATGAAGCAATATCTTTTCGAGTGTCACGCCTCCTTCTTCGATGGCTATGCTTTCTGACCCTCCAGTGGGCCCCTGTCGTGACCTGGGCCAACCACACTCTCCACTGGGCTGTAGGGAGGGCCACAACTGCTGGCTTCTCAGTCTTGGGCCCGGACTGCAATCTAGCACCACGCTCTGACACCTCGACAGGGCTCCCAGAGAAACCCCGGGGTCCTGGAAATACGCCTACCTTCTTTGCGGGAGCTGATGTGACCAGGTTTCTGTAACACGATTTCCCCAATTTTACCACTGACGTAATTCGGCCAACTCCGCAAGCTGCTATGACTCTCAAACCCAAGTGTGGAGCGTGAACCAGTGGGCTTACAGACTGCCGAACTTAAAACATTTGGTTAATATCTCTGTCAGATCCCTGGGCTAGAATTCTCTAGACCACCACTTCCCTCCTATGTGACCCTAGGAAAGTTCCTTAACCCCTGCCTCAGTCTCCTCATCTGTAAACGGGGATAAAAATATTGCCTACCCGTAAGTTGTGGTCAAGATCAAATGAAAATATGAGGAGAGGGTCTTTGTACAGAGTCTTTAAAGGGAAGTGTGTGTTTCTGGGTTTGTGTTCAGCCTTTGACAGCTGAAGGGGTATTACAGAGAATTTGTTAGCTCTCACGTCAAACACCTAATTTGGGCCTGGGGCACTGGCAAGCTGCAGATGGTGGCTCTCATCAGCCACAGTGTAGCCAAGGGACCCAGGTGTCCCTGAAAATAGAGGGAGGGTCAAAGACCACAAAGGCAGTGGGCCCCCTGCTTACCGAGAATGAGGACAGGAATGACATTTCTATTCAAAACGCTGCTTAGTGAGAACTTTACTTGGAGCAAACGAGGGAATAACTAGAAAAGAGAGAAAAGTCATTGTTGATAGCACAGGACCCGAAAATCAGCTGAACACGTGAGAGCAGAAAGCTAGGGTGGGCTTAATTCCTGTTACTGGTCAGAGCCCTGCAATTGATCTCTATGTATCTCTCGTTTGAATTCCTGCAACACTCAAGTGTTCTCCCTCATCATCAGAGGAACACTTGGCAACCTGGGGAGGCTACAGAGCTTGTCCAGAGTCACTAACCCATTAAGGATCTGAGCCAAGATGTGAACCCAGGCTTACCAGGCTCTAAAGTCTACATTTTCAACCATTACAGTGTCCTGACATCTAAAGTGTTATACAATTTGTATAACATGTTTATAAACCGTGATTTTTTTTTTTTTTTTGCTGTGCCTGTGGCATGGGGAAGTTCCTGGGCCAGGGGTCAGACTTGCAAATACAGCTGTAACCAGAGCCACAGCAGTGACAACGCCAGATCCTTAAACTGTTAAGCCACAAGGGAACTCAGAAATTAATTTTTTTTAAAAGATAATAGCCCGGAGTCCATGACCAAAACCCTGGAAAAAAATCACATGATAATTTAGGGGTAACTGGATTACAGGTGACTTTCATTTTCCTCTTTATGTCTTAATCATACTTTCTAAATTAAGTTAGAACATAAAAGTTTTGGTTCTGGAGAATAAAAAAGGTTCAACGGATTTTTAAAATACATACTCCAAAAAAGGTGGAAGAAGCAATTACTCCTGCCCCTAGTAATATACTCTCGTGGGGGCGACGAGCCTAGGAAAAAGCAAAAGTTCGTATTTAGCAAATAGCATAGTTTTACCCAGGAAAGATAATTCAAACAAACACGCAGAAACTCCAGTTGGAAAAACAGGCAACTGCCTACCCTCTGGGCCTCGTAATACTCACATAACTTGCATTCCCATTAACGATGTTGAAGATCGTGCTGTAGGTATAGAAGGAAGCCTGCACGAAGACAGGAGGTTAATACGTCACATTCTGGTTTCAAGCACAGCAAAATTCAGTAACCATCAAAGAGAAAGAATTGCTACCTGAGGTAAAATCATGGACTTGAGCTTTTTTACTGGCAGCATCGACAAAAATACCTATAAAGAAAAAAAAGCAAATAAACAGTACTATATATAAAATAAACAAGGACCTACTGTATGGCACAGGGAACTACATCCAATATCTTGCAATAACCTATAAAGGAAAAGAATCTGAAAAATACACACACACACGTGTATACATATATATATGTAATTATATATATGTGTGTATGTATGTATGTATAATTAAATCACTTTGCTATAGACCTGAAACATTGTAAATTGATTATACTTCAATTTAAAAAAAAGAAGTTCCCGTTGTGGCTCAGTGGTTAATAAACCCGACTCATATCCATAGCATGCACGTTTGATCCCTGGCCTCGCTCAGTGGATTAAGGATCTGGTGTTGCGTGAGCTGTGGTGTAGGCTGCATACGTGGCTCGGATCCCACATTGCTGTGGCTGTGGTGTAGGCTGGCAGCTATAGCTCTGATTGGACGCCTAACCTGGGAATCTCCATATGCCACAGGTACAGTCCTAAAAAGACAAAAGCCAAAAATAAAATAAATTAAAAAAAAGAAAAATAGAACAGGGTTGTGAGTGTTTGGGGGCAGGGAGGGCTTGTGGAGCAAAGAACTTGCCCAGGGAAATGCAGGACTGAGCCCCAGGAGTGGGGCAAGGGGAGGAGGGTGCAGGTACAGTGGACTAGCGGGCAGTGGTCACGTGATGTTCGATGGGCACCTGAAGGCGCTGAGAGCACCCGGACGCCTCACGTGCAATGGAGCAGGACGGCTAAGATGCAGCACCAGAAGAGGGGTGCTGTCACTTGCTGAGAGCGCCTTGTGAGAGCCAAGGTGGGCAGCCTCGCTGGGGGTGATCCTGGGTCCCAGGAGAGGGCCTGCATCATGGGGAGGGCTTGTAGAGAGAAGGTGACAGCCAGTGACAGGGGCTTGGGCAAGGGAGCACATCTTAACTCATCAACCCCCTCCATGGTGCTCTGCGCACGGCAGGTGTTCAAAGAAAGGATTACCTTGTGACATTGTGGACCCTCAAGAGGGCCGGGTGCCCAGCTGGACAAGTGGGGGTAGGGTGGGGAGTGGACAAGGGTCAGCGGCGGGGGACCCATAACCATCTACCAGGTGGTCGCGGGATAGGGGTCCAGAGCTGGAGGACACCAGCCACTGGGCTTGCGAGGTGGATGGACATTTTCCTAAACCCCCGACTTTGTAACAGTGGGTGGCGGCTTACTCACCATGGGCGCCGTGAAAGGTAGGAGAGCTGGCAAAAAAGAGAGGAGGGTCAGTGTCGGCAGATGGTGGAAAACCATCCACCCAAAAACCTCTTCTCTGGCCAGCGGAGGACATTTGACACAACAAAGCTGGTTTTTTTATGCATTCCTCTTTTTTTCTCTTCTAATAAAAATAATCACTACATGGCAAAACTTTAAAGCAGCAGAGCAGAGGAAGACATGACCAGGCTCCCTCTCACTGCAGGTAAGTGATCACTTGTTCCAAGTCCCTGCTCATTCTTCCACATGAATTTAATACACCTGTGACACAGTGACTTTTAAGACACGTGTATTTTCTCTTCATCCATGTTTCTGGCACAGAGATCCTAAAACCCTTGGATTTCCTAAGTGGGAAGAGCAATAAAGGTGAAAGGAGTATCTTTTATTCTTCACGACAAGACGCTTTCAACCATACCTGAGATAACACCAAGGGCGGTGAGTTTTGGAAAGCACCTGAGGAAGCAGACTGGTTGCCAGGGGAACCAACCAAGTGACTAGAGGGAGGGGAGGTTTTCTAATGGTTACAAACCACTTGAGAAAATTAGAATCAACTCACCTGCAGGCCGAAAAGGACTAGGGATAAGCTTGCTATTGTCAGGATGGACTGTTGACTTCAGAAGAGTAAACACAAAGATTAGTCTGATGCTTGGCTTTGTTTTTTCAGGCTAAAAATTAGGATGGGGCTGAAACTTACAAGGCTTCTCTTCCATGCTTCTTGTATCTAAAAAGAGAAAAACCAAGCAGTAGCTTTTTTTTATTTACTTCTTTCCGCCACAGCCTTGGTATGTGGAAGCTCCCCCAGGGCCAGGGACAGAATCCCAGCCACAGCTGCAGTCGGAGCCACAGCGGTGACAACGCTGGATCCCTAACCCGCTGCACCACCAGGCAAGTCCCAAGGAATGGCTTTTAAAGGCAGCTTCTAGTGCCACGTTTGCTCCACATGGTTTCTACCACATGGATGGAACAAATCAAAACAAATGAATCGAATGAATGAACAGGAGTTCCCGTTGTGGCTCAGTGGTTAACGAATCTGACTAGGAACCACGAGGTTGCGGGTTCGATCCCTGACCTTGCTGAGTGGGTAAAGGATCCGGCGTTGCCGTGAGCTGTGGTGTAGGTTGCATATATGGCTCGGATCCCGCGTTGCTGTGGCTGTTTGACCCCTAGCCTGGGAACTTCCATATGCCATGGGTGCAGCCCTAGATAAGGCAAAAAAAGACAAAAATAAAATAAAATAAATAAATGAACAAATGAACTAACAGGAAGCCAAGGAATGATCCACATGAAAATGACCAGAATATTCAGAAGCCCCAAGCCTTTAACCTTGAAGAGGACTCAAGGCCAACAACTGGGTAGTGTCTACAATGACAAACTCCCACCAGACTGCAGACCATGCAAGCAGAATCACCTGAAGCCGATCACACCCAGCCTTGAATCAGGGACACCTGGAAACAAGAGACATACCCTTTTGTCCTCCAGGTCACCTTTGGCTGCGTCTTCATTTGTTAACAGAAGTTGCCGAGATTTTTCTATTTTTTCCTATAATTAGATATCAAGAAATCAAGCAATGATCTCAACATTGTACAGGTTTGTCCACAGATTTAGGACGCACATGCTCACTTACGTGTGATTTTTTTTTTCCTGATGCAACTGCAACATGTGGAAGTTCCCCGGCCAGGGGTCAAACACATGCCACAGCAGCTACCCAAGGTGCAGTGACAACGCCAGGTCCTCAACCCACTGTGCCACAAGGGAACTCTTCTTATACCTGATTTTAATGCAACATGTAGCCAAGGCGCTCTACTCCCTGGGCTTCAGTTAGACAGTCCTGTGTGTCATTCAGATTCAGACGGCCCAGATTCTTAGCTGCCCACAGGTGCTGCCATCTCCCCTACCCGTTCTTCTCCAGTGTCTACTGATCAGGGGAATGTTCCACCATCCCCCTGGCTACACACGTCAGAAACGTGGAAGTCCTTTCTGTGTCTCTGTATACCCACATCTAATCAGTGCAGTCTTATTTCCTCTCTTCATTTTCACTTAATTTGAGAAAAAAAAATTAAATACAGAAAATACAAATACTCATAATCCTCTTGCCCAAAATTAACAACTGTGAACATTCGGTTATATTTGCTTCTAAATTTTTACCCAAAAAGATCCATCACCTCCAGTCTCAATCTCCTCCCCATTCTGTCAGAGGTAACCACTGTTATGAATTCAAGGTACAAAGGTCCACTCCATTGTTTATATCTATATATGTATGAATACCTATACCCATAGACATATATGTAGTTTTTTAGGGTTTTTGTACTTTAATGGCTGCACCCTCGGCATATGGATGTTCCCAGGCCAGGGATTCAACCTGGGCAGCAGCTGCGGCAATGCCAGATCCTTTAAGCCCGTGCACCGGGCCAGGGATTGAACCTGCACCTCCACAGTGACCAAAGCCACTACAGTCAGATTCTTAACCCAGTGTCACAGCAAGAACTTCTAGTTTTTTTTTATATTGTAATTTGCATAAATGTTATACTGTATTCATCTTGCTTTCTTTTTTTCACACCCGAGGTTCAAAAGGCTAGGGGTTGAATCGGAGCTGTAGCTACCGACCTATACCATAGCCACAGCAATGCAGGATCCGAGCCACGTCTGCAACCCACACCACAGCTCACGTAAATCCCAGATCCTTAACCCACTGGGCGAGGCCAGGGATTGAACCTGCAACCTTATGCTTCCTAGTCGGATTCGTTTCTGCTGTACCACGACAGGAACTCCTCATCTTGCTTTCTTTACTAAACATCATAGACATCATGTTTTTCCATTTAATATCACATATAATGTATGTTTCCAGATTACCAGATCATTTTTAACAGCTAATCAGTGCTCCACTGCATAAATATACTGCATTATATTCCTCTACAGATGGGCATTCAGCTTGTTTGTTTTTCTCTATTATAAACAAGACTATATGAGCCCACGGATGGGGCATCTTGAGCCCAGGGATGGGGGCATCCATTTAGATATGGCTCTAAGAGTCATTGCTGGTGACAGGGTCTCTCCTCTTCATCCCTCAGCCACACCTGGTTCAACCATCTTTCATTTGACAGCTAAGCCATCCCCTGAGCTGCTCACAGTCTAGTCACCTCTGGTTACTAACAACATGGCTAGGTACAAATCCCTCTCAGCTGAAAGACACACAAGGACCTTTAAGAACTATCTGGTTCCGGAGTTCCCATTGTGGTTAACCAAGCCAACTAGTACCTATGAGGACACGGGTTCGATCCCTGACCTCGCTCAGTGGGTTAAGGATCCAGCATTGCTATGAGCTGTGGTGTAGGTCATAGACGCGGCTCGGATCTGGTGTGGCTGTGGCGTAGGCTGATAGCTGCAGCTCCAATTCGACTCCTAGCCTAGGAATTTCCATGTGCGACCCTAAAAAGCAAAAAAAAAAAAAAAAAAAAAAAAAGAGCTGCCTGGTTCTTCTCAGTTAAAATCCCAGTGACTGCATGGCCTGCTCTCCCCAACCATTCTCCCTGGCTCTGGTTATAGTTCGTTCTCTCTGACACTTCCTGCTTGTCCCCTCCCTCCCAGGCTTCCCTCAACAACCTCCCCTAATTCCTTGCTACAGCTGCCCTAGAGCCCTACCTAGGTCAAGGTCTGTGACTAGCTTTGATCTGTCCTCATTACTAGGGAGGCTTATTTTGATCCTCTTTGAAAACCACCAGCATCTGGCCCAAGGCTTGGTACTACCTGTTAAATGAGTGTCCACTTTTAGGTACCACCCTTCCAATCCAACAAGCTCATTCAGAAGGAATAAAAACATGATAAAATATATGGATTCTGTTATCTCAACTGCTTTCAAAAGGGAAATACAGTCTTCATGCTTCAGAATAAAATGTGGAAAAATCACTCTCTGAAAACAAGAAAATACTTACAATTGAAACGACCAAATTTGTAGGATCCAATAATTCTGTCCACTGAAGAAATCTCTGAATAAAAGACTTAAGAGGGGCAGGAGCACCAGATCAGTTAATGGCAGCAGGAAAACAAAGATATGTGACAATAATAACATTTAACATTATTTTTGAGAACCTAATTGAGCTTTCTCCTTGCAGCATCTCCTCACAGCATCCCCTTCTTACAGGTGAGGGAACAGAATCTTAGAAGGGCTCAAGAAACCCAACCAGGAAATGACCCAATGGCCTGTGCTCGTAACCACTCCAACTTCAAACTGTTCTTGAGGGTTAAGAACCCAGACTTTGGGGGTCAAATGGGCCTGTGTTCACATCCCACATATGATCCTGAAGCATAACCAAGAGAAGTCTTAGAATCTGTTTCTTCATCCTCCTGGGGTGGTTATAAACCTTAACTACTGTCATAAAGAACAGGACACCCCAGCAAGGGCTAAATAAAGGCAGTTTGGTTCACATGTGGAGAAAGGAGGCATGGTTTGCCCCCCCCAAGCCCCCAGACTTTGCGGTGACTCCAGCTTTGAGGCCTGCCTCTACCAGGACAACTTGAGTTCCCTGTTCTTCCTCAACTTCCCCATCTAGAAAAACAGTGCTAGGCTCTACTTCAGGTAAAGGCTGAAAAAGAACACTCCAGAATTGTGCTGTCCAATTAGCCACATGTGGCCAAGTCAAATCAAGATGTGCTGTTTGGGCGTTCCCTTCGTGGTTCAGCAGTTAACAAACCCGACTAGGATCCGGGAGGATGCGGGTTAGATCCCTGGCCTTGCTCGGTGGGTCAAGGATCCGGCGTTTCCTTGAGCTGTGGTGTAAGTGGCAGATGCGGCTCAGATCCAGCATTGCTGTGGCTGTGGCATAGGCAGCAGTTGTAGCTCCAATTCGACCCCTAACTTGGGAACCTCCATATACCCTGGATGTAGCCCTAAAAAGGAAAAAGAAAAAAAAAAAAGGTGTGCCGTATGTGTAAAAAATACACAGGATTTCAAAGACTTTCTAGAGAAAAGGATGTAAAATATCTCATTCACAATTTTTATATCAATTACATGATGAAATGTTAATATTTTTTATCTACTGGGCTAAATGGAATATATTATTAAAATTTAAAAGCCACATTCTTAACGTGCCTACTAGAAAGATTTCAATTATCTCTGTAGCTCCCACCCTACTTCAATTTAATTAGACAGCGCCGTCCTAGCCACTGCCTGGAGGCGGGGCGCGGGTTACTTTTCCACGATGGCCGCTGGTCTCTCAGCTGGGAAACTGGGGGCTGCTGGGAGGACCTGCTCGTCTCCAACAGCAGAGGCAGCAGAGGGCAGGCCCCTGAGTGGTGGAGACTGACTCCTCAGTTCCTGTAACCTGCAGGGTGACACTGTGGGACCTTCCCCAGCAAGGCCTCGGGCAGAGGCGACGCACGGTTACAGCCACGGCCCTCGGCATCCGGCAAGCTTGGATTTCCCTCCGTCCTTTTCCGGGGTTTGTGATGAGAAGGCGGATGGTGCAACCACGTGGCCTGCCCAAGGTCACAGCTGCCAGCGGCGACTCCACGCCGAGCAGCCCTCGCCCTCCCCATCCCCAGCCGTGCCGGGCCCAGGCCGTACTTGGCGTTCAGCGATCCAGAAGCGCACGTTGGGCTCCATGCGGGCGGCGGCGCTGCACACAGCCGCCTGAGCCCGGCGCTTCCTCCTCCTCCTCCTCGGGCTTCTCTTCCTGGGACCTACGTGCTGCCAGGAAAGGCCGCGGTCTCGGGGCGGGGCCTGGAGGAGGAGCCGAGCAGCGAGCCCCGCCCCGGGCGCGCGCATTCCTGACCCGGCTCCCTGGGACCGCGCGCCCCCGCCCCTCGGCACCGCGCGCCCGCTCCTCCCGCTCGCGCTCCCGACGGCCGGCAGCTGCTCAGTGACTCCAACGCCCCTTGCGTCGCATGGCCTCGCAAGCCCACCTCTCCCACAGGCCAAGGTCTCCCAAACTTTCTCTGCCCTTTCGGGTAGCCTGGTCGCTTCCAGGCCTGGGGGGTTACCTGTCAGAGCCCCCATATCACGGTACCTACTGCGAAGACCCAATCAGGTCTCGCGTGGCGCCCTCCACAGCCCTGGCTGCTGCAGCGTCTAAACCCCCAGCCCAGGCTTTTGGATTTTACCCTCGAAAATCCCTTCACTTGACAGGATGGGACATAGTCAGGACCGCCACATAATTTGAGCGGCCCAATGAAAAATGAAAATGTGGGGCCCCTAATTAAAAAAGAAAGAAAGAGAGGGAGGGAGGGAGGGAGGCAGGAAGGAAGGAAGACAGAAAGAAAGAAAGAAGGAAAGAAAGACAGAAAGAAAGAAGGAAGGAAGGAAAGAAAGAAAGAAAGAAAGAAAAGAAAAGAAAAGAAAAGAAAGTTAGTTTCCCTGTAGCTCAGCAGAAACGAATCTGACTAGTAACCATGAAGTTGTAGGTTCGATCCCTGGCCTTGATCAGTGGGTTAAGGATCCGGCATTGCCACGAGCTGTAGGTTGCAGCTACAGTTGTGATTAGACCTTTAGCCTGGAAACTTACATATGCCGCAGATCCGGCCCTGAAAAAGCAAAAAACAAAACAAGGCGAAAAACTGCAGGAGTTCCCTGGTGGCTCAGTGGGTTAAGAGGGGTTCCTATGTTGCCACTGCTGTGGCTAGAGTTGGATCCCTGGCCCAGGCACACTGGCATGAGGGGGTGGGGTGGTGAGCAAAAAATAATGAAAAAAGATTGAGGAGATCCCCCCCTGTGGCTCAGTGGTAAGAAACCCAACTTGTATCTATGAAAATGAGGGTTTGATCCCTGGTCCTGCTCAGTGGGTTAAGGAACTGGCATTGCCGAGAGCTGCGGTATAGGTCACAGACAAGGCTCAGATCGGGTGTGGCCGTGACTGTGGCGTAGGCCAGTGACCACAGCTCCGATTCAACCCCTAACCTGGGAACCTCTATATGCTGTGGGTGCGGCCCTAAAAAGAAAGAAGAAAAACGTTTAAAAGATTAAAAACTTTCAGGAGTTCCTGTCGTGGCGCAGTGGTTAACGAATCCGACTAGGAACCATGAGGTTGCGGGTTCGATCCCTGCCCTTGCTGAGTGGGTTAACGATCCAGCGTTGCCGTGAGCTGTGGTGTAGGTTGCAGACGCGGCTCGGATCCTGCGTTGCTGTGGCTGCGGCGCAGGCCAGTGGCCACAGCTCCGATTAGACCCCTAGCCCGGGAACCTCCACATGCCGCAGGTGTGGCCATAAAATGACAAAAAGGCAAAAAAAAAAAAAAAAAAAAACTTTCAGGGAGTTCTCTTTGTGGCTCAGCAGTTAACGAACCCAACTAGGATCCATGAGGACACGGGTTTGATCCCTGGCCTCGCTTAATGGGTTAAGGATCCGGCGTTGCCGTGAGCTGTGGTGTAGCTCAGATGTGGCTCGGATCTGATGTTGCTGTGGCTGTGGCGTAGGCTGGCATCTGTAGCTCAGATTCGACCCCTAGCCTGGGAACCTCCATTTGCCATAGGTGTGGCCATAAAAAGCAAAAAAAAAGAATTTTCAAAGGCCGACATCAAAGCATTAAGCAAAGACCTGGGGCCCTTCTAAGTTAGATGTGGGACCCCACTACCAGCTGGTGAAGCTAGCTCTGCTTTCAGTGCACCAGCTTTCTGCCCAAGGGTTTTTCCCCAGTGCTGGGGCAAATCTAGTTCAGAAAGTTGGATATCAGATCAAGTAGGGACCATTTGCAGAGAAAAGCATACCTTCCTTTTGGCCTTTCACCCTCTTCCCCAGCACTGGGGTGGGTGGGGGTTGTGTGTGTTGGTGGAAGCCAGTGTGGCTGTTCACAGTGTTTAGGGGCTCCTCAGGAGTCCTGAGTTGGGGACCCAGGCTCACCTATTACATGGTAGTGTGACCCTGGTCAAATCATTATCTCCAGGCCCTTCTCATCTGGAAAATGAGGACAACAGTTGTACCTATTTTTTGTTGTGCATCAAATGAGATAAGAACATGTTTTAAAGCCATAACCCAGAACTGCTGAGTCTGGCCACTAACACCCAGCGGGCCTGTTCTCTCCTTTGCCTTGCCTCCCCCTCCAGGCACATGAAACCGGCTCATGGTTTTCTTCAGGCCCACTGGCTTTTCAGCTCCACTTTTGATCACTTCAATTTGCTCACTTTTAAAAGACTTTGTCTCCTCTTCCAGGAAGACTTCCTTAATGCCCAGAGGTGGGTAAGGTGCCCCCCTCTCACTGTTCCCCAGTGTGCTGTCACCCAGGAACAATACTGTACACAGTATTTAGCACACCTGTATTGTCCTTATGGTTCTACCTGCAAGTACGTCATCAATCCAGCTCAGTTGAATCTCTGCTTCCCTCTCTGGGTTCTTAACAGTTTGAACAAAGGAGCCAAGTTAAGACAAGTTAAGGTAACGTCTCAAAATCTTCCCATCTCAGGGAGTTTCCATCATGGCTCAGTGGTAATGAACCCAACTAGGATCCATGAGGATGTGGGTTCGATCCCTAGTATCGCTCAGTGGGTCGGGAGTCTGGCTTTGCTGTGAGCTGTGGCATAGGTCACAGATGTGACTTGGATCCCATGTTGCTGTGGTTGTGGCGTAGGCTGGTGGCAACAGCTCTGCATTGACCCCTAGGCTGGGAACTTCCATATGACACAAGTTCGGCCCTAAAAAACAAAAACAAGGGAATCCAAAGTCCTTAGCTTGCCCGTAAAGCACTGCAGGCTCCCCATTACTTTCTCCTTCTCAAGGTTCCAGGCACGTGACCCTTCAATACTTCACCCACCCCAAGTCTGCTTTTGCCTCAGGGCCTCTGCACTTGTCAAGCCCTTTGCCTAGAAAGGGATCTCCCTAACTCCCTACTTTCAGCATGCTTTAACTCTTTTGAGTCTCATCAAAACTCTGATAGGTACAATCAGAGTCCTCATTTTACAGATAAGACTCCCTGACAACCCTTCAGAAATACCTTCAGCTCTCTGCTCTAGCCCTGTGCTCCACTTCATTTCTTCCAAACATTCTATGTATTTTAATTACATTTATCCCTTTTGGAATGTAAGTGCATGAAAGGGGTGTGGGTTTTTTTGTTCACTCTTGTGCCTCCAAAATAGCACCCAGTCTATGGTAGGCATTCCAGAACTTACTGCAACAATGAATAAATGCTTCCCTATTTCTCTTGCCCCCTAGACTGAGTCCCTTGGGTGTGGAACCAGTATCTTATTCATCATAGGATCACTGAGTTGAATGCTTGATAAATGTTTGCTGATATAATCAGAGAAGGCAAACTAGACCACATTAACATAAGCTCAACCAACAATTAATGGTGTTTAAAATGCAAATAATGGAGTTCTCTCATGGCACACAAGGTTTAGGATCTGGTGTTGCTGGTGCTGTGGTACAGGTTCGGTCCCTGGCCCAGGAACTTCTACATGCCATGAGCATGGCCAAAAAATTTTTAAAATGCAAGTATTTTTAAATGTTTATTTTTTTTATCATATTTTTTACATTGAACAGGTCGAGAAAGAAAATAATTACAATGATTCAAAATCAAACTGCAATCCCTGGATTCAATAAATATCCTTTATGATCACACCAAATCCATATTAGAAATGCATGTAGACACTAAATAAAATAACTATATAAACTATAAACCTCAGGGATGGGGGACATGCATGATCCGTTAAGTCACTTTGCCACTGGATTTTTTTTTTAAGAAAAAAACATGACTCACATTTGTTTCAATCACATACGCATCTAAAGCAAGTGTTAAATTAGACCTGATGGTAAGTAACATCTTAAATTTGTTACCTTAAATGAAAATTCAGTTAATTCAGAGAAATGCAAGAAGATAACTTCAGGACCCTTGATCGGAAACGTTCAGTGCTGTTGTACTACTCTAGTGTACAAGAAGGTTCAAGTCAGGCTAAGAAAGAAGAGTTGTTTCATTTTCCCACTGAAGACATGATTCAAGAAACAGGTGAACTAAACATTCAATAGAAACTAGCCAGCCGGCCATACACTGCCAATAGAGGACTCCTTCTGTTAGTAACTAACCATATTGTAAAAGCCTTGGCCAATGTTACAAAAAGAAAACATTTAGTGATTCTTAGGAAGACAAGCAAAACTGAGGTGTTTTGCCTTCTATAATCATCTGAAAAGCTAAACACAAGTCCCAGCTGTGGCTCTTCTCGGGTGCGGGAAGCAGCAGGTGCACAAGGGATGGTCTACTGATTGACCTTCTCAAAGTATTCTTTGGAATCAGTCGGATGTGGCTTGATCTGAAAATACAAAAACGTACCACTAGGTAAGTGACTTTATGATATTAGTCTCAAAAGTGATTTGAGAGCCCTCAATTATAAACTTCAAGTTCTTTAACTTTTAAAGACTAGTATGTTTCCTTTAAAATACATGGATGAAACATGCAATAACAGCCTGCCTGGTGCCTGGATACTCCCCCGACCCCAACCCATTTGTACACCATCTCCAAGGGTAGGCTTCTTTTGTGGATATTCCAGGCCGGCAGCCCTTCGAGCAGTGAGGACCTGGGACCTCCTGCTAGGGTCCCATTGCTTTCAGAAAAGAAACCTACGGTAGGAGAATCCGGTGTCCAGTTGGCTGGGCAGACTTCTCCGTGGGTTTCCACAAACTGGAACGCCTTCACCAAGCGGAGGGTCTCTTCCACGCTTCGGCCCACTGGGAGATCATTGACACTCAAATGCTTGATGACTCCATTGGGGTCAATTATGAAGAGACCTCTGCATCAGAATTTATTCTCATCAGTATCTCAACATTACCAGAGCTAGAAAGATACTAACTTCTATCCCTGTCTTTAATTCTCTTTGATAGAGCATGTATTAAACTCTATCCTATGCTTAAAAACAGGGTTTTCCTCATTGAACAAAAAGCTTCTCACCTCTTATTGGTGACAGATGTTTTAACAAAGATGGGATTGGCCTAGGCCACCACAGAAAATAGGCAGAATCATCACATTTACAAATGTGAGCTGAATGTCACACGATATCTGTAAGCCAACGAACTACAGAGGGCAAAGACTTATTAGTGATTCAGCAAGCGTTCTTTAGGCTGCTGTATCAAATCCTGGCAAGAAACCATAGGGAAACAGCAAGAGACAGAGACATATTTAATCCATGTTCAACAAATACTTTTTTCTTTTTGGGGTCTTTTTAGGGCTGTACACTTGGCATGTGGAGGTTTCCAGGCTAGGGGTCCAATCGGAGCTGTAGCCGCCAGCTTACACTACAGCAACGCAGGATCTGAGCCATGTCTGTGACCTACACCACAGCTCATGGCAACACCGGATCCTTAACCCACTGAGCAAGGCCAGGGATTGAACCCGCATTCTTATGGATGCTACTTGGGTTCACTAACTGCTGAGTCACGACGGCAACTCCAGCAAACACTTATGAAATGAGTGACTTCTTGCCTAGAGGGGGGAAAGCTCCATGGGAAAATCTACAGGCCTTAAATCTACGCAGAGCAGAAATCCAAAGGAAAAACCAAGCCCACCATGTTTATTTTTTTCGTTAGCCTGAGGTACGGTTTGTATAGGAAAGACTATTCCATTATTAATAGTTTTCAAAATAATGACTTGGTTCCCTGGAATTCTTCAGATCATTGATGTAAATATATCTGAGGTGTTTCAACCACTTATAGTTATTATTCTGATGTTCAGATTGTCCAAGCCCATCATTCTTTATCACTTGGCAGCAATGCAATGCAGTGAGCTGCCCTGGGGTCTGTGTTCATCCTCTATACCAGAGTTGGTGTTACTGTGACATGTGCAGATGCAGATGTGTCATAAAACTCACAGGTTTAGAACAGTCCATCTTAAAAGGGTGTGACATTCCAAGTGTTAATCACTCAGAAAGAAAGTCAAGTTAGAGAAAAAAATAAATAAAATTTTTAAATAAAACTTTTTTTAAAGAAAGAGAAAGAGGAGTTTCTGTTGTGGCCCAGCAATAACAAACCCAGCTAGTATCCATGAAAACACAGGTTGGATTCCTGGCTCATTGGGTTAAGGATCCGGCATTGCCATGAGCTGTGATGTAGGTCGCAGACACGGCTAAGATCCCATGTAGCTGTGGCTGTGGCTGGCATCTACAGCTCTGATTCGACCCCTAGCCTGGGAACTTCCATATGCTGCAGGTACAGCCATAAAAAATGCAAAAATAAAAAAAAAAGAGAGAGAGAGAAACTCAGAAGATAAAAAGATGGTTCTCCCTTCCTGGGCCTGGCCTTTGGGGTTCCCATGCATGCTCCTGCAGGGTGGAGCTAAGCTGGAGTACACCATGTAGATAAAGACACAGAGCTGGGATAGAGCAGGCCTGCGGATTCCAGAAAGCAAGCCTTATCTTACAAGCCAGATTCAGCTCTTCTCCCTTTGTCAGTCCTAACGGTGAAACCAGTTGGGAGATAACTGCAAAATCAGCAAGACTCTACAAGGGATCCTGGGAGGAAAAGGCCCGCACTCTCTTCCTTCCCTGCCAACTCCATCGAAGCTGGCTTTCCAGCAGTCCCACCTCCAGGCATGTATCTGGACAAAACTTTCATTCAAAAAGATGCATACACCCCTATGTTCACTGCAGCACTATTCACAATAGCCAAGACATGGAAACAACCTAAATGTCCATTGACAGATGAACAGATTAAGAAGAAGTGGTACATATACACAATGGAATACTACACTCAGCCTTAAAAATAAAAAATAATGCCATTTGCAGCATCATGGATGCAACTAGAGACTCTCATTCTAAGTGAAGTCATCAAGAGATAGGGGGGAGTTCCCATCGTGGCACAACGGAAACGAATCCAACTAGGAACCAAGAGGTTGAGGGTTCGATCCCTGGTCTTGCTCAGTGGGTTAAGGATCCAGCGTTGCCGTGAGCTGTGCTGTGGGTTGCAGACGTGGCTCGGATCCCACGTTGCTGTGGCTGTGGCTATGGCGTAGGCCAGCAGCTGAAGCTCCGATCAGACCCCTAGCCTGGGAACCTCCACATACCGGGGTGCAGCCCTAAAATGACAAAAGACCAAAAAAAAAAAAAAGGAGATAGACAGGAGTTCCCGTTGTGGCTCAGTGGTAACGAGACCAACTAGTATCCATGAGGACACAGGTTCGATCCCTGGTCTTGCTCAGTGGGTTAAGAATCTGGTGTTGCCATGTATTACGGTGTAGGTTGCAGACACAGATCGGATCCAGCATTGCTGTGGCTGTGGCATGGCTGGCAGCTATAGCTCTGATTTGACCCCTAGCCTTGAAACTTTCATATGCTGTGGGTGCAGCCCTAAAAAGCAAAATAAAATAAATAAAATAAAATAAGGCACCAATGAACCTACAAACAGAACAGAAACAAATTCATGGACATGGGGAACAGACATGTGGTTGCCGAGAAGGAAGGGTAGGAAGAGGGATGGACTAGGAGTTTGGCGTTAGTAGATATAAACTATTGCATTTGGAGTGGATCAGCAATGAGGTCCTGCCGTATAACACAGGGAACTATATACAATCACTTGTGATGGAACATAATGAAAGATAATATGAGGAAAAGAATGCATATATATGTATAACTGGATCACTTCGCTGTATAGCAGAAACTGACAGAACACTGTAAATCAACTATAATTTAAAAAAAAGTTTTCTTAAAGCCAGGCTTTAGTTTATTAGAGGAAGGCAGTCATCTCCTTGGAGGCAAAAGGGCCCAAGCTCCAAGGTGGCTCCTAGAGCTGAATTCCAGGTGTAACCCAGGCAGGCTACAGAGGGCAGGGGAGCAGGTTCAAGCCAGCCCCCAGCAAAACTGTGAGGCACATCCAAACCGGGTCCTCACCTGTTTACTGGAGCTAAGTTCTGCCCAATCCCTCCTTCACTCAGCCGCCATCAGATGCCAGTTCTTTTTTTTTTTTTTTTGTCTTTTGGCCTTATCTTAGGCCGCACCCACAGCATATGGAGGTTCCCAGGCTAGGGGTCTAACAGGAGCTGTAGCTGCTGGCCTTCGCCACAGTCACACCAACGCGAGATCCGAGCCGCGTCTGCAACCTACACCACAGCTCATGGCAACGCCGGATCCTTAACCCAATGAGCAAGGCCAGGGATCGAACCCACAACCTCATGGTTCTTAGTCGGATTCGTTAACCACTGAGCCACGACGGGAACTCCCAGATGCCAGTTATAAGGCCTAAGTTCTCATCCCTCCCAGGGAGGCTGGCAGTCTGAGACAGGGTCATAGCAGCTACCAGGATCTGTGCTGAAAACTTTGTAGCTGCCTCATGTTACTTAATTATCCAAACCAACTTGGGAGGTACGTTATCATTTTAGTTACGGGAAAAGTGGGACTCGAAGTTAAGCATCTTGCTCAAAGTCACACAGCTATTAAGTAGCTGAGGTTGAAGATAAATACACTCAAACTCTGGTTGGCTGTAGTGCTTAGACGAGGTCCTAACCATTCCAGGATACTTTCCTACCTTTGCTGGCCCCCACCTCCAATGTGACAGCTTCACTGCCAGGAGTGTGCCCCCAAGGAGTGGCTCCTACACAATTAGGGAGAGTGGAGCAGTGGGACATGTCAAGATATCCTTTTTCACGACTAGACCCAGGGTGACGGAGGGGGCACACGTGTCTCAGTATTTTCTGAAAGCAACTGCTGCAGGAGGAGGCATCTATTAGTGCTTTTTTTTTTTTTGGTTTTTAGGGTCACATCTGAGGCATGGAGGTTCCCAGGCTAGGTGTCGAATCGGAGTTACAGCTGCCAGCCACAGTCACAGCACAGCAACACAGGATCCAAGCCACGTCTGTGACCTACACCACTGATCATGGCAATGTCGAATCCTTAACCCAGTGAGCAAGGCTGAGGGATGGAACCCACAACCTCATAGTTCCTAATTGGATTCATTTCTGCTGAGCCACGACGGGAACTCCCATCAGTGCTTATTAAAAGATAAATCAAGGATTTGTGGTTTTAAAAATTCTTTTTACCAAGGTCTCCATAAATCCCCTAAAAAGAAGGATGATGCTAAATGTGGAAAACAATTTTAAGTTCAAAAGAAACAAGATCTTACCTCAGGGCGAGACCAGGACCTTCTAACAGCACATCGTAGTCTCGGGAAATTTGTTTGGTCAAATCTGACAGAAGTGCAATGTTCATGTGGCCCAAACCGCCATTCTAGTCAAAAGGCAAAGAGGGCTGGTCGTTATAGTATGCATGCTCACAACAGCCACGGCCGGTAACACGATGTCTGGCACTAGAAAGCAGAAACTGAGCACCAACAACAGGCCAGGCGCCGCTCTAAGCTCTCTCTACACTCACTTCCTCCTCCAAGCATCCTGGAGTAGATACCATCATCACCACCACTTTACAGGTGAGGAAACTGAGGCAGACAAAATTTAAGTAACTTGCTCCAGGTCACAGCCAGAAAGAAGCGGAGGCAGGATTTAAACACAGTTTATACTGCAGACCTTTCCCTTTCTAATTCTTCAAGTATCCTTTTGGTTGAAGATTAATTTGAAGATTTGGTTGAAGATTAAGCATAAAAATGGAAGAATCTGGAGCTCCCGTAGTGGCATAGCGGTTAACGAATCCGACTAGGAACCATGAGGTTGCGGGTTCGATCCCTGGCCTCGCTCAGTGGGTTAACAATCCGGCATTGCCATGAGCTGTGGTGTAGGTCTCAGGCATGGCTCGAATCTGGCATTGCTGTAGCTGTGGCTGTGGCGTAGGCCTGCAGTTGTAGCTCCAATTCGACCCCCTAGCCTGGGAGCCTCCATATGCCACAGGTGTTCCCCCAAAAATAAAGCAAAAAAAAGGAAAGGAAGAGTTAAAAAAAAAAGGAGTATGTTGGAGTCACCATCATGGCACAGCGGAAATGAATTCAGCTAGGAACCATGAGCTTGTGGGTTTGATCCCTGGCCTCCCTCAGTGGGTTAACAATCCAGTGCTGCCATGAGCTGTGGTGTAGGTCACAGACGCAGCTTGGATCTAGCATTGCTGTGGCTGTGGCATAGGCCAGCGGCTGTAGCTCCAATTAGACCCCTAGCCTGGGAATCTCCATATGCCATGGGTGCAGCCCTAAAAAGCAAAAAAAAAAAAAAAAAGGGACATGTGGACAGCGTTTAATGGAATTTGCCAGTAGGTTAGGACTTACAAATAGCCCATTTCAAATTAGTCATGCTCTAACAACTCCTAGATTGGTCTTTAATGGGATCATTTCAGTTTTTAAGATCACAAGTGCAGGAGTTCCCACCGTGGCTCAGTGGTTAATGAACCCGACTAGTATTCATGAGGATGCGGGTTCAATCCCTGGCATCGCTCAGTGGCTTAAGTATCCAGCATTGCTGTGAGCTGCAGTGTAGGCCAGCAGTTGTAGCTGATTTGATCCCTAGCCTGGGAACCTCCATATGCTGCAGGTGCAGCTCTAAAAAGAAAAAAAAAAATCACAAGAACAGCGGCAACATGGATGATGTGTTTACCTTCCGTGGTGTGTTTATCCAGGCCAGATGGCTGAAGTGGGAATCCACTGACACTGCAACAACTTCACAGTTCACATCGTGAAATTCATTGGCTTTGTCACTAAAAGCAATGATTTCTGTAGGACACACAAAGGTGCTAGGAAGAAAAGGCGGAAAATTCTTAGAGAATTTAAAAACAAGGTTGGCTTTAAAATTTGAACAACAGGTGTCTAAAAATTAGTTCAGTTTGCTTAAAGGTGCAAAATGATTAACCCTCACTGGACTCCTTATCACAATGATACTCCAGTAGGGAAAAGGAAAAAATTCATCAACTTTCTATTTAAGAAGCACATCAAAAAATGGACATGGGGCTAGAGTTCCCCGCTGGCACAGTAGGTTAAAGATCCAGTGTTGTCACTGCTGTGGCAAGGGTTTTCGTTTTTTTTTTTTTGGTCTTTTGTCTTTTCAGGGCCACACTCACAGCATAGTGAGATTCCCAGGCTAGGGGTCTAATCGGAGCTGCAGCTGCTGGCCTATGCCATAGCCACAACAAAGGATCTAAGCCACGTCTGAGACCTACACCACAGCTCATGGCAACACCAGATCCTTAACCCACTGAGCGAGGCCAGGGATTGAACCCGCAACCTCATGGTTCCTAGTCGGGTTCATTTCCACTGCGCCACGACAGGAACTCCCCTGTGGTAAGGGTTTAATCCCTGGCCCAGGAACTTACACATGCCATGAATGTGTGCCCCCCACCCCCAAAGGCATGGGGGAGATATATTCAAAGAATAAAGAAAAAACTTTATTTAAGTAGAGTAGCTTTATGGAAAATTCTTCTTTTTGTTCTTACTTTTCTCATGTTCCCCCAGACCAGTAAAAACTTCCTCACAGACCATCTTACAGGAACCACCACTCCAGAGTACATAAAATAGAGCCATATTAAAACCCTGCCCCATGAAAAGGAATGCCATTCCACCCCCTACATTTAGCACTTGTCAATTACCTACAGACACAAGCTGTATCAACAAGATCACCAGTGATAAAGGGTCAGAAATAACCCTTCCCTTGACCAGAGTAACTAGAGACAGGCAATGTCAGTAGGAAGCACAGATCTTTGCTCTCAGAATGACATTAAAGCATCACAGAAATTACACTTACAAATCCAAAGGATAGAAGAAGAGCACCAAGTATTTCCCCTTATAGTCATCAAGGCTTAGTTCTTTGAACTCTCCATTGACAACGGCTGTACCCTTAAAATAGGGCGCATGCTGAGTGACAGCAGGGGAATGGTGGGAAGAACCTGAAAAAAAAAAAAAACACCGGCATCTATGTTTCATTTGCTTTTTTTGCCTTTTTGCCTTATCTAGGGCCGCATCCGCGGCATATGGAGGTTCCCAGGCTAGGGGTCTAACAGGAGCTGTAGCTGCCGGCCTTTGCCACAGCCACAGCCACGCGGGATCCGAGACGCATCTGCAACCTACACCACAGCTCATGGCAACGCCGGATCCTTAACCCAATGAGCAAGGCCAGGGATCGAACCCGCAACCTCACAGTTCCTAGTCAGATTTGTTAACCACTGAGCCATGACGGGAACTTCTATAGTTCATTTGTTAAATCGAGCACCTACATGATTTTATCTAAACCTCTCTCAATAATTAATTAGTAGTATAATTAAAAGGTTCAGTCATTTTTCTTCTTTCCATAGTGTTAGACCGTACACAAGTCTGTACACAAGTTCAAAATGCTATGGCAGGAGTTCCCCTCGTGGCGCAGCGGTTAACGAATTCAACTAGGAACCATGAGGTTGCGGGTTCAATCCCGGGTCTTGCTCAGTGGGTTAAGGATCCGGTATTGCCATGAGCTGTGGTGTAGATTGCAGACGCGGCTCGGATCTGGCGTTGCTGTGGCTCTGGCATTGCTGTGGCTGTGGTGTAGGCCGGTGGCTAGAGCTCCGATTCAACTCCTAGCCTGGGAACCTCCGTATGCTGCGGGAATGGCCCTAAAAAGCAAAAAAAAAGCTATGGCGTCTAAAAAGACAAAAGATAGTAGGGATGGAATGAAGGTGGAATTAAGGATGACTAGAGCCTGGAGGTAGATTCTAAATATGGTCTGGATTTTGCCAAGACCAGGGCAAACGGCTCAGGAAGAAACAGGGCAGGTGTGGGGAACGGCCCGTGGCAGTTTGATTAGAACATGGAGAAAAGGTGGAGCGAAGCTGAGTGGGAGACATAGCAGGGAGGGTGGAAGGCCAAGCTGAGTGCCCTTCAGCATCAGGCTGATGAGTCTGTTCTTAAAAGAAGAGCTAAAGGAGTGGCTGGAGGTTTTCCCGGAGGAGATGGATGAGGAGTCAGCAGTTTTAGGAACATCAGTGCGGATGGGGGGTGGGAGGGGCAGGGAGAAGGGAGCCTGGAGGTGGGAGGGGATTTCAGGAACCTTAGTGAGAGGTGCGGACAGAAAGGATCTGGCAGAACGAAAAAAAGGAGCCGTGTCAGAACCGGAGAGGACACGCTTCTACTGGGGAAAGTGGGACAATGGAGACCAAGTATCAAAATGCTTAGGCTTCAGAAACAGGAGGAGCTGTTGGGAGTAGGGGTTTGGGACAGGCGACAAGCAAAGTTTTAAATCTGTGGCATCAAATCACTATTAGAAAATCTGTTGGAGTTCCCATTGTGGCACAGCGGAAGTGAATCCAACTATGAACTATGAGGCTGCGGGTTTGATCTCTGGCATTGCTCAGTGGGTTAAGGATCTGGCGTTGCCGTGAGCTGTGGTGTAGGTCACAGAAACAGCTCGGATCCCACGTTGCTGTGGCTGTGGTGTAGGCTGGCAGCAACAGCTCCGGTTAGACCCCTAGACTGGGAACCTCCATATGCCACGGTGCGGCCCTAAAAAGACAGAAAAAAAGACAATTTGTTAAAAAGCTCTCATCAGGAAGCAAAATTGTGAAAAAAAAACCTTTTTTTTTTTTTTTTGTCATTTGTCGATTTTAGGGCCGCACTCACAGCATTGGAAAGTTCCCAGACTAGGGGCCTAATCGGAGCTACAGCTGCCGGCCTACACCACAGTCAAGCAACAGGGGATCGGAGCCACGTCTGTGGCCTACACCATAGCTCAGGGCAATGCCAGATCCTTAACCCACTGAGCAAGGCCAGGGATCGAACTAACAGCCTCATGGTTCCTAGTCGGATTCGTTTCCGCTGCACCACGACGGGAACTCTGAATTATGAAACTTTTTAGAGCATTTCACCCACAGACCACTACATGTTAAATACGTGATTTTTAAGAGGTGGGAGGCATTTTCAAATACCGTTCATTATCTGAGGCTGAGCTTAGCAAACCCCTTATTCCAGAGAATGGAGTATAAATCTCAAGAAACAGCTGCGTTTGGCTCAGACCACAGAAGGGTCCGTTAGACTGGTTTCGGGGGTAAAGTGGAGCCAGCCCACAGGTTTAAATTCAAAAGCCTTCAGAGGAGCCGCACTCAGGTCCCAGTTACTTCATACCCCTTCACACACAGCAGGCCCAGACACCTCCGAGTGTCCCCGTCCCCCTTCCACATTCCTCAACACAGTGGGTTGAAACCCCCAGAACCAACAAGGAAATGTGACACAGGACAGTTTGCCTTTGTGGTTCTCAACCCTTGGCTGCATATCACAATCACTTGGTGAGCTTTTAAAAAAAATACTGAAAGGTCTCACCCTAGAGACTGACTTAATTTGTTTGGGGTGGGGCTGGGGGCTGCATTAAGTTTGTAAAGTTCCCCAGGTGAGTCTTTATAGAGCCATCAGAGATAATAAGTGTTTCCATCATCTGGTTCAAACAAAGGCATAACAACACTTACTGGTGCTAAAGGCGAATTTTGCTTGACTGGAACCAGACCACAACACATTGGTCAAGCACGTTCTTCGAGAAGTAGCAGGCCTAAGGGCTGAAGAGGCAGAAATGCCCCAAGGAATGGCACTCACGTGTCGGACAACCTAAAAAGAGAACTATTTTATATTAGGAAGTATTCCCAGAATGGTGGCTGAATTCCTGCTGAGGACATCAGGTCAGCAGTGGCTCAGCCGTCCCTATTCCTGGGAACAAAACATCAAACTCCAGGGAGTTCCCATCGTGGCTCAGCGGTTCATGAATCCCACTAGGAACCATGAGGTTGTGGGTTCGATCCCTGGCCTCGCTCAGTGGGTTAAGGATCCGGTGTTGCTGTGAGCTGACGCGGCGTGGATCCTGCATTGCTGTGCCTGTGGCACAGGATGGCAACCACAGCTCTGATTAGACCCCTAACCTGGGAACCTCCATATGCTATGGGTGCGGCCCTAAAAAAATGCAAAAACAAAAACAAAAAAACACCCACACCAAACTCCAAGAGCATGGACTCAGTTCTCAAAATTCCCTTCTGCTTCCTTATCCCTCAGGCCTGTAAGGTTGCTGGGGAGATGTTGGTCAAAGGGTACAAAGCTGCAGTTATGTAGATAAGTCTAGATATCTAATGTACAAGCACATTGACTATGCCTAAGCTACACTGAACACTGGCAATATGCTAACAGTAATTTTCAGGTTCAATCACACACAAAAGGTAACTGCATGGGGAGTTCCCATTGTGGTGCGGCAGAAACGAATCTAACTAGTATCCATGAGGAGTGAGTTTGATCCCTGTCCTCGCTCAATGGGTCAGTGATCCAGCGTTGCCGTGAGTTGTGGTGTAGGTCGAAGACTCGGTTAGGATGGGGCATGGCTGTGGCTGTGGCCACAGCCTGGCCTCGGAACTTGCATATGCCGCAGGTGCGGCTCTAAAATGAAATAAAAATAAATAAATAAAAATAAAGGTAACTATGTTAAGATATATATTAATTACTTTGTCCTAATCATTTCATTATGTATACATATGCATATACACATCAAATCATGATGTACACCTCAAATATATAATTTTTAAAGTACGTATAAATAAATGAAAGGGGAAAAAAAACTGCAAGGGTGCTCCCCGCTAGCTCAGCGGGTTAAGGATCTGGCATTGTCACTGCTGGGGAGAGGATTCAATCCCTGGCCCTGGAACTTCAGCACGCTGCGGGTGCAGCCAAAAAAACAAAAAAGATTGCAAGGCAGAGAGGATTTATAAAAACACAAAGACTCCATGCTTTTAAGAGCAACCTAGAGGATTAAAAAACCAAGGAGACTTGGCCAGGCCCTTTACCATAGGAACTTCTGAGCATGTCAAGGTTTTCCTTGGAAAAGACAAGGCCCTTCCAGCTCTACAGAGAAGCAAACAAATAGAGCAAAGTTCAGCCTCTGGGAAAGTTTGGACGGGGCTCAAGGGAAACGTTTGCTCAACCTCAGTGTTCAGTGACTCAGGGCGAGCCTGCGCTGACCCCCACCGCGAGAAAGAGAAGAGCGAACAGCAAGAAGGTACCAGTTTTGCCGGGAGAAAACAGCAGGGCCGGCCCTGGGGGGTATGGGAAAAGTGCCTTGTGCACTTAAGCCCTTTGGTTACTTTAACATTTTGGTTTTCATCCAGCACTTAGGTGGATGCTCACGGAAACCCCTGAGGTAGGCATCATTCTTTCTGTTAAGTTAGGAAAGTTAACTGAGGTTCGGAAAGGCGAAGTCCCTTGTTCAAGGTCATAGAGTCGGTCCCAGAACGGAACCAGGGGCCAGGTCGCCTGCATCCAGGGCCAGGAGCTTAGGTGGAGAGGGGACCGGGGACCCACGAGTTGGAGGGAAGACGGATTTATGTAGGGGACCTCGAGGTGGGGTGGGGTGGGAGAAGGGCAGTTATGCGCAAGCGCAGGGAGCCTTCCCTAGAAGAGGCCTCTGGCCCGTTACCCTCTGACATCCTCAACGAGAGTGAAAGACCCCCAGGCCGCACGGGAGCGGGATCACATTGGAGAAGCACGTTCTCGGGGCCACCTCAGTGTCTCCGCGCCTGTGCCCCGCAGGAAGCCACTCACCGAAGCCCGAAGCCACCTTGCCGCCGCGGCCGCCATCTTCAGTGCGCACCAAAGCCGCGGGACAGACGGAGAAGCAGAGAAGGCGGGAGCTACGGGGGCGGGGCAAGGTGGGCGGGGCCTGGGTTGGAGCCCAGACCACGGATGGAGCTGGGACCGGAATCCTAGGTCCTCGCCACCTTTTGGGCGCCCTCCGGGGGTAAACGTCCCAGATGTTGGGTCCCTCGGCCCGGCTTCGGGTCGGGATAATTCCTGTTATAGCTTCTAAGTAGCTAAACGCTTGTGAAAGCGACACTCTGTTTCTGTTTGTTGCCCCAACCTCTAGGACTAATCCAGGCAGGAAACTAACTATTTCTATATTTGCTACTTTTGTTGTTAACCTGTGTGGATTATTGTTGCTGTAAAAGGATCCCTTTCCTATTGCGACTACGGGTTTCTGCGCGAAATGGAATTAGTTATCAATGAAATTTTAGTCTATTAATAAGCTGAGTGGGTCAGACGCTTCAAGGTTTTGTTGTCCTGACAATCTCTGGATGATGTGTGAGCTCCCATTTCGGTTTCTTTTGACAAAATTGGGGGAATTGGGACAGATTTAAAATTTGTTTTCTGGGAGTTCTCTTCGTGGCTCAGTGGTTAACGAATCTAAGAGCCATGAGGTTGCGGGTTCGATCCCTGGCCTTGCTCAGTGGGTTAAGGATCCAGCGTTGCCGTGAGCTGTGGTGTAGGTTGCAGACGCGGTTCGGATCCCGCCTTGCTGTGGCTGTGGCGAAGGCCGGCAGCTACAGCTCCTGTTAGACCCCTAGCCTGGGAACCTCCATATGCCGTGGGTGCGGCTCTACATAAAGGCAAGAAGACCGACATAAAAATAAAATAAAATAAAATAAAATAAAATAAAATAAAATAAAATAAAATAAAATAAAATAAAATAAAATAAAATAAAATTTGTTTTCTGGAGTTCCCGTCGTGGTGCAGCAGAAACAAATCTGACTAGGAACCACGAGGTTGCGGGTTCGATTCCTGACATCACTCAGTGAGTTAAGGATCCGGCGTTGCCTTGAGCTGTGGTTTAGGTTGCAGATGCGGCTCGGATCTGGCTTTGCTGTGGCTGTGGCATAGGCCGTTGGCTTCAGCACTGATTCGACCCCTAGCCTGGGAACCTCCATATGCCACGGGTGCGCCTCTAAAAAGACAAAAAATGAAAAAAAAATTGTTTTCTGTTGATTAGTAAAGCCAAGTGCTCAGCGATGAGCGTGGTACTTTGAAGCAAGTTCATTAAACATGATAAAAATCATAGACTGGCCTTATGTAAGTGTGACAGAATGTAGGCTCTATGTGGGCTTTTTCCAAAGGCCAAACCTGTTATCTGAAAAACTGGATCCACCTCTTGGTGGGTGTGGAGCCAAAAGACACAACCCAGGCAAAGATCTGGAGAAGGAAGCATTTATTTCTTGCTGCAAATAAGGAAAACATCAAGGACCTGTCCCAAAGCAGTATCTCCTCAAACAGCCAGATTTGGTTAGTTTTAAGCTAAGGGTACATGCACATTCATGAAGGGGCTTGGGTAGTAGACAGAGTCCAAACATTAGTTCATATGTTTTGTTTGTTTTTTCTTTTTAGGACCGCACTGCAACATGTGAAAGTTCTCAGGCTAGGGGTCAAAGTGGAGCTACAGCTGCAGGCCTATGCCACAGCCACAGCAATGCCAGACCTGAACCACGTCTTCAACCTGTGATGCAGCTTGTGGCAACGCCGGATCCTTAACCCACTGAGTGAGGCCAGGGATTGGACCTGCCTTCTCACGGACACTATGTCAGATCTTAACCTGCTGAGCCACAGTGCGAATTCCCCAAGCTTTAGTTGATTGAAGTCATGAGAATCAGAAGAAGTAAACATAATCCCTTAGGCTCCACTTGGTCTGGTGGTTGAGGGCTTGAGGCCAATCTTCACCATTGAAACAAACCTAGAAGATTTTGCAACTGATCTATTATCTTTGCTATAAATACTTCTCTTGCCTGACAAGTTATTTGTTTCTGCCTTCTTTTGTTCCCTTTAGGTCATTAACTACTGAGACCTGTTCAAGGACAAGCACCATGGCCAAGCTTAGGTCACACAATAGCCTAGGCCAAAAATGGCTTCTCTTATGTCAAGAAAGACATGCTTGGTTCTCTTCCTCCGGGGACTGCCTGCCTTATCTGCTTATAGGCCCAACCGAACAGCCCAATTCCCAGATCTTCTGGCCATTGAAGAGGAAGTTTCACTGCTTATCACTTCTTTTCCAAACAGAAAGCCGAAGCAACTGCCTGTAGTTAAACAGCTTTCCTCAAGTCACACAGGGTTTCATTGGCCGGGAGACAATTAGAACTGAGAATTCCTCATTGGACGTGTTGGTCTGATGATCTCAGTCTAAAGCTTATCTCCCTTTTCCTAAAAGGAGCAAAATATGCTAGAATATCAGGCCCAGAAGGAATTTCATGTGAGAGTCTTTCAATGGCCTGTTCAGGACTGCAAACTGAATGGCCTTCAGCTAATCTCAGGCTTCAGCCAAAGACATCCCCTGGGAGGATAAGCAGAGTCCTCCATTTGTTCATTTCAAGAAAAGATGACCTTGATTGGTATTTGAGCACTATTTTGCCAAGCCTTCCCTGACTACCTCCCCCATGCGCCTGGGTTAAAAAACCTTTCAAGTACCTAGAAAGCTTTGTGCACTTGTTACTCATTCTTGACATTCTTGCCACATCACCCTGGGATTCTCTATGGCCTTGTCTCGGTCTCAACCATACTGTGAACTTCATGAGGGCAGAACTCATGTCTTACTCATCTCTGTGGTCCCCTAGGCTAAGCTAGTGCCTGGCTCATAGCAACTGCTCAGCAAAAGTCTGTGAAATGAATGAATAAGCAGTGGCTGACATGGTGGCCAAAACATTCTTTCCACATTCATTCTGGAAAAAAACATCACTTTATTCAGTTTTCTCTTCTGTCACAACAAGGACATTGATTGTTCCCCTGAAGGAAAAAAAGACAAACTGAACTTGTCCTCATTCCTGAAACAGTAGAAAATAACTGAAATTCTCTCTTTTGAGTTTGGGAGAAGAATTTTTGGACCTAGTCAAGGGAAAGGCAAATGAAAAGATGGATGCTACTTTTTATGATGATTAGGAAAATACCTCCCTGGAACCACAAATTAATATTCCGGTAGCTGAGGCTACAATTAGAGATGGCAAACATTAGTCTGGGTTTTGCTGGGTTCTTCCTCTTTCCATGGCAAAAAGCATTCCTTTTTTTTTTTTTTTGGCCACCCTGTGGAGTATGGAACTCCCGAGCAAGGGATCAGATCCCAGCAGCTACGGTAGCATTGGATCCTTAACCTACTGTATGGGGCTGAGGATTGAATCTGTGTCCCAGTGCTCCAGAGACCTGCTGATCCCATTTCGCCACAGTGGGAACTCTGCATTCATTTTTTTTTTCTTCTTTTCTCATTGACAAGGGCCCCAAATTCAGTGTCTCCTAGGTTCAGCGAAGATGCAGCCTCTACTCTGAGTCATGTCTCCTAGCAAAGGCCTCTCCTGAGGAGTTCCGGTCGTGGCTCAGGGTTAACTAATCTGACTAGCATCCATGAGGAGGCAGGTTCAATCCCCAGCCTCGCTCAGTGGGTTAAGGATCTGGCATTGCCACGAGATGTGGTGTAGGTCGCAGATGTGGCTCGGATCCTACATTGCTGTGGCTGTGGCATAGGCCAGCAGTTGTAGCTCCGATTCGACCCCTAGCCTGGGAACCTCCATATGCCACAGGTGCGGCCCTAAAAAAGAAAAAATAAATTAAAAAAATAATAAATAAAAGGTAGAGCAGGACTGCCATCTTTTTCAGTCCTGTCGCCTCTCTCTGTAATCATCCATAGAACTATATTCTGAGATGTTGCAGAAGTCTAAGCATGAGGCACACCCTCAAACCCCTGTCTGCTGCCTTCCCCTCCCCCTCCCATGAGGGGCCCGGTAGCTTTCTAACCCCTCTGCTTTCACTGCCTCCTTCCGCCTTATCCTCAGCTGCAACAGTGGTTCTTCTTCAAACACCACCCAGGTCATCTCATCTCCTACATAAAACCCTTCAATGGCTTCCCGTTTCCTTAGAGTGAAATCCCAGTTCATACAAGGCCCTACACAGACTGTACCCCTGTCCCACCCCATTCCTGCTAAAGCCATGCTGGTTCACTCCTCCTTCCGCAATTCCCAGAGCGATCCCCACTCCTGTCCTCCTCATTTGGGTCATGGCTCGGCCATCATCCTTACCAAGAGGACTTCCCTAATGACCATGTCTGTTATTCTCTGTCTTGGCCCTTATTTGTCTCCTTTGTTTGGAAACCTCAATTACCTTGCTTACTGGGTCCCAGAAGCCCCAGCAGGTCAAGGACCATGCCTATCTTGCTCCACTGTTACATGCCCAGCACCTAACTGTACCTGACACAGGGCAGGCTCCTGGCAAATTTTAAGAAATTTTTTTAATAATTAAAAACAATAAATTTTAATTAGCTAGTCGAAGACCTAGCTAAAAACTCACCATGTGCAGCCTCTTCTGTTTATCTGCAACCCCCACCCCCCCAGGTGATATCTTCTTTCCCTAAATACTTTTGGCAGTTATCAACATAATTTTTTTTCCTAAATTTTATTTTGTGTTCAAGTATACCTGATTTACAACGTTGTGTTGGTTTCAGGTATACGGCAAAGTGATTTCAGGTGTACAGCAAAGCAATATATATTACATATATAAATGTACATTATTTTTCAGGTTCTTTTCCCTTATAGGTTATGATTGTATAGTTCCCTGTGCTATACAGTAGGTCCTTATTGGTTATCTCTTTCATATATAATAGTGTATATATGTTAATCCCCAACTCCTAATTTATCCCACCTTGTCCCTTTGGTAACCAGAAGTTTGTTTCCTATGTCTGTGGGTCTATTTCTATTTTGTACATGAGTTCATTTTAAAGAATGATACAATATCATTATTTTATTTAGTTTTTTGGCCACACCCAAGGCATGTGGAAGTTCCTGGACCAGGGATCAAACCTACGCACAGCAGCTGCCTGAGCTACTGCAGGGACAATCCTGGATCCTCAACCTGCTGTGCCACAGGAAGCTCAATTCTGTGTATTTTATCACAGACCTTTTTCTGTTGCCGTGAATTGTCATTTGAGTCATGTTTCCTCTCCCTCTCTCCCTCCCTTCCTCTTTCTTTCTTTCTTTCTTTCTTTCTTTCTTTCTTTCTTTCTTTCTTTCTTTCTTTCTTTCTTTCTGTCTTTTTACCTTTTCTAGGGCCACACGCAGCATATGGAGGTTCCCAGGCTAGGGGTCTAATCGGAGCTGTAGCTGCCGGCCTGCACCACAACTACAGCAATGCGGGATCCGAGCTGCATCTGCAACCTACACCATAGCTCACCACAGTGCCAGATCCTTAACCAACTGAGTGAGGCCAGAATTGAACCCACATCCTCATGGATACTAGTCAAATTTGTTTCCGCTGAGCCACAATGGGAACTCCTATAAATAATATTGTGATCGTCATACATCCTGGTAGCCAAATGTTTGCAAACATTCTTACCTATTTCTTTAGGGTATATTTCTGGAAATGGAACTGCTATGACTAAGGGTTGTGTGTGTTTTTACAATTTTTGTCATATGTTGCCAAATTGCTGCCCTCCAGAGAGGATGTGCCGGTTTACACTCCTTCCAAAATGAGTGAAAGGGGTGGTTTCTAGGAGACTTTGCCCAATACTGAATCCAAACAGTTTAAACATCCTGCTTTCAGCAGTCTGTCCTCACCCTGATCTGTCTTCTATTCCAGTTTCTTGTATGCAACTTGTTGGTCCTAAGAGCTTAGAAGCTGTTGTTTAAAGGCAGGGCTTTCGTGTCTTACTCATCTTTGTGGTCTTATGCCTCTCATGATGCCTAACTATGCTTTCCTATTTAACAGTCAAACGTCAAAAGACGGAAGTAACAAATGATAATGATGACACATTGTATGATTGGTAGATTATACTCTGACATGTTGGACTACTAAAAATGCCGTTTTTTTTCTAGCTGCATCTATGGCACATGGAACTTCAGGGGCCAGGGATCTAATCCAAGCTGCACCTACAACCTATGCCACAGCTTCAGCAACACTGGATCCTCATCCCACTGCACTGGGCCCGGGATCAAACCAGTGCCTCCACAGAGTCAAGCTGGATCATTAACCCACTGCACCACAGGGCAACTCCTAAAAATGTCATTAACATTAGCATCCCAAAGTTCAACAACCAGAGTCCCTACCAGCCTAGGAGCAGTCCATCCTTTCACCAGTCCCCAACCCCAGGACTCCTTGGGAGCCCAAAAGAATCTTCACAACTTGTCCATGTTGATCCCACGCATGCGCTTCACCTCAGCCATCAGCACCTCAACAGCGGCTCTGGGCTTCTCATCTCCTCTCTTACCCTTGCTCCAGGAGCTTCTCTGGACTGCTGCTAGTATTCTTCTTCCTCTTCTTTCCTTTCTTTTTTTTTTCTTTTTGCTTTTTAGGGCCACACCTGTGGCATGTGGAGGTCCCTAGGTTAAGAGTCGAATCAGAGCTACAGCTGCTGGCCTGCACCACAGCTCATGATGTGTGGGATCCAAGCCACGTCTGAGAACTACATCGCAGCTCACAGCAACGCCTGGTCCCTGACCCACTTAGCGAGGCCAGGGATCGAACCTACTTCCTCATGGATACTAGTCAGATTCATTTCCATTGCACCATGACAGGAATTCCTCGTCTTCTTATATATGCTTCTGGGTCCAAGTGTGTTCATGTGCCTTTCTCTCAATTCCTGGATGCCAGCAGAGAAGCAGAGATGAGCAATTTTTTTTTTTTTTTTTTAATGACTGTACTCACAGCATATGGAAGTTCTCAGGCCAGGGATTGAATAATCCAAGCTGGATCTTTTAACTCACTGTGTCAGGCTGGAGATCAAACCTGTGCCTCCACAGTAACATGAGCCCTGCAGTTGGACTCTTAATCCACTGTGCCACAGTGGTAACTCCATGAACAATCATTTCAAATTGAATGTTTGGGGATAAAAGACGGCAATTGCAATGCAGACCAGGCCAACATAAAGCAGGTGTGAGCTGTCCTGTTCACACCCTCTCTCACCTTCCCAGGGTCATAGGCTCCCCTTCGGGTCCATTTTTCTCCTTTGCAATATCCCTCCTTCCCCCATGTTGCAGGGATCTACTCACTCGGGAGATCATTATAGGGAATAACCTTGATCTTGCCTCCTTTTCCCAGTCCTCCCCTGCCCCCTTGGCTTCTCCCAGAAAGAGAGTACTCCCCAGAGACCAGCCTCCCTTGACCAGGACCTCCCTTTAGAGTCTATTCGGTGTGGTTCAACTCCTCTTTGTTCCCAGTTCAAAGCGGAAAGTGACTTGGTTTTCAAATAACTAAAAGCCCCTAAAAGTGTTTTCCCAAAATAAAAGACTTCTTCCCCTTCAGATCAATTTTTCCTCCACCCCTACCACAACCACAACAAACTATTGTTTGCCTAAATAGTTTGCGACTCCCTCTAGTCATCAACATTTCAGAAACATTGATGCCTCATCATGAAGCATGTAACATATACACTAAACCTCACCATTTTTTTTTTTGGCCTTTTTGTCATTTTAGGGCCACACCTGCGGCATGTGGAGGTTCCCAGGCTATGGGTCTAATCAGAGCTGTTAGCCGCCGGCCTATACCACAGCCACAGCAATGCCAGATCCAAGCCGCATCTGTGACCTATACCACAGCTCACAGCAATGCCGGATCCTTAACCCACTGGGCAAGACCAGGGATCGAACCTGCAACCTCATGGTTCCTAGTCGGATTCGTTAACCACTGAGCCACGATGGGAACTCCAAACCTCAGCATTTTCAAGGGCTCCACCTCCCTGCTCTGTTAAGGCTACTTAGGGGAGGGACCCCGAGTTTTGTGCGTGGAGAGGCTGCTCTCCATTTCCCCAAGGGCCTTGGGATGAAGGGGGTTAGGGGAAAAGTTGAGTAGAATGGGGACGGGAGGTTGTATTGAAAATAAAGATGCCGTTCTGCTTTGGTCTTGTCTCTCGGTCTTTCCAAGTGGGAAAATGACGCCTCAGAGCGGAGGAGGAAAGGGTGCTTCTGGGAGCAGTGGAGCAACCCCTCCAGATAAGCAGGGTGGCAAAGCTCCTAATCTGGAATTTCCTAAAGTTCTGGGAAGTTCTGGGAAGTGCTCAAGGCCTTCAAGGAGTCCCAGCAACCCTCGTGGTTATGTTCAGCACGCTCATAGTCCAGCCCTGTATTTGTTAGTTTCTTCCTCTTTGCTGCCTCCTCTGTGCATTCATCTATTGTCTGGACTCTAGGCCTCCCATCAATAGTCTCTTTCCTTCGAGGTTGGTGCACTTGGTAAAAATGCTACAGCTTTCCTATTGTTCTAGAAGAGCATGCAGTAGAATGATAATGATGCCACATACACAATCAGGGACTGGTCTTGGATTCCCGTCCTACAACTTTCTGGTTATGCATCTTTTTTCATTTGTTATGGCTGCGTCTGCGGCATATGGAAAATTCCCTGGCTGGAGGTCGAATTGGAGCTGCAACTGGGGCCACAGTCACAGCCACAGCAACACTGGATCCAACCTGAATCTGTGACCTCCTCCACAGCCTGTGGCAACGCTGGATACTTAACCCACTGAGTGAGGCCAGGGATGGAACCCACATCCCCATAGACACTGTGTCAGGTTCTTAACCCGCCGAGCCACAGTGGGAACTCCCTGGTTATGCATCTTTTATTTCTCCAGCCTTTTATTTCTCTTTAATGTCCTTGTTTATAAAATTGGAATAGGAGTTCCCTTCATGGCTCAGTGGTTAATGAACCCAACTAGGATCCATGAGGATGTGGGTTCGATCTCCGGCCTCGCTCAGTGGGTTGGGAATCCAATGTTGCTGTGAGCTCTGGTGTAGGTCACAGAGCTGGCTCAGATCTTGAGTTGCTGTGGCTATGGCATAGGCCGGTGGCTATAGCTCCAATTGGACTCCTAGCCTGGGAACTTCCATATGCCGTGGTGTGGCCCTAAAAAAAGCAAAAAATAAAATACGAATAAAAATAAAATTGGAATAAAAATAACTACCTACTTGTTAGATGAGTGAAGGCACTTTGTAAACTCTAATTTGTTGTTTAGCATATTAATATTATTAATCACCTGGTCTAATTCAAGTATCCCTCAACTATTATTTGGACTTAAAATTTTTATTTTTAGGAATTCCCTGGAGGCTCAGCAGATTAAGGATCTGGCATTGTCACTGCTATGGCACAGGTTCAATCCCTGGCCCAGGAATTTCCACATGCTGTGGGTGTGGCCAAAAAAAAAAAAAAGAAAAAAATGTGTGTTGGGGACCTACCAACTTGACCTTGTTCCAAAAATTTTCAATACCCCAAAATAACCCCCAAACTCCTTAAATAGTTCCTCCTGCATTCGTTCTATCCCAGTCCCTGACAACAAATCCATGTTTATGTCTCTGTGAATTCTGGATAGTTCATATAAATGGAGTCACACAATATTTTTCTTTTTATATCTGGCTTCTTTCACTTAGCAAAATGTTTTTTTGTTTTTTTGGGGGGCCCGCACCTGTGGCGTATGGAAGTTCCCAAGCTAGAGGTTGAATCGGACCCATAGCTCCTGGCCTAGGCGGGATCCGAGCTGCGTCTGTGACCTACACCACAGCTCATGGCAACGCCCGATCCACACGCAATGAGCAAGGCCAAGGATTGAACCTGAAACATCATGGATTCTAGTCGGGTTTGTTAACCACTGAGCCACGAAGGGAACTCCATCACTTAGCAAAATGTTTTTAAGTTTCACATACACTGTAACATGTATCAATATTTCATTACTTTTGTGGCTGAACAATATTCCATTATATGGACACACCACAATTTTTTTATCCATTAATCTGCTGATGTACATTGAATTGTTTCCACCTTTTGACTGTTGTGATAGTACTGCTATCCACATTTGTGTATAAGTTTTTGTGTGGACATAAGTTTTCAATTCTTGGGGTATATACATAGGAATGGAATTGCTGGGTTGTATTTTAATTCTGTTTAACTTTTTTAGGAACCCAGAATTTTTCTTAAAGGAAAGGAAAAAAGAATGTTAAAAAAAAATCAAGAGA
>PVHT021183705.1:11437052-11486348 GCA_004024745.2 Catagonus wagneri | reverse complement strand
TCCACCTTTTGACTGTTGTGATAGTACTGCTATCCACATTTGTGTATAAGTTTTTGTGTGGACATAAGTTTTCAATTCTTGGGGTATATACATAGGAATGGAATTGCTGGGTTGTATTTTAATTCTGTTTAACTTTTTTAGGAACCCAGAATTTTTCTTAAAGGAAAGGAAAAAAGAATGTTAAAAAAAAATCAAGAGAAATGGACCAGTTCTATATTTTGGCTGTTCTGATATTATGCAAGTATACGCATTTGTCTAAATTCGTAGAACTGAACATCAAAAGAGTGAATTTTTATTTTACTGTACCTAAATTTAAAAGGTAGACGACAAAGAGAAGAAACATACTTACCAGCTCTTAAAAAAATCATCATTCTCATTGCTATGGCAAAAGCTTGGCAATGATTAAAAAATGTTCACCAGGAGTTCCCATTGTGGCTCAGTGGAAATTAATCTGACTAGCATCCATGAGGACACAGGTTCGATCCCTGGCCTCGCTCAGTGGGTTAAGGATCTGCCGTGAGCTGTGGTGTAGGTTGCAGACAAGGCTCGGATCTGGCATTGCTGTTGCTGTGGTGAAAGCTAGCGGCTACAGCTCCGATTCAAGCCCTAGTTTGGGAACCGTCATATGCCGAGGGTGTGGCCCTAAAAAGACAAAAAAAAAAAGAAAAGAAAAGAAAAAGAAAAAGAATGTTCATCAGTGAACAACTAGTTAAAGGAGTTATGGTCCAGCCATTTAATGGAATGAATATGCTTCGTCCCTTTTTTTTTGTTTTTGCTTTTTTTTTTTAGGGCCTTACGCAGAGCATATGGAGGTTCCCAGGCTAGGGATTGAATTGGAGCTGAAGCCGTTGGCCTACACCACAGCCACAGCAATGCAGGATCTGAGCTGAGTCTGCAGACTACACCACAGCCCATGGCAATGCCAGATCCTTAACCCACTGAGCAAGGCCAGGGATGGAACCCGCAACCTCATAGTTCCTAGTTGGATTTATTTCCTCTGTGCTACATCGGGAACTCCTGCTTGGTCCTTAATAAAAAGAAGCTAACCATCTCCCTACCTTCTCTGAAACACAGAGAGGCCAGATACAACTTGGAGAAGAGGGAATTCTTGTTGTGGAGTTTGAGATTTAAGTAACAGAGACTTTCTGTGACTGTGAAGTGGTTACACTTCACGAGCAGAATTCCCTCTGTAGCACACGGGGACTGTTTGTGTTGTTTTGAGTGATCTAGCACACTCATGGTCTCACTATTTTTTATTTTATTTTGTTTTGTTTCATTCCATTTCAGTTTTATTTTTTGTCTTTTTAGGGCCGTGCCCGTGGCATATGGAAGTCCCATGCTAGGGGTTGAATCAGAGCTGGTAGCTGCCGGCCTACACCACAGCTCACTGCAACACCAGATCCTTAACCCACTGAGCAAGGCCAGGGATCAAAACTGCATTCTCAAGGACATTAGTCAGTTTGGTCACTGCTGAGCCAAAATGGAAACTCCTCTCGTTTCATTTTCATTTTTATTTTTTCAGTTTTGGCTGCCCTGAGGCATAAGGAGTTCCTGTGTCAGGGATTCTGGGAATCAGATCTGAGCTGCAAGTGTGATTTATGCCACAGCTGTGGCAATGCCAGATACTTTCACCCAGTGTGGCGGGCCAGGGATTGAACTTGTGTCCTGGCACTGCAGAGACACCAGATTCCTGTTGTGCCACAGCAGAAACTCCTCATGGTCTCCTTTTAGATCGCAAATGTGGAATCTGAGTCTCACTTTTGTCACTTCGGAGGCTGCAGCTCTCCAGACTTCATGCTAGATGGCATTATCTCTCCATGGAGGAGACTGACAGCTCCTCAAAGTGCTGGTTCCCACACAGGCTCATTTCTATGGAAGGAACCCAGGCCTTGCTCATACAGGGAAGAATTAAGCTGCTACAAATTAGATACTATATTTTATTTTACATAATTTTCAAAAAGTCTGTGCAAAGCATTACTTTTTTTTTCTTTTTAGGGTTGCATCTGTGGCATATGGAAGTTACGGGATTAGGAGTCAAACTGGTGTTGCAGCTGCCAGCCTACACTGCAGCCACAGCAGTGCCGGACCCCTGGCCACTGAGTGAGGCCAGGGATCAAATCTGCATCTTCATAGGAGGTACACTGGGTTCTTAACCCACTGAGCCACAATGGGAACTCTGAAAAGCATCACATTTTTAATTTTTTAAAATTACTCGATGAATTTTATTACATTTATAGTTGCACAACAATAATCACAACCAAATTTTATAGCATTTCCATCCCCCATTCCATCAGTGCGTCCCCCTACCCTCCAACCTGTCTCATCTGGAAAACCTTTAAGTATTTGTTAGATTCCATTTAGCATATAATGAACTAGCTAAGGCTTCAAGAAGTCAGCAAGGGAGTTCCCTTCGTGGCTCAGTGGTTAACGAATCTGACTAAGAACCATGAGGTTGCGGGTTCGATCCCTGGCCTTGCTCAGTGGGTTAAGGATCCGGCGTTGCTGTGAGCTGTGGTGCAGGTTGCAGATGTGGCTCGGATCCCGTGTTGCTGTGGCAGTGGCGAAGGCCAGTGGCTACAGCTCCTGTTAGACCCCTATCCTGGGAACCTCCATATGCCGCGGGTGCGCCCTAGATAAGGCAAAAAGACAAAAAAAAATAAAGAAGAAGAAGCCAGCAAGTATACCCTCCTTTTATTGGGTTGATTAAATAGTTGTATACCCACAGTGACCTGTCTTAGGACAGTGAAAGCTTCATATTAAGGTCTGAAAGATAATTAGGCTCAGAGTCTCTGGAGCAAGAGAAAGTTGATGTCATTGCAGCATTAACGTCAAAGTTGCTAGAGCCTTCTCACCTATGAGTCATCTGTTTTTAAAGTCTCCTTACATTGCAAATCCAGCTCACCTCCTTTTCCTCTTTTAGAAGCAATTCTAGAATTCCCATCATGGCTCGGTGGTTAACTAACCCAACTAGTATCCATAAGGATTCGGGTTTGATCCTTGGCCTTGCTCAGTGGGTTAAGGATCCGGCATTGCTGTGAGCTGTGGTGTAGGTCATAGGCATAGCTCGGATCCCATGTTGCTGTGGCTGTGGTGTAGGCCAGTGGCTACAGCTCCTATTAGACCCCTAGCCTGGGAACCTCCACACGCCTCGGGTGCAGCCCTAAAAAAAGACAAAAGACCGAAAAAAAAAAAAAAGCAATTCTAGGAGTTCTCTGATGGTTCAGTAGGTTAAGGATCTAGCGTTGTCACTGCTGAGGCTCGGATCACTAGTGTGGTGCAGGTTTGATCCCTGGTCCAGGAATTTCTGCACAATGTAGACATTTTTTTTTTGTCTTTTTGTCTTTTTTAGGGCCGTACCATGGCAAATGGAGGTTCCCAGGCTAGGGGTCCAATTGGAGATGTAGCTACCCGCCTACACCACAGCTACAGTAATGCCAGATCCGAGCCACGTCTGCAACCTACACCACAGTTCATGCAACTCCAGATCCTTGACCTGCTGAGCGAAGCCAGGGATCGAACCCACAACCTCATGATTCCTAGTTGGATTTGCTTCTGCTGTGCCACAACGGGAACTGCGATTTTTTTTTTTTTTTTTTTTTTGTCTTTTGGCCTTTATCTAGAGCCGCACCCATGGCATATGGAGGTTCCCAGGCTAGGGGTCTAACAGGAGCTGTAGCTGCTGGCTGATGCCACAGACACAGCAACGCGGGATCCGAGCCGCGTCTGCAACCTACACCACAGCTCACGGCAACGCCGGGTCCTTAACCCACTGAGCAAGGCCAGGGATCGAACCCACAACCTCATGGTTCTTAGTCGGATTCGTTAACCACTGAGCCACGAAGGGAACTCCCGAAATTTTTTTTTAAAAGAATAAAAAAGGTTAAAAAAGAAAGGAGAAGCAAGATTTCCTACAGTGGCACAGTGGGTTAGGGTCTGGCATCATATTTGTGGTGGTACAGATTTGACTCCTGGTCTGTGGGTTAAGGACCTGGTGTTGCCACAGCTGTGGCATAAGTCACAGCTGGGGCTCGGATTTGATCCCTGACCCGGGAACGTCCATGCTGTGGTTGTGGCCAAAAAGGAAAAAAAAAAAAAAAAAAGAAGAACAGGCAATTCTACCTCTGTTTTCAAGATTTTATCCCCATTTACACTGTAGGCTACCATGCTCAAACAAACGACCTTGGCTTTGGTGATGTCATCACCTGATAGACGTTGTCGTAAAAAGACCATCAGTGATGGTTTGGATTCTTTCCTTATCCATATTAACAGAAAGTCATTGGCTTTTAAGTAAATTACTAGAAAAGAGTCTCTTTTTCCTCTTTCCATCCTGAATTAATTTTTATGCTTTTGCTGTGTAATTTCCTTACCAATTTGAACATGTTTCTGACATCTAAATCTATCCGATTGCTCAGCGCTGAACCAAACAAAAAATGCCCAGCTTTCTGTGTGCCATTTTTGGAGTAAATCGCTTGTGTTTTAGTAAAGTCTGAAAAGCAAATTGAAATTGGTCTGCTTAGTTTTCCTTAAAATAGTGTAATTGGGAGTGCCTGTCATGGCTCAGTGGTTGGCAAATCTGATTAGCATCCATGAGGATACGGGTGCGATCCCTGGCCTCACTCAGCGGGCTAAGAATCTGGTGTTGCCGTGAGCTGTGGTGTAGGTCACAGATGCAGTTCGGATTCTGTGTTGCTGTGGCTATGGTGTAGGCTGGTGGCTACAGCTCTGATTGGACCCCTAGTTTGGGAACCTCCATATGCAGCAGGTGCGGCCCTAAAAGACAAAAAGACACCGAATTTGGGGACCATTGGGTCCATCCATGAAGGGGCTTCGTGGATGGGGAGGAGCATAACTGTCAGTGCTCATTTCTATCTCTTGGAATCTTCCTAGGTGCCCGAAATCATTTCCTCTCTGTTTCCAAAGTCCTTTGTGTCTGTGTCCACAGTGGTGAAACTGACAGCACTTATAGCTTGAACCTAGCCAGAACCCAGATTGGGACTTGAACTCACAGTTTTATTTATTTATTTATTTATTTTGGAGCCGCACCCGTGGCATATGGAGGTTCCTGGGCTAGGGGTTGAATGGGAGCTACAGTTGTCGGCCTACACTACAGTCACTGCAACGCGGGATCCGAGCCGTGTCTGCAACCTATACCACAGCTCACGGCAATGCCAGATGGTTAACCAACTGAGCAAGGCCAGGGATCGAACCCGCAACCTCACGGTTCCTAGTCGGATTTGTTAACCACTGAACCACGATGGGAACTCCCTCCAGCTGTTTCCTGATGTGAGGCAAGGAAAGGGCTAGAAAGTCCAGCTTCAGCACTAGAAAGCCAGTTTGATTATTCAAGCAAAAGCAGTCCATATTTTAGGACAAGGATAGGTTTGTGACTTTCCAGAATAGTTGATTTCTTTTTATAAGAACTCTGACCAGGCAGCTTTTATCTACACCATCCAGGTCCTGACAGCAGAAAGACAAGATTCCCTGTTTTTTTGGCATTTCCAGCTCAGCTGACCCCGACCCTGACTCTGAGTGGATTTGGAAGTCAGTATTTGTCTTGGGCATATTCCCATTCCTCTCAAACTCACCCAACCTCTGTTTGGATTTCCATTCTTGCTCTTGGCCAGCAAGATTCCCAGTTTACCTATTGCTGTTTAATAGACTACTCTTCCGGAATCAAACCTGGTTTTTCAAGAGGACTGCAAGTCATTAATGCAGTTAATGGAAAGGAATGATGCTTTAATGGTGATGTTATGAACTGGAATGGAACCCTCTCCCCTTGTATTAATCATTTAGCCTGCTTTCCTTTCTTACAATACAATCTGAGTTCACTCTGGCAGCCAAACAGAACAATTGCAACCCAGTTCTGCCGGCCAGCCAGCTAAGCAGAAATTTAGTGCCTAAACTCTGAGTCACAGACTGCTAGGTTCAAATCCTAGTTATTCTGCTCATTAGTTGTGTGGCCTTAGGCAAGTTGTAAAACCTCTCTGAACCTTTATCTGTAAAGTGGAGCTATGTTCTTCACCTCATCTGATGTTGTGTTTGGTGAAAGTATCCCCGTAAAGCGCTTACTTAGCTTAGGACCTGGCCCACAGCTGGTCTCCAGAAAATCTAGCCATCATTATTCCATTCTTGTATTGGAATGTCTTATTTTCCTTATAGAGGCACAGATACTTGAAGTACAACTATTTATTTTGTAGACAGGACATATTACTTGGTAGCAGAGAGAGAAGCTGATAGACTTTCACTTGCCAAATGACCATGCTGAACCCGCTTATTCTCTAAGAGTCTATTTTGCATCTTTAAAATGAGGAGGAGGGACGGGAAAGCAGAGATTTTCCAGGGTTGCAAACTCAATAGTCTACAGAGGTAAAAGCAGGTAAAAATAACTGGTGACTTAGTCTGAGTATAAGACAATAGAGGAGTTCCCACTGTGGCTCAGTGGGTTAAGAACCCAACACAGTGTTCATGAGTGGGTTAGGTATCTGGAGTTACCACAAGCTGCTGTGTAGTAGCATATGCAATTCAGATCCCGCGTTGCTGTGGCTGTGATATAGGCCAGCAGATGCAGCCCCGATTTGACCCCTAGCCTAGGAATTTCTATATGTGGTACGTTTGGCCATTAAAAAAAAAGAAGACAATAAAGAGTAGTGAGGATTATGGTTAACTGTTGAGGTTTGTTCAAGTGTGGTCCATGGACCAGCAAGACTGACTGAAGCTTGGAGCTTGCTAGAAATAGCTGACTCTCAGGATTCAGCTCTGACCAAGTGAAAACAAAATCTGCATTTTGAGATCCCTAGGTGATCTGTATGCATAAGAAAGTTTGAGAAGGCCTTTGTGGAGCACTAGCCGACTAAAGGCCCTCAATTTTAGCCCACTGGTTGTTGAGCTCTGAGGTGCTGCCAGCTCTAGGATTCTGTCTCTCTCTCTCTCTCTGTTTTTAGGGCCGTACCCTGAGGTTCCCAGGCTAGAGGTCGAATTGGAGCTACAGCTGCTGGCCTATGCCACAGCCAGAGCAATGCCAGATCCGACCTGTGTTCTGTGACCTACACCATAGCTCACGGCAATGCCAGATCCTTAACCCACTGAGCGAAGCCAGGGATGGAACCTGCAACCTCATGGCTCCTAGCTGGATTCATTTCCCTGCACCCTAATGGGAACTCCAAGGATTCTGTCTCTGAGAGACTCTTTCATTGTAAGTTAAGGCCCTAGGCAGGTGGATACTTAGCCAAGGCCAAGCCTGGGTTGCTTAGAATAATAATTCTTTTTTTTCTTTTTGTCTTTTTGCCTTATCTAGGGCCACACCTGTGGCATATGGAGGTTCCCAGGCTAGGGGTCTAACAGGAGCTGTAGCTGCCGGCTTTCGCCACAGCCACAGCAACGCGGGATCCGAGCGCGTCTGCAACCTACACCACAGCTCACAGCAACGCCGAATCCTTAACCCACTGAGCAAGGCCAGGGATCGAACCCACAACCTCATGGTTCCTAGTCAGATTCGTTAACCACTGAGCCACGACGGGAACTCCCTAGAATAATAATTTTTAGAGTGGAAGATGCCTAAGACGTCATCTGCCTAGCTCCCTGCTTCTGAGAAGCCAACTGTTTGTTATTGCCTCCACTTTGCACACAAGACTTGTGAGGCCCAGGGAGATCCAGTGACGCAAATGCAGATACAAGGAAGTGGTGGTGGTGGGTACACTCCACCAGGAAACAGACAATCCTGTGCTCTTAGAATCAGTGACGGGCCAGGTTTCCAAGGCCTGGAGAGTCTATGCATTTTTTGTTTTCTCTGAAGCACGATAATTGTTCTCTCTTTTTCTCTCTGGGCACCTCCCACCCACTTCCAGGCAATCCTGGGGATGGCTTTCTCCTTCAGCACAGAGAAGGCCCAGAGCCTGCTTCTGAACGGATATCCGGATATCTGGCCCTCAGGATGCAAATGAGGCAAAGGCTTCATTGTTCCTTAGGGCCAGCCTGCCCCTCCCCTAGACTGGAGGACAACTCATCGCAGACCCCAGTTGTCCCAAGGCCCATTTCCCAGGAGCTGGACCTTGAGAGGAAGCAAGGGAGCGACACTGAGCGCAGATCTGGAGTCTGATGTTCTGACCACACAGTGGAAAAGCGCTAAGAGCTCAAAGATAAATATGCACGGAATTTGAAAATAATTTCCAACACCGGTCCGGTGCTGTTACATATTAATCTCCTGACTCCAGCGATTCCATCTGTTTTTATTGATTGGAATGAGTTTGCTCGTAATGAGGAGCGTTCATTTTGCGGGCCTCGAGTGCTGGAAGGCAGGTTGTTAACAGAACCAGCCGCTTACCACGCCGGAATTCTATCCCCAACCCCCGCCCCGCGAGTCGCAGCCCGGCAGGCGCGGGAGGTCCGGGACACAGGGGGCCTGGGGGTGGCGCCGTGGTCCGCATGGACTCGCTGCTGCGCTTCCACCCCGCGGCCGCCGGGGGGCGCTGGGGCCGCGCGGTTGCCAGTTCCGAGTCGCCACCGACTCAAAGACCCCCTTCGCGCCCTCGGAGGAAACAAAGTACACCTTTGTCAGCGACCGAGCGCGTGTGCGTGTGAGACGGTGCACAGTGGCCAGTCGCCGCGTCCAGGGTCCGCGGGCGCGCCTCTCCGCAGCCTCTGGGCTGCAATCCCCGCGTGGGCCCGGCGTGCCCGGGAGAAAGCTGGGTGCGGCGCGCGGTCGGGCTGGCCGGATCTCCCTCCGAGTCCGGCCACGCTCCGAGGGGCGGCCAGGACCCGCACCAGCTCCTGTCCCGCCGCAGCGCTTCGCCCGCCGCTGGCGTGGTCCGTGCACTTCGCTTTCTGGGTTCTCGGGAAGGCCGGAAGCGGGCGAGCCGGAGCCCTGGGCGTAGACGTGCGAATCCGGGGCTCCAGCTCGGCCGGACCGCCTTTGGTTCTCCCACTACCTTTCACAGCCCGGGGCCACCCCTTATCCCCGTCCGCCTTCTGAGTGCAGGTCTCAGGGCTGCTCGGGGACTCTGGCAGTCGCGCGCCAGCCCGGCTCCAGCGCAGGGCGCTGGAAGGACTACAAGTCCCAGCAGGCCCCCCGCGGCGACCGCCGAGGCGGGAGGCGCGGCCCACCCTGGCGCCTGCGCCGTGCGGCCGCCCGAGCCAGTTAGTACCACACCCCCGGGAGGGACAGAGGGGAGGCAGAAGCATCCGAGGCGTTAAAGCATCCGAGGGAGCCCGAGGGGAGGAGAATGGAGTGACAGAGAAACGCGGCGGGTGGGGGGTGGGGGGGGAGACAGTTGAGGGAGGGGGGAGGGGGGACACAGAGGGAGGAAGAAGCGGCGGCGGCGGCGGCTCCTCTTTGCAGAGGGGGAAAACTCCGCGGGATAAGAGCAGGAATAATGCGGTAGGCAAGGCGGGCTGCTTGCTCCCGGCTCCGGCAGCAGCGGCAGCAGCCCGAGCAGCGGCAGTAGCAGCGGCAGCACCCTCAGGAGCTGACAGCCCCGCCGGCCGGCTTCCTCGCTGACCGCCGACTGTCAATGGAGCTGGAAAACATCGTGGCCAACACGGTCTTGCTGAAAGCCAGGGAAGGTAAGAGGCAGGGCTGGTGCGTGCCTTGCGCATTCGCCGCGAACCAGGGTGAGGGTGTCGGGCGGTTTGTGGGCTGGGGCTGTGAGTGTGCAGGATGCCCGCAGTGAGTTGGTCGCGAGCAGGACACCTCAGAGAGCTGCTCTGCAAACGCTTCAGGGTTCCTGCCCTAGTACTCAGGGAATCCGGACTTGGGCAGAAAAGGAGAAACGTCGAGGTTGCAGGGATTAGGATGCTAAAATCCAGCGCTAACCTTAACAGATCGTGCCATCTCGGCAGTTCTTGAAAGGTCAGTTGGAAAAGCATTCATTCAGGAAGAGACGGACAAACATGCAAGTGAAATAGCTTTTTCGAGTCGGCCCAGGATGCTTGTGTGAGTGAATTGGTGTGCGCTTGGCGGTGGGGGTGGAATTAGCAGAAGCCAAGTCTTTGCTTGCGCAGGCTGAGTTGATATAGGCTATTGCTGGAAACCATCCGCTGGGAATGTTTCTCAGGGAAATCCCGTCCTGTGGAAAGAAACCTTTTAATGGCAAAGTAAGATGCTGAGGAATTAGCTTGTTCATAGAGTAACAAGAGAGTGGCTGTACAGATCACCTAGAATATAATTAAGGATTTCAGGGGTAGGTTTTTTTCCCTTTTGGGGAAGAGGAGAGATAAGTGAATTTTGTTTTGTTTTTGTTTTTCGGCTCCGTTAAGAAGAGAAAGGTAAGTGTGCTGGTGCTTGATGTGTTTTGGATGCAAATCATTGGATTTTCTGCATTTAGCTGGTAGGAAATATCTAAATGGAGTGGGTAAGATCCTAAGTCAAGACTATAAACGCTTTTTGACTCTTCCTTGAGATAGAAAAAAGAGAGAGAGAGCGAGAGCGAGAGCGAGAGAGAGAGAAAGTGACTCAGAAACTTAGATCCTTCCAAAAATGATTGCATGAGGTAAACATACCTATTTAGAAGCACCTGGAATTTATGTAACATCTCTGTTGCCAAGATTTGAGCTCTGGGTGCAGCCTTTCTATGAAAGGGGGGAAGTGATCTCCCTTTCATGGGAGGAGGCTTTATTTGACACCCCTGGTAGAAGGTAGTCTGACTACGGTTTTGACTTCAGAAGGATACTGGGGGAGCAGCCCATGAAAATGCCTAACCTTCCTAATATTTTCATTCACCCACTTTGATGAATGAAGGAAGACTTTCTGGCTAACAATAAAACGATTCATGTTTATTCAGCCGGTTTCATCACCTTGTGGCACCGTACACGAAGGATGAGTGGGTGATGCCCAGCCCAGAGGCTCAGCCAGAGTTCACGCCGTAATTTCGGCGTCACTTGACTTTAAAGCAGCAACCTGGAAGGTTTGCTTTGAAAACTCCAGCGGAGTTGAAAATATGCAGGTCGGTCCCTCCCATCGTTCAACCTTGATGTGAACATTTAGGAGAGGCTGTTACTTGGTGACTTAAGGTTCTAAGGCCTGAGTATTTTTCTTTTTCTTTTTTTCCATAACCTGACATTTTAGCAAATTCGATCAAGGTGGTGGCTGGTGGTTTCTCTCCTGAACTGAGCTGTGCGTCCTGGAGCGGAAGAAGCGGAGAAAACAGCCCCCAGCTCTCAGCCTTTGCAGCCGCCACCTAGTGGTGGGATATGGTTGTACAGCTATGAGCTCGGGGGCTGGGAAAGTTTTCACCCTCCCTCCATTCTGAAATTTTTTCCTGGGAAATCACTGGATATGATGGTTGGAGGCTTTGCAGGTTTCACTGGTTTCTCCTGTTGCCCGAGGAAATCCAGCTACCTAGATTTGCTGCTCTGTGTGTTCGTTTGCCTGGAGCTTGCTCTTTTCTTCCCTCAGCATTTGGTTGCTTCTTTTAAAATGTTTTGCTTGGCGTGGGCAAAGTTTTGTCAATTTTCTCCCCCAATTTGGTCTCCCCAGCTTTTTTTTTTTTTCACCGAGGTGAACTCACTGTCTGATATTTTTGTCTGTGAGGTTAACAAATTGATTTTCCCAGAACCTTAGGGAGGTTTATATGGAACGATGGAATTATAATGATTAAAAGTTCTAAAAATGTGCCTTTCACTTCCTTTTCCTTTTAAAGTCTTTTCAATTTCTCTTTGAGAGTTTGGTAGTCATCTCACGGTGAGCAAGTAACGCTTGACGATGTCTTTGAAATGGAGAGAGCCTTGCCTGTAAAGACAGAAGAACTGACATGAGAATGAGAAAAATTAATCACTTACATGGAATATTCATTTTGAAATTTGCATTTCTCTTCCCTCTGTCTCATGTTCTTGATTTTAAATGCTTCCGCTTTCTTCTTGCTGGGTCTTTATTAAAGATTTGAGCACAGAGATTCTAATTAGTGTGGAGGCTTTTAGAAATAAAACCAATTTTTTTATCTCTTCTCAGTTCTCATATACTCAAAGTCATTCTCCAAATAATCATTATCCAAATATTCAGAGAAAATTCCAGTCAGTTTAGTGAAATATCTAATATAAAATTTATGGTATCTTTAAAATTCTGAGTTGTTTAGAATGTTTAAAACCACTTCTTACTTGAAGATTATTGTGAATGGTTAGAGATGAGAAACACAATTGGTGAATGTGAAATTTAATTCAGTTCACTTAACAAAATACATTGTAAACAATTTAAAGTGAGGCTTTCAAGTAAGAAAAGTCACGTTTGTCCTGAACAATAGAGAGACAGGCCTTGAAGAAAGACAGACACACTCTCAAAATGCTGTAAAGGAATCTGTAGTTGTCGGTGGGTAATTTTGGGGCCTATCTTTTGTTATTGTTATGTGTCCTTAAAGGCAGATGTCTTCTAAATTGGATGTAAGTTCAAATTCTTACCATAATAATACATGAATAAAGTGGAAAACATGAGTATAGCAATAAAACAGAAAATCTAAAAGTGTGGGAGTTCTCATCATGGCGCAGTGGCAATGAATCCGACTAGGAACCATGAGGTTGCTGGTTCGATCCCTGGCTTCGCTCAATGGGTTAAGGATCTGGTGTTGCTGTGAGCTGTGGTGTAGGTCGCAGACTCGGCTCAGATCCTGCGTTACTATGGCTGTGGTGTAGGCTGGCAGCCGTAGCTCCAATTAGACCCCTAGCCTGGGAACCTCCATATGCTGCAGGTGCGGTCCTAAAAAGCAAAAAAAAAAAAAAAAAAAAATTGAAAGTGGATTAGATTAAAAATGATTCACTGTTAGTAATTAGAAAACATAGGAGCAAACTGCACTTTTGTGATAGTTGTGTTGAAATAAGAAAAGAGGAGTTCCCTACGTGGTACAGTGGAAACTAATCCAGCTAGTAGCCATGAGGATTTCGGTTTGATCCCTGCCCTTGCTCAGTGGGTCGGGATCCAGCATTACCGTGGCTGTGGTGCGGACCGGCAGCTGCAGCTCCGACTCAGCCCCTAGCCTGGGAACTTCCATATGCTGCACCGGCCCTAAAAAGCTAAAAAAAAGAAAAATGAAAAGAGAGCTTCCTTGTGGTGGGGCAAGTTAAGGCTCTGGCATTGTCACTGCAGTGGCTCGAGTCGCTGCTGTGACATGGGTTTTATCCCTGACCTGGAAACTTCCACGTACTGCGGGTGTGGCCAAATAAATAAATAAATAATGAAAATGAAATAAGAAAAGATTGAGATCTGGGTTCAAAATTTTAAACCACCCAGATGTATTTTGTGGGCTGTTTATTTATTCTGGTTTCATGAGAAACCATCAGCTTGATTACTCTGAGGAATTTAGATGCCTCTTAAAAAGTGAGGTGGTTAAGGAAAAAAAGAAGTTAAGACTGAATTCATGCCAGTTTATGGAAATGAGCTAAGTGATTAAGCATTTAATGAAAAGAGATCCAGACTATCTATCTATCTATTTACATTTCAGAAATCTCAGAAAATTGGCAAGCAAGCTGGTGCTGAAATAACAGCAGGGAGAAAGAGTGCAGAGGGCCTTTTGTGTTTCCTTTTGTTTTTATTGTTGCAGTAAAGGTTTTTGTGTTTTTCTCATACTCTAGATCTGCTGCCTCACCCTTGAGTGAACAGTACTGAGAAGAAATTTTGTAAGGCCCCACTTTTCCTTTCTTCTCAGGCCAGTAGGAGCCATATTTGATCAATAAAGACGACAGAGGGAGTATTGATCACATTTTCCTGAGCTTGATACTAACAGGCACCAAGCACAGGAACCGAGAAGTCAGAAACGTAATGACTGTGCCCTTGGTCAGGATGTTTAAAAACCTGACCACGCAGGAAACTTTTACTCAGGTATCTCTGTGATTGTCAGCCTGGATCTTCCTGATGATCAAGATTTAGGGACCTGGGAAAAGGTGCCACTCAGGGCTGGCAGAGGCTCAGGGCTGGCAGAGGCTCTGGAGGGCTGGGGGAGGGACGGAGGGAGGGAACCCGCATCCAGCTGGCTAGGGACAGCCGCTCTTCCCTCTTTCCCTCGTACCCCTAGTTCACGGGGACAAAACCGAAACATCAGTGTATTCCGTTATTAGAACACTGGAACGTCTTCGAAGCCCGCAGCCCTCTTAGTGCTGTCGGCAGGCAACTTAGTCTACTTTCTCCGATTGTCTCTCACCGAAGAGCAGCAGTCTTCATCCCGAGGCGGGCAGCCCAGCGTGTGCAAAAGCTGCTGGGCCTATTAAGTTCAACGCCATCATGAAATAAAACCGCTTTTTTACTTTTCTTGGCCTTTTACTTTTTCTAAGTTTCTATCCAGTACTGACAACTCGGGGGTGGAGAAACCCAAGGCACATGTTTGCAGAGTCCTTGCTTTCTTTCCGAAAGATTTCAAGTGATGATTTTTAGTTAATCTTGCTGCCTGTTTTTAAAACCATCAGATAAATGCCCACAAGACTCTTATCTTTCAATAGCTTAGCTACTTCTTGTCAGATTCTAAACTCCCCCAAAGCTTGATTCTTCCAGTGCCCAAACTAATCCTTGTTTAAATTATGTCTTCAGCAGCCGGAACTCTTGTAGTGGCTAAACGATGCCCTTTGGATCTGGGCCAAAGGCTTTAATACCATTCAAGTGAATTTCAGGAAAGAGCTCAATATAGGACCAAAGTCACCTTTACCAAGGGCCCTTCAACCCAGACTTGAGAAATTAGTGTTCTAACAAAACAGTTCCAGGACCATGGACAATTGGTGGCTCCATGTAAAGTATTATAGTATTTAGACATTTGAAATAAAAAAAGGCTTATGGTTCCTAAAAGATCTTTCTGTGGTAGATCATGCAGCTCAGAGGTGAAACTTGAGAAAACAATAGAAAGTGACTAAAAACAGGTGACATATAAAAAGAAATCAGGAGTCTCTTCAGTCTTACTACCCCCAGGCCCCACACCTCACTTCAAAATAAAATAGGGAATGGAATTCCCCGGTGGCCTAGTGGTTGGGGACTTGGTGTCGTCACTGCTGTGGCTTGGGTCTGACGAGAAAGTCTGCATATTTTTTTTTTAGGGCTGCACCCGCAGCATAAGGAGGTTCCCAGGCTAGGAGTTGAATTGGAGCTATAGCTGTCAGCCTGTGCCACAGCCACAGCAACGCTGGATCTGAGCCACATCTGTGACCTACACCACAGCTCACAGTAACACTGGATCCTTAACCCACTGAACAGGCAGGGATGGGTATTACTCAGATTGGCTTCCGCTGTGCCACAACAGGAACTCTGAAAAAGAGTTTTAAGAAGTGATTTTATTTACTTATTTATTTATTTATTTTTGTCTTTTTACCTTTTCTAGGGCCGTACCTGCGGCATATGGAGGTTCCCAGGCTAGGGGGTCTAATCGGAGATGTAGCCGCCAGCCTACACCACAGCCACAGCAATGTGGGATCCGAGCCGCATCTGCAACCTACACCACAGCTCACAGCAACACCGGATCCTTAACCCACTGAGCATGGCCAGGAATCGAACCTGCAACCTCATGGTCTCTAGTCAGATTCGTTAACCGCTGAGCCACGACAGGGACTTCTAAGAAGTGATTTTAAATGCTTCAAATGCATTATGTTGGCTTAAATAATAGGTGTGACTTCTACTTTGAAACTTATCCTGTAATGTTTCACTGAAAAATTTTATTTTAAAATATCCTAAATCTTGAGATGATTTTTAGGTATAAATAAAACTTCTTAAAATTTTATCTTTGGGAGTATTGATCAGTGTAGTACCATCCAGACACTGGAGGAAGTACTCCATGTGGTGTAACTCGTGCTACCTTTTGAAGAGAAAGCAATTATGGCTCAGCTAGATTTTGCCTCCTCCCCTAGTTCCTCATTTGGAGAAAACCGCTCTTTTTTTTTTGGCTGCCCAGTGGCATATGGACTTCGTGGGCAAGGAATCAGATTCCAGCTGCGGTCGTGACCTACATCGCAGCTTCGGCTGTGCCAGAGCCTTAACCCACTGTGCCGTCTGGGAATTGAACCCGCGCCCTGGAGCTGCAGGGATGCCGCCCGTCCTGTGGCACCACAGTGGGAGCTCTGAGAAAACCATTCTTAAATCGTCTTCTGAGGTTTTCACAAGGGTGAAATCATTCATTCATTCTTTCTGCATTTGACTATTGAGGGACTCCTTGGGGAGTGACATTTCGGATATTTGGCCTTGGAGAGATGCAGCCAGAGGTGGGTGAAGAGATGAAATTGGGCATCATCGTTATGTTGGGCTTTTCGACTGATACATCAGATATGAATTGAACCAAATTATTTTCCCCAAAGCACTGATGCTGACTGTGGTGTGGTCTGCTTAGCTGGGAACTCCCTGTTGGTACTCTGCTCTGTCTGGAACTTGGACATAGCCTGAGGAAGCAAAACATGATTTAAGGATAATCCAAAGGTCATACTTGAGGGATTGGTCTGAATCTGAGGGACAGCTGCTAATTTTCCAAAACACTATATCTTTATGAAGGTCAGTTCCTACACATGGAAACTACCAAAAACAATTGCAAGGGGACCCTGTAGTTGAGGAAGAAGAAGATCTAAGAGGAAACTGGTGAGCATAGGTGCCTTCCAGGTGGAACCTGAGTGGCCTTCCTGGGCCAGCAGCCTGGGCCGCAGATCTGGAATAAAGATGGTGGAGGCTGCCTTCCTTTCTGGCTTTTTGCTGGGATTGGCTTGAGCATGTCCCCTGGTATAGCCTGTCACCTGACATGACCTGCAAATGTTAAAGATGTCTGTCTGGTCCTCTAAAGATGTGCTTGCTGTCCAACACGGTAGCTACCAGCTGCATGTGACTATTTACATTTAAAAAAATTATAATTAAAAAAGGGGTTGCGTGGCGGTTCAGCAGTTAAGGATGTGGCATTGTCACTGCTGTGGCTAGAGTTTGATCCCTGGCCCCGGAACTTCTGCATGCTATGGGTGTGGCCAAAATAAAATAAACATTTAAATTAATTACAGTTAAACATTCTATTCCTTAAGCACACCATCTCATTGCAAGTGCCCAGCAGCCCCATGCGGCTAGTGGCCACCCTGCTGGACAATGAAGACCTAGAATATTCTGAGCACAGCAGAAAGGTCACATGGAAAGAGCTCCTCTAGACTTGTACGTGCTGAATTCAGTCAGGGTGTGGTAACCCCATAACTTCTGACGTGAAAACTGGGGGAAGGTAGGGGAGGGGCGGAGAGGGAAGTGGGGCAGGCGGAGAAGGAGAGGGGGGGAGACAAGAGGGGCTGGGCAGGAATTCCCGTCGTGGCTCAGCAGAAACGAATCTGACTGGTATCCATGAGGACGCAGGTTCGATCCCTGGCCTCGCTCAGTGGGTTGCGCTGCTGTGGCTGTGGCGTAGGCCGACAGCTGCAGCTCCGTTCGACCCCTAGCCTGGGAACTTCCGTATGCTGTGGGTGCGGCATACGGAAAAAAAAAAAAAAGGGCTGAGGGACTGGGGTTGGAGACGGAGTCACTTCAGAGAAAAATGCAGTTGGTGGACAACCAGAGATGTTGGTGGCCGGGGTGAGCCACCCATATCTCCCTTTGTTTTTCATATCTTGTTGGGAAATTTGCCTAGGTTGAGCAACTGATTGTCCCGATTCAAATTAAGTGCATGTTATAGATCCACATAGAGTCCCGTTTCCTTCTCGGAACTCCTTAGGTGAGGATATTTTCAAACCATCATTTTATTAAGGAAAAAAGTTGTGTGTATGGTAACTCCACAGAAAGAAGAAAAGATAACCCTTTCAATGGACTTCAAAAAGGGGGTCGAAAATGAGCGGGAAAATAGATAAAACAGTTGTAAGGGTTTTCATTTCTTTTGAACAGGCCAGAATGAAATATGATCACCAGAAAGATGTCAAAAACCATACTGTTCTTATACCCATTTTAAAAGGATTTCTGCTTGAAAAATGTAACCTGTGAGATTTGAAACATTTTAATGACCCCCAGTTAGAACACCCTTAGAAAGCAACAGAAGTTTTGGAAACAATAAAACAGTTGCTGTTCTTTGGTGTCCAGGCACAATATTTGAAGTTGCGCCAAAGAGTCAACTGGTGACCTCCTCCTGACAGAGTCAGTAATAAATTAGGCTAATTTCCACTGGGCCTGTTTTGTCTCTAGGAATTTGTAATCTGTGGAGTATCAGTATTTTTTGAAAAGGCAACAATGAAATAAACCTCAAAGGACAACTTCCAGGGCCTGTGCAGAAAGTCAAAGAAACCGAGATAAACAGATAAGAACATTCCTGTGTTGGGACGTGACAGAGGCCCAGCCATGCCTGGGCTGCCCCGAGGCTTCTCTGTGGGCCCACTGATCTGTTCTCTACTTTCCAGAATACAGGTCACCCCCCGCTTCTCAGATGCGGAAAGCGACACCAAAGAAAGGGAGTCACTTGTCCAAGGTTACTTGAATTGTGGACTTCTCTGGAGGAACCCTCTAAAATCCTTTAATGTTCCAAGAGACATCTTTCCCTCCCCTGTTGTAATAGAAGCGAAAAACCTTCACAAGGCCCCCAAACCACAAAAACGAAACCCATTTCTCAGGGTGGTATGGTTTGCAAAAATTGCAGTAAGTTTGCCGTTGTGGATGAGGAAGAGGGAGGGTCTCTGTCTGATTCCCTGGGGGAAAGAAACAAAATGGGACTCTAACTGCCCTCCCAGACCCGGATTTCAGCCAAATGCCTGAGAGCGGTTGGATAAAGTAATTCCTACTAGGTTGTGAATGACTACCTCACAGTTGGTGTTTCCGCTTAAGAAGTAAAACTGTTTATTAGCGCAAATGAACCTGTGTTTGCGGAGGGAAGTGTATAGGTCTGGTCCGTGCGTGCCTGCACCTGTGTGTGCCTGCACACCTGACTGCCGGCCTTTCTGGAACCCATCGCCTGTGTTCCCCTTCTCCCTGCGGTGTCCCGTCCCCCCTGCACCTCACATGTACCACTCACGCAAAGAGCAAGGTCAGCCCAAGTTCTTCTTCATCTTGGCAGGGCTTGGGGAGAATCTTGAGTAGCCGAAGAATTGTCCCTGAGGGACAGAGGGTTAAACGAGATGGGCGGTGGTGGGGACACGTCACTGGCAGCCAAGCTGCTCCCTTTCCTCAGCGGAGCCAAGACATGGGGCACTGGGCAGGCCAGTTCTGCTGACACTGGCCTACCACGTGCAGGTCTTGTCTGCCCTGAGCCTCCCATCCTTGGGTGCTTGTTACCCCTTGAGATCCTTGTCCCCAAGCACCCCTGCCTGATGGTGGTACCTTAGGTGTATGCTCATGTCTCTGCAGCTTTCTTTGCTAATAAAGAAGTAGGGGGCGGAGCTCCCTGGTGGTGCAGTGGGTTAAGGATCCGTGTTGGCACTGTTGTGGCTCAGGCTGCTGCTGTGGGTTTGTTCCATCTCTGGTCTGGAAACTTCCACATGCTGCGGGTATGGCCAAAAAGAAAAAAAGAAGTAGGAAGCTGGGGTGGGGGCTCTGGGGAAGTCTGCTGGAGTGAGTTCTCTCCCAGATCACAGGCCACCCCCCCAAGAGAATGTGTGAAGCAGACTTTTTCCCCAGAAAACCTCTCAAGGTTAGTCCTTTCCGTGTTTCAAGAATAAGCTATGGGTATTTGCTTTTAGAAACCAGACTCGGTGTGTGTGTGTGTATGTGTGTGTGTGTGTGTGTGTGTGTATGTGTGTGTGTGTGCGTGTGTGTGTGTGTGTGTGTGTTTTGCATTAATTTAGCGGCTTTACTTTTCAAAGATCTTTATGAGCTGGGAGTCTCTTCCCGGGGGGTTGCTGTCAAACTTGAGACCTATTGCTGAAGAGGAAGCAGTATGATGTCACCCGCCCAGTAATGAGGGGACAGAAAGTTAGGCATTTGATCTGTTCCTGCAGAGGTGAAGCTCTGCACTTAACCACTTTGGGAAGGGAAGGCGGGTAGGGGTGGGGGTGGGGGTGGGATGAGGGATGGAACCACCCAACCTCAGGGTAGAGAGAACCCTCCCGGGTAATTGCTCTGCATATCTGATAAAAGGTCTTACGAAACCTCATTTGAAGATGGGATTCCATCTTGGCTTGGGTCTTAGCACCACTTATGAAATGGAAACAAGCTGGAGGAGGGTCAGAGAAGGGGCCAGGAAAAACCGCTTTGTGATGGCGAGTGCAGGAATGCACTCTGCTCCATCTAAGCGATGTCTGTTCAGGCACCCAGGAAGCGCTTGTTGGGGTGCTTAGATAACATCTCCTGAGAAGGAACCTCAGGTTCTAGGGAAGAAGGGGGGTGGGTACAAAGAATTGGGCTAAGGACTTGAATGGCAAAGATATCTCAACATCTCACTTTTCTTAAAAAAAAAAAAGGAGTTCCTGCTGTGGTGCAGTGGGTTAAGAACCTAACTGCAGCAGCTCATGTGGCTGCAGAGGTATGGGTTTGATCCCCAGCCCAGTGGGTTAAAGGATCTGGTGTGGTCGAAACTGTGGCTTGGACTCAATCCCTGGCCCAGGAACTTCCATATGCTTCAGGTGCAGGCATAAAATTAAAAAAAAAAAAAATCCCACTTTTCTTAAGTCAAGCACTATTGTGGGTGATGCTGCTAAGCCTGCAGTCACAGACGAGGAAAGCTATCAGTCAGATGAGTGTGTACCTGGAACGTAATAGGTGTTCAACAAACCTTGATTCAAGAGTGATTGACTGGGAGTTCCCGTAGTGGCTCAGTGGGTTAAGATCCCGACATAGTGTCTGTGAGGATGCAGGTTTGATCCCTGGACTCGCTCAGTGGGTTAAGGATCTGGCATCGCCACAAGCTGTGGCGTAGGTTGAGGATGTTGTGGCTGTGGTGTAGACCAGCAGCTGCAGCTCTGATTTGACCCCTAGCCTGGGAACTTCCATATGTCATGGATGTGGGCCTGAAAAGACCAAAATAAAACAAAATAAAGGAGAGTGATTGGCTGATGCTGTATCTAAGTTACGGGGAGGAAAGGGGAAGAGTTGAGAAAACAAGAGACTCAAGAAGTGGCCTTGATGTCACAGTAGATGGTAAATTAGGAAATGATTCAACATGGTTAAGAAAGATTAGCTAAGGGTATAGGGCAAATTGGAAAATGTTTTCCACATGTTTGTCTTAACTGTGAAAAATGTCTGGCAGACTTCCCCACCCCCACCCCCAAATTGGAAGTGGTTTGTTTTACTTGTTTTGGAAGAAATAAATATTTGCATTAGCCCAAACATTCAGGGCAAACAGCTCTCCCCAATTCTGAGGCTCTGTGTGGGTTGGAGATGTTTCGTGCTGATAACACTCAGACCTTTTTTGGCTAAATCGAAGGTAGCTTAGGACATGATCTTCACATGCTTTTCGCATCACTGCTGGAACGGGGCTGAGCAAATGGAAAGAAAATCGGAAGCCAAACAATGATCCTTCCAGACCCAGGCATGGCTGATGACCTGGCATTTGAAGGATAGAATCGTTATAGAAAAATTGCCTTTTTTGCTCATGGGCAAAGAGGCTGGATCCAATTAAGACAAGAAAAACGTATGTTAACCCAGAGAAAAGACTGCTAAACAGTCATCCTGTAACCCTCTGCGAAGTGGAAGGGGCCGACATAACGGGGCTTTATGGCTGATGCCAAACCCTGGGCTGTACAACAATTAGGAACCACTGGTTATGCTGCCACACACTCGTTCCCCAAACCACTAACCATTGCCTGGGCTGGAATGCACCAGGCCTAGATATTTGCCCCAGATGTCTTCCCATCAGTAGTACCCAATTAGAGGGCTTTTTAAAATTAAAGCTTAATTCTCTTATAACATAGAGCAAGATGTAAGTTAAAGAAGGACAGACCCGATTTCCTTGACAGTTGGAGGGGTGACCACGGTGAGGGCTCATCTGCCCCTTCCCTTCCAGAACACTTCCCCCTTTACGTTGCTAAGTGTTGAGTGGCTGACTGTCCCATGTCCTGGTGCCTGGTCCTCTCACTAGTCTTTTTGGGCAGCTGACAAGCATTTCAGGAATGACTATGAAGGGGGTCGAGGATTGGAGGAGCCTATTGAGAGAAGCGGACCTGTGTCTGCTTGTAATTTCATTCTCCCACGGTGGGCCTCTGCGTTTTAAAAGCCTGCCTTACGTTGCCCTGAGCCGTGGTGTAGGTCGCAGACGCGGCTCGGATCTGGCATGGCTGTGGTGTAGGCCAGCAGCTGTACCTGCGGTTAGACCCCTAGCCTGGGAACTTCCATAAGCTGTGAGTGCAACCCTAAAAAGCAAAAAATAAATAAATAAAAAATAAAAAAATAAATGTTTAAGTAAAGACCTGAGTTGGGGGGGGTGGGGGAGTGGGGTCTGGAAGCAAAATTCTGAGGGGAATAGCCCTGGACTGGCTTCTACATCCTCTCTAGTGTCAGAAATCCAGTATTCAATTAATTCTTCTGTGCACAGGGTACCAGGCTAGGCTCTGGAAGGGGACAGGCAGCAGTGAGCATCCCTTCTTTCTAACAGAATCATTTAGGAGTTACAGAGACCTTTGTGCCCGGTTGCTTCATTTGATCTTTTCCCGTGAAGTGTTTTATTCTTCCCTGTTTATTTAAAAATTTTTTTTGGCCACACTCACAGCGTGCAGAAGTTGCCGGGCTAGGGATCGAGCCAGGGCCACAGCCGTGACCCGAGCTGCTGCAGTGACAGTGCTGGACGCTTAGCCCACTGCGCCGAAGGCCGTTCTACACATTTTATAGACGAGGAATCAAAGGCAAAGAGGGAAAGTCTCGTCCAGGAGCCCCTGCTGGCTCCACAGCCCAGGCCCAGCAGCGGGCCCCGTCTACACTGATATCCTTTTTTTTCTTTTTTTGCTTTTTTTAGGGCCGCACTGGCGACATATGGAGGTTCCCAGGCTAGGAGGTTCCCGCAAACTCGTGGTTCCTAGTGGGGTTCATTTCCGCTGCACCACGATGGGAACACAGCTACTCTGACAGTCTTTCTGCTCCATCACAACTGCTGCCTTCAGTACTTTCACCAGCTAATGGAAATGTCAGGATTAATGTATGTGAGATGTTTGAAAAAGAACCAAGTGTGCAGCTGTGACTCATAATTGAATAGGAGGCAGCCTTCTACCGAAATTTGAAGGTTTTCAAACGTTTGCACAGACAGTGCTTGCTTGCTAAAGACAGCGCAAACGACAATGCACAACATCAAGGAAAGAGTCAAAATCTTGGGCGTGCCCGTTGTGGCCTAGCAGAAGAGAATCCAACTAGTAACCATGAAGACACAGGTTTGATCCCTGACCTCGCTCAGTGGGTTAAGGATCCGGCAATTGCTGTGAGCTGTGGTGTAGGTCGCAGATGAGGCTTGGATCCCGCGTTGCTGTGGCTGTAGGCTGGCAGCTGTAGCTCCAATTTGACTTCTAGCCTGGGGACCTCCATATGCCATGGCTGTGACCCTAAAAAGCACCCCCCCCCAAAGTCACAATCTCTCTCCTCCTGTGTGCCCCTCAGAGATGCTGTCAGCATTTAGGTGGATGTTTTTCCAGAGGTCGGTGTATGTGTGTGTGGACCTACAGATACATTTTATACAAACAGGATCCTAGTATACATGTGCTTCTGCAGCTGTTTTCAGTCAACAATAAGTTGTAGTGCCTTTCCATATCTGTGTTTATAGTTTCCCATGAAACGGAGGGGTGTTAGGAAAAATTGTGAAAGACTTTGGAAATGGAGTGAGTGTCATTTCAATGGAATGCCGGGTGTTTTCTACCAGACTCTTAGGGTTATCTGGTCGTAAATGGGTCTGTGTCTTTGATTGTCCTGGAGTAGTTTCATAATGTATTTAAGCCCATATAATGGGTCGTTTAGGTTTTCTAATTTTTTACTGTATTATAAACAGTGTGTGAATATTCATGCCATTGTGTAACATCTTTATATACTTATTTAAAGATTTAGTCTTCCCCCTTCCCCCCCCAGGTGGTATCTGCCTAATAACATCTCCCCACCCCTCTATCCCTCACTCCCTACTTTGGGAAAATAGTGATAATTTCTAAATGGAGCTAAGTCATCCTAGGGATGTACAGAGTATATTTCCTTATGAGAAAAAAAGCATGATACACATGAGGACCCGCGATGTGTCATTTTTGAAACCTTTGGGACTTAAACTCCACCCCCCGACACCCCCAAGCATTCAGTCATCTTTTCTATGGTAGTCACAGCTTGGATTAGGAAAATCAAGTTCAAAGACTTTACTTGGCAGTGACTTTGTAGTTGCCCCTGAGTTTTGTATATGTGAATCCGGCAGGGAACAGGCTCGGATACCCAGCTCGTAGCTTTGTAAAGGTGGTCCCGTATGTCTCTCTTTTGATTATCACCACAAGGCAAGCTATGATTATTGTTGTTGTTGTTGTTGTTGTTTTAATTTGAGAAAGAAAAAAATCAAACTTAGAGAGGTACGGTGATATTCCAAGGTCACGCAGCAAGCCCCCTTCCTCCTCTGGTGCTGACTCACCACAGCTTTTCCCGTCTCTAAGGACGTCCAGGTTTGGTCGTAACTCCTGGGAGGCGTCTGAACCTGGAGTTCAGAGGTAGTCATTTATAAATGTGCTTGGGGAATGGGTGCCCCTTCCTCATCCTTTCAAAGGTCTGCCTGTGCTGCTGTTGGTTACACACAATGTGCTTTAACTCGTGGCTCTTAGTTGGTACACCTTTCTCCTCTATAGAATTCCGTGGGTTCTTTTAAAGTTTTGTTGAAGTAGGGGAGTTTCCGTCGTGGCTCAGTGGTAACGAACCCGACTAGTATCGCTAAGGACATGGGTTCGATCCCTGGCCTCGCTCAGAGGGTTAAGGATCCGGTCTTGCTGTGAGCTGTGGTGTAGGTCGCAGATGCAGCCTGATCCTGTGTTGCTGTGGCTGTGGCGTAGCCCGGCAGCTGTAGCTCCATTTTGACTCCTAGCCAGGGAACCCCCATATACTGCAGACGAGGCCCTAAAGAGCCAAAAAAAAAAAAAAAAGTTTTATTGAAGTAGAGCTGATTTACAAGGTTGTGATCATTTCTGCCATACAACAAAGTGGTTTAGTTACACCTGTACACACAACCATTCTCTTTCAGATTCTTTTCCCACGTGGATGATCACAGGATATCGGGTAGAGTTCTCTGGCTATAGAGCAGGTCCCTGCTGGCGATCATTCCACGTACGCCAGTGTGCCCATGCCAGCCCCACACCCCAGCCCGCCCTCCCCCTCCCTGCCTGTCCCCTTTGGTAACCGGAACTGCTTTGACTGAAGGTTTGAATGTGGTTTACCTCTGTGCATTTTCCCTGAGTCCCACCTTGAGAATCAAGAGCTCAAATGACAGCAGTCCCTGGCCGGGCCTCCCCACTCTATCTCCCTCTGAGATAAGCTCGGCCTCTGGGCATAGTCCAAGGTCCTGGGTCTTCAATATTTTTGTACCCGTTGGAGGAGAGTGGCATTTTATTCCTGGAGGTGTTGATGGCTGTGCTGGCTCGCGCTCGGGGGGCTCCCCATGCCCGGCAGTAGCAGGGAAGAGGGAAAGCCTGCAGCTTCGCAGGATGCTGAGTCTGCGTGCGGCCCCGGGGGGGGCTCCCTGTCCTCTTCCACTGCAGGAAGGCGCTCCCCCCTGGAATCTGCTCCTTTCTTCCCCCCGGGAGGGGGCTCAGGGCCCAGGGAACCCCGAGCGGACGGCTGGGTGCAGGGCCAGGGCAGCGGCCGTGTCCCAAGTGGGCTCAGCCCAAGATTCCCCTCTGAGGCAGTTTGGCTCCAATACCTACTCCCAGGCTGTATTAGTTCCCAGGGGCCACTTAGGGCTACCAAGTACCACAAAATGGGCAGCTTAGAACCACAGAAGTTTATTGTGTCACAGTTCTGGAGGCCAAGATCGAGTTGTGGGCAGGCCACGCTCCCTCTGAAGGTGCTCGGGAGGATCTTTTCCAGACCTCTCTCCTAGCTTCTGGTAGCCTCTGTGGCTCGTCCACGGCTGTCTTCTGCTTACTCCATCTCTTCACACGGTCTTCTCTCCATACCTGTCTGTCTCTGGGTCCACCCTCCCCCTCTTCTAAGGACATCAGGCATGTTGGATTGAGGCCCACCTTAGCGAGCTCGTTTTATATTAATCACCTCTGTAAAGACCCTGCTTCCAAATAGGTCACATTCTGAGGGTTATGGCTTCAACATCCTTTTTTTTTTTGTTTTGTTTTTGTTTTTTGGAGGGGGGCACAGTTCAGCCCATAACACAAAGCCCAGCCCTTGGTGATGTTCTGAATTGGAAGCTCATGGGCAACACCTGAGAATCTGTGTTTTTAAAACTCCTGAGGGACCACGCCTCTCAAGGTTTTCTGACTCTTCTGAGATGATTTTCCAGACTCCACCCTGGCTTCCCCAGCAGGACCATCCTCAGCTTCCCAGCAGCTGATTTCTGCTGGGGAAGCTGCTTGGTTTCTGCCCTCTGCTCGAATCTTTTTAGTGTCCAAAACTCACATTGAACAGCTGTTCCATTTTGAACTGCTGGATTAAAAAAACTCATAAATTGGAAGTTCCTGTCGTGGCTCAGTGGAAATGAATCCGGCTAAGAACCATGAGGTTGCGGGTTCGATCCCTGGCCTCGCTCAGTGGGTTAAGGATCCAGCGTTGCCGTGAGCTGTGGTGTAGTTTGCAGACGCGGCTCGGATCCCGCGTTGCTGTGGCTGTGGTGTAGGCCGGCCGCTGTAGCTCCGATTAGACCCCTAGCCTGGGAACTCCACATGCTGCAGGTGCGGCCCTAAAATGACAAAAAGACACACACATACAAAAAAATCATAAATCGGAGTTCCTGTCAAGGCTCAATGGAAAAGAATCTGACTAACATCCATGAGGATGCAGGTTTGAACCCTGGCCTCGCTCAGTGGGTTAAGGATCTGGCGTAGCGGCCGTGAGCCATGGTGTAGGTCACAGATGCGGCTCAGATCTGGTGTTGTGGCTGTGGTATAGGCTGGTGGCTACAGTTCTGTTCCACCCCTAGCCTGAGAACCTCCATATGCCCAGGGTGCAGTCCTAAAAAAAGAGAGACAAAAAAAAAATTAAAGCTTATATATTTGGGTTTTTTTCTTTCCTTGTGTCTCCCTGGGCCTCCTCAAATGCTAATGGCGAGCCCAGGTCTATGGGTCATGCCCAGTTACCTGGTGCAGTGCTAACCCACAACATCCTGGTTCTGCTCTTTAGGACATCTGGGATCAATGCACCACCCTTTGCCAAGGGGGCCCTTCTAATATTGAAGGCAGCTATGATGCCCACGGTAGAAGTGACACCAAGACCACGCCTCCAGATTCCCAGGTCTCTGCTTTCATTGTATTCATTTGAATAACAGACACCTTCAGCAGGGGTTGGCGGAATCTGCTAGCAGATGGGGATGTGGTGTTGCTCACACCTGACGCAGCTCAAGGAAAAAGCAGTTTAATACATTCCTGGAGGTGGGCTCAAGGCACCCACCTTTTTTGCTTTTCGAGGTAATATGGTATCATCTTTCGCTTTTAAATGCACCTAAGCCAAGATGTATAGTTTCCTTTGAAAGCGCAATTAATGCCTCCAGTGAAGAAACTGAAGGGGAGGGAGAATGTGCCAGCCGCACTCTGTGTGGGCTTGGGTACACTGCTTGACCTCTCTGAGCCAGCCTTTCCTCAGATGTGTAAGTGCACACCTCCGCCCGGGTGATTTCTAGAGCTCTTCTCACCCTTTAGATCTTGAGAATTTGCTAGTGCATATTCCACCGAGAGTAATTCATCTGTGGGTACTTCAGAATAAGATTTGATGTTAATTTGAAGAGCAGGCATTACACATTAAAATGAAAATTACCCCGAGGAAAGAATTGGAGCTGGGAGGAGTTAGGTATGTAGTAGAAACAAAACAAAACCCATTGCTGCTAATTTAACTGAAGCCTGCAATCTAAGAAAGGCAAATGCATGATTCTAGTATTTTCTTAAGTGGATTACAGAAAGGAAAATTAAATCAAAAGTAAAAAAAATAAACAGTTTGATTGTTCTGCACTGTATTATTGTAATAAACAGTCGTCCTAGAAAGTTTAAAAATACAGACAGTGCTCTGTCTGGCAAAAAACAAAACAAAACAAAACAACAAAAACAAAAACAAAACAAAACCCAATAATAGTATTGAGAAAATGCAAGAATTTTCCATCTAGACATGAGTAATGAAAACATTGTCATGTGGACTTGGTGACATCCTTCAAGGAGTTAGAGATTGATAGGCGTTACATTCTTTTCAAGACTTGTGGTTGGGGACACTGTTGTCACCCACAGGGAAAGAGGTTAGAGACAGGCATGGGCACTGCCAGGTGCTCTTGTGGGTTTCTGGCAAATCCTGACCCACTTCTCCATTTGCTTGTAATGTACAGTCTAGATGTCTGCCTTTTTTTTTTTTTTTTTTTTTTTTTTGGTCTTTTTGGGGCCTCCCCGTGGCATATGGAGGTTCCCAGGCTACAGGTCAAATCGGAGCTACTGCTGCCAGCCTACTCCACAGCCACAAGCGATGCAGGATCTGAGCTGCATCTGTGACCTACACCACAGCTCACGGCAATGCCGGATCCTTAACCCTCTGAGCGAGGCCAGGGATTGAACCCGTGTGTCCTCATGGATACTAGTCGGGTTCGTTAACCACTGAGCCATGATGGGAACTCTCTCTGCCTTATCTTGACTGGTGGCACAGATTTCACAGACCAGGGTGATGCTGAGAGGGTTGGTGTTCTCTCCTGTGTAAATTTTCTACAGCTGGACTTGGTACAAGGTGGAGACTGGTGTTCTGGGTTCTGTCTTTGTTGTTAATTTGTCTGAGGTCACGAAGCTGGTAACTGGCCTTAATGTCGTTATCATCATATGAGGATAATGCTCTAATAATTACAGCGACCAAATAGGGACTATAAATAAGATACAAAGTTTTTTCTTTAATTTTTTTTTTGTCTTTTTGCCTTATCTAGGGCCGCAGCCATGGCATACGGAGGTTCCCAGGCTAGGGGTCTAACAGGAGCTATAGCTGCCGGCCTTCGCCACAGCCACAGCAACGCGGAATCTGAGCCGCGTCTGCAACCTGCACCACAGCTCACGGCAACGCCGGATCCTTAACCCGCTGAGCAAGGCCAGGGATCGAACCCACAACCTCATGGTTCCTAGTCTTATTTGTTAACCACTGAGCCACGACGGGAACTCCAGATACAAAGTTTAGATATAACCCAAGTATATGCAAAAATTTGGTATATAATAAGGGAAGCATTCAAATCAACGGTAAAAGAACAGCGTACTCAGGAAACAATGTTGAGATAACTGGGTACCTAGTCACTGGGCAAAGCACATTAGATTCTTGCCTGACACTCACTAAAATAAAGATGCATTGAAGATTTAGAGCTTTTGTGAGTGTGTGTGTGTGTGTGTGTTTGTTTGTGTTTGTTTTTCCCCATACTCATGGCATGCAGAAGTTCCCAGGTCAGGGATCAAACCTGTACCACAGCAGTGACCCAAGCCATGGAGTGACAATGCTAGGCCACCAGAGAACTCCAATTTAAAGTTTTTGAAATTGAAACTATAAACATTCCAGAAGAAAATGGAGATGAATACTTCTTATAGTTTGGGGGTACAGTCATAAGAAAAAAATATTCACGTATTTGATAATGCAAAATAAAAAAGGGTCACAACAAAAGTTAAAAGTCAAAGTGATGAGCTGAGAAAATAGCCTTCCTATAGAGGATCCTCTCATAAAAATCATTCAGAGGATTCTCTGGTGGCTCGGCAGATTAAGGATCCAGCATTGTCACTGCTATGGCGCGGGTTCCATCCCCGGCCCTGGAAATTCTGCATGCCGCAGGTGTGGTCCAAAAAAAGAATCATTCAGGAGTTCCCTTTGTGGCACAGCTGAAACGAATCTGACTAGGAACTATGAGGTTGCGGGTTCGATCCCCTGGCCTCCAGCAGCTCTGGCGTTGCTGTGAGCTGTGGTGTAGGTCACAGACGCAGCTTGGATCCTGTGTTGCTGTCTCTGTGGTGTAGGCCAGCAGCTACAGCTCCGTTTGGACCCCTAGCCTGGGAACTTCCATATGCCGTGGGTGCGGCCCTAAAAAGCAAAAAGCAAAAAAAAAAAAAAAAAATCATTCAGAAAGAGGAAATATCCAGTAGAGAAGTGGGCAAAGAACATGAAAGAATTCATAAAGGAAGTAAGAACTGTGAAGAAGATCCTATTAATTAGGCAGGAATCTTGGTTGCAAGCAACAGAAATTCAGTCTGAACTAGTGTTATGCAGACCGATAAGCACTCATCTGGGAGGATAATGGGCACTTTGCACATCAGAGGGAGCGTGGGAAGTTCAAGGGCCAGAGTGGCCTCAGAACCCCTGTAACCTGGAACTTTGGACACCACTCTCCATCTCTCACATCTGCTTCTTCATCTACCGACTTCACATGTTCTCACTGCTCTCTCCCTGAGTTGGAGAAACATATCCGGGTTTTGCATCTTACAGCTTCCACCACTGCTGGGAGACTGGTATTTCCCTCTCCATTCTGATAAGAAAAATTCTGAGAAGTGACTCTTATTGGCCTGCGTTCTGTCAGTGGATCGCTCTTCAGCAATGACCATAGATCGCAGGCATCAATTCTTAGATTGCAGGCCACAGGGGTGAAGTTGGAAGACTGCGGTGGCTCAGGTTACAGCCAGAGAGGATGGGGGTTGTAAGTGGGGAGGTAATTTCTGGGGGAAAAAAAGAGACGGGCAGTATATGAGGATATAAGAAGATACTCTCAATCTCACTAGTAAGCAGAACCTTAAATACTCATAATCTTAGATTGGCAGAGATTTTAAACATTGATAATGCCTCTTTAAGGAAGTGTGGGTAAATAAATTCTTTCAAACATTATATTCCCACTGCTGATAGTGTGAATTAGTAAGTCTTCAGGAGCATTTGGCAGTATATACATGAAAAAGCTTAAAGTTGTGTAACCTTTGGCCTTCATGTTCCATTTCTAAAATACTTTCTGGAAAAAGGCAAAATCAGTAGTTCCTGTTGTGGCTCAGCAGAAACGAATCCAACTAGGAACCATGAGGCTGCGGGTTTGATCCCTGGCCTTGCTCAGTGGGTTAAGGACCCAGTGTTGCCGTGAGCTGTGGTGTAGGTTGCAGACGTGGCTCGGATCCTGCGTTGCTGTGGCTGTGGTTGTGGCCGGCAGCACCCTGGGAACCTCTGCATGCCATGGGTGCTGCCCTAAAATGACAAAAGACAAGAAAAAAGAAAGGTAAAATCAATGCATAAGTGCTATGCAGGAGCTTGTCAGTAAAGGGTATTTATAATAGACATTGGAAACAATTTCAGTGACCTTTGGTAGAGGCTTGATAAAATGAATTGTGGGAGTTCCTGTCGTGGCACAGCAGAAATGAATCTGACTAGGAACCATGAGGTTGCAGGTTCGATCCCTGGCCTCGCTCAGTAGGTTGAGGATCTGGTGTTGCCGTGAGCTGTGGTGTAGGTTGGCAGCTGTAGCTCCGATTTGACCCCTAGCCTGGGAACTTCCATATGCCACAGGTGTGGCCCTAAAAAGCAAAAAAAAAAAAAAGCCACCCAGAGGGTCTGTCTTATACACAAAACCCAACAATAAGAATGTAAGTTTTTCCCCAAAATCAAATTCATATTTGAAAGACAAAGACACTTGACCAGCTAGCAGAGACAAAAAAAAAAGTGCACCAAATACACTGAGACATTTATTCACAGATTCAGTCAAGCTAATCAGTCAACAAATGAGTCCAAGAAGAAATTTTGAGACTCATTTGAGCAAGATGGCTGGAATAATCTTATGGCTTATCACAGTGAAATGCTAAGACGGACAGCCCTTGGTGAGCTTTGGGTTTGATCTAAATCTCCCCCAGGGCACCCGTTTTATTAGGCAGAGTTCTGCTGGGTGTGGAGCACCGCGTGTTTGCTTCAACAGGAATTGGCACCGCTTGCTTCTTTTACCCTCATGCAGCAGTTGGTGGGAGGTGAATACTTCGATTCTCTGGTGACAAGCTAGGGAATTGATGATGTGGTGACTGTCTGGAATCTTGTAGCCAGGGATGTGCCTGGGACTGGAGCCCTGTTAGCTCTCTGTGATGAACCAATGACCAGCTAGTGAACAGGAATACTTTGGGATGTCAGAGTCAATTTCACTGGCGTGATTCAAGCACTTCCCGGGTGTGTAAGGCCAGGTGAGGTGTCTGAGGGATGGAAACATGAATGAGAGTGCTCCTCCCCTTCAGGGAGTCCCAGTCGAGTTGGGGAAGGACAGGTATGTGACCAGTTACATTATAGGGTGGAACGTAGCATAGGGGTCTCAGGGGGGCGTCCAGTGATGCCTTCGCAGAGTTGGCGTTTGGACGGGGACCATGGGACCTGGTGGCTGATAGTACGAAACTGTTATTCACAGAGCCCTTGCTGGGTGCCAGGCTCCGTGAAAGGGGCTTTCTAGAGATGTATTTTCCACCTCAACCCAGTTAGCTAGGTGTCATTGTCATCTGCACATGACAAATCTGACAGAAAGGCTAACGTGCTTGTCTAAAGTTGGGCATCAGGACAGTGTTGGAGCTTGGATCTGACCCTGTAGCCAGTGTTGTGGGAAGAACACCACCTCCTGAGATTACGGGGCAGGGAGAGAGGAGGACAGGCTCCTGGTGGTGGGGAGGGCAGAGCCATGTGGTGGTGACTGTGGGGAATGGCACAAGCCAGTTGTTTGCCTGGTGTCCGGAGTCGCTACTGGGCATCAGGGAGCAGGAAGGCTAGAAAAATGGACAAGCATCTGGGGGGTGGGGAGGTCCCCGAATGCCAGGTGGAGAGGTTGGGAGTTACATTTTTAGGCAAAATGGAGTCATCGAATTTTTGAACAGCAGAGGCTGCTACTGGCTGAGCTGGAAGACCCTGGATCTGGCAGCAGAGACTGTGAGTTAAATACCCCGTAGTTCTGAGAAGTATGGGGGTGCTGACCAGGGTTCTCCCCAAAAGAGGGTGGGTAGGCATAGCTTTAGAGGCTGAATCTATAGAACTTGGCACTTGATGGGACATGGAGGCGTGTGAAAGGACAAAGCTATTACGTCTGAACCCAGGTGACATTGTAGAACAGCTGGAAATACATCGCTGGTTCTGGGGAAAGATGTATGCATGGTTTGGGCCTTACTGAATGGAGGAATGGCCAGCATGGAGCCTGGGAGCCTGTAGAGAGCCTCCAGGCCAGAGGCGAGGTTTGAAGCAGCAGCTTTGAAGAAAGATGGGAGCAGACAGCTCTGTTGTTTTACCTTGTCTAGCACCCATTTCCTCTTCTGATAAGAGCACCTCTGTTTCTCCTGGGGGACCAATCCTCCCCCAAATTCAATCCATGAAGTTGGGTGGGAGTGACTTCTTATTGGCTCTGTTGGTGAGCATGTGACCCAGCACTGGCCAATCAGAGCACTACTTCTCTTCTTGACTTTAGAGACCAGAGATGAGGATGTGATTCATGGTCCAGGAAGGGCTGCTCTTCTACTGCTGGGGTTGTCAGGTGTTGGAAGGGAAGCCCAAAGCTGCTGGTGGCTCTTCACCACCCTGCCATAGCCTGCTTGAGAATAAGGGCAACATGAGAGAGAGAGAGGAGGAGAGAGAGGGAGAGTAAGAGGGGGGGAGAGAGAGGGACAGAGAGGGACAGGGAGAGGGGAGAGAGGGAGGGAAAGAGAGGGAGAGAGAGGGGGAGGGAGGGAGGAGAGGAAAGGGAGCAAGAAAGAGAGATTCCTCAACACATTTATTTGATGTTGGTCTAGCCATCTTGGGAGCCTGATGCATACCCCTGGGCTTCCTGTTTGGGTGACCCCATGACTTGACACTAACAAAGGGTATTGACTCACTCAGAGTTAGAAGCCATGTCTTTAGGGCATACCTGGCCCTAGAAGGCATGCCTTGAGTTAAGGAAGGCTGGGTGAACATTTGTCCCAGGCTTTGCCTGAGCATAAGGGCAGGTGTATTTGATGTTTACCACAAACAATACAGTTTCTAACTTGGCTGCCCTTGTGCGACTCCAGCTGTAGCCAAAAAAGAAAAAAAAAATCAGAAACAAGTAAACAAACCTTGCTGGTCACCATGGAAATGTGAACCCAAGGTGTTAGAAACAATAGCTGTGTGTGAGTCCGGAAGTGGATGTGTCTACACAGGCATTGGTTTGATCCCAAATCCATTTCCTTGTGGGAGTCTGGACATGTTCATAAACTTATTATACAACCAGCTCCCCCCTAAGAGGGTGACACCTCTGATAAGCCTTTGTTTTTATTATCATAAAATAGCTATAAACTTAATACAGTGTTTATGCATGCCAGGGCCCTCCTGATAACTGCCTTTTGAAGTAGATACTGTTTGTATCCCAATTCCACAGCTAAGGTGCAGAGAGATTCCTTAACTTACTCAAGGCCACAGTTGCAAATGGAAAAGTTGGGACCTGAACCCAGGCCCCAGACGCTGTTCCCTTTGAACCACCACATTCCACTATCTCACAGTGGTTTTGAAAAAAATATTAATCCGAGTAGCTAATACTTTGCATGTCTTATTTCCTGGAGTCCTTACCTCAAACTTGTGAAGTAGGTACAACCAGGTCATCCCATTTTATAGATGAGGAAACTGAGGCCCAGAAGGTTTAGGAATTCTACCCAAGTTCCACAGTCTCTAAGAGAAAGAAATATATTTTGAGGTTTTTTTTTTTTTTTTTCCCACACAGATTTGAAACGCTGGTGTGCCTTAAATTTAACTTGGAAGCCCAGGATGGGTGATAACTAATTTCAAAATCAGGCTTTCATTGGTTGTGATGTTCTTCACAATAGATTTATATTAAATAAACAAATCAGGAGAACAAGCATTATGGACAGAGAATAAGAGCAACTCGACTTGTCTGTTATCGCTGGAAAACTGTATCCTGGGATTCACTAATGTGTAAATAACTGGAAAATGTTAATGGAAAAGGATAAGGTTTAAAAACAAAATCACACCATTAAGTCTATGTTAAATTAGTTCCTCTGTGAAGGAAAAAGACCAGTGTACTGCTGTTTGTGGCCTGGCTGGACGTGTTACGGGTGCTGTGGGGTGGGAGTATGTGAGATTTTTTTTTTTCATTGAGGGCCCATTACAAGACACACTTGGGCAGCTTAGACTCCCCCAAACTCGTGAATTGGTTCAATAACCAAAAGCATGAATCATATTAATATGAAGGGACATCTGCTTGGGTAATTTCTGACAATTTTCTTTTTTTCTTTTTTCTTTTTTTTTTTAAATATGTTCTGTTTAGGAGTTACCGTTAGAAATAAAAGCGGATTGCAGGAGGCCAGGGCCTGTGCCTTTTTATTGCTCTTTGTCCTGTGTCTGTATACAAAAGGTGCTCAGTAAATACTTTTGGGATAAACTGTGAAACCAGGAGTACCCGGGAGGCTGATTGTTAGCTAAAGAAAGGCTCATGGATGGTTTCAGCTGGTTTGGGGGCCCAAAGTGGGGCTCTGGACAGTTAGACTAGATGGTCCAGCCTGGGAGCCAAGGGCTTTCTCCTTCCGCAGGCTCAGCCACAACCTCAGTTCTCACTGCCCTGCCAGGAAAACTGAAAGTCACTGTCCACCAGGACGGATGAGGTGGAGCCCAGGGGCACACAGGCCGAAGATTCAGGAAGCTGGGGAACTGGCTTGGGGCTGCCTTACACCTTGGCCAGAGACCAGAGAGTGGCTCTGGGCCTGACTGTTCCCAGAGGGAACAGGAAATTGGAAGTTCCCAGAAAATTGGAAGTTTGGCAATATGAAGTGGGTCCAGCACTGTTGTAACCTGCCCCGGGAGACCCTGCTTCTGCCCTCTGGGACCTCCAGGTCACTGCCAGCCTCAGCCTTGGGAGGAGGCTGTCTTAATTAAGAGCTAACCTGGGAGTTCTCGTCATGGCTCAGTGGTTCATGAACCCAACTAGTATCCATGAGGTTGAGGGTTTGATCCCTGGCCTTCCTCAGTGAGTTAAGGATCTGGTGTTGCCGTGAGCTGTGGTGTAGGTTGCAGACATGGCTCAGATCCTGCGTTTCTGTGTCTGTGGCATAGGCCGGCAGCTACAGCTCTGATTGAACACCTAGCCTGGGAACCTCCATAAGCAGCAGGTGCGGCCCTAAAACTACCAAAGACTCTCCCCCCCCAAAAAGAGCTATTTATTGGTTACGTAAAGTGGGCAAGGGCACTGTGCTAAGTACTAAATACCTCGCTGGCTGCTCCCGTTAGTATTTCTGTTTCATAGCTGCCCTTTCTGTTCCACAAACATGGTACTACCCCTGCTGCCGTTTTCCAGCCGGCTGGCTGTGCTCCATCTTTCATCTCTTCCAGGGATCCGCTAGGTGAGTGCAGTTGTTATCTCCATTTTACGGATGAGGAAATTGAGGCTTAAAGAGGATAAGTAGCTTCCCAGCATCCTGTGTCAGTTGTTTAAGGGATTATGGCTCCTAAGCTCGCCTTTCCTCCCACTCTCCTGCTTTGAGTTTGTGAGGGAAGGTTTAGGCTTTTTGTTTAGTAGGATTATTTATTTTGAGTACTGGTTTCTGCTCAGTCCCAGGGGCCTGTGAGCTAGTTAAGAGCTTGATGCTCAGTCTGTCCTGTATGTTTTTACTGGGAAAAGGCTGCTGCCCAGCCTGTCTCTTACAGATCCGTTTCAGCAAAACTGGCTGTAAAGCGAATTTTTGTAAAGTGAACTTGAGTAAAGTGAATTATGCTAGCGTGAATCCTTTTGTTTTTATTTATTTATTCAATTTTTGGGCTATACCCACAGCACGTGGAACTTCCCAGCCCAGGCATCAAACCCACACCACAGAAGTGACCTGAGCCACTGCAGTGACAACTCCAGATCCTTAACCTGCTGCACCACAAGGGAACTCCTTAGAGTGAATCCTGTTTCCTGATCGTTTCCTTCCTAAAAAATCAGATCGCCCTCAGAAAGCATCCCAGAAGGCTGTGGCCTCCAGAGGAGCTGGGCTTTGAGGAGTAGGGTTTGCACCTGCCTTTGGCCATGTGCCGCCGTGCTGCTCCTGGCCTTGTGCTCTTTGTGCAGATGGTACGGTGCCCAGCAGTGCTGGGGCCTGGGTGCAGCACGGGCTATTTGTCATTTAGTCCAGGGGCTTTAAACTCTTCAGCTCATGTGCTGTTTTAAATATCAGAAAGTTTCACAGAACATTCCTGACTTGAGACTTCTCTTAGAAAATTGGAAGTTTTGGCAATATGAAGTGAGAATTTTTACAAAGCAACATTTGTCTACAGCTGAAAATTGGTTGTCTATTTTGGGGCTGGGTTCCAGGCTCTACATTTCACCACAGACCCCACTATTCCCTCTTGGTCCGTAAGGAGCCTCTTTTACTCAGTTATGTCACCTGACCAACCCCTGAGTTTGGGGCCCATGTTCTTTTCCATAGTGTATTTGCCCTGCAGACACTCGAAGTTATGTAATAAAAATAAGTTCTCCTTTAAAGAAATAGCAGTTTTGCAGGCACAGGATTTCCTTAAAAACATGATTTCAGCAGGCACAGATTTTGTTCATTTAATGCTGAGAACGGGCAAGAACCGGGTATGAATACTTAGCAGTAGGAATGTGCTGGAATGAAAGTGATGGCAGGCGTTATCTGCAGTTTCCAGCATGCTAAATGGAAGGGCTTCCTTCAAAGAAACAAAAAAGGAACGCGCGAAGCTGAGTGATGGAAACTGTCCGCAAAGGGAAGACCCTTACATTTCAGGGAGGCTGAAGGAGGGACGAGGGGCGAAGTTAGGTGGAGGGGACGAGACCCTCCTATCAGCCTCCCCTACTCCCCCGGCAGCAGTCCATGACAAAGGAAATGCAGGCAAGTGAGCTGGGAAATACCCAAGTTGAAGCTCCAAGGATGCTGTTTACAAGTTCTTACAGGAAAGACTATTACGGGCGAGCTCTTAATGGGTTGTCTGTCTGTCAAGGGAAGAGAGGCTGGGCAGGGGGAGGGCTGGAGTTAAGATGGAAATGGCTCAAGCCTTGCATCTTGCATTTCCTGTCTCTCCATTTACAATCTGCCTGGGGATTAAAAGGCAGGGAGGGGAGGGTGCTGAGCTAGGGAGGAAGGAGCTGTGTGTGTGTTTCTGTTTCACGTCCTGAGTATTTTCTGGGCCAAGAGAGGGCTTTCTGGTCTGCAGAGAAAATACCCCCCCTTCCAGTAGATGGAGGCTGCCTAGATGACGAGCTGGAGGAGCAGGTCAAGGGTGGACCGGAAGAAGGTCTCAGTTAAACCCTGGACTGACTCACCCGGGAGGTGGCACGATTTCCTCTGAAGGTTTAAAATAAAGGGCAGAGATTTGATTCCATCTGGAACGATGGGTGTGGCCCTGCCTGGCATCTGGGATGGCCCCAGCCACCTCCCCAGCCCTCTTTGTTCTGAGACTAGACACCCCACCCCTCACCACCAGAGAAAATTCAAGGACTAGCAAGGTTTAGTCTCAGCACAATAGAATGACTGTGGAAAATAAAGATCTTTAAAGCCGGATCCTTTGGTTTCTTGGGCAGTAGGCAGGCAAACACCCTGCTTCTGTTAGACACTCAAGCTCCAGTGTCCGAGAGCAGAGCAAAGAGAATCTTCTTTATTTAAAAGTGGACTGCATGGCTGTTGACTCTGCCAGCGCCTGACATTAATATGCCCGAAAGCAATTTGCTGTCTGGAAGTGGTTTGCCACACTCTCCTGGGCCCCGTCGAGAAATGGTGACTCTCAGAGAAGGGTGATCCTATGGCCAGTGTCAAGATTAATAGTGTCCCCTTTCATTCACTTTTTTTTTTCTTGGCTGCACTCACAGCAAGCGGAAGTCCCGGGGCCAGGGAAAGAACCCATGGCACGGCAGCGACTGGAGCCATAGCAGTGACAATGCAAGATCCTTAACCCACTGAGTCACCAGGGAACTCCCCATTTCTTTCCTAAAAGGGTCCCTGTTTGGACAATAAGTTACAAAGTTGCTGTACTGTTGAAGAGCAGAAAACACTCAGTAGAAAACTTTGTTTGGGAAGGTAGTGTTGAAACCAAGGCATTTTGAAAAACATGTTTTTGTTTGTTGTTTTTGGCTGTGCCCACAGCATGCAGAAGTTCTAGGGCCAGGGATCAAACCTTCGCCATAGAAGCAACCCGAGCCAGCTGTGACAACACTGGATCCTTAACCCTCTGAGCCACCAGGGAGCTCCAAAAACATTGTTTTACATATAAAAATATATATATATATATTTCTTTTTTTTGTAATCTAAATGACGTGTATAAATTTCAGAGCCTGACGTCTTGCTGGAAAGAGAGGAAGGAAGTTTTGTTATTGAGAAACTTCATTAAAAATAAAAGCAACAACAAGCAGAATGAAGTAAAATATCCTGGAGCTTCCTAGCCAGAGGCCGTAACCATACAGGAGCTGTGGGGGCTGAAAGAGGGCTTGTAACAGCCTTCTGTCCACATGGGCAGGCCCGTCAGCTGTGGAGAGTGTTGGCTGACACTGCTGTCATCTACCTAGCCCTGAGGTAGGGCCCTGAGGTCAGAGGGAGCAGGCTTGTGCCAGACTCCCAGTCCTTTGCTGAGGCTACTTGGTCTGTCCTTGACCATGGGTGACTGCAAGACGGGGGATTCAGGGTTGAAAAAAAATCTGTGCTCCAGTCACTTTTGTTAAAGATGAACCGAGGGAGGAGTTCCCGCTGTGGTACAGTTGGTTAAGAATCTGACTGCAGCAGCTCGGGTCACTGTGGAGGCGCGGGTTCAATCCCTGGCCCAGCCCTGTGGGTTAAAGGATCCAACCTCACTGCAGCTGTGGTGTAGGTCGAGTCTGCAGCTCAGTTTCAATCCCTGGCCCGGGAACTTCCATATGCCGCGGGTGTGGCTATTAATAAAAATAAAAAAAAGATAGGGCTCTTAAAAATTTTAGGAGTTTATTGGAGCAAAATCGATTCCAATCAGGCAGTGCCAGACTGGAAGCTGTTAAGAGTGCTGGCTGACAGGAGCCTGGGAAAGACATGTAGAGAAAGTGCGGAAGCAAAGAAAGGAAATTATTTGATTGACTGATGCTTAAAGCCCAGCTGGCTATTCGTGATCAGCTGTCCTTAGTGTTTTAATTTCATAACCTTGAGGCCGTTATAGGCTTTGATTTTGGTTTCCATATGTAGGCTCAGCCTAACGGCCTCCTCATTAACTGCCATCGCCCATCCTGGGCATAGTGACCTACATACAGCAAACGGTCATTCCCTTTCAGCCTTGGTTCCCTCATCTGTAAACTGAGACTGTGGTACCATCATCTATGTCCAGGGCTTCCAGGAGAACACGTGGAGGAGGGCAGAGGGCCTCAGTGTGCAGGGACGGGCCATGCCAACATGAGGGCCTGGCCTGCGTCCCCTGCCTGGTCACAAGAAGGGCTGTTTCCCATGGACAAAAGGGAACAGTAACCCTTGGACAACTTCGTGTCAGGGACATGTGACAGATGGCCTTCAGTGCACTCTCTTCCCGGCCCTGTCAGCAGCTGGCAGGTCCAAGGAGCCTTCGCCAAAATGGAGCCTTTCCTAACACGGGTCTTTCTTCAAATTCCATCCCACACGACTGACTGCAAACTCTGGGAACGTCTTTTACCAGAATGAAGCTGGTGTAGCTGTAGAAAGAGGCAGTGTTTGTGAGAAATGGTATAGTGGCTGACACTTCGGGTGTATTCATTCATTCATTTAATTTACCCACCCAGCAGGCCCTGGGCCCTGCTCCGGTCCCGGGCTCTGGGGTGATTGGGGTGGCCAGGCAGACCCGGTACCTGCCTTAATCTAGAACTTGCCTCCTTGAGGGAAAAGCTTGCAAATAAACGCAAGTAACTTACACTCTGTTAAAGAAAAAAAAAAAAAGAGAGACTAAGAGACCAAAGATTGAGCACTAAGTGGGAAAGTTTTAGTGCTAAGTGGGGAATCCAGCAGCACAGATAGAGTCTTGTCGGTGAGGGACGAAGTCTAGTCAGGGAAGGATGGACCCCGGCCTTCAGAGCTAAACACCCGCAAGCTGTATCCTATTGGCACTGGGAAATAGTCTCACTGAGCATTGGTGCCAGGCTGGCAGTACCTCAGTTTGTTGGTTAGGTGGGCACCTGTTTGGTTGGAGGCAGTCCCCTGCATGACATGGGCTGCCCAGGGGATCGTGGTGCCCGCTCCTTTTGTCTGCTGTGTGCAAGTCTTGCCAAGTCAGGGTTATGGTTCCCAGTGAGGTCTGCATTGTGTCAGCAGGTTTGTTCCATCTAATGGGTTATATACCCATTAAAGGTGGTATTATTAAGGTAATGTAGAAACATGGAAAATGGTATATGAACTTTTAAATACAAGGAGTAGAACATGAAAAGATCACAACCCAGGACTCAGAAATCCTTGGGTAGCAAGTGACAGAAATGCAAATCTAACTAGCTTAAGCAAAAATGAGAATTTATGGCCTCATGTGTCTGGGAGTCTAGGTTATTGCTGGATTTCTGCATCCAGGATTCAAACAATGTCCCTGGGGTTCTGTCTGTCCCTCCTCCTTCACTTAATCCACTGCTGCTCAGGGGGTCCCATAGCAGCCCTCTGAATAACCCCAGTGCAAAGAGAGGATCTTTTCTGAAAACCAGCTAGAAAGTCCTGGAAAATACACTTTTTGGTAGTGTGATATCACTTGCTTGCCGTGTGACTGGAGTGACTAGAAGGATGGGGGTGGGCAGGTTGATTGGCTATTAGAGGAGGGGGGGAAGGAAGGCCACAAAGTGAAATCCATGACTGCCCACCCCAACTGTGTATGAATAGGCACCTCCTGGTTGCACCAGACTCATTAGTAACATACTCCTGAGCTTGGATTTTCAAGTTGTTCCCAGTCACAAAAATAATGTTTAAATGAATAGTCTGTCTCAGAATTGTCCTTCCTGTCACACGATTGGGGCCAAAACAGATAATATGCTTTTGCTTTATTTTTTTGGACCTTACCCACAGGATTTGGAAGTTCCCAGGTCAGGGACTAAACCTAAGCTACAGCAGCGACCCAGGCTCCTGCAGTGACAATACTAGATCCTTACTTAACCTGCTGTACCACAAGAGAACTTCAACATATGCTTTTAAGTCTGGATCCTGTATACCAGGGTTTAACAAACATTTTCTGAAAAGGGCAGGTAGGAAATATTTTCAATTTGTGGTCTCTGCTGCAACTACTGAACTCTACCAGGTAGCTTAAAAGCAGCCATAGCCTATACCTAAACAAATGGACATGGCTGTGTGTCAATAAAATTTAGCAGATGTTGGGCCAGATTTAGCCCGTAGACACTTATCTTCCCGACCCCTGATATGGATGTGTGAAAATCTTATATTTGAATAAGCCACAAGACACTGCTCTAAAGTAAACTGTATATTTGCAAACCACATATCTAATAACGGATTAGTATCCAAAAAATATAAGGAACTCCCATAACCTAACAGCCAAAAAATCAAATAACCCAGTTTAAAAAAAGGCAAAGGACTTGAGCAGACATTTATCCAAAGAAGATACAAGTGGCTGACAGGTGCATGAAAAGATGCTCAACATTACTAATCATCAGGGAAATTCAAATCTGAACTACAAGGAAATAATAATTCACACCAGTTAGGATGACCATTATCAAAAAACAAAAAATAACAAGTGTTAGGAAGGATGTGGAGAAATCAAAAGGTTTGTTCACTGTTTATAGGAATGTAAAAAAGTGTAGCTGCTCTGGAAAACAGTATGGAGGGTCCCCCAAAAATTAAAAATAGAACTACCATATACTCCAGCCATTCTCCTTCTGGATGTTTATGGAAAAGAATTGAAATCAGGATCTCGAAGGGATGTTTGCATACCCGTGTTTGTTGCAGCATTATTCACAATAGCCAAGAGATGGAAACAACCTAAATGTCCTTCAGCAGATGAATGGGTTAAGAAAATGTGATATGTATATACAGTGGAATGTTATTTAGCCTTAAAAAAGAAGGAAATCCTGGCACCTGTGACGACAGGGATGAATCTTGAGAACATGATGTGAAGTGAGATAAACCCTTCATGGAAAGACAAATCCTCTGTGATTCCACATACAGGAGAGTCAGACTTAAAGTCTGCTTCTGATAGAAGCAGAAAGTAGATTGGAGGGTACCGGAGGCTGGAGCGAGGAGAGAAATGAGAGGTTGCAGTTTAATAGGTGTAAAGTTCCAGTTATGCCAAGTGCAGAATTCTAGAGCTCCACTGTGTACATTGTACCTCCAGGTAACCATGCTGTATTGTGCACTTAAAAGTGTGTTAAGAGGAGTTCCCGTCATGGCACAGTGGTTAACGAATCCGACTAGGAACCATGAGGTTGTGGGTTCAATCCCTGACCTTGCTCAGTGGGTTAAGGATCCGGCGTTACCGTGAGCTGTGGTGTATGTTGCAGACGCGGCTCGGATCTGGCGTTGCTGTGGCTGTGGTGTAGGCCGGCGGCTACAGCTCCGACTAGACCCCTAGCCTGGGAACCTCCAAATGCCACGAGCGCGGCCCTAGAAAAGGCAAAAAGCCAAAAAAAAAAGTGTGTTAAAAGAGTAGATGTCATTTTTAAGAAACTATATATCTAAAGTAAATTGTATATATTTGTATATACACACACACACAATTATTGTATATACTGTAGATAACCAACAAGAACCTACTGTATAACACAAGGAACTATACTTAATATCTTGTAATAACCTGTAATAGAGAATAATCTTAAAAAGTGAGTATATATGTGTATATGTGTGTGTGTGTGTGTGTGTGTGTGTGTGTGTGTATACACACACATATGTATAACTGAACCACTTTGCTGTACACCTGAAACATTCTAAATCAACTCTATTTTGATAAAAATTTTAAAAAAAGGGAGTTCCCTTCGTGACTCAGTGGTTAACGAATCTAAGAACCATGAGGTTGCGGGTTTGATCTCTGGCCTTGCTCAGTGGGTTAAGGATCCGGCGTTGCCATGAGCTGTGGTGTAGGTTGCAGACGCGGCTTGGATCCCGCGTTGCTGTGGCTGTGGCAAAGGCCAGCAGCTACAGCTCCTGTTAGACCCCTAGCCTGGGAACCTCCATATGCCATGGGTGCGGCTCTAGATAAAGGCAAAAAAGACAAAAAAAAATTTTAAAGAAAGTAAATTGTGTAACAGTTTATTTTCTGTTTCTAATATGGTGGGGAGCATTTGGAAAACATAAATTTGATCCCACCACAGAAGCGGGGAATTAGAATGGCTGTGTCCCAAGGGTCAAGTCACATTCCACCACAGGTCAATCAGCTGAGGAGGAAATCAGTCGTGGTCACGCGGAGGAGATGGCATCTGAGGCTGCAAGACAGCTGGCTGGGGTCAAACGCCAGCTAGGATAGCTTTGTCTTGGTGGTTTTGGCACTGTGTACCGCAGTGTCATCAGTCTGGGACTAGCGTGGCATGTCTAGTTGAGGGTTAAAGCTCCTTCCTGTACCCTCCAAACCAGGTGTTGCTTGGGATTAAAAACAGTAGAAGGAAGGCCCACCCAACTGATGGGAGTGTCACCCACAGATGTGCCTTTAGCACCGTCAGACTTTGCTTGGCAGCTGCCGTTTTAACGGGCACCGAGGGACCCCCCCCCCAGGGTCTGCTCCAGATCCAGGAAGAGTCTGGGATCCCGGGATCAGAGTGGGATTTTGGACCTTCTCATGTTCTGCAGAGGTGATGGGGTGGCGCACTGGGGCAGCTGGGAGCACCGGGGACGATGTGACGCCCTGGGGCATCCACTGCAGGCCTCCTACCCAGGCCGGTGCCAGGTGGAAACTCTGAGAACATTCCACGTGAATAAGATGTGCTTAATAAGAGCAGTGGAAAATGGTAAACCTGGCTTGGGGAAAGGGAATGTGCGCTTTCATGTAAAACAAACAAAAAATGTGACTGTGGGCAGCATCCAAAAAAATAAGATGACCTGGAGGCTGGATTTAAAAATTGGCACCGATGGAAAATCTCATTTCCCCAGTCGATGACTCCCGCTTTAGCTGTGCTCGTGCCAGTGGAGCAAACCAAAATAACTTCATAAATTCAAGTTTATGCAGGCAAGAAAGTTAGGCCTGGACTATCACAGACCAGATGAAAACCTTGACGGCTTGGTTTACAACTGACACCTGTGGTTTGAAGGTTAACGGTGTCCAGAGAAGGTTAGGTTGTGCCCATGCGCAGTTAAAAAAAAAAATCACCATCAATAGAGACATAGCCGTGTTTCCTTGTTATAGCTTATGCCACCTTTGTTGGCTTGTTTGTTTTTCCTTCTGGGAAGAATGCCTTTGTCCTTTGGTAATTAATTATAACCAGCTTTTGTTTAGATCCAAGTACATGGAAACTGCTCCGAGAGCTCAAAGTATGTTTGTAGTAATACCTTGTAAACAGGACCTCAATTTTTTTCCCTTTTATTTTACAAGGAATAGAAGGATGCATGTGGGATGTAAAAGGTTCAAATTATGAAGCAGCATACATGCACAGGAGAGCTCAAAATTCCTTCTCACCGCCATCACCCACTGCCCTCCCTGGCCATGAAGGCTTCCTGTTCTTTCTAGATCTGTTTCTTTGTATTCACTGTTTCTATGTCCACAAGCAAGTGTGTATATATGTATATACCATATACACAACTAGTTTTACTCTTAATGCACATATAGGGTCATGATACACACATTGATGTGCAACTTGCTTTTTCCCTTTATTTTTTTGGCTGCGCCTGTGGCATGTGGAAGTTTCCGGGCTAGGGATCGAACCTGCGTCACAGTAGCCACCCAAGCAGCTGCAGTGACACCACTGGATCCTTAACCTGCTGCGCCACAAAAGAACCTCACAAGTTGCGTTTTTCATTTCACATGTCCAGAGCTACTTCTGGTTAGTCTGTGTGGGCGTGACTTTTTAATGCTGCAGCACATCCCATAATATATGTGTGTAATTTATTGAACTCTTTCTCGATTTCTTCTTTTTGCTGTGAAACGAAGTTACGAAAGCATGAGATCACGACTGCCTTCTGGAGCTAGACTGCCTGGCTTTGAAAAGGGACCTCACTGAGGGCGAAGACGCGTGGGTGTAGGACCCAGGGCAGGGCTGGCAAATTGCAACCCTCCGGTCAAATCCACCCCTTTCGATTTTTCATATGTCTTGTGAGATAAGAAGGATTTTTCTTATTTTTAAATGGTTGGGAAAAAAATCAAAAGATAAATGATAGTTCCCCATATATGGAAATTACCTGAGATTCAAAGTTCAGTGTCCTTAAATAAAGCTTTTTTTTTTTTTGGTCTTTTTTGGGCCACACCCAAGATATATGGAGGTTCCCAGGCTAGGGGTCAAATCAGAGATGTAGCTGCTGGCCTACCCCACAGCCACAGCAACGCCAGATCCGAGCTGCATCTGGAACCTACACCACAGGTCACGGCAACACTGGATCCTTAACCTGCTGAGCGAGGCCAGGGATCGAGCCCGTAACCTCATGGTTTCTAGTCAGATTCATTTCCTCTGCGCCACGACGGGAACTCCTCCTTAAATAAAGTTTTTTGTTGGACTCTATCCATGCTCATTTGTTTACCTGTTGTCTGGGGCTGCTTTTCAGCTCCAACAGCAGAGTTGAGTAGTTGTGACAGCAACCATCTGGCCCACCTAAAATATTTACCATCTGGGCTCTTACTGAAAACATTTGCTGACCCCTGACCTAGAGCCAGTTACTAATCTCTCCATGGCTCCACTTTCTTTTCTATAATAATAAAACCTGCTTTGTTCTTCTATGGTTAAAAAAAAACAAACAAAACCCAAACCTGCTTTGTAGGGTGAAGTTACTTAATATACATATCAAATAACTATCGCCTGTAGAATATGCCAGATTGTAATGTATGAAGTGACAAATGTAGGTGTATACATTACCTGTAAAACGTTTAGGCGTTTTGGGGAGTTCTCTGGTAGCGTGGTGGTTAAGGATCCAGCGTCGTCACTGCTGTGGTGCTGGTTCAGTCCCTGGCCTGGAAACTTTTGTATGCCATGGGCTCAACCAACCAACCAACCAAACAGAAAACAAGAACACACGCATACGTTTTATTTAGAACTTTTTATTTTTAGAACTTTTTATTTTTATTTTTTGGTCTTTTGTCTTTTTAGGGCCGCACCCGTGGCATATGGATGTTCCCAGGCTACGGGTCAGATTGGAGCTGTAGCCTCTGGCCTACGCCACAGCCACATGGAGATCCGAGCTGCATCTGTGACCTACACCACAGCTCATGGCAACACCGGATCCCCAACCCACTGAGCAAGGCCGGGAATTGAACCCGAGTCATCATGGATACTAGTCGGGTTCATGAACCACTGAGCCACGGTGGGAACTCCTAGAACTTTTTAAATGTTCCATAGAGGTTGGCTGCTATTATAGCATCATTGCTGCCTGTCATAACTCTGTGCACACGTGCAGGGACATCTCAGATACCAGGAAGTGGACTTGATGTTCCCGGAAGTGGACTTGATGTTGAAGGGACCTTGATAAGTACTACCAAACTCCTTCCCAGAACAGCTTTGCCAACTTTTTTGCTGCCAGGAGTCCCTGCTCTTCCACATTTGTGACCATGCTGGATAGGGCTCACAGAGTAGATTAAAAAAAAAAAAAAAGCAAACTGAGTCTGAGAGGAGTCGCGTCCTGATGGGCTCTAAGCAGGCCCTTGAGAGGCAGAATGTCCCCTCCGAGTGCTGTGCCCAGACCTGTGGGTTGACCCTGCCTGGGCAACTCTCTCCTTCAGTTGGCACATGTTGAGCCCTGGGCCTGACAGCCTCATTTTTATTTCCACAGCCACCTCTGTTTTATAGCTGAAAGCTGAGGGGCTCAGAGAATTTGCTCAAGGTCCCCAGAACTTTCGATGCTGCTCCCTTACTGTCAGCAAGGGATAAGGAGATGTCAGACGTACCCTCAGCTTCTCGATAACAGGGTGTGAGCTGCGTGGAAAATTGGAAGTGAGCTTCAAAGGGAGTGGCTTAGTCACGGCCAAGTTTATCTCCTCTTGTTCTAAGTAAAGAGAATTTGTCATAGCCTGTGTTACTATAACTTTTCATGCCCCGGTGTCACAGTCTATGCTGCTCAGTCACGCTGAGAATGAAGCAGTTCTAACAGATAACTCTCCTTTGGGCGAAATGTCTATTTTTAGGCGTCTCCAGGCGCTCCTGTCAAGGGCCTTTGCCATAGCATTTCTCATGTTCCATTAGCATGTCTGCAAAACATGAAGCAAATTTACCCGGATTTTCTTGACCTTGTGCATGAGGGGAAGAATGTTTCTGGTTTTCTATGTGTTTTCAATGATGAACATTTGCATTCTTTCCTTCTTCACTTTTTTTCCCCCCACACTGACATTAAGAAACAACAATATGCTGCTCACCCCACAATTTAAAACTTGGGATCTTAACCTGCCCAGACAGTTGTTCGCTACGAGGTATGTGAAACATCTGACAGAATTTCCTAAAGAAACAAAGAGCCACGATCTCCTGATCAAAACCATGTTAAAACAAAAAGCAGGCCATAGCCGAAAGCTCCTGGCAGGGGACTGCTTATTTAACCAAATGAAAAAGGCAGCCCAAGATGGATGTTTATGGCATCACTGAGGCCTCCCTGTGATGCTTAGGCTTTTTAAGAACACACCGAGAACTTCCTCTTAAAGCTGTCTCTGCTCTGAGTTATTGTCCCCAAAGCTGGCCTTCCTTCCTGTAAGCCTGTGACTGACTGTCACTGTAACAGATGAAAAGCCCAGACTTCCATTCTGACAGGCTGTGAACACTTACCTGAAGTTGTAATTGTCAGACTTCCCTGCTATTTTCTTGCTGTCTTACACAGCGATGATGAAAGGGGCCCGGGGGAAAGAAAGTAGAGGAGAACCTTCTTCCAGGAGGTAATGTGCCGAGAGAGGGTTTGTCAGCCTTAATACGACTGGCAGTTGGGCCGGATAGTCCATTGATGGCGGGGCTGTCCCGTGCACTGGAGGATACTTCACAGCATCCCTAGAGGCCAGTAGCACCTCTGTAGTTGTGACAACCAAAAATGTCTCCAGACACTGCCGGATGTCCCAGTGCCTAGAGTCACTGGCCTCCATCTTGCTGCTCTTTTTTTTTTTTTTGTCTTTTTTTCCTTATCTAGGGCCGCACCCACGGCACATGGAGGTTCCCAGGCTAGGGGTCCAACAGGACCTGTAGCTGCCTGCCTTTGCCACAGCCACAGCAACACGGGATCCAAGCCGCATCTGCAACCTACACCACAGCTCACGGCAACGCCGGATCCTTAACCCACTGAGCAAGGCCAGGGATCGAACCTGCAACCTCATGGTTCCTAGCTGGATTCATTAACCACTGAGCCACGACGGGAACTCCTTTTTTTTTT
>PVHT021183705.1:11374788-11436952 GCA_004024745.2 Catagonus wagneri | reverse complement strand
GCAGGTTGCTGGGAGGGCTGCCGCCCACACTGTCCCTGGCAGGTCCCTGTTGCTGCGCCCTGCTGGTCAGCATGGCATGCTGGTGCGTCCCCTGGGCAGGCGTGCGGGTACCAAGACGGTCTTGGAGACAGGTGTTCAAGGGAGTCAGTGCGGGGTGGAGTCTGGCAGCCCCAGCCTCTGGTCCCGATGGCGTGGGCAGCTGACGGATCAGTGTGTTCTGCTCCCTGGCGGCCCAGGCCCGTGATAAGACAGAGAGCTGCCCTGCTGTTTCCCCTTTTGGAGTATGAGGGCAGAGATGGTAAAACTCCCGGGAGAGGCTCCGCTGGATCCCAGTGAGCGGGCGCACAGCCCTTTCCCAGGGCCGAGGAGTGGGAGGCTCTGAGTGCCTCTCAGGGACGTGTGGCTCCACTTGTCCCCAGAGCACCGACACCTGGGTGCAGCGGCCGCACTGGGGCGCAGGGGGTGAGCGCTGGGCCAGGAGTCACGAGGCCTGAGTTTGGTTTCCCTTCTGCCCTGAGGAGCAGCGTGACCTTAGGCAACAGGTCCTCCTTCTGGTCCTTGTGTTTCCCGTAAAGCCACCTTCCCATATTCCTTTAGAACATTCTACGCTTCTGTTTTTCTCCTGACTTACAGGCGGAGGCAGGACTGTTTAAGAGGTGGGATTGTGGCCTGCCTGAATTTGCTTTTGGTTGTGAGTTCCTGACTAGTGGCCTTCAGTGAGGGGCTTGGGGTTCAGGGAGAGGCTTGGGGCGGGGGGTCAACTCATTTTTGCCTCATGTTTATGGGTCTTAGAGGAGGCCCCCATAAATAGCATTTCTCTTTCCTGCAGAAATTTGAGAGATGAAGGTTGAAGGTTTGAACTTTGCAACTTGCCCAGATTTATTTATCAAGTAAGTCATCCTCTTGTCCCGGAGCCAGGAAGTCAAGTGTCCCCAAGGCCTGGAGATCTGAGGGAAAGTGATGGACACTGGAGGGCGAGGGTCCTGGTCCGTGTGGACCGCAAAGGCCCAGCCCCGTGCCCGGTGTGGGTGCTGGCCTGGCCTTCCTTGACCGTCTCATGGCTCCAGGCTGGTTTCAGACCCCGGCTGCTCTAACCTGCTGGGGAGGGAGTGCTGGTGCCAGGTCCTTCTGAACCTAGAGATGGCTCAGCGGTGACAGCCCAGGCATGACGCAGTGGTGTCCACACCACGCAGTGCGCTCGGGGCTCAGCGGTAGAGCAGGTCACATTGGCAAATTCCAACGAAGCGCATGGGGCAGCCACGAACTGTCTCAGGTTCAGGGTTGCGTCAAAAAGCAGGTCTCACCAGCGCGCTGATGTGTGCTTCTCCCGGCACGGTGGTCTCCGCAGCCCCTGCACCCTGCCTGTGGGAGGCCTGCGGAGGACAGGGACAAGCCTGTCTCCCCAGCTTCCCCTTTAAGCGGAATTTGGAGTCCTTCATGCAGCTGCTGTCTTAGGTGGCCTGTTGACTGAGGCCAAGCTCTGCATGAGCCTGGCCCCCGACGTACTGTGTACGGCCCCTTAAGGGCTGGACCAGCAGGATGGCTGCATCCCCTGTACACACCCAGCTTATTTGAAGGTCACAGCTCACCATAAACATGGTGCGAGCGGCTGGCTCTTTCTTCCCCCTGTGGCTCTGGGCAGCCCAACCCAGCTTTCGGGTGGATGTGAGGCCTGAGAGTGAACTTCTCTGTGAATAATGACACAATTCCAAAAAAATGCAGCATCTCCCGGATACAGCTTCTGGAGCTTGGCCTGTGGGAGGCGGGGCCTGGAGGGTGTTTTGTGTTTAGGCTCTTGGCAGTTCTTTGCCCCAGGGGTGTGTGTGTGTGTGTGTGTGTGTGTGTGCGCGCACACGCGTGCACAGGCGTGTATGTGCAGGCCTTGTCACAGGATACATTTATTTTCAGGTGCTCATGGAGATGGTTTTTGGGCCTCCCCTGGGGAAAGGAGAAGGTACAGAATGCTGTGACACCTGATGGAGAGTATTACGCATAGTCAACGGGATGATGTGTCTCCTCTGACTCTTGCCTTTAGAATAAACCAAACCTCCACCAGAAAGGATGAGCCATGCATGAGGCCTTCTGAGCTGGTGGCTGTCCTCCTCCAATGGCACTGTCTTAATTCTAGGCGCCTTGGAAAAATGCTTTCAGAATCAGACAGTGCTTGAGTTTGCGGGAGGTACTGAGAGGTCATCTTGCCCAAATAACCCTTTTTAAAGGAAGAGGAAACTGAAGGCCAGAGAAGACCCATGTCCTGTCCAGGGTCACACAACTAGAACTTGAATCCTGGCTCTTGATAACCAGGAAAAGCTTTTGTCTATTTTGTGCCACTTCCCTTTTTTCCCCCCTTTTTAGGGCCACACCCACGGCATATGGAGGTTCCCAGGCTAGGGGTCGAATTGGAGCTGTAGCTGCTGGCCTACACCACAGCCACAGCAACACTAGATCTGAGCAGCGTCTGCCACCTACACCACAGCTCACGGCAACGCTGGATCCTTAACCCACCGAGCAAGGCCAGGGATCGAACCTGCGTCCTCATAGATCCTAGTCAGATTCGTTTATGCTGAGTCACAATGGGAACTCCTATTTTGTGCCACCTCTTTCTTAAGACAGTATATGGTGACAAGTCTTAGTATTTTATTTTCCACTCTGGTCTCATTTGTTCCATCATTCTGAGCGTCACATGTGCTCCAGGGACAGTGGACAGAGTGGTGAGCAAGGCAGACGTGAACCCTGTGCTCAGGGGACTCACAGTCTCTTGGGGAAAATAGTTGTGAACCAAGAAACTACACGTGGGATGTGAGCAGAAGCGGAGCCCTGGTTCCAGGAGTCACGGTCACCCGAGGTTGGCCTGGCCGGTCGAGGCCTGGGTGTCTGGGGCACTGGCACTGGGTCACAGCACCCCCCACCCCCCACTGTTCCCCACTCCCACCCCTAGCTATTCCCTCGCCTTCTGAGCCGCTTCCTTTGGAGTCTGGTAGGGCTGTGTCTCTGGTGATGAGTGTTGGCCTTTGAGCCCCTTTCTTTTCTTTCCTTTTTAAAAATTTTATTAAATTTTTTTATTATTGTTGATTTACAGCGTTCTGTCAGTTTCTGCTGTTTCACAGCAAAGTGACCCAGTTATGTATATATGCACAGTCTTCTTCTCTCATTATTTTCCATCATGTTCTATCGTAAGTGATTTGATATAGTTCCCAGTGCTATGCAGTAGGACCTCATTGCTTATCCATTCTAAATGTAATAGTTTGCATCTATTAACCCTAAACTTCCACTCTTTCAATTAAAAAAAAAAGAAATCGAGGAGTTCCCATCATGGCACAGCAGAAATGAATCTGACTAGGAACCACGAGGTTGCAGGTTCGATCCCTGGGCTTGCTCAGTGGGTTAAGGATCTGGTGTTGCTGTGAGCGGCAGTGTAGATCGCAGATGCAGCTCGGATCTGATGTTGTTGTGGCTGTGGTGTAGGCCGGTAGCTACAGCTCTAATTCGATCCCTGGCCTGGGAACCTCCATATGCTGCAGGTGCAGCCCTAAAAAGCAAAAAAAAAAATTTGAGATAAAATTCACATACCGTAAGGTTCACCACCTCAAAGCGTACACTTCAGTGAATTTTTGTGTATTCACCATGTCGTGCCACATACTATCTATTTCCAGGATACTTTTGTCATCCTCCAAGGAAGCCCTGTACCTGTGAGAAGTCACCCACCATTCACCCCTGTTGTAGCTCCTGGTAGCTTCCAGTCTGTCCTTTCTTACTGGACATTTCACATGAATCGATCCTACAATATGTGGTCTTTCGTGCTTGGCTTCTTTCGTTTAGCATAACATTTCCAAGGTTCATCCACAGTGTAGCAGGTGGCAGTGCTGCATTCCTTTGGGTGGCTGGGTAATAAATAATCCCTTGTGTGAATGTGTGACCTTTTGTTTATACACATGTTGATAGCCCTTTCCAATTTTTTTTTCTGCTTTTTTGGCTGCACCTGCGACATAAGGACGTTCCTTGGTCAGGGATCAAATCTGATCCTCAGCTGCAACCTACACCACATCTGTGGCAACACCAGGTCCTTAACCACTGCGCTGGGCCGGGGTTCGATCCCACACAGCCACAGAGACGATACCAGATCCTTAGCCTGCTGCGCCACAGCTGGAACTCCGCCCCTTTCATTTTAACGCTGATCACTGCGCCCTGATATCTCTCCTTGAGCTCTCTGGTGGGTATTTGGAAGTTTTTTGTTGCTGTTGTTGTTTTAGGAAGCCACATGTATGGCATAAATTCCTAGGCTAAGGGTTGAATTGGAGCTGCAGCTGCTGGCCCACACCACAGCAACATCAGATCTGAGCCCCATCTGCGACCTATACCACAGCCTGATCCTTAACCCACTGAGCGAGGCCAGGGATTGAAACTGCATCTTTATGGGTACTAGTTGGGCTCTTAACCCACTGAACCACAGTGGAATTTCTGGAAGCTGTTTCTGATTTGTTTAGTGAACTTTGGTCAACAAAATTTGTAGCCCTTGCTTAGAATATTGCCTTTATTATCTTTTCTTTTCCCCATTTCTTTTCTTTCTTTTTTTTTAATTATTGAAGTATAGTTAACATTGTAAATTTCTTCAAGTTCTGTTGTATAGCAAAGTGACTCAATCACACACAGGTCCCTGTGCGGTACAGTAGGAGCCCATTGCCCATCCATTTCAAATATAACAGTTTGCATCCAAAAACCCCAAACTGCCCATCCCTCTCACTCCCTCCCCCTTCCCTCTTGGGAACCCCAAGTCTGCTCTCCTTGGTCATGATCTATTCTATGTTTTTAGATAGGATCATCTCATATTTTAAATTCCACAGATAAGTGATATCATATGGTATTTGTCTTTTTCTTTCTAGCTTACTTCACTTTGTATGAGAATCTCTAGTTCCATCCATGTTGCTGCAAATGGCATTAGTTTGTCTTTTTTATGGCTGAGTAGTATTCCATTATATGTATATACAACATCTTCTTAATCCATGCATCTGTTGATGGGCCTTTAGGTTGTTTCCATGTCTTGGCTATTGTGAATATCACTGCAGTGAACATAGGGGTGCATGTATCTTTTTCAATGAAAGTTTTGTATGGATATATGCCCAAGAGTGGAATTGCTGGGTCATATGGTAGTTCTATATTTTGTTTTCTGACGTACCTCCATACTGTTTTCTATAACGGTTGTACCAATTTACATTCCCAGCAAAGCAAAGGAGGGTACCTCCCCATTTATTTCATTATGATTAAAAAATTCACCTTTTTAAAGTGAATGGTTCCAGGAGTTCCCGTTGTGGCTCAGTGGTTAACGAATCTGACTAAGAACCATGAGGTTGCAGGTTCAATCCCTGGCCTTGCTCAGTGGGTTAAGAATCCGGCATTGCCGTGAGCTGTGGTGTAGGTTGCAGACGCGGCTTGGATCCCGCGTTGCTGTGGCTGTGGCGAAGGCCGGCGGCTACAGCTCCTGTTAGACCCCTAGCCTGGGAACCTCCATATGCTGCGGGTGTGGCTCTACATAAAAAAAAGGCAAAAAGACAAAAAAGAATAAAGTGAATGGTTCCAGACATTTTAACAGATATATACAGTCATGTAACTACCAACACAATCATTTTCATCACTCCTTGAAATTCCTCCTAGATTCCTTTGGAGTCACCTCCTCCCCACCCCTCAGCTTCTGGCATCTCCAGATTCATTTTCTGTCCCTATGTCTTGCCTTTACGAGGACGTCATATAAATGGAGTCACATAGAATGTAGCCTTTTGAGTCTGGCCTCTTTTAATTTGCGTAATGTATTTGGATTGATCCGTGTTGCCATGTGTATAAGTTCCCTTTTATTTCTGATTAGCATTCCATTGTTTATTTATCTGTTTCTAAGTTAAAGGACATTTGGGTTGTTTCCAATTTTTGGCGATTATGAATAAAGCCACTGTAAACATTCATGAACAGTTTTTTATGTGAGTGTAAGTTTTCATTTCCCTTGGGTAAATATCTAGGAGTGGGATTGCTGGGTCATATGGTAAGTGAATGTTGAACCTTTTAAGAAACTTCCAAGCTGTTTCCTAAAGAGCGGTAGCATTTGGCATTCCCACCGGGGGTATATGAGCGTCCGTTGTCTTTTATTACAATCTGGTCCTCAAATTGATTAGAGCCAGTGTTTAACTTGGCTTTTTCAGTCATAAGGTACAAAGACCTATGCTGTTTACCTTACCTGTTTAAGTTCAGATTACCCCAGAAGGAGCTTCTGAGGTAATGATTTGAGTAAGTGGTTTATTTGGGGAATGATCCCAGGAAACATTAGCAAAGCAGTGGAGAAGTGATAGGAAAACGAAGGAAGCCAAAAAGAGTGTCCCATCACACAGTTTACTGTTTGGGGCAATTCACATTCTACTCCACTGGGAACCAGTGCAGAACACATACCTGAGGTCCCTGCCACCCGGGCGCCAGGCAACTGGCTTCTGTAAACCATTTTCCATCAGCCACTGGCCGAGGACTCCTGCCAGGGTTTTATTTCATGGCACTTGCAGCTGCCCTGCAGACAGAGGCTCAGGGGAAGGGCATCTGGAAGTCAGGCCTGCATGGGACAGTCAAGGTGTGCTCTCCTCAGTAACAGACGTTTCCTTTCAGCTACTCCCCACTCTCCTTCTCCCAGCATGGCTCTCTCCACTGGTAGCTTCACTGTCTATTTATAATTTCTGCTGTCGTGTCCCTTCTTATGTTCTCACTACCAGCTAAATGACTGTTGAGTTCAGACACCCCAAAGAGAGAGAGTGGTTGGCAAGTCAGTTGCTGCCTCTCTATTAGGCAGAGTGCTCAGTTTAGATCATCCTGTAGACCTTCTTTCTGGCCAGCCATTGGCTGCCCTTGGGTTAGGTGTCCCTGGACCAATCAGCTGTGAACAGGGAAGTGAGAGTTGGGAATGACACTGTCCAATAGAACTGTCTGTGATGATGGGAATGTTCTCTGTATTTCTACCATCCACTTGAACCTTCCATGATGATGGAAGTGTCCTCTGTATCTCTGCTGTACAGTAGAGCCTTCCGTGATGATGGAAATGTGCAGTCCAGTACGGTAGCCACTAGTCACAGGGGACTATTGAGCACTTGAAATGTGGCTGGTGCTGCTGAAGAACTGAATTTTTAGTTTAGTTTAATTGTAATTAATTAATATTTAAATCCAAGTAGTGGCTAGTGGTTACTGTACTGGACAGCATGATTCTAGACCATGGGCCTAGAAAGGCCTTGACCTTTTTCTGTAGCATACAATGTGACATGTGATAAAACATTAAGATTTTTTTTTATTTTTAAAATTTTTTCTTCTTGGCTGTGCCCACAGCATATGGAAGTTCCCCTGGCCAGGGATCGAACCTGCAGCATAGCAGTGACCCAAGCCACAGCAGTGATAATGCTGGATCCTTAACCTGCTGTACCACCAGGGAACTCTGATAAAACATTTTCTAGAGGTCATTTTTTACAAAAGCTAATTAACATCTCATTCAAAATCTTTGTGATTCTGATTCTGAATCTTTTAAACTAGCCCCCCCCCCATCTGTTTCAGGAATTGGAAATGCCATTATTTTAGGCAATGAAGTTAAAATTGACCCAGTGATTTTTTTAGGGGGTATAAGTCTATCATGAACCTCCTTTGACATATTGGCGTTCTATTCTCAGACGTTCTCTTTAAACTCTGGACTCACTCTGACGGTTGTTCTACCCCTAGTTTGTGTTTTCAAGTGTATACCTGTGGTTACTGACTTTCCTCGGCAGCTGGTTGGCCCACCAGAAAGTAGGGCTGAAGTCGTCTCTTGGAATTTGGAGGTACAAGTTGTGTTCCCTAGTGGCAGCTAATGTGTGCATTTCTGAAGTCAGAACCAGATTAGGTTCTGTACCAGCTCAAGATTCTACATTGAATGTCTTAAAGTTTCATTTTAGCATTACTTTGTCTTGGCTTCAGGAAATGACCAGCAGACACCTGACTAAAATTCCTTTGGTGTCGTTATAATGAAGCTTCAAGGAGCTTTGGACGGTGAGTCAAAGAACTAGGTTTCTTACTCAAGCTGTGCCACCAAGTCTGCTTGCTTTGTGCCCTTTCGCAGGTAACTGCACTTTACTGACTATTGTTTCTTCGTCAGTAAATAGGGGATTTTTGATTAGATCTGCACTTTACAAGTGTTCCTTGAAACACACTGCAGGAAATATTAATGGGTATATCCAAAGAAAAAGGTCCTATGGTCAAATATTTTGGGAAATACCGCTTATTATATCTTCCTGGATATTCCCAATGCGCATTCTTATATCAAAGGCTCTGAAAAGTCCTGCAGAGGAATAGAATATTCTTTTTCACTGCATAAATCTGGTTTTCCAAAATTATTTGGGCTTGGAATCCCACTTTTGTGTGTGTATGTGAACCATCTCTTTCTTGGCATTTCTTAGAGTGTGGTCCTATAGATCTATCAGTTTGGGGAACAGGAATAGAAGTTTGTTAAACTTTTCTAGCTTAAAAGTCTGAGCACTTGGCTAAGAAGGTATTTGTCCCATGTCTGTCATGCTCTTAGAATTTCCTCTCCAGTCTTAACTTCTTGTCTCTTCCCCTCTGTCCCTCAAGTACTAAAACCTGGTCGATTACTAATTGTGGGACTTTTCTCTTTCTGAAACACATATTCTGAGAGAGACCGTGGGACCCATGTCGGGGAGGGACCCACAGCGTTGCTTTCTTAGATGCCAGGGAGGTAAGATGGGTAAAGGCTGCTGCTTGTCCAAAGAGGCTGCGGTGAGCCCCCACCAGCCCGGCATGGAGTAGCACAAAAGGGTGGAAGGCATCTTGGAGTCTGCCTCCAAAACTAGGCACTGAGCACCCAGGGACAGGGCTGCACCTTGCTCTTTGGACCCTTAAATCCTACACAAGTCACTGTTTGTGGTCATTAAGAGCAATAGCTAATATTTCAGGGCCTAGCCCCTCCTGAGCCCTGGTTCTATACCACTGAGCTACAATGGGAACTCCTCCTTAATTTTCTTAACTTACTTGTGGGCCAGGCATCGCCAGCTTTGTTTTACTGATGAGGAAACAGGTTCAGGTAGAGTGGGCCTTTGCCAAGGCTTCTGTGCAGGTGAGAGGGAGAGCAAGGATTTTTTTTCTTTCTTTTTCCTTTTTTCTTTCCTTTTTTAGGGCCATACCTGTAGCATATGGAAGTCCCCAGACTAGGGGCTGAATCGAAACTGCAGCTGATGGCCTACACCACAGCCACAGCCACAGCAACATGGGGTCTGAGCTGCGTCTGCGACTTGCACCACAGCTCATGGCAACCCACTGAGCTAGGCCAGGGATCGAACCTGCGTTCTCGTGGATACTAGTCGGGTTCTTAACTTGCTGACCCACAATGGGAACTCTGAGAGCAAGGATTTTAATTCATAGTTGGTGTTGTGGACTGAATGTTTGTGTCGTCACTTCCAGTGTGATGATATTTAGGAGGTGAGACTTCGGGAGGTGACTAGATTTAAATGGGGATCTGAGAGTGGGGCTTCATGATGAAATTCACATCCTTAGCTGAGCCTGGGACCACCTGGAGACCGAGGACATCCCTGGCTTCTCCTGGGAGGATGTCCTAAGGTGGAACCCTTGTGCCCATTTTCTTGGGGAGGTTCAGCAGAGGCTGTTGTGGGCCTGAGCGGTCTGAATTCTTAACCTACTTTTATTCATTTTTATTATTTTTATTTTTTGGCTGCGGTTATGGCATGCGGAAGTTGCCAGGCCAGGGAATGAACCTGAGCCACAGCAGTGACAACATTGAATCCTTAACCACTAGGCCACCAGGGAACTCCTTAACCTACTTTTAGAAACAGTGCTGGTTGTTTTTACCAAGAAGAGCCCTTCCCAAATGCTCAGCCACCGTCCAATGAGCTTTTCTTTCCCTTTCAGAACTTGTGTGTTTTTATTTTTATTTACTTATTTTTTTTTTCATTTTTGGCTGCCTCACGGCCTGTGGAGTTCCTGGGCCAGGACTCAGGTACAAGCCGCAGTCGTGACCTGCACTGCAGCTTCAGCGACGCCTGATCCTTTAACCCACTCTGTGGGGCTAAGGATCGAACCTGTGTCCTGGCACGACAGAGACACCACCGATCCCATTGTGCCCCAGCAGGAACTCCAACTTGTGTGTTTTTATACTTCCTTAATCACTTTTTTTTTTCTTTTTATGGTTGCACCTGCAGACATGGATGTTCCAACTTGTGTTTTTTAAAGGTGAGGAGGTTTAGACGGTAAAGCTGTAGGGTCAGCCAAGGGAACACGGTGTCTGTTCCTTGTGTTTGGGATCACAGGCAGGGAAGGCAGTTTCTACATGGAGCCAGAGAGGCCTAGCTGCTTTTCGTTTTGGGGCAGCTGGTTGAGAAACCAGTGGGCCTTTTCTGCCACTTTCCCACGGGGTCTGGATTTGGGCTCTTTGGTGGGGTTGGCTGAAGGGCAGGAAGGTGTGTTTTGCTCTCTGGTGCTGGTTTTAGATGGGCCCTCCTGCCAGCTTATCCGTCTGGGGGCTGGGTTCATAACTGCCTGGTAAGCTGGGCACAGGGCTGCAGGCATTCTCACCTTGGCCAGACGAGGAGTTCCTAGGCTGGTAGGAATGTTGGAGCCTGAGCTGCCTGGATCCTGAGTTGGGAACTGAGGATGCTGGTAAGTTGAGAGGTGATGTCTTAGTCCAGGGCACCTGTTGGTGGCCTTCGCGCCATCTCTTTTTAGCTGTGGAGTGAAAGAGCAAAGCTGTTCAGGAATCTTCCAGCTGCAGATGGAGGTGGGGGTGGGTACCAGGTGACAAAGAAGGAAGCGAATTGCCTAAAGACTCAGTCCAGGGCCTGGGTGCCCCGGTGAGGAGGTAGGGCGTTAGCACTGGGGAGCCACAGAAGATTTTAATGCAGGAGGATTAATGCTTTAGAAAGCTGATCTGTGGCCCCGGCTAATTTCGTGGGCTGTGAAGGGTTGGACTAACACCCTGCAAACCATAAGGCAGCCTTTTGCTTCCTTTTGGGGGGTGGGAACTGCTCTGATTTCAGCATTTCTCAAACTTTTCATCCCCTTTCTCATCCAGATCTGCAGTGTAAGTGCTCCAGACACTCTTATAGGTCATGCCTTTAGAAGGGGCTGTACCTGGGATGTGACTCTGACCTGCAGCGCCTGTGTGCATTCTTTTGAACTTGCCTTTCTGTTCTGCTCACCATGTGGAGCTCACCTATAGGTTTTTATGCTCCTATATGGAGTAAGTGAGTTCTGTTTAGGCTGGTTGGTCTTAAGGAGAGAACCCCCATAAAAGCCACTTCCAATAAAGGGGGGGTTTATTGTACAGATACAACAGGCTTCTCAAGATAGGCCCCAAGAGGACTAGAAATGGAGCAGAAAATAAGGTCCATATTTCAGGAGCTGCTTGCTGACTTAGCACCTGACCCAGCAGGGCTCTCATGTCCCCACAGCTGATTGCCTCAAACTCTTGGGGTTCCTGGGACAGAGAGCCTATCTGTCCTCTGAAGGCTACAGGGAGCAGGAAGTCAAGGGGTGGGCGTCTCTTGGGTCAGGCGTCCATCCCTGTCGAAGCAGCACATGATGACACTTGTAACTGAAATCAGGATGAGAAAGAGCAGAGGGGAGGGTAAGAGGGGCCTGGCTTAGGTCCTCCCGTGCCCAGGAGAAGCTACTCATCATCTTTCAGCTGTTTGGAAGAACCAACTTGAACTCATTCTGCTGCTCTTAGAAGGTACTATTGTATGGAGTTCTCGTCGTGGCTCAGTGGTTAACGAACCCGACTAGCATCCATGTGGACGTGGGTTCAATCCCTGGCCCCACTCAGTGAGTTAAGGATCCGGCGTTGTCATGAGCTGTGGTATGGGTTGCAGATGTGGCTCGGATCCCATGCTGCTGTGGCCGTGGCGCAGGCCGGCAGCTACAGCTCCAATTTGACCCTTAGCCTGGGTACATCTGTGTGCCGCAGGTACGGCCCTAAAAAGATGAAAGACAAAAAAATTAAAAAAAAAACAAAGAAGGTGCTATTGCGCTGTAAGGGGAGAAACCCGCTTGACTAGTCTTGGATTCTACACCAAGTAGGTCCAGCAACTGCTGTGGGCCTGAGTTTTGTTCTCCATGAAATGAAGGGATCAGATTAGACAGCCTCTTGGAGTGTGTTCAAAGCTATGGGTTTTTTGTTTGTTTGTGTGTTTTTTTTTTTTTGGCTGCATCTGCAGCATGAGGAAGTTCCAGGGCCAGGGATGGACCCTGTGCCACAGCGGTGACAGTGCCAGATCCTTAACTGCTAGGCCACCGGGGAACTTCTTAGAGCTATTGTTTTCATGGAGCTCCCCCCCAGCTTAGCCTCACCGGTGGCACTGTGGACTGGGGAGACTGCTCAGGCATCGGGACGAGTGTCCTCCCACCCCTCTGCCCAGGAACATCCAGAACCCTAGATGCTGCCTGACAGGAAACAGCGTCCCCTGAGGCTGGGGCTAAGAGCCAGTGGTTCTGCAGACATGAGGAAGAGAAGGACAGGGTGCCCTTGTTTGGACTGATCCCCAAGTGAGTGTCCTCTCTGAAGCCCGCCCGGGTTTGTTGCCTACAGGGTGTGTCACCAGGTGGCGAAGGACGTGGTAGAGATGACTGGTACCAGCCCCGCTCCTGTCCTACATCCTGGCCTCGCCCACAGCCCCACGCATCCTCCCGGATGTAGAAATTCTTTGTCTTTGTCATTTATCTCTCACCTGCTTCTGAAGCAGCAGGTGGGAAAATTGAATTGGCAGAGTCGGCTTTCAAACCGCCTTTGTGTTCATTAAGTAGAAATAGATTATTTCGAAACGAAATCCAGTGCAGTATGTTTCTTGCTTTTGGTTGCACTTGTTTTCCTGTGCAAAGAAGTTTATTCACTATAGAGGAAGTTCCAAGGTCACTTCCTTCCGCTTCTGGGCAGACCCCATGTGTGGGTTTAGCACTTGGTCCTGATATCTGGGGACCTGGCCTAATTAGTGCAGGCCCGTCGATGAGCTTGATCCCACTGGTGACTTCACTGGACAGAGGGGACGTGATGTTGAGGTTGGAAGGCCAACTGGCCTAGGCTTGAATCCTAGCTCTTCCACCAATGAGGATGTGACCTAACTTATTTAATTTCCCTGAGCCTCTGGGGTTTCTTCTGTAAAATGGGGATCCTAATAGGGTGGTTGAGATTGAAATTCTTGACAGAGGGCACATGATAAATGCCAAGTAAGTGTTGTCCCTGTCACCTTGGTCATCATCGTCCTCGTCATCTCAGAACATGGAGGAGAGATGCAGGGATGGGTGGAGTCTGTTGTCCTTTTAGTCCCTAGAGAATGCTGTCCTGGTCCCAACTCCAGGCCCGTACCTGAAGGTGGGGTCCATCAGTCGCCTGCAGAGGCCTGGGTCCCAGCTGGCCTCACTTCTGGGTGACCTGGGAGTGAGTAACAAAGGGGGAGCCCTCACCTGGCAGCTGAGTCTCCGTGGGCCCAGTGGCCCCCTCCAGACGGGGAGGGTGTTCTGGCCCCACCTCAGGGTTAGCGCGGGGGCCTTGGTTGTAACCCCGATCTCTTCCGGGCAAGTTTCTGTTTACTCTCTAATGGAAATGTACAAACAAGGCAGCAGCGTTTCTAAACCAAGAGGGACTTTTCACAGGAAGTTTCTAGACCCAACACCTTCTTGCTTGCTGTGGCGCGTGGCCTGCTCGCCAACAATTGGCGTGACCTGCCCGAGAACAATGGACTATAGTCATGGCTGCTTCCTGTGAGAAGGAAGAATGGGCACAGGTGGGCGTCCGGAGGCCCTGGTCGCCAAGGAAGGGATTTCCTGAGAGCGTCCCATGGCCCCTTAACTTGTTGGCCCTGTAGCGGAGCAGTCAGGGCTCCGTTGTTAGGGTCCCCCGGGCAGGCCCTGTTCTGAGACCTCACACACTCGGGTGAGTTGATCCAGAGGTGATCAGGACTGATGAGAGGTGCTCAGGTCTGCTGTCGGGGCCTCGCCCCTGGAACCATCGTCTCTGAGGAGCTCGCTGGCCCCAGGCTGGGACCTTGACCTTGGGGGCGGGGGGCCCGGCTTGCCTGCCCCAGCGCTCTCCGCTCTTCCAGCGGCCCCTTGTCCCCTTCCTGGTTTTCTGCTGTTCTGCCTCCTATTGGTTCCTTCAACCTACCTTCCTGTGTGCTGGTCTCGCCACCTGGCCCCCTCCTGTCCTCTCCCCGCCCCTCACCCATTCAATTCCCCGCCGCCGACCTTCAGGGTTTGGCACGAACCTCCCCTTCTCTTGGAGGCCTTCATTTGCTGTCCTGAGTAGCTGGGCTCCTTGGTGGACCGCCAGCCTCGTGTTCTCAGTCACAGCCCCCTGTTCCTTTCTTCCGTCCCCAGGGCCTGCCACAGTTTGTGACTGTGCACTGGTGGGTTTACCGGTGTATCGTCTGCCTGCCCGACTGGGCCATGCTGGATGGTGCGGGTCTGGTTCACGCTGCCCGCGCCAGAGCCCGCAGCACCTGCGGACCTTCAAAGGCTGAGTGAATGCACGGGTTAGTGTGTGTGGGTGGCGCGTGTGGGGGGGGAAATGGTCTCTAGGAGATTTCCAGAGGTTTCTTCTGAGAGGTGTAAAGCAGACAGTGAAGTGCAGCTTTTGTAAATAAGACCAGAAACATTTTCCTTTCAGCATCTCACACTGCAGAGTACCCGGCATACTAGTTCAAAGAAAAAAAAAATCGCTAAATCGCTGAGTTCTTAAGAAGGCTCTGGAAATCTCATTTGTGTTTGGGTGAGTTGGCACTCGAGGCCTCTGGAGCAATACAGATGTGGAATTTGAACTCTCCCCTACCTCAGAGAGCCACGCTGAAGCGATAGGGGGAAATGCATTTAAATGTCATGCGTTATTATTAGTTGTAATCTTATCTTTGTGAATAATAATAACAGAACCCGCCTAGAAGTTGCTGAATAATAGCAGACAGGCGCTTTCCTAAGCTCAGCGTCAGACAGAACTGTGGACCCTGGGGAGGCACCGACTCTCTGAGCACCAGTGGGAGGGATCAAGTGTTCCACCGGAAGCACCGCCCCGGTCACACGTACTCTGCCACCTCCTCCACGCCCTCTGGGGCTCTGGTCATTCAGAGGTGCCGTGGAGGCCCGTGGCCTCTCAGACACTGGCTTCACCTCTTCATTTTTAAGTTATTTTTATTTTTTTATTAAATTTTTTTCCCATTTTTTCAAGTTTCATCGAAGTGTAGTTGATTTATTGATTTATGGCCTTGCCTCTTTAGCTGCTCTTCAGCGCGCCCCCCTCCCCCACCTGAAGCTGCTGGCACAACTATGGGGTCTACAGGTCTGAGGACCGCAAAGCAGTTTCTCTTTGCAGTGATTCTTCGTGGCCTTTCCTTTCTATTGTTTGCTGCCCCAGTGACTTGCTGAAACCATGTGTTTCCTACAGATTTTGTTTGCCTGCATTGACTGCTTTGTTTTGCTCCAGTAAACAGACATTTAACGTATACAGATCCATGTACTTGACAAAGAGAAGTCTGGAGCCCCAAACCAGGCGGCTGCCCTGAGTCACTGGCTCCTCGAGTCTGAAGACCTTGGCTGCTGCAGGACTCGTAAATGACTCATGCCATCAACGCTGGCCTGTGTGTGGAGGTTCAGTGCCGGCTGTGTTGATGGAGGGCAAGAGCGGGCCTCTCACTAGTCAGGAGGAAACCCATGTTCAAAACTAGGTAGTCGAGGCTGAGTCCCAGCTCTAGCACTTCCAGCAGCTATGTGGGACTTCAGGGAAGTTGCCTGCCTGATCTGTGCGTTTCCTCATCTGTAAGCACAGTACCTACCCTGGTGGGAGGCTAAAGGACTTACTATTTGGAAACCATCTGATGCTAATACATGCCAGGTGCTCTTGTCCTTTGTTGGGCCCTGTTTTGGGGGCTCTCCTAAGAAGTCCTGTTGGGAAAGGCTTTCCAGCAGACCCACTTGACCCAGAAGTGGAATCAGTGTGTTTATCCCTGCAGGTGGCTGTGGTCCTCCTTTGATGTAGTGGTGATGGTCTGTTCATCAGAAACGGTTCAGAATGTTCCGAACTTCCGCCTTGCACAGGACGCACAGATGCCAAATGAGAACAGAACTGGGTTTGCACCCCGGTGCCTGCTCTTCCCAGCCGTGTGACCTTGGATGTGCTGCTTATCTGCTCTGAGCATTTCTCATCTGTGAAAGCGAGCGCACGAAATTCCTCTTTCACGGAGTGGCTGTGAGCATTTACTGCACCTGTTTGTAAGGTGCTCAGGTGGGGCCTGGCACAGAGCCAGCACACGGTGGGTTGGGGGTTTGCCCTGACTGATGAGCCGCACCCGAAAAGGCCAGCATTCAGTATCCTTCGAAAGGGCCTTGGAAATACAAGACTATCTGGAAGAAAGTGAAGTGCCGGGGAGTGGGGAGCAGAGGTCACAGCCTTTCAAGTTCCCAAGGCCTGACCCTATCAGATTGTCCAGGTCGCTTGTGGTCTAGCTCATAGGACTGGAGTGACAGGAGGCAAGACCGTTGTGGAGGGACCTGAGCTTCGGCGGACGGAGGGGATTTCTGTCCTGAGAGGGCTCCGAGCAGAAGCTGGATGGTCCCCGAGGGTGTGGGGTGACAGGGGTGTGGCGGTCCATGCCGACAACCCGCAATGTCCTTTCTGCCCTAGACATTTTAGGATTCTTGTGCAGAACCAGAGAAAATCCTTCTCTCCAACATCACACACGTGCCAGTCTCCCCGTCTCAGAATATGAGGGCAACTAATGGATTAATCACTAGTGGATTAATCACTAGTGGATCAATGGGGTACTGTTAACTAGTTTTAAAGGTGCAGTCTGAGAGGAGGTTATACCATCATGGGTAGACTGCGGATTTCTGGAAGGGGGTCTTGGACACTACACCCTAAGCTCAAAAGAGGTGATTTTGAGATGCATCCACTGGCTCCTGTTCTGAGGCCAGTAGTGTTGGAGGCCGTGACGGACATGGGTGGCACAAAGGGGATTTTGATGTGGTCTCTTCCAAACGGAGCTCCTTTGTGGGCTTCTGCTGTCTGCCTTGGTACAATACTTTGTAAAGATCAGGAGTGAGCGACAGCAAGAGTGTGCAGACTCCATATGGCCATTTGAAAAAGATTTTCAGTAAATTTAGCCATGATCAATCCATGGTGGTCATTACTGGGTATTGGGGGCAGGGTGCCAGCCTCAACACTTCAGGCCCAGGCTTTCTCCAGCCCGTCCAGGATGCTCTAGGCATGGGACCTCAGACCACAGGTGCGGGTGGACCACTGCTCTGACCCAGAGGGCAGGACTTGTTTCCCCAGGCTTTGCTGGCCACTAACTTTTTGACTGTGGTTTTGGGGTTTGGGGTTTGTTTGATGGTGGGAGAGTGGCTGAGACATATACTTAGTTTTTTTTTTTTAAATATATATTTTTAGAACAGTTCTATCTTCACAACAAAACTAAAAGGAAGCTACAGAGAGTTCCCATGTGTCCTTGCCCCTAAATGTGCACATCCTCCTCTGCTATCAGCATCCCCCACCAGAGTGGTGCCTTTGTCACAACTGATGAACCTACACGACCCTTCATAATTATACAAAGTCCATAGTTTACGTTAGGGTCCAGAAGGGTTTCATTGCCCTAAATATCCTCTGTGCTCTGCCTGTTTCATTTCCCCACCCCAAGCTCCTGGCAACCACTCGTCTTTCTATTGTCTCCATAGCTTTGCTTTTTCCAAAAGGTCATATAGTTGGACTCCTACAGTATATAACCTTCTCAGACTGGCTTTTTTCACTTTGTAATATACATTTAAGTTTCTTCCATGTCTTTTCATGGCTTGATAGCTCTTTTCTTTTTAGTGCTGGCTAATATTCACTTGCCTGAATGTCCCACAGTTTATTTATCCATTCTCCTACTGAAGGACATCTTGATTGTTTCCAAGTTTTGGCATTTATGAATACAGCTGCTTTAAATGTCTGTGTGCAGGCTTTAGTGTGGACCTGTTTTCAACTCCTTTGGGTCAATACCAAGGAATGCAGTTGCTGGATCGTATGGTAAAGAGTATGTGTAGTGGCCATACCATCTTGCATTCCTGCCAGCAGTGAATGAGTTTCCACTGCGCTCAATCCTCACTAGATAACGGCCGTTCTGATAGATGTGTAGTGGTATCTCGTTATTTTAATTAGCCTTTCCCTCCTGACATAGGATGTGGAACATATTTTCATTTCGTTATTTGCCATCTAGGTACCTTTCTTTCTTTTTTTGTCCTCCCTGCAGAATGTGGAGTTCCCAGGCCAGGGATCGGATCCAGGCCACCGTTGCATCCTATGCCACAGCTGTGGCAACGCTGGATCCTTAACCCGCTGTGCCTGGTCGGGGATCGAACTTGCATTCGATCTGTGCTCCAGAGACACCACTGATCCCCTTGTGCCACAGTAGGAACTCTTCTTTGACGCAGTGACTGTTAAGGTCTTGGGCCTATTTTCTAATCAGGTTGTTTGTTTTCTTGTTGAGTTTTAAGAGTGCTTTGTATATTTAAGATAATAGTCCTTCATCAGATTGTGTCTTTTGTAAATATTTTCTCCCGGTCTATAGCTCATCTTCTCATTCTCCTGACATTATCTTTCTCAGAGCAGAGGTTTTTCGTTTTAATGAAGTCCAGTTTAACTGTTCTTTCTTTTTCTGATCATGTTTTTGTGTTGTATCTAAAGTGTCCCGCCAAACCTGATGTCGTATAGATTTTCTCATGTTATCTTTTTTTTGTGTCTTTTTAGGGCTGCACCTAAGGCATATGGAGGTTCCCAGGCTAGGGATCGAATTGGAGCTGCAGCTGTCAGCCTGTGCCACAGCCGCTGCCACACTGGGTCTGAGCCGCATCCATGAACTACGCTGCAGCTTATGGCAACACTGGATGCTTAACCCACTGAGCGAGGCCAGGGATCGAACTCGCATCCTCATGGATAACTAGTCAGATTCTCAACCTGCTGAACCACAACAGGAACTCGTCTCATGTTATCTTTTAATGCCTAGGGCTTTTCAGTGGTATCGTCATCATTTCTTGTTGAAATTTTGTATCCTTTCCTGATCCTGGTTCTCTTTTTCTTTAGCTATTGAGAGTGGGTTTGTCTTGAGTGAGTGAGCCCTGAGGTGCTTGGTTTGCATCAAAACTTGGTTGGCTCTTGGAGTTCCCATCGTGGCGCAGCGGTTAACAAATCTGACTAGGAACCATGAGGTTGCGGGTTCGATCCCTGGCCTTGCTCAGTGGGTTAATGATCCGGCGTTGCAGTGAGCTGCGGTGTAGGTTGCAGGCGCGGTTTGGATCCCACGTTGCTGTTGCTGTGGCGAAGGCCAGCAGCTGCAGCTCCCTAAAATGACAAAAGGCAAAAAAAAAAAAAAAAAGCTCGGTTGGCTCTTGGCATGTGACTGGGCATGGTTCCCGCCCCAGCCATCCGTCCAGGAGCTGAGCAGCTGAGAAGCTGGACCCAGGTACTGGACAACACCAGATTAGAACACTGACTCGGGGGTCCGGCAGTTTCCCTTGAGGCATGGGAACACAGACCGCACTTTTCTTTGAGATGTGTGACCTTGCCAGGGCTGGAAGAGATGAGGGAGCAAGTGGCGAAAGTCCCCGGAGGGCTGCACGTGATGTGGACTGGAAAGCAGGCGGGCGGGAGCCGTCGGGGGGACCCCAGCGGCACCGTTCCCTGGCGGAGTCCTCAGGCACTCCGCCCCCGTGCTGCCTGCAGGGGGCAATCAGCCCATTGATTCCGTGTGTCACCTTGGCTTTGGAAGTGGTGTCTGCGTAGTCAGAAACCTGGGAGACTCAGCACAAGTCGCTGTGTGGCTGTTTCTCGTGCTTCTGTTTCCTTTGGTGACCCTCGCGTCTCCTGAAGCAGGGCCGGGTGTGGGCCTCTCCGGCCCGCTGTCCGCAGCTGGAGGCAGGGGGCATCTTTGCCTGTTGAGGGAAAATTATAATTTAGGTTCCACCATCCCCTTAGCTGTGGTCCCTTGCATCCTTTAACGGAGCTGGTGCCCTCTGGGTGGGCTCTGAGGCCAAGGCTGCAGCCCTAGGAACGCTGCCAGGGGAATGGGCACCCTCGGGTTCCTACCTTGATTCCAGCTCTTTCTGGGTGGCTGGAATCTCCTGGCCTCTGTGGGCTGCACGTTCCTTTTGCCACAGGGAGTTGTGGAAATGCAAAAACCCTTTGAATGTAAAATTTCTCAGAGAGCAACATTGCAAAGCGGTTCAGAAGCTGGGTTTGAATTATGGTTCGGCCACGTTTGCTTCCTCGGTTTTCCCACATTTGAATGGATTAGAGATGGTCCCTAGCTTGCTGCATTTGGAGAAGGTGAAAGGAGATAGACACTGGAGTATAGTCTCTGGCTCATAGGTAAGATTCAGAAGATGGCAGCTAGTGCTTCATATCACTGTCATCTCGCCTGTGACCGTCACCAGGATGCGGGGCAAGTTTCCTGACAGTTGCTGGGGTTACAGCCCTGATGAGCCCCTAGAGTGAAGTGATGAGGGCCCATGGTTGATCAGCATCTTTGGCTTCTTTTCTCAGAGCAGTGACCTGGACCGGTTGTGTGGCTGCGACCTGCACTTGACCTGTTAGAAACACATGAGGGCAACCTGAGAGAGCTTCCTTTCCACTGGGCAGGGTGGGGTCTGTGACCACGGATCGTGTTACCACTTCCTGGAGACAGCCAGTCCTTTCAATTTTGAGTTTCATTTATGTAAACTTTTCTGCGATGGAGACGATACAGAGGAAGAAAAACATGCAGTGAACCCTTTATTTCCTGTGATAAATGATGACCTTTGGAGCTAGGGTCAAGTCTGAGTTCTCCAAGGCAGATTTTTTTTTTTTTTTTTTTTTTTTGCTGCTGTGATTTTCTAAAGTCATGACATGCTGTGCTTTTGGCGGCTGTTCTTTCTGGCTGATAATCCAATTGAGATGCCACTAAATTAGATGGGTGCCTTTGGAAAGCATTCAGGTATTATTCCTAGGGGTAAAAATGCAACATTCGTTCAGGAGAGGGCTGAGCCTTGTAAAAATGGCTATATGCACTTCGTGTCAACATCAGGCAGGAGAAGAAGGGCTGAAGGAGTTGGGGACCGTGTGGCTGGGCGGTACCAAAGATGCAGACAGGGAGCCGATTGTCCACAGCTGTCCCAGCACTGCAGTGGGTTTTGAGGATCCCCTGGCTGGGGTGTGAAGGAAGCCCTGTGTTTTCCCTCTGTTTGCCAGATGAATGTTTCACATGCATTTAGTTCCAGAGGTGGGGTATGCTGGGCTTATGCTGGAAAAGTTTGCAACTTGCACCAAAAACTCCTTTTTGACAGAAATCAGAGGCTGATTTTGGTTTTCTTAAAGTCACCCTTGACAGTTTAGCAGCACGACTAGCAGATTGGGGTAGAAACCTCCAACAGGATCTGAGATCCAACAAGATGAATCCAAGACTGTCAAAGGGAGGATGGACTCGGGGGAGGAGGAAGTCCTTTTTTTACATGTGAGAAAAGGCTCAGAGAGGGTGAGTGGAAGGCCTAACAGGGCTCAGCTAGTTAGGGACAAGTTGAAATCTGAATTCAAGTCTTAACTTCCAATCTGAAGCTCTTTTACAATCAACCTATGGCTTGTTGCAGTTCGCAAGTCTTAAACAATGATCAGTTGTTATTATGCCATTTGTCACTTCCGTACCAATTTACTTTGGCAGACGAAGTTTATATTTTACAATGTGTTCTTCTTTTCCCCTTTTTACAACTGCACCTGCAGCATATGGAAGGGCCTGGGCTAGGGGCTGAATCGGAGCTATAGCTGAGGTCACCACAGCCAGAGCAACACGGGATCCAAGCCACATCCGTAACCTACATTGCAGTTTGCAGCAATGCTGGATCCTTAATCCACTGAGTGAGGCCAAGGATCAAACCCATATCCTCAGGGAGACAATGCCAGGTTCTTAACCCACTGATTCACAACGGGAAATCCACAGTGTGTTCTTTTTTTTAAAAAAAAGTGATGCGATCATTCTGTAAAAACGTTTCTCCAAGGAATGAAGACCACCAAGCATTAATGTTTTGGCCTCTTTCCTGTCTTCATTTGTGCCTGAGCCTGTAGGTGGGAAAAGAAAAAAAAAAGGGAAAGAAAGAAAAAGTAAATGCACAAGCAGAAATAATTTTAATAATATCAGACTTATCATTTAGCCTGACCTTGATGTGTATTAGAAATTGAGTTGGAGGGAGTTCCCTGGTGACCTAGTGGTTAAGGATCTAGTGTTGTTACTGATGTGGCTTGGGTTTAATTCCTGTCCTGCGAACTTCCTCATGCCATGGGTGCGCGCCCTCTTCTGCCCCAAAATAAACTGAGTTGGAGTCCTCTGATGACTATGTTTCCATCCCTTGTTTTTGTGACTTGGGTAAGTTTTATAATTCCTTAGGCAGCCCTCTAGTTGACATAACCAGCCTCATCTTGGGAAACAAAATTTTTACCTAAATGTTCTCCAGTAAACAATTTTAACCTAAATGTTCTCCAGTAAAGAATTTTAACCTAAATGTTCTCCAATAAAGAATGGGTCCGGGAGTTGCTGTTGTGGCTCAGCGGAAATGAATCTAACTAGCATCCATGAGGACGCAGGTTCGATCCCTGGCCTCGCTCAGTGGGTTAAGGATCCAGCATTGCCATGAGCTGTGGTGTGGTCGCAGATGTGGCTCAGATCTGGCGTTGCTGTGGTTGTGGTGTAGCCTGGCAGCTACAGTTCCAGCTGGACCCCTAGCCTGGAAATCTCCATATGCTGTGGGTGTGGCCCTAAAAAAAAAAAAGAAAGAAAAGAAAAGAATGGGTCCAGAAGATGGCTTGTTTGGAATCCTTTTGCTAGACACAGCGTGAGTTGCTGACACCTGGATCAGCTAAGCCAGACCCATGTGAGGACTTGCAAACCACCACACTGGGTGTAGAGACCAACTGGCTAACTTGGTACACTTTTGCCTTCCCAGTGGTTGTCCAAACCGGCTCTGGAGGACACCCAGGGGTCTCCTGATGTCACAAATGTCCGCACACTTTCCCTGGACAGAAATTGATGACGCCGAAAACTTGGTCCCTGTGTAGATCCTGTAAATGAACAAAAGTGGCAAGTGGAAGATAGCAGTCTGGGATCCCTGTGGCTGGTCCTGGTCGCTCTGCCCCGGCGTGTCAGGGAGGGTTTGTACCCCACCTCCTTTTTCTCTGTAACACCCCCACCACGACACAGCTGGCTTCCATTCTCCAGAATGGCACCTAGGAATCTATGTTCCTTTAAAGCCACCTGATTGAGATACAGTTGACAGGCAGTAAACTGCAAGCATGTATAACACGTATATGATGTGAAAAGCATGGGCACATCCACACACCTGTAATGCCACCACCACAGACAGGAGTGAGCCTGTCTGTCACCCCTGCAAGTTTCCAGAAGCCCCCTTGTAACCCCTTCCTCTCTTCCTTCCCTGCCTCACCCCCAGCCCCAGCAACCACTCCCCCCACCTTCTGTCACTATGGATGAGCTGACATTTTTTAGAGATCTCTATAAATGGACTAACATAATTAGCACTCTCTTTTGTCTGACTTCTTTCACCCAGTGTAAGTGTTTTGAGATTCATCTACTCTGTCCCTTGTATCAGTAGGTTCTTCCTTGTTTATTTGCTCACCTGTTTGGACATTTGGATTGTTTCCGTTTTTTTTTTTTTTAGAGCCTCACCCTCAGCGTATAGAGTTTCCCAGGCTACGGGTCGAATTGGAGCTATAGCCACCGGCCTGCGCCACAGCCACAGTAATGCCAGATCCGAGCCACGTCTGCGACCTACACCGCAGCTCATGGCAATGCTGGGTCTAAGTTTCCTTTTTTTCTCTTTTTTTTGCATTTTTTTTTTCACTATTACAAATAAAGCAGCTGGGAACATTGTATGTAAGTCTTTCTATGGCCATATATTTTCCCTTTTCTCTTGGGTAAATGCCTCGAAGTAAATACCTAGCATGGCATGGCTGGATCGTGTGGTGGGTATAGGTTTAACTTTTCCAGGAATCAACAAACTCTCAGTTTCTGCAGTGATTTCTACACTGTACCAGGAATCTGCATTTTCATTTTATTTTATTTGGTGGTGGCAGATGGTTATTAAGTTGAGCCTTATTACCAGTCTGCATTTTTAAATAAGCCTCCCCAGCCTTTTCCTTCCTGCAGTCACCTTACGGGCCTGCTCTTGACCCTGAGTGACAGGCATAGGGAGCCAGTCTCCTGTTTGTTCCTTCAGGGCTGGCTTGACCTTGGCGCCTCCCTGCAGGCTGCCCCTGGGAAGCAGAGGGGCAGCTCTGATTCCTGCTTTGTACACAGGCCTCCCAAGCCTTCTTTCTGTGCACACAGGTCTCCCAAGCTGCGGTGGATGCACTCACTTTGTCTAGGGTGGACAGGCCATGGGGCAAAGAACTGCCTTATCCAAAACCACGGTGTCCCACATAGAGGCCTTGAAGAGGTGGACGCTCCTCAGGGATACTTGGGTCACTTCTCAGGGGACCCCCGGACTGATATGAGCCCACGGAAGGGACAGTCTAGAATCTGACATTCCTGGGAGGTGGCTCAGCGCTCCTCCCTGCCCTCCTCCCCATCACCCAGCTTTTATTGCCCTCATATCTCATCTTAGAAAGACCAACAGGGTATTTTCCATCCTGGAGGGCTCAGCATCCAGGAGAAAGGGTGGGAGGGGCAGGTTTTCTGATGAAAGTAGGCCCGGGAGGGGGCAGGCTCTGTGTTCCTGGGGTGCGCAAACTGATGGCAGGGCGGGGGGTGGGGGACATTTGGTGGCATGCGTGCCCTTTGCAGCACGGGCGATTCTTGAGGGCTCTTAAGGAGTGAGTGGTGATGCCTTGTGGCCCCTGGCATCCCCTGGCTCAGGCTGCCTTGTCCCCTGCGGGGTGAGGCTATGGGCCAGGGCCCAGGTGCGCACACGTCACCACTGCTCCATGGTGCAGGAGTAGCTCCTGCTGGAGGCGATCACACAGGTTTTTAGGGGGCAGTGAAGTGGAAGGGAAGCATGTGAAAAACAGGGCAACCTCGGGAGAGTGTGAAGTCTTGGTTCTGCTCCTGGAGAGGGTGTGGGTTGGTGCACACGCCTCATGCTGGTGGTGGTGGAGCGGGCACGAATCCCACCACCTGGCCGTGCAGGCCGTCTGCATCCTGTGGCCTCCTTTTCTTTTTTCTTTTGTTTTCTTTTCTTCTTCTTCCTTTTTTTTTGTTTTTTTGGTTTTTTTTTTTTGTTTTTTAGGGCCGCACCCATGGCATATGGAAGTTCCCAGACTAGGGGTCAAATCGGAGCTACAGCTGCTGGCCTATACCACAGCCTCAGCAACGCAGGATCTGAGCCACATCTGTGACCTACACCACAGCTCATGACAATGCCAGGTCCTTAACCCACTGAGCAAGGCCAGGGATCGAACCCGCAACCTCATGGTTCCTAGTCAGATTTGTTTCCCCTGCATCCTGTGGCCTCCTTTTCCACTTGCATTCCTGCTGTTCTGACCCCACAGATCCAGTGCTTCAGTTGCACCAGGGCCAGGATGAGAAAAGCCCTGGATGCAAGAGCAGTGCTGGGACTTTGCCTGCAGGCAGTGGGAGTCCCTGCTCGGTGTCCCAGGAATTGGAGATTTTTGCACCTTTAACTGGAGGACTTTTCCCTGTCTGTGAAAAGCAGTTGTGCTGAAGGGAAAGAAGAGGGACAAGTTATATTTGGTATCAGATTGTCCCAAGCACGCTTCGTCTGTGTGACAGGAACGGCCCACGAGCGGACGTGCGCAGAAACGATCCTCTGAGCCTGTGGGCCAGCGCGTGCGTTGCCTCTAACTTACAAGTGGGATTTTTCTCCTTGGTTCTGCCACCTGCAAGGTGGTGACGGTCAGCTTGCTCTGGCCTGCCAAGCTGGTGCCCTCCCATCCGTTCCTCTGTTGTCATTCAAAAGGGGATCTAACAGCTCTGCTCTGCTCTCATCCACTCTCCAGTCCGCTCAGTCTTTGTGATTTGATTTGTAGGTTGATACCTGTTTTATTCCTTGTTATTTTAGGGGTTTCAGGAAGGAGAGAGAATAAACGTGTTGTTATTCGGCTCTGCTATGCTTCCCTGGAAGTGAACTTGGGCTTTCCAGGTGTTGGATAGACACAAAACATGGAATTTACCATTTTAACCTTTTTCTTTTGCCCTGTAGCATATGGAAATTCCCGGGGCCAGGGATCAGATCTGAGCCATAGTTGCAACTCACACCGAAGCTGTGACAGTGCCTGATCCTTTAATTCACTGTGCCGGCCCGGGGATCAAACCTGCGTCCTGGCGCTCCAGAGACGCCACTGATCCCATTGTGCCACGGCAGGAACTCCCATTTTAACGTGTGTAACTGAGTGCTCTTTGTTGCAGTCACCATCTGTGCAACCCTCGCCATGATACTTTTCCAGAACTTTTTCATCATCCCAAACAGAAACTCTCTACCCATTAAAAAAATAGCATTTCTCTCCCCCTTAGCTTCTGGTAACCTCTCTTCTGCCTTCTGCCTCTATGGATTTGCCCACTCTAGTTGCTTCATATTGGTGGAGTCATACGGTATTTGTCCTTTTGTGTCTGGTTTACTTAACACAATCTTCTCCTGTTCTGCATTGTGGTATGTAACAGTATTTCATTCTTTTTTTGGCTACATTCTATCCCCATGTCTGGATAGCCGTATTTTGGTTATCCATTTGTCCACTGACGGACCATTAGGCTGTTTCTACCTTGTGACTATTGTGAATATAGTACTGCTGCGAACACTGGTATACAAGTATTCGTTCAAGACCCATGTGTTCAGTTTTGGGGGGTATATGCCCAGTAGTAGAATTGCTGGATGGTAACGAAATTCTGTGTTTAGTGTTTTGAGGAGCTGCTCTACTGTTTTTCTTGCGGAATGCTGTGGAGGCAGTGATTTCCCATTGCCTGCAGGATAAAGCCTGGGGTCTGCTTCCTGCATTTCAGGACTTTGCTCATTCTGGCACAGCACAAGATCTAGCCCCCCATTTGCCACCATGTCCCGCCACTGGCCTGGGAGGGGTCAGTCCTTTCTCAGGGGACACCCCTTCATCTCTCCTGGACTTGGTGCAGGTCCTGCCTTTACTGCCCCGTCTGGGGACAGTTTGCTCTTCCCTGCTGCTCCCAAGGCAGTTCTTGTGGGTCTGACTCAGTGATCCAGATCCCAATTTAGGAGTCCTGCTGTGGGGCAGTGGGATCGGTGGCATTTCTGGAGCTCTGGGACACAGGTTCAATCCCTGGCCCGTCATGGTATGCTCAGGATGTGGTGTTGCCACAGCTGTGGATTAGGTCGAAACTGCAGCTCAGATCTGATCCCAGGCCTGGGAACTCCATATGCTGGGGGGGGGGGGCAAAACCAAAAAAAATGCAAAACCCAGATCTCAATTTACAAAGAAACGTGGGTGGGTAATTTCTGCCCTGAGATCCCTCTTCTGCCTTTTTTCTCTTGCTCTTTAGGTCCCATTAAGTGTCAGGCACACCGAAGGCAACCGTGCATGGACTGGTGAGAGCAGCTCAGCCCACGCTTCTGTGTCCAGCCAGCCCATGACCGTCAGCCCGTGGGCAAGCTGCTGCTTTGCAGTCCGCCTCCACGTGGCATCGTTTTCACAGGGAGAGATCTGGCTGGTCCCTGGCGTGAGCATGCCGAGCCTTCCATGCTGGCAGCCTGCCGCAGGCTCCCGGGGTGCTGCCTGGCTGCCTCCCCCCTTGGGCCCCTGCCCATTTGGAAGCATGCCCTCGAGCACTGCCATCCCTGAAGCAGGCCATCAGGTCATCCGATCCCTCATTGGGGGGGCGCGAAGCCCGGCTAAACGCAACGCTAAACCAGTGACAGAGAAACGGGCAGCCACTTCCGGAGCTTGGTGGGTGGATTTGGTGGACCCCGAGCCTCTGATTTCTTAGGGGCGGTCTTATTGCACAGAAAACAGCCTGTGTGGTCTGTCACCCAAAAAACTGGAAACCGGCATCATCTCTCAAGCCCGTCCTACTTCTCATTAACTCTGGTGATTCTCTCTCTTAATTGTCCATGTGTCTGGCTTAGGTGATGGCTGTGGTTTCCTATGTGGTGCCTCCACTGCCGATTTGTGTCCCACTCCAACCTGCCTGTTTGTGGCACAGCCTTCCTAGGGTTCGAATCTGGGCTGCGCCTTCCACACCAGTGATTCACTAACAGCCCCTCCCTGCACAGATTCTGGGCCCCTGAGTGTGCATGTGCCCTCCCGCCCACTGCCTTGTTTCACGTGTGCAGTTCCCTGGGCCTGGAGCATTTCCCCAGCATTTCAGGCTTCAGCCCCGATGTCAATCCCCAGGAGACACCTCTCTGACCCAGTCCCGTTGTCCCTACCACATGTGCACCTGCTTTCCTTCGCAGCATGTGCCCACCAGACTGCATGGTAATGGTCTGCTCTTCTGGCCTGTCTCCCCCCCCACCCCAACCTAGCCAGGTCCCATGCCACCATGTCCCCAGCTCCGTAGACCAGAGCCTGGGCGCACAGTGGCTGCTGGAGAAATGTGGGCTGTGAGGTTGGACAGACCCCCCCGGGTGGATAGACTGAGGCCCTGGATCCAGGTTTCTCATCTGGAGCGTGAAAGGTTGGCCCCAGGGTCTGGACATTCAGTGGCTGGATACAGCTAACTGGAGTAGAGACAGGTGCTCGGGAGTTGTCGGTAGAGTCCAGGGTTGGTGGAGGCCCTTGAGGCTTGGGGAGGGCTTTCTGGAAGCATTTGAGCTTCTATCTCTTGAGCAAACCAGACTGAGTGTCTAATCATAAAGGCGAGTTCTCATAAGAAGGCAGGTCTGGGAGTTCCCGTCATGGCTCAGTGGTTAGTGAACCCGACTAGCATCCATGAGGACATGGGTTAGGTCCCTGGCCTCACTCAGTGGGTTAAGGATGCGGCGTTGCCGTGAACTATGGTGCAGGTTGCAGATGAGGCTTGGATCCCGTGTTGCTGTGGCTGTGGTGTAGGCTGGCGGCTATAGCTCCAATTGGACCCCTAGCCTGGGAACCTCCATATACTGCAGGTGCAGCCCTAAAAAAGACAAAAAAAAAAAAAAAAAAAAGGGAAGGCAGATCTGTTGGGCTAGGAGGAGCCAGCAGTTACTCCACCTGCCAGGGCCTGAGGAGCCACGAGCAGGCTGCTGACCTGGGTCCAGTGCTTCCTCTAAGCCTGGACAGTCACAAGTGCCTGTGCAGATGGGTCATTCTGCAAGAGTGGGTGGTGCGTCTTGGTGCTTCTCAAAGGTGCCAAGAGGCCTGGGCTGCTTCCCATTTTTTTGTTTCGTTCTGAGGCTCTATTCATTAAAAATTCTTTAAATTTCACAAGAAGGTCACAAACACTATAGTCTTTAAAACAATTTACTTCTTCTTCTCTTTTTTTTTGCTGTTTAAGGCCACACCCGTGGCATATGGAAAGTTCCCAGGCTAGGGGGCCCATCGGAGCAGCAGCTGCCGGCCTACACCGCAACCATAGCAGCATAGGATCTGAGCCATGTCCAGCGCTATAGCTCACAGCAATGCCAGATCTTTAGCCCACTGAGTGAGACCAGGGATTGAACCCTAATCCTCATGGATGCCAGTCGGTTCGTAACCCACTGAGCCACAGTGGGAACTCCTTATTTACCTTTTAAAGATGGTGCTTGTTGAGCAAAAAAACAGCATAGCAACTCTAGGCACAAAGTAATGTCAGAATGTGTAGGAAATGCTGACTCATAGCACCTTGCAGGCGGGGTGGAGCTGGGATCAGGCCAAAGTGCCCCTGTCCCTGGGGCTGAATGTAGTGTCATTTGAAGATGATATAAAATATTTGCTCTTGAGGCTTCTCTGAAAGTGAGTCTGGGTCCCCCCTCCCATCCCCATCCTCACCTCCCTGCCCCCACCCCAGCCCCAGCCAGTCCTTCTTCAAGGACCTGTGGTGGGGCCTGGGGGAGGGAGCAACTCATACACATTCCTGAGGCTGGGAGTTGCCAGGTTTCTGGAATGCCCTGTCCCTGGGCTCCCTGGCCAAGTGCTAATGGGGCTGTTACTGGGGTGGCTGGTTCCTGGGGTGGAGCAGCCTCCTGGGGTGGAGCAGCTTCCTGGGGTGGAGCAGCAGCCAGATGCCCACCCTCTGGCCACTGGTCTGCTCTGCAGGAGTCTGACCACTGATGGTTTCCTTGAGTTCTCAGAGTCATCAAGTTGGTCTGAACTGGATATCTCACCCCTCACTCTGCGGATGGGATCACGAGTCCTGCTCCTGGCCCTATAACTTGCTCAAGGTCATAACTTGCTTAAGGTCACACAGTGGCAAAGCTGAGAGGTGAACCTGATTCTTTAAGGCCTGACCTGGGGCTGGGGAGTGGAGGGGGGAAGTGTCTCCAGCATGGGAATATTTCGGGGTGCATCTTTGTCTCCCCGGGGCTTAGCACAGAACCTGGCGTGTCAGGAGGAGGTCAGTGTATCTTTGCTGAGTGAGTGATAGTCACCAGCGCTTACTGAATGCCAGGAACGGTGGTAACTGCCAGTCTATGGGCCGCCATAGAATTCTCCCCCAGCTCTGGGCGGTAGGTGCTTCTACCCCTGTGTGCAGGTGAGGAACCCGGAGTTCAGATGGAAAAGAAACCTGCCCACACCAGCAACAAGTAAATGAAGCTGAGGTTTGGATCCAGGTGGTGGATCAGAGCCACTGTCTAGACCAACACTGTCCCATAGGAGGTTCATGTAAGCCTCTTGTGAAATTGAAATTTCTGGTTATCCCATTAAAAAAAGCAAAAGAGAAACACCTGAAATTACAGTAATAATATATTTGATATAATCCACTATGCACAAACTTCTATAATTTTAACATGTCATCTATGGAAATATTATTCATAAGCTATTTTGCAAGTTTTTTTTTTTTTTTTTCCATGCTAAGTGTTCAAAACCCAATGTGTATTTTAACATCTCAGTTCGGACCAGCCACTTCTCGAGTGCTCAAAAGCTACCTGTGTCCGGTGGTTTCTGTGCTGGGCCTTGCAAGCTCTGGACCGCTCTGCTAGTCAATGAATGAACATTGGGCCTTCTTGCCGTTTGGAGGTGAGGAAGCACGAGGAAGTGGCCAAAGGAGTAACAGAGGGTACGGCAGCCCCGGCCTGTGTGCTGGGTTCTAGAAGGCACGTGCTGGGTCTCTCCCCACCATGTGAGAGCTGGGTGAAAAGCTGCCACCTTCAAAGGGCTGTCCACCAGGGGCTGTCCCTGAGAACGAAGCATCTCGCCTGCTCTCCGGGCTGGGGCCTGGGAGGACACCCTGAGCTTCCAGCCCTGAGCTGCGGGGAGGCCTTGCTAGTCTGCATGGGGATCTGGCTCTGAGCCGTGTTGCTTTTGGCCAAAGGCAGTTGCAAAATTCCCAGAGCTCAGAACAGGTACGATGTGTTCTTCGGAAAAGGTTACAAGCTTTCAGACATAACAGGTTCTGAGTATACAAATAGAGGGCGTCTGAGGGCCGGTGTCAGGAGTGAAGTCATCAGACCAGGACATCACAGGGTCGTTGCGGGCTGACGCATTAGGGCACCTAAGGCTCGGTGGTGGCCGGCGGGGGAGGGACTAGGAATTCCAGGCCTTGGGGGATGGGTGTCTCAGTGGAAGGGGTGTAGTAATGCACTAGTGTTTTCTCAAATCGGTCTTGGATGAAAGGGGTCAAGACTGTCATTTATAACGTTTCCTGGACAGGGCCTAGGGCTCAGTGTGAGGAGGGTGGCTGGTGAGAAGGCAGCTCCCCCCACCCCTACCCCCGAGTCTCTATTCCTGGCTTGGGGGCAGAGGTCAGAGGAATCTGCCCCCAGTCTCCTCCTAGACAAGGTTTCCGAAAAGCTTTCTGTGTTGGGGTTCGAACAATTGACTGGCCAGAGGAAGCATTCCGTTATGATGACTTGATTTATGCCACTGGGAACAGTTTATACCTAGGACCATCCACCAGCCCAGTAACAGTCTGGTCAAAAAGATCCAGCGGGGAAGGTGGATGCTGGGCTGAGGGGGCCTGGGTGGGAAGCAACCAAATAGCCAGGCCTGTGCGGGCCCTGGTGCAGTTCTTAAAATCCTACCCCGTGATGTAGAAATAGGACTAGGTGGCCTGGGAAAAGAAGTGGCGTGGGGCAAAATATTTGAGTCCTAAAAAAACCCAGCAGCCAGTTGATAAGGCTCCCTCCCCTGAGACGGGAGTGGAGGAGCAGGGAGCTGCTGGGGCTGGGGATGCAGTCCACCTAACAGCCCTGTGGCCAAGTTCAAGTGCTTAGCCCTCGGCCTTCTGGCAGCAAGTCCTCATGTAGCGTTGTCTCAGCTTCCCTGACTGCAGAATGGGTCTAATAACCTCAACTTCCCCTGCAAGTTCAAATTAGACACCGTACACATTAGACTTTATAGGGCAAAACACTCCAGAAATCCAGGGGCTGTTATTTTTGAACTCTACTGTGAATATTTTCTTTTTATCACCCCATGACCTTAAGGTATCACGTTGTTTCATCTGGATTTTTAAAACTTTTTTCTGAATAACTTTTTTTTTTTTTTTAATAACTTCAGATGTAGTCAGATACAGAGGGGGCCCTACCCTGAGCCCTCTGTGCCCTTCAGCCCATTTCAACAATTCTTACTATTTCATCAGGGCAGTTTTGAGCTCACTTATTAATTTCTCATTAATTGAGTTCCCAGAGTGTTTTAAGTCCTTTGAAGTACAGTCTGCCCCCTTGCTTGGAAAAAAGAGTTTGTTTTATATTAGGTTTTTTTTTTGACTAACATGCTTGCTGCAACCTGTGATTGGCCTTTGAGCAGTGTTTAATCCTTCCTTGGACAGTGTGGTCTTGCACTTGGGGCCTCTGCGGCCCCCTCGCCCTTCCTTAAGTCCAGAGGGCAAGATCAGTTCTCTCAGGGGTTTGTGGGCCTCCGTGGACTCTGCTTTCCCACTTACTGAATTTGAAGGGAAAAGGTTGTTCTGGAGTCTAAATGATTATTTACACGAGAAACTTGGGAGTGGCTGGCAGGGGTTTTGAGGGAGCCAGGAAGTCTGTTGTCTCTGCTCACTTTGGCCTGCCACGCAGGTGCCGCCTGGAAGTGGTCACTTTGGGGGCGGTCACCATTTCCTTGCCTGGGTGTGGCGGTTTCACTAGGACAGCTGGGGAGGTAGGGAGTCAGGGGTGAAGGCCGACTGGGCTTCCTTTGGTCTGTTTCTACCTAAAGCTGCTGTGTGCAGTTCAGGCTTCGACCCTGGGTGGTGGTGAGGGTCCGATGTCAACTCCAAGAGACATCATGTGTGTCCAGCTCACTGATCTGTCCCTTGTGCCTAGAGCTGTGTGGCACCTGTGAGTGCTCAGTACAGTGAAGTTGAAGACTCGGGGGAGGGAGGGAAGGAAGGAAGGAAGCGGGGAAGGAAAAGCTACATCCGTCCATCTGCCGTTAATCATCACTACTCTTTCAGGACAAAAATGTCACTAGAAAGTCCCCAAGAAAAAAACGCCCGTTTCCTCTGGCATTAGAATGCCTTTTCCACTTTTTGTAGAAATTGTATTCCAGTTCCAGGCTTAGCTCAGATGACATTTCATCTTTTTATTTTATTAATTTTTTTTCCTTTTTAGGGCCGCACCCGTGGCATATGGAAGTTCCCAGGCTAGGGGTTGAACTGGAGCCGCAGCCTCCAGCCTACGCCACAGCCTCAGCAGGGTCAGATCCGAGCCGCATCTTCGACCTACGCCACAGCTCACGGCAATGCCAGATCCTTAACTTACTGAGTGAGGCCAGGGATTGAACCCACATCCTCATGGATACTGGTCAGATTCTCAATCCACGGAGCCACAACAGGAACTCCAACATTTCATCTTTTAAAATGTTTTGGACCTTCTCTGACGAAACCCATGCTCACCTCCCCTGTCCATCCCTCGGTAGAGTCCAGGTCGGGGGAGAATCATTCTCTGCTTTGCCAAGTGGCATTGTCATGTCCATGTTGCCGTAGAGGACCCAGGTTCAGAGAAGCTAAGTGACTGGTCCAGGTAGGCACAGCTAGTGAACAGTGAGCCTTAGGTCCAAACTGAGCCTTGTCTGATTCCAAAACCCCGCTTGGAGCCCGGCTGCTCCTGGGTGCATCCAAATCCTTGGCTTTCGGCTCCTCCTCCGGGCTGGGCTGTCCTCATGGGTGGGCATGGAGCGCTCCCAGGGTGGGCTCTGAGCTGGGGACTCCAGAGGTGTGTGCAGCTCCTATGAGGGCACGATGCTGGCTGGCCGCTCAGCAGCCCATGTGTGGGTCTGTTCCGCTCCCCACCCTGACTGCCCACAGAACCGCTGCCCCCCAGGATTTACAAGCCCCCTCCAGGCCGGGTTGCTGGGGTTTGTCGGGAGCTGGGGAAGGGACAGGGAGCAGGAGGGGCTCTGAGCGCCGTGAGCTCTGTCTTGCTAGTTGTAGTTGCCGTGTCCGTTGCAAGGTCTAAACACGTAGTAGGTGCTTAGTAAACATTTGTTAACTGCATGAGTCGACTCGGAGCCCTGCTTCCCGACCTTCCCCAGACTGGCTTTATTGTGGGTTCTTGAGCTACTGCTGAGCACGGATGGGCCAGGCTGAGCGGCCACCCGGTGTGACCCTGTCCCCTGAGTGAACAGTAGCTCTGTCAGCCCTCACTGGTGTCACTGCTGCTGCCTGCCTGGAGTGTGTCCCCACAGCCTGGCTCCAGCAGATAAGGTCCTTGAGTGCTGACCCGCCTGTGGGGCCCTTCTCACCCGCTCCCTCAGCTTCTCATGTCCTGGTCATTCGTGTCCTGAGTGGCCAGCAGGAGAGGGACACAATGTCCAATACACTAACCCCTGGCCTCGGGCGTGCCCTTGAACTTTCCTTTAAACAGCTCTCTGACCCCCAGCGGCACTTCAGGTCACATTCCCAGAAAGCCTGCACATGAGGGCTGAGTCTGTTTATTTTCCAAGATTTTAAAAAACATGCCTCCCCCCCCATCTGACCTCAAACAAGACTTTTTCCTCTGCAACACTTGTATTTTTAACTTCATGAGAAAATATGGTAAGGGAGCATATTTTCTTTTCAGCACTGTCATTTTAAAAGAGATTTTTAATGAAAAAAAAAAAGACTTTGAGGGGTGGGAAGAGTAATGCAGTATTTTTGTTTTGATTTGTGCTGTGGAGACTACTACTTAGAACTGTGTTCTGCCCAGAACCTCGTGTATGTGGCCCCTCCTCAGAGATTCTGAGAGGTTTCTGCAAACTGAACCTGGAGCTGTTTTGGTCCTTGTTGTGATCAAGGATTTCTGAGCACCTTTTCCTCTTCTAAAGACTTAGCTCTGGACCTGCCGAGGCCTATAAACAGGCATCTCCTTTTGTGGCAGGAAGTGCTTAATGTCTTTGCTTTTGGGCATGGTATTCTGGGCACAGTGTGGGGCAGGATGGGTGGCAGGCCTGCCCTGCACGTGGTTCTCTCCCTCGGTGGGGGCGGGGGGCAAGGACAGCAGCAGCCTGCCGGTGTTTTTATAGGCCCTGAATTCTCATCTGGTGGATGGACGATCTGAGGCCAGGAGAGGGTAGGTGACTGGGCCATCGTCACACGGCCACGTGAATAGTTGATGAGCAGAAGCCTGGAAGAGAATGACTTCCTATGTCTTGGTCTTTGTGCTAGATGCCCCCCAATTCTTGAGTCTCTCCATGACCCGGGAGCAGTTTGTTGATTGACTTCCTGGAGGCAGTTTCATTAAGATCCGGCTGAACTGTCTTTGGCCTGAGTGGGGTAGCCTAGATATGGTTCTCTTGTTTTCCGTTTGTACAGCCGTGCTCTTTGTTCCGCACGATCAGGGCCAGGCATGTCAAATACCTACATTTTAGAGGTCCTTTTAGAATTTAAAGCTGGTATTTCAACCAGTACTTCTCAATCGAGAGGCTGCTCTGTGCTCAAGAAAAGTGGAAAAGCTGGTCACTGCTTGCAAGGACCACTTGCTTGCAGGAGAGCTTGAATTATAAGAACCTCCAAGTGCTGAGCAGCTGCTGGAAGATGCCTCTATCCCCTCTTCTCCATCTCTGGCCTGTATCACCTCTGTCCTTTGTTCGCATCTCTGTGGCCACTATGCTGGTTCAGAGTCTCATTCTTTCTCTTGCCTGGACCTTTGCCATAGCCCCTGCAATACTTCCTGGTCTAGCCAGCATCTAGTGTGATGACTTTAACACTTGCATCTGATCGAGGCTTTCCTCTCACAAACTGTCCCCAGCTTCTCCTGCCAGACTCCTGTCCCTTCCCAGCACCCCATGATCCAGCCATTGCCAAGGACACCTGACCCTCTGAAGCTCTCTGCCTGGAATCGGCTCTCACCTTTCTCTGCTTGAAGGACATCTGCTCGTCCTTGCAGGTCATGAAGAAACATCCCTCTAGATGCCTTGGGTTTGGTTTTTCTCTTCCTGTGCTCCTGCAGCCTTCTGTTCACGTGGATCCCACTATTCTGGGCAAAATCATCTGCTTCCTTACCTGTCTTGTCTCCTGGACTGGGCTCCCCTGAGGAGAGGGCTTCCGTCTCTGTACTCCCAGTAGCAAGCCCAGCGCAGTACAAGTCAAAGATGGGAGCTTGATTCAGTCCATGCATCAAGGATGGAGTGGGGAGGATCATGGGAGAGCAAAAGGGACCGGAGACGTGGTCCCTGGGGTGAGCAGTAAGAGAGACTTTGCGGGGGAAGGGGGTGAGCCTGGAGTTGGCCCTTGAAGGGGAGCAGACGTTAGGTGGGGGGCGGACTTGGGGGGGGGGCTTAGGCAGTAGCAGCATCATGGTGGAGGCCACTGGAGCCGGCTGTGAGCAGGTGGGCCACGCTGGGGGGGGGGGGTGATCCAGGGAAGTCTTTCTCCAGGACCTTCATGCTTCTTGTGGTGCGATCTCTTCCACTTTCTGCAAGCTGGCATCAGCGACAAGAGGGTTCCTTGCGTTTCCAGAGGAACACAAATCAGCAGGAAGCTTGGTGAAATCTGTGCTGCCCTTTTAGCTACACACCAAGGTCAGGGTTCAGCCTGACATCCTCCAAAAAGCAGGCATTGGGGCACAGGTTCCTGTCGGGGTCATTTGTTCAGGTTTGGCATGGGTGGGTGGGTCCTACCAGTGGCAACAGCTGTGACAGGCATGACCACCGGGCGCTGGTGGGTGCAGAGCTCTTTCTGGAGCCAGGAAGGAACTGCCTCCTCCTCCTCCTCGCCTTCATTGCTCCGGGCTCATCCGCTCATTGTTTTTGGGTTGCTGCCTTAGGCGGGTGGCTATTTTGGGGGTCTTTCAGAGAATTCTAAAAAAATAAATAAGCCCCAGACATAGTTCTTACCCTCAGGGAATAAGCCCATTTGAAGTCCTACACACATTTAAAGATGCCTTTTGCCAGCCGGGGCGAGGCTCCCCAGTCACTGACTACAGTTTACCGAGCTCCCTCGGTGACTTAATCCCAGCGACCCTGAGCACTAACTCTGGGTCAGGCCCTGCACTCAGCACCGGGGAGCATCGGCCCGTGTCATCTTGGCGGCATCCTTATGGGCAAGAATTGTCTCATTTTATAGATAAGGAAACTAAGGCCTAGAGAAGTTATGTACCACTTGTAGTTTAAGGCCAAGAGGCTGAGTGTGGGGCTCGCTTACGCTCTTAAAGCCATCTCGTCAACCAGGTGGGGGAAGTATTTTTATCTACCATTCAACACATGAGAAAGTAGAGCCCCTGGAGTTCCCTGGTGGCTCAGAAGGTTAAGGATCTGGTGTCCTCACTTCTGTGGCTTGGGTCACTGCTGTGACATGGGCTCCGTCCCTGACCTGGGAACTTCCGAATGTCACAGGCACAGCTTAAAAAAAAAAGAAAAAGGAAGAAAAAAAATAGAGACCTGAGACCTAAGAGTCATACAGAGGCACATCCAGTGTGAACCCAGGCTCTCCTCGGCCATGCTTTGGACTCTTTATTAGCTGACAGATGCTGCTTTCCTGTGCCGTAGCCGTAAAGCCTTGAATGCAGGGTGTGCCTTCAGTGGAGCCGCAGCAGGGTACACAGTGTTCTGAGCAGTGAGGGACTCTTGTTTGGTCCACCCCTCGATCTTCCGGAGCGCTGCCCATGGCTGTCACCCTGGGGAGTCTTGAGGATGGGTGGCAGCGGATCAGTTTATGTCGACCTGCCAGGCACCAGGCAGCAGCTCCTTTCTGCCCCTGGTGGTACAGTGGATGGTAGGAGTGGGTGGTGCCTAGGAGCTCCTGCAGCAGTCAGTGCCAGGAGGGGGTGGTGCAGGTGCTGCCCCAACCCCCACCTCTGCAGGGTGGGACTTAGTCAGGAGTGGGAACAATTCTCTATTGTTATGTTAAACCTGAAATAGACACCTTTGGTGGAGGGGGGGTGAGATGCTCTATTGGGGTTTAGTGATGACAGCGGGGGTGGGTGGGTTGGGGGGGCACTCTCACTTTCCAGATGCTTGACTATCACCTGCCGATCCCCTGGGGTCTGTGAGCTGAAGTACTTTCACTCCCTCCTCCTTGCAGGGAGGGGAAGTGCCCAGACCCTGGAGCAGCAGGAGGTGGGGTGGGGCGGCTCAGCCTTCTGGGTTTGCAGAGGAGATGCATTTGTTCTTGTTCCTGGTCCTTTCTAGGGGGAGCAAAAGGCACCTGGATCTGGGTGAGATGCCTGTGGGGTGGTGGGATTACACTGCACAGACCCAAGTTGGAATCCCAGCTAACATTTATTGGGCACTTACTGGGTGCATGAACTCTGCTCAGCCCCATGAAAATGCTGCTGTGATGCCTTGTTTGGTCTTCACAGTGCAGGTCTCTGAGGTCAGTCCTGTTTGCTCATTTATTCCCTCACTCATTCATCAAGATTATTGAGCTCCAGGGAGTTCCTATTGTGACACGGTGGAAACGAATTTGACTAACATCAGGAGGACGCAGGTTTAATCCCTGACCTCTCTCAGTGGGTTAAGGATTCGGCATTGCGGTGAGCTGTGGTGTAGGTCGCAGGGCAACTTGGATCTGGCATTGCTATGGCTGTGGCATAGGTCGGCGGCTACAGCACTGATTCGATCCCTAGCCTGGGAACCTCCATATGCCACAGTGCAGCCCTAAAAAGACAGAAAAAAAAAAAGATTATTGAGCTCCAGGAATTCCTGTTGTGGCTGAGCAGGTTAAAAACCTGACTACTATCCATGAAGATGCAGGTTCAGTCCCTGGCCTCGCTCAGTGGGGTAAGGATCCCTCTTGCAGGTGTAGGCTGCAGATGCAGCTCTGATCTCTGCATTGCTGTGGCTGTAGTATAGGCCGGCAGCTACCCCTCCGATTCGACCCCTCACCCAGGAACTTCTATATGCATCAAGTGCAGCCTGAAAAAAAAAAAAAAAACCTGTCAAGCTCCAGGAGTTCCTGGTGGCTCAGAGGGGGTTAACAATCTGGCATTGCTGTGTTGTGTGTTCCATCCTTGGCCCAGGAAATTCTGCATGCTGAAGTCACAGCAAAAAAATCGTAAAAAACCAGTGATTTCCTCCTGTGTCCCAGGTACAATTCCAGGTGCCAACTAAGGCAGACAGACTCCTGTCTCTGGGAGCATACACCCTGGTGAGAGTCATTCCGGACCAGCAGAAAGCAGCAGAGAGCTGGCCCTTGCTTCTGAATGCCCCGTCCCTTGTCCCACCCCGACCGCATGGCTGTCCACCTCCAGCCCAGATCCTTCCCTGGACACCATTGCCTCTTCCTGGAAGTCCCAGGCATCACAAACTTAGCCATTGCAGTGGGCCTTACTGTGTTTTGTTTTCTCCAGATGTGCTTCTCTTCTTCTGCAGCCTGGCTGCCTGCCTGCATGTGGGAGCCTGTCCAGACTCTGCTCTCTCAGTCCCCCAAAACCTCTTACTGAGAATAGTCAGATCAGCCTCTGGGGTGTGCTCCCAGAACCCCATCTCCACTGCTGCTGCTGTGCTTCGGCCTCATGCACTTTCAAGCTTTGGACTGTTTAGCTTTGCTTTTCTGTCACTGCGCCTTTGCACAGGCTCTTCCTGCTGCCAGGAGCCCCATCTGCCCCCAGCCACACTCCCTGATCCTGCCAAATGCCAGTCTTTGCTCAAACATGCCCACCAAGGAGCCTTCCCTGACTCACCTGGACTCTCCCGGCAGACTCGTGGGTGCCTGTCCCAGCGCCTCCTGGGGCGCGAGCAGTCCACGCCTCCAGTCTGACCCTCTAAAGCCTTCCTCCTCTGTGGGGGCTCCTGGGGGGCAGGGGCCAGGCTGTGTTCTCCTTTTCCTTTTTTCCTTTCTCCCTCTCTTCTTCCCTTCCCTCCTCTCTCTCCCTCTCCCTCCCGCCCTCTCCCTCCCTTTCTCTTTCTCTCTCTCTTCCTCTTTATTTCTCTCTTTCTTTCTTTTCTTCCTTTTTCCCTCCCTCTCCCTTTCTTCGTTTCTTTCTTTTCTTTCTTTCTTTCCCTCTCTCTCTCTCTCTTTCTCACTCTCTTTCATTCTTTCTTTTCCACAGCACCTGCGGCATTTGGAAATTCCCAGGCTAGGGGCTGAATTTGAGCTGCAGCTGCCGGCCTACAGCACAGCCACAGCAACTTGGGATCCAAGCCGCATCCGCGACCTATACCACAGCTCACGGCAACACCGGATCCTAACCCACTGAGTGAGGCTGGGGATCCCTCGTTCTTAACCTGCTGAGCCATAGCAGGAACACTGGTGTGTTCTGTTTTCTCATCTCCAGTGCCCAGAATGGTGGACATTTATTGACCAGTAGGGTGCGTGGTGGACACCAGCGGAGGTTTCTGGCAGAGGTGGAGATGTCTGTCCTGGGATTATCTTTCTAACGCAGTTAAAGTCCTGTTCTCCTTTAAGGAGCTTTAAATTCATCTTATCCTACAGTTCCCAAACTTGTTTAGATGTCTTAGAAACCTACGGTTCAAACATAATCGCCGAACTTTAATGGCTCCTGAGGAGGCCCCAGGGCACCCCGTGGGGTCCTAGTGAAATAATTTGAAAGCCACCGGTCCAGCTAAGGTCTCATTTCTCAGTGAGGATTGGAGAGGAGAAGGGGTGGGTTGAAGGTGCCTCTAGTCCTCTGGTGCCGGAGTTCTTCCTGGCGTGCCACCTTTTTAAAGCAGATGTCCTGGGGGGAAGCAGTCCTGTGTCCTCGATGATGCAGCGTGACCTCCAGTGGCACTGAGCCCTGCAAAGTTTCAGTTGCTGTGATTTTTCTTTCTTTTTTGCTATTTTGGGGCCGCAACTGCAGCATATGGAGGTTCCCAGGCTAGGGATCGAATTGGAGCTGTACCCACTGGCCTGCACCACAGCCACAGCAACGCAGGATCTGAGCTGCGTCTGTGACCTACACCACAGTTCACGGCAACACTGGATCCTTAACCCACCGAGCGAGGTCAGGGATCGAACCCACATCCTCATGCATACTAGTCGGGTTCGTTGACCGCTGAGCCACGGAGGAACTCCCAAGATTTTTCTTTCAACATCAAACATTGTCCTCCCTAAAGAAAAATGCTGCTGAAGAGTGGAAAAATATGTGTACCCCTGAGCCCGGGTGTCACTGCATCACAAGTTTCTATGAGTTGGTAACTGTTTTTAAAATTGAGAGATACTTAAGAAGGGGGCCTGCAAGGAAGGAGTCTGTAAGTATTCCTTTTTGTAGGGTGAAAATTGACATTTGGTTTATTTGAAGGCTAGTGTGAGACCTTCTGAGGATGAACCCCAAGGTTCTCTGTACATTGTGGGGTTGGGGAGAGGGAGGGGCAACCCCGCCTGGAGAAAGACACCAGTGTGCTGTTGGCCAAGGGCAGAAGTTGTCCCCGCTGTCACCTACACAGTGGCCCATTTAGAAATTCATCGTCCTGGAAAAAGGACAAGGTTCCCTGGGTTTCTCCCAGTCGCAGGGACTCTGGGAGAGCCTCTCAGCTGCATTTCATTTCTGGGAGACCGTGTGTTTTAGAAAACTCTTGCTTATCTTAATATCATGCCTTAGAGGTTTATGAAAGACCTTTAGACAGTTTTGGGAAGTACGTATATATATATTTTTATTGAAGTGTATTGTCTACGTTGAAAAAGTAAGCAGTTCCTATTGTGGTTCAGTAGATTAAGAACCTTCCTTGTATCCATGAGGATGTGGGTTCAATCCCTGGCCTCTCTCAGTAGGTTAAGGATCCGGCGTTGCTGCAAGCTGCAGGTAGGTCGTAGGTGCGGCTCGGATCTGGCTTTGTTGGGGCTGTGGTGTAGGCTGGCAGCTGCAGCTCCGATTCAACCCCTAGCCTGGGAACTTATATATGCCGCAAATGCAGCCCTAAAAAGGAAAAAAGAATAGAAGAGAAAAGACAGAAACAGTAAATATTCTGTTGGGGAGTTCCCTGGTGGCCTAGTGTGTTAAAGATCCCGCGTTGTCACTGCTGTGGATTGGGTTGCTGCCATGGCATGGATTCGATCCCTGGTCTGGAAACTTTCTGGAGCAGCCAAGAAAAAAGAAGTTCTCTGGGATGGGTTTTTGCAAAGTGCATGCACTGCAGAGTCGGTGTCTCAGGAGCCCACCGGAGCGCCCTCCAGTCTCTGCCTGCCCTGAGGTGGTGCTAAACACCAGGGGTTGGTTTTGCCCCACTTTGAACTCTGGCTGGGCGAATCACACGCCACCTTCTCCTTTGCATCTGGCCTCTTTGGCCACGTGGTTGCAGTCGCTCCTTCTCATGCTCTTCCTTCGCTTCCCACACACATTTGACCATCCCAGCAACCCCGTGAGGCATGCGGGTTGGGGACTGTTCCTTCCGTCTCCTGGGGAAGCAAGTGCAGCGTCGGGGATGAGAAGCGGCCTGCAGGTCAGCGGAGGTGGGCCGGGGCTCCCCAGAGAGCTCTCCCCTGGATCTCCACACCCCGGGCCCCACAACACTGCCCCGAGCCTCCTCCTTCCCAGTTAGTGTAATATGTTCTGGAACTTTCCCTCTAGTTTCACGTAACTTCTCTGTGATGCAAGAGAAGTTTTCATCCGTCCATTGCTTCTTTTGCTCTGTAGAAACGGGCACTCTCTCTCCTTTGCTTCTCTGGGAAGTCACTTACCTTCCCGGAGAGTCGCCCTCGGAGGGCCGGCTGAGGGGTGCAGCCGGGTTGCTCCCCTCTAAGCCCTTCCTTGGTCCAGCCAGAAACCCCTGGCTGGCTTGGCTTCTCTGGGAAGGTTGCCTCAGGCAGTCATGGGGGAGCCTTTCCCTCGGGCCTCACGTTGGGGTAGAAACATAGGCATACTTTGTCCTGAAAACACGCGCACGGGGCTTCAGCACGCAGGCCCGTCTTCTTCTCCCATTGTAAACCCCATTCCTGCACGGCCCTGCCGAGCAGAAGCCTCTGATGGAACATTCTGTGCTCCAGCTCCTCCTCTCCCCTTGTTTTTAAATGGATGTCTCAACTTGAGAGACACCACCACCCCCACTCCAGCTCCCTAGTTCATAACTCTGGGTATTTATTTCTGAGCCTTGAAGGTCAGACACCCTTCCATCTCTGTGAGAAGTCTGGAATTCAGACTCTCTGAGGAGCTGGGAGTGGATCGTGGGTTAACAGCTCAGATGGGGCGGCCCTAGGACATGTCCTGTCTGACAGCTGCTGAGGAAGTGACTTGATCCTTCTGGGAGTGGTTTGTCCCTCTGCCCTAGCCCTTGCCGCTGGCTCTCTCTTTGGTCTCAAAAGTTTCTGGCTCTTCTTTTGAATTACTTTGACCATGCTTCCTTACCAACAGAATCCCAGGTTTTCTGAACTCCCACGGCTGGTTTTGCTTTTTTTTTTTTATGGCTCTTTTAGGGCTGCACCCATGGCATATGGAGGTTCCCAGGCTAGGGATCAAATTAGAGCTGTAGCCCCCAGCCTGTGTGCCATAGCCACAGCAACACCAGCTCCGAATCATGTCTACAACCTACACCACAGCTCATAGCAATGCCAGATCCTTAACCCACTGAGCAAGGCCAGGGATTGAACCCACAACCTCATGGTTCCTAGTCGGATTTGTTTCTGCTGAGCCACGATGGGAACTCCCCTGGTTTTGAGCCCTAAATTGCAGACGTGGAGCATTCATAGCATTATTCCCCCACCCATACCAGTGGCAGACATTGTTGATCAATTGTCACACTTCTGTCCACTGAACCTGAACTATGTCTTGAGTCCCAGAACTCTAGGCAGCCACTGCCATCTGTTTGGAGCTCACAGGCTTAAAATCTTTTTGCCATTGCAGCTCCCAGTGATACAGAGAGAATCCTGCTTTTTGCTCAGTTTCCTATAAAAGGGGCCACAAATGCAGGAAACTGCCTTTTGGAAGTAGCTCTTCGTTGCCTGGACTGTTTCCCACTGGAGCTGGGATGGCAGGGAGCGGGTGCAGGGGCACGTATTGCCCAGTGGGTATTTTGAATTCAGGAGTCCACATTCCTTCAGGCTGTCGTTTGCAGCTTCCAGAATCACACTTTCAAGGAGACTTGAAGGTTGTAAATAAATAACTGGGCTCTCTCCCAACCTCCTCAGGTCTCACAATGGTTGGTTATTAGTGGAGTCCTCAGAATACATCGGAAAGGATAGAAACGTGACTTGTGCGAGTCCGCAGGTTGGAATAGATGCAATTCCTGCTTCCTGGGTGAAGACACCACCTGGCAGGAGGGGGGCGCTTGCAGGGGGTGGGGTGGCCACTCGTCTCACCGCCAGGTTTGGTCGCGGCACCCCTGCTCTTTGCTGCGCCTGTCTGTTTCCGCAGCGGGACCCCGGGGCTCCCCCAACCCCGGGTTGGTGGTTCCCTTTCTCTAGCAGGTGGCTCAGGGGAGAGGTGGGGGTTTGGGTGGCTCCTGGGAACACAGGTGGGTCGTCCCTCAGTCCCACATTTATTATCTGCCCCCCCCCTTCAACTCAGGGAGCTGTTACGACAGCTGGACTGGCTGGTGTGTAGCAGCCTCAGGCCAGCCTACCTGGTGGTTTAAAACCAGACTTAATCAAAATGTAAATATTTCTTAGGGCCAGAAAGCAGGTTCGTCCAGGTGTTGAGCGGAGGCTGGAGAGCCTGGAGCCTGAGGAGGGGGCGCGGTCTGTAGGGCTCCTTCCACACGGAGGTTGGGGTTTCCTGGGGCCCCTGCCAGGGGCCTCTGGAAAAGCTGCCCAGCTAGGGTGACAACACTCCAGCAGCCCCATCACTGCTTGTAGACACTGTTACTAGGGCAAAGGTTGTTCTGGTGTCAACAGCATCTGCTCTCTTCCTGCGCTGGTCCCCCCGCCACCTGCACCCACACCCCTGCAGAGTCGGCGATGTTCACAGAGCGGGAACTAAGCTGCTCACTGAGTAGGGCAGTCCCCTGCATTTATGGAGGGCTGTGTGTCCAGCATTGTCTCGGACTCCAAGGATCAATAGTGACCAAGGCACATGCCATCAGACCGGTGTGGTGGCTAGAGTCAACCAGGAAGCAAACAAGATCATGTCGGGTAGAAATAATCTATAAATACATAAACAGTAATAGTTCCCAATAGTGCTGAAAATGGTGGAGTCAGAGAGATAAAGCAGGATTAGCTGAGAGAATGAGACAGCCTGCAGGTGGAGGTGTTACTATAGACCGGGGCTGCGGGTGGGGGTGGGAGTGGGGTGGGCAGCGGAGCAGGGAGCCTCCATGGGGTCACGTGATTCCGAGGTGTCAGAAAGGAGCCCCCCTGGGATGGTCAGGCAGGGGGCACAGCTGGAACAAAGGCCCTGAGTTGGGAACTAACGTAAAGGTCTGTGGGGACACAGGAAGAGGTCAGGGTGTCTGGAGGGGAGTGCGGCCCTGGGGCGTGGTAGGGGCCTAGGTGAGAGGCAGGCTGGGGCCAGTGGTTTGGGGCCTTTGGATATTATTCCGAGCTTGCTGGGCAGTCACTGGAGGACTGTGAGCGAATCCCATGATTTGATTGATGTTTGGACAGCTCTGGCTGCCAGGTAGGGAGGGTTTGAGGTGGGTAAGGATAGAGGTGGGAGAACCAAGAAGAGGCTGACCCAGTTGAGTGGCAAGAGCACGTCCCAGCCTGGCCCGGGGTGACAGCTGCGGAGGCAGGGAGGGGACAGGCGTGTGTTTTGCTGTAGAAATCACAGATTTAGGCCTGGACCCGGTGTGGAATATCAGGTAGGGGACGGAAAGTGGAGAATCCAGAGTTCCTCCTGGGTTTGTCTCCAGCGTCCTTGCTGACCCCAAGGTGTCAGTGCAGAGCCTGGCCTCTGCAGGTGTGCATCACCACGCCTTGGGGGGAACAGACTCCGCCTGCCTCTCTGGATCCCGAAGGTTGCATGGTGTGGTGGTGTGATGGTGTGATGGACCTAGAATCCAGGAAGTTGGAAAACTCAAGGGTTTAATGCCTGAGAGGCAGCCCTGGGCAGCCATGGCTGATGGGTTGGGAACAGGGTGTAGCCAGGGCTGTGGTTGGCCCGGTGACGGCAACTTGGTGACAACAGCGAGAGCTACTATTGATTGAATGCTCGCCCTGCACTGTGCCCTGTGCCCAGAGCCGTACGTGCATTTCTCAGTTGAGAGGCCTTGAGTGGCCAAGTAGGTGATCTTATTCTCACTTTGTAGAGGCAGAGACCAGGGCTCAGCGTTTGGTCCAGGGTCACCCAGCTAGTGAAATGCCGAGCTCACTGGAGACTGACTGCAGGTATTATGCCCTTTGCTAGCACCCAGCTCCGTCACTAGTGTGCCACCTTGTCCCCTCACCAGCTGTGTGCCCAGGGCCTGCTCAGTGCCTGTCCCTGGCTAGAGCTGGAGAACCCCTGATCTGCAGGGAATCTGTGGAAAGTGCAATCCCGCCGTCCCTCCCTCCCCCATGCCCTCTCAAGAGAGCCTGCTGCCTGGGGCCTGGTGGAGCTGCAGGCAGAGGACCCCCTCGGGCCTGGGCAGGAGCGCTGCCAGCCCTGTCTTTTGGGGTGGCCACTACAGCTGCCTGCCCCCACCCCCCGCCTCCTCCGTGGCACCTGCAGGGGCAGGCCTGGCTGATTTCCACTTGATCTGCCATTGCCTGTTCCGCCAGTAGGTGGGGAGCAGAGCCCCTCATTCAGGTTTGGACGAACCCTCAGGACTCCTTCAGGGTCCGAGGATGAAAGTCATACCAGGTTATTGTGCCCGTTTTTCTTTAGCAGGGAGCGGGGAGGGATCATCGATGTCCAGGAGAGGGTGTGCTGTGCCCCCATTCCCCGAACAGCCTCGGTTCAGAGGCCCTGGCCTGGCAGGTGACTGTCCATGTGTGTCCTTATGGGGACAAGACCTGGGGCTCTGGGACTGAGCCCACGGGGTGTGGGCATGGCCAAAAGTAATAATTTTTTATACTAATAACACAGTGAACTGATATTTGATATATTGAGTTAAAAATGAAATGTTATTAAAATTTCACTTGTTTCTTTTTCCTCTTTCTGTGTGGCTGTCGGATGGCTTATATTTGCCTACGTGGCTCACATTCTATATTTCTCTGGCACAACACTGGCCTCTACTGAGGTATTTGAAAGTCCAAGAGGCCTGGGCTGGAATCCCGATTCTCCTGTTGCTGCCTGCGTTACCAAAGCAGGGCTCTGAGCCTCAGTTTCCTCACCTCTAAAGTGGGGATGGTGAGGAAACTTCGTGGGCAGGTGTCAGGTTAGCGGAAGGAGACGGCAGGGCCTTGCAGGGGGTGGGGGCTCAGGGTCTTTCTGCCCCCTTGGCTCCCTCCGCCTTCCTCAGAGGCAGGCTCTGATCTGGGGGGTTTTGGCCAGGCCACGACTGAGCCCTGCTCCTGGGACTCAGAATACAGGCCGAGTTGCTGAGGTCAGGGGGAGGGAACTGAAAAGAAAGTCCCTGGGTCCCGAGGCATCGGATGTGTTAGAGGGATGGGGGGAGGACGGCGGGCAGGCTTCCGCTCAGGACCCCCAAGGCCCAGGGCAGGGAGCACGGGAATCAGGAGTCAGGTTTACTGCCACCCCCACTCCGGGCCCTGGGATGGCCCTCACTCCAGGCAGTCATGGCCAAAGCCACAGCCACAGCAACGCGGGATCTGAGCCGCGTCTCCTTGGGGCCGGAGCAGGTGCACAAGTGCCTTTCAGCGCCCACTGGGTTCAGAACGAGGCCAGTTTGTGTGTGTGTGTGTGTGTGTGTGTGTACATGTGTGTCTGTGTGTTTATGTGTACATGTGTGTGCATGTGCATATGACCCCCGCCTTGCCACCCGGGGAAGCTGCTGGGATTTATGCTGGGCCGAATGGCTTCCTGTGCATTTCCTCAGCTGGTCCCCCCAATCCAGTGAGCGTATTTCACAGAGGAGAAAATAGAGGCCAAGACACCTACAAAGGGGTGGGCGGCCAGGGGTTGAACCTGGGTCTGTGCCTGGGCCTGGAGTGTGGGTGTCTGATGCAGAGCCCCAAAACCTGCAGCCGGAGGCGCGGCGGTGGACTGGTGGGGAGGCTTGTGCCATTAGTCTTTTTTAAAGAATGTCACCATTTACAGCATCCTTGTCTGTCTGTCCCTTTGTCTGCAGTCTGCTTCCCTAGCTGGTCCCTCAGCCTCTGCTCGGGAGGGAAGGGTGGCTGACTGTTCCTCGGTTTGCTCGTGTGCCACAGCAGGTCCTTCCTCGCAGAGTCGAGGGGGGATCGAGGGCTCAGCCTACAGAGAGTGCCGCTCAGTAACTAAGAGCAGCTAACGAGTAGTATTATTACTGTTTCCTTGGCTGCCACCCAGCTTCCCGTTTCCAGTGCTTTGTCTTGAAGCTTTGGAAACAGAGACCCTGGAGTTCCCATTGTGCTCAGCAGTTAACGAACCCACTAGTATCCGTGAGGACGTGGGTTCGATCCCTGGCCTTGCTCAGTGGGTTAAGGATCAGGCATTGCCTTGACCTGTGGTGCAGGTTGCAGATGCAACTCGGATCCTCTGTTGCCATGGCTGTGGTATAGGCCGGCGGCTACATTTCTGATTAGACCCCTAGCCTGGGAACCTCCATAGGCCATAGGTGGTGTAGCCCTAAAAAAAAAGGAAAATTAAAAAAACGAAAACCAGAGACCCTAAGTGACTGATAGCTTGCCTGGCCCTCTCCTTGGCCTTACCCAGGGTCAGGTGTGGCTGGTGTGTTTCAGCCACGCAGGGATTAGGGATTCTGGAGATGGGTATGGTCCCACACACCTCTAGGCATCCCCAGAGCAGCTGCTTTGCACAGCTGGGTGTTCCCTAAACCTGCTGTGGTGGAGTGGGACCAGGTGCCTGGCTTCTGGGAACCCGGGGAAGCCCAGATAAAGGTCTCCTGAACCTCACCTTGCACTCGGCACTGAGGGCCTGGCCTAGAGCCTCTGGCTCTCTAGCTCCCAGGGCTCCCTGTTTGGGGGCCCAAGGCTCTCAGAAACTTCAGGAATCCAAGGTCCCCTCCCCAGGGGCTCCTTTGGCCTCTCCTGTCCCTTCGAAGGCAGAGCAAGGGGCAGGCAGAAGATGTGTCAGGGCCATGTCTCAGGAGCACAGCACAGCCGCTGCTGGGGTGACCCCCCTGCTCACTCATTGTTTGTTCCCTTACTCATTTGCAGACGCCACCTGAGGTCTGCCGAGTGCCCAGAAATGTGTCCTGGGCACTGGGCGCTGTGAGCAAAAGGGACATGGCCTCTGTCTTCTCAGATGGGAATCTAATGAAGACACAGATTGTAAAATGTGCTTTGAAGCGAGGACTAGGGAGCAGTGGGAGAGACACATGGAGACATAGCTTTTGGGTGGGTGGGGAGGGGGTCCTGGTGTTGACACGATGCTGAGACCCGAGCACTTGTCTGGAGAAGTGGCGGCAATGTGTGTCAGAGGGCTCAGAGCAGCATTATTTGGTACAACTCTGGAAATAACCCACACGTCTCTCAATAGAGAGTGGATGAGTGAGTTCTTTTCTCAAAACCTATGGGTATATGTGTTTACATTTTAAAAATTCTCTTTCAACTTGAAATATTTCATTAAAAAAAAAAAAAGGTAGTGGAAGAACGTATCTGGCAGGGGAAAGGACGTGCAAGGGCCCCGAGGCAGGAAATCTTTCCCTGTAAAGAAGCAAGTGGAGGCCCGGCTTTGGCCCTGGAAGCCACCCCACTACCTCTGTTTGAAAGTCTCTCAGCTGCCCCTGAGACTACAGGAAAAGCCCTTTCTTAAGCCTTGGGAAGGGCTTCTAGGGGTCCTGGGGGTTCACTGGAAGACAGTGTAATGGTGGGGGAATTGGACCAGCGGGGGCAGTGCCTGCCTGAGCTAGATTTTGGGGTGGGGAACCCTTTGGGGTGAGTCAGCCCTCTTTGTTTGAATACAGTAAATCCTAGTGGAGCTTCTGCCAAGGGCCTGTGGCGAGTCTTCTCTCCTGTGCGGTCATTCGCCTGCTCACCAGGCCGTCTGTGCGAGGCTAGTCCCTGCTTCGCCCGGCTTGTTAATCACAGACACCTCCGAGCGTGTCGGTTCAGCCTGAACCGCACACCCTGATGAACTCCGACATCTGGACGAGCAAGCTGGGCCTGTGCTTCAGCTTTGTGTGCACGGACGGCTCTTCCTGGGCTCTCTGAAATCCGTGGGAGTGGGGATTGCCGACTGAGGATGACGAATCTGGCCCCGGACCTCACTTTTCTGATGTGGAAACAGAGGCCTGAGGAGGGGCGGGTGCGGTATCCAGCCTGAGGTCGTGCAGCAAGGGAAGGAAGCAAGGGGCCCACTGATGCTGGCCGTCCAGAGCGCGTTTGCTTGGCCCCGAACATGGTCTCCTGTCCCTAGCTGAGATCCGTTCTGTTGACCTCTCCCGGGGGGAAGATAACGTGTGACTGGTTCTGGCCCCTGAGCCTGGTGGGTGGGGTGGGAACCACGGGTGTGAGGTTTTGGCTGGGGCCCTGCACCTGCAGGTGCTTCCTGCAGACGCTCTGCAAGGGAGCTCCTCCCTCCCGCTCCGTGCGACTCTGGCTGTGGTGTCCTCCAGCATCTGCTGGGTGCAGGGGGCCACGGCATCCGCCCTGCTGGACCCTCCTTTGGGCTAGCCTGTGTCAGGTGGTCGTGAGAAAGTACTTGGGGCTTTGCCTGAGAAAATGCTGTAGGCCCTGCATGACTCACTTCTCGCCTCTGGGCCTCCTTGTCCCCAGCTGTTCATTGAGAGGCAGGGCTGGGTGATCAGCACCGTCCTGCCCAGTTCTGGCATCCATTAATTCTGAGTCTGGTGGTGAAGAGGGAGTAATTACAGCCCTTTCTCATTGAGCTTTCTTCACTGTGCTAAATGCTTTACGTGCGTCAGCTCGTGACTCCCGTGTCTATGAGGTTCCGCAAGAGTCAGCTGAAGCCCAGAGAGGTTGACTCACTGGCCGAGTCACACAGCTAGTGAAGGACACAGCTGGGCGGTGAACCCAGGCAGTCTGACCCTGGAACGTGGGTTCTAAATCATCACTGCGGGAGGTTGAATTATGGCCGCCGGAGATGTTAACCTCTAAGTCCCTGCAACCTGTGAATATGTCACCTACATGGTAAAGGGCCTTTTCAGCTATGATTAAAGTAAAAGGTCTTGAGATGGGGAGGTTTGCCCGGATGAGCCTGGGGCCCAGAGTAATCACAAGTGTCCTGATAAGAGGGGGGCAGAGGAATATTTGACTACAGAGAAGGACTCAACCAGCAATTGCTGGCTCTGAAGATGGAGGGAGGGACCATGAGCCAAGGAATGCTGGCAGCCTCTTGGAGCCACAAGAGGCAGGAAACCAGCTTTTCCCCTAGAGTCTACAGAGGAAGCTGGCCTGCCAACCCCTTGGTGTTAGCCCAGTGAGTCTGATGTTGGCGGTAATTTGCTATAGCATCAGTAGGAAACTAAAACGCCCCTGTCCTAATCATTCACAGGTTCATCCTTAGGTACCTGTGCTCGTGGCAGGCTGCGCTAGCACTCCTTTCTGTATTCAGCTTTGATTTCGGAATTGCTATGGGTAGAAATCGAGTCTGCCAAATAGAGCTCTCCTTGGCCATTTTACAATTAAAGAAGCATTTAAAAATTTTTTTGTTATAGTTGATTTACAATGTTCTGTCAATTTCTGCTGTACAGCAAAGTGACCTACTTATATATACATTCTTTTTCTCACATTTCCCTCAATCATGTTCCGTCACAAGTGCAGAGTGCGGAGAACTGGTGTGTTCTGAGAACCACAGGCAGCCCAGTGTGGCCAGCAGAGTGAACCAGGACATGAGGCCGCGAGGGCAGGCAGGTGGGCTTCAGCCCACAGGCCTTGTAGGTCATGGCAAAGAGTTCAGGATTTTTTGTTGTTTTTGGCCACACCCATGGCCTGCAGAAGTTCCTGGACCAGGGACCAAACCCACGCCATAGCAGTGACCTGAGCTGCAGCAGTGACAATGCTGGATCCAACCCACTAGGCCACCAGAGAACTCCCCAGGAGCTCGGGTTTTATTCTGAGGACCCTGGGGAGCTATTAGAGAGACTGGAAGTTGTTTGCTTTTGCAGAATGACGCAGGCTGCGACACGGACAATGGGCTGGATTGGAACCAGATGGAGGCAGGGAGGCCAGTTAGGAGGCTGCTGCAGTTATCCTGTGAGATGTGATGGTAGCCTGGATCGTGGCAGTGACCCATTGTGGAGGGGCAGAGAGATGGCAGAGGCAAAATGTCATTTGGGAATAGAATCCTAGGACTTGAGGGATGGTTGCAGGTGGAAGGTGTCAGCGAGCTTTGGCTGAATAAGAGATTACTCAAAATTTAGCAGCTTAGAACCACAGCCAACATTTGCTATCTCCTGGTTTTTGTGAGTCTGGAATTTGGGAGTGGCTTCGGGTCTCAGGTCGCAGTCAAGATACTGGCTGGAGCTGCCGTCACCTGAAGGCTAGACTGGGGCGAGAAGACCCACTTCCAGGGTGGCTCACGCGCATGGCCAGCAAACTAATGCTGGCTCTTTGCTGAAGGTCTCGACTTCCTCAGAGCCAGTGATCCAAGAGAGAGGGCAGAGGGCACAGTGACTTCCTTGGGGTCATACTCTGTCGTTTCCGCCACATCCCTTCTGTTACCTGGCTTCCAGGTGGGAGGTGGCTGCACAGGCTGTGAGTACCGGGAGGCAAGAATCCCTGGGCTGTCTTGGAGGCTGTTACCACCGAGGCCATGAGGAAGATGGAACAGGGCTGAGACTGGGTTTGGGGCCTCAGAGACTGGGTGCGTGGTGGTGCTGTTTACTGGGAGGTAGAAGCTGTGTTCGCCTGAAGGTAGGTAGTACTCCAGAACTGTCATCTGGACCCCATTTTGGGAGTCTTCCCCTCCGCGCTGGAAACCTTCTCTCTGAGTGCCTCTGTGCTGTGCTGGTTTGGGGCTTCTATGGCTTCTAGCTTCGGGGGAACTTTCTCAGGGCCTAGCTCTCCTCTGTCCCTTGAACTTACTCCATGCCAACCTTGTGGATCAAGAATTAAGAACCAGCCTTTCTTAGGTTCAGCTTCCAGCTTAGGCACTTAGTGGCCGTGTGACCCTGGGCCAGATACTGGGCCTCCCTGGCTTGTCGCCTCATCTGTAAAATGAATACGCTTAGCTGTGGTGTCAGAAGTCTTGGACGTCATGGAACTGAAGCGCTCAGGCTGGGGCCTGGCTCTCCCTGACCTCTTTGCATCTTAGACTTCCCAGCCCCTGTGTGTGCACGGTCAGATGTACGTCATAACAGGCCCAGGGTGCTGGGTGGATTTGATTGGGAAGGGTTTCTAAAGCGTCTGTTCGGCTTCTTTTCAGTAGATGATGCAAAAATTCTGAGGACAGCAGAAGTAGCTACTGCTCCTAGGGAAATGCAAATATTTTTATGAATATCCTATGAAAAATTGGGGCATTTTTTTTTCTTGAGCAAACAGGCCTGTTTATTTCTCTAAAAAATAGCCACAGTTGTGCTTCAGGGGCCAACTTGCAAGGCCAATGGCTTTTCTCAGGGGGTCGGCTCACCTCCCACCTACCCACCCCGCCAAGCCTCCTCCACTTTCTCTTCTTCTTTAATCCAGAGAAAACATAGTGCAGACAAAAGTGACCAAATTTGGGCTTTGTCGAGAGAAGGGGATTACTTTTGCAGTGAAAAGTTAATTTTTGTGGCCAGACTTCCTCAACTGTGAAAACCAGTGTGGGCAAAAGCATAGCAAGCCCGAAAGTACATTTGAAAAATGATTTTCCTTGGAAAGGACATTTTAAGAAGGTCATTAGTGTCTGCAAGAGGGCGGGGGTGGGGGTGTCGGTTTTCTCTTGAAGGAAATAGTCTCTCAGCTCCTAAAGAGATGCAGAGGAGTAGAGGGGAAGGGGGGAAGCGATGGGGACTGGGGGAGGGGATATCCGGACCGGAGCAAGAGGGCTTAAGGGCATCGTAGCATCCACCTAGTGCCTGGGGCTGGGCTAGGCGCACGCTCCGTCTGACCCTTACAAAGGACATTTGGTTATTGCACCAGTTAGGAAATCGAGGCTCAGAGAGGTTGAAGAGGCATTCTGTGGTCCCTCAGCTGGTGGGCAGAGGAATCAGAGGTCCCACGCTACCCGTCCAACAAGAGCCTCCGCTCCGTCCATGCTGCCTTCCAGGGTCAGGATAACTGACACAGTGGGATGGGGGAGATGCACCTGAGGGGAAGGGCTGGGAGGCTGTGTGCACCCCGCCCCTCGCATTGTCAGCGAGGAAAGTGTACGCTCAGAAAAATCCATGATGTGTGATACGTTTTACTGGGGTGTTTTTGTTTTTGTTTTGTCATTTTGGGGCCACACCCGTGGCATATGGAGATTCCCAGGCTACGGGTCAAATCAGAGCTGAAGCCACAGGCCTACACCACAGCCACAGCAATGCGGGATTCGAACTGCATCTGCCACCTACACCACAGCACACAGCAATGCCAGATCCTTAACCCACTGAGCGAGGCCAGGAATCGAACCTGCGTCCTCTTGGATACTAGTCAGATTCGTTTCTGCCGAGTCATGACGAGAACTCCGGGTTTTGGTGTTTTAAAGTCCATATGGAAACGATCTCTTCCCTGTGGTCCTGACTTTCCATCTGTTTACACATCTATTCATCAATGATTTATTGGGCATCCACCATGTGCCAGGCACTGTTGTCCGGGTGCCTGGGAGACAAGCAGGAACAAAACAAAGATCCTTGCCCTCACAAAGCCTACATTCTAATGGAGGAGAATGTAGGGCTTAAAATGGTGTTGGCACCCACCCAGTGCCTGGTGCCGGGCTAGTAATACACGCCCTGTGCTAATGGTGGAGACAGGCAACAAGCAATAAACAGAATCGGTAAGCCTGGGAGAATGATACAAGGTGACATGTGCAGTAGAAATTCAAAATGCCAAGTTGGAGCTGCCTGGTGGCTTAGCAGGTTAAGGATCCGGCATTGTCATGCTGTGGCTCTGGTTACTGCCATGGCTCAGGTTCGATCCCTGGTCCGGGAACTTCTTCATGCCACGGGTGCGGCCAAAAATTTTTCTTTTTGATTAAAAGAAATTCAAAGTAATAGAAGGCTGAGGGATCAAAAGAGGCAGCAGGGATGGTGCAGGCTGCAGTGTCAGAAGGGGTGAGCCACAAGTGTTACCTTGGAGGGATGGCAATGCTTCGGGACTAGGCAGAGATGGCGGTCGCCCAGCACTTGAATGAGCCAGATGCCCTGTATTGTTCATTTCAAAGTAGTTAATTTCACATTATATGATTTCACTTCAATAAATTATTTATTAGAAGAAAAAAGTGGTCAGAGTCAGCTTCATGGAACAAGTGGTACTTGTGCAAAAGCCTAAAGGAGGGGGGAAGTGTTAACATCGAGGACGTTTTCCCCCAGGGAGAAGGAGGAGGGTTCCAGGCAGAGGGAGCAGCCAGAGCAGGTGAACTCAGGCAAACTGTGACCCCTGGGGCCGAATCCCTGGGGCCAGCAGGCTGCTGCCTGTTTCTGTAATAAAGCTGGGTTGGAATATGGCCATGTTCGTTAGTGTGCGTATTACCTGTGACCCAGAGATGTCATTTGACTCTTTACAGAAGAAGTTGTTGACACCTGAAGTAGAACAAAGGTCCTCAGGGGGAAAGGTGCCTGGGTGTTTGAGGAACCCGAGGAGCAGAGCTGGCTGAGTCAGGCAGGGAGTGGAAGCAGGTGAGGGCAGAGAGGCCTCGGGGCCGGACCACGTGCCTGTCCTGTATGGCTTTCCTGTGGCTCTTCTAGCAAGTGTCAGGACAGAGGCTGACGTCATGCTGCTGTGTGTGCGCGCGCGCGCGTGCACGCATATACACGCGTGCTGGGGGAGGGGAGGTGGTGTGGTAAGGAGGAGAGGTGGCTGAACTTGGGAGACATAAGACCTGGGCTTGAGATCTGCTGTCTGCGTCCTCAGTTCTCTCTTCTACAGTTCACGATGGTGGCGGGGGGTGGTAGCAATGGGGGGATGATAGGGGAGGTGTTGGTGGGGATGCTGGTGGTCGTGGGGTGGCGGTGATGTTGACAGTGGTGGCGGTGGTGCAAGGGTTGATGGTTGTGGGGTTGGGGGGTTGCTGGCGGTGGTATTGGGGACGTGATGGCCATGGACGAGGATTTTGGTGAGGGTGGGGCCTTTGGTGGTGGGGATGGCAGGGACAGTGGTGGTAGCCATGGCGATGGCAGTGGTGGGGCTGAGAATGGCTGCAGTGAGGGAGACCCTGTGCTGCGCTAGGTACTTGCATACTTGGCTCTAACCCTTAACATCACAATGCAAATTGGTACAAGTGTCTTCCTTTGCAAGAGAAGTGTTTTACTGAGTGACTTAGGGGAGGCTAAGGGCCCAGACAACATGCTTTGATTGCCACTTAGATTGCAACAAAGGGGCCTGGAAGCAGTGGGCGTGAGAACCCCTGGTAAACAGCATAGCCATCACTTAAAAGCAGCAGCCTCTGGGCGAGGTGGCCAGTCTTGGTGCTGCCCTTGGCAGCAAGGGTTCCCTGGGAGGGACAGTCCCCGGGCCCACTTCCCCCTCTGGCCCCAAAACCACACCAGAGGCCGCCTCTTTCTCAGGCTCAGTGTGCCAGGGCGGGGCCATGGCCCCGACCCTGTCCTCATGGCGGCCCGTTACCAGGCCTTGTGTTGGTTTGGGTTTTCTCAGTTGAGGTCGTGCGGTCCCTGTAGCTGTGGCTGAGGTTTTCTGCTCTGGAAACGCGACTGCAGTGTGGCCGCGAGGTGGGCCTGGAGGTGCTGGACCTGCCTGCCGGCCATAGGCTGCACGTGGCCCGTGCCGCCCCCAGGCCTCACACCACTTCAACACTGCCCTTCCTTTGAAGAACGAGCTGGAGGTTTTGGGTTCTTGTAGCTGACAGCTGTGGCACCACAGAACGTTCTGTGGTCAGCATGACTGTGTGTCTTTGCCTCCCCGTGTCCGGTCCCACGGAGGGCGGAGCCGGCCTCGCGGCCTGGGCTGTGGTAAAATGCAGCTCCCATCTGCCCACTGTGGTTTCGCCCGCTCTGCTAGTGGGGTCCCTGGGAACACGGAAGCCCCAACTAAGCTGCCACTTCAGCTCCCGGGCAGGTTAATAGGGCCTGGAAAGGCCTCCTCGCTTCACTGAGTTCTTTACGCCATAGGGAGGGTCTGTGTCCCTCGTGGTGAAGGTGGGGGTGGCGTCAAGCCCCAGAAAGCACCTTTGGGTGGAAAGAGGCTCTGTGCCCCCAGCCCCGCCTTCTTCCCTCTCTCGTCCACCCCGAGGTCCTGTGTCCAGCTGGGAAGGCCCTGGACACCCATGAGGACACCACGGCCCCCTGATGCTTCTGCCCACGTAATCCTATCTCAGGAGATTCTGGACCAGAGGTGCCTTTGGCGGGCCCTCGTGTTATGTTTTCTTCTGCATGTTTCCATCAGCAGGTGGTTATAGGGGCAGCTCCACCTGACACCACCCGATCCTGACCCCCCAGCCAGTGGGGGGTGGGAAGGTGGCGGGAGGGGGCGGGGTGGAGAGGAGGCAGCTTGGTTCAGGGGGTGTCTAGGAAACTTCACAGAGACAGAGGCCCGGCGGACCCTAGAGGTTTCTAGAAGGAAGACCTGCACAAACAGAACGAGGCCTCTGGCCCTGTGTTTGGAGGCTCCATCCCCTTGCCCACCCCACCTGATCAGCTCCCCTGTTATCTGTGCCTGTGGGATCTTAAAGAAAAACTCTGAAAAAAAGGGCTCTGCTGCCTTGACTGGGCACCACCCTTCCCCTCCCCCGCTCCCAGCCCAGATGAGAAAACTGAGCTCAGACGAGTGGGTCCTTCTCCCCTTCACCGTGTGCCAAGTGCACTGGGTTGGAGAAAGTCCCCTGCAGGCTGAGGTCACCTCAAGTACACTTGGCTGGAGTCACATCCCTTTTGAAAAGTCTTGAGTCACTCAGTGACACAGCCCTGATTGGCCCTATAATTGGAATCTTGCCTTGTTTGGGGCCGCGTGAAAAGAGACTGAAGCAGTGAGATGCCACACACCCGCCTTTCGTCGGCTTCCGCTGGGGGTGCCCCTCTGGTGGCCGCAGAGGTGGCAGAGCCCAGGTGGATGGGACAGTTGGAGGCCGAGAGGGCAAGCGTAGGAAGAAAGCAGACCCAGCGGTCACCTGCCTCCTTGGAAAGACCAGCCTCCTCTGCTTTGCCCGTGGCCTCTGAGAACACCCACAGCCTCCCTGTGGTGATATTTTCAGGAAAACCAGCCCTGCTGGCTGCGCTGTGGAAACTGAGTCCTAAGAGCTCACCTGCGTAGAAAGGAATTAAACAGATTCTTTAGCTCTGCAGACGTCACAGGCAAAACTGTGACAGTACCTTGCCCTTGAGCAGCTGGAGCGGCTGAGTCATCGGCCTCCGGGGCTGGGAACACAGAGAGCCCGCCTTCCCACGGCCGGTCACTAGGATACCCGAGACCCTCTCAGACTTTGATCCAGATGTGCCGAGAGCAGCGCCTCCAGTTTCCTTGGTTCTCACCCCCTCCCACCCCCAGATGTGTATTCCTAAGATCTGCTTTGCGGCACCACTTGAATTTTTAACAAATTTGGTCTTCGGCATTAGCAGGACTTTTCTAGGCCTCATGGCCCCCGGTGACCCACAAGCCATTCCGTGGAAGGGGCTCTGAGATGGCAGGAGGCAGGGGCCCTGCTGGGAATCCTGGGCCCCCCTTCCCCCGGCGTCCTTGGGCCTTTAACCAGCGGTGCAACTGTTCAGGAAGGGGGGGTGGTGGCTGTTTCTGTGGTTTCGCTGGTGCTGCCTCTGGTTCCGCTTGGCACCTCCCTGGGGGCTTCCGCTCTGAATGGGCAAAGATTACCCAGCCACCTCGGTCTCTACCCAACACAAGGGCCAGAACTGACCGAGTGGTGTCCAAGTCCAAGTCTAGGCTGGCCCACCACATGTGGCCTGCCTGGAGAGGACCACTGAGTTGGCCAATCAGATTTGCTCCTTGGCACGTTAGACTCAGAATTCTGGCAGATGGGCAGGGAGGGGGATGCAGGGCCCTGGGGACTGCAACGCAGATCTGACACCGACCACCTGGAGTGAGCCAAGACTCCACAGGTGGGGCCCAGTCCCCGCAAGACCACCCTCACTTCAGACTCCAGCCGTGAGTCTGGGGGCCCCGAAGGCACATACACTTCTGACCAACTGGCTACAAATTTGGGGATTTCCCTCTCAGGTTTGATGATTCATTGGGAAGGCTCACAGAGCGCAGGACAGTGCTGCTTTTCCTTTTTTTTTTTTTTTTTTTTTTTTTTTTTGCTTTTTAGGGCCTCCCCTCCACCATATGAAAGTTCCCAGGCTAGGAGTCGCATCAGAGTTGTAGCTGCCAGCCTACACCATAGCCACGGCAACACTAGGATCCGAGCCGCATCTGCGACGTACACCGCAGCCTATGGCAATGCAGGATCCTTAACCCACTGAGTGAGACCAGGGATCAAACCCGCATCCTCACGGAACCTAGTCAGATTCATAACCCGCTGAGCCAGTGGGAACTCCTACAATTTTATTTGAGCAAAAGGACACATACAGATCTGAGCCGTGAAAGGGGAGATGCACAGGGCAGGGTCTGTGAGGGCTGTGTCACACTCCTGACACACCAGTGAACAATCACCAATCAGGAAGTCCATCCAAGCCCCGTGCCCAGAGTTTTTATTAGGCTTTTATTATGTAGGCACAGTTGGTTGAATCATTGGCCATGTGGTTGAACTCAATCTCCAGCCCTCTTCCCCTCCCCGAAGTCTGGGTACCATCATTTGGCTCAAAGCCACAACTTTTAACCCCATGGTTGGTCATCCTGGAACGGTCAGCCCCAGCCTGAGGTGTCTTGTTAGTGTAGACTCAGGTGGGGTTTGGGGGGCCCACCATGAATAAAACCCACACCCCCGTCACTGGGAAAATTCCAGGGACTTGGAGGAAGAAACAAAATCCGTTTCTTCATTACACAATGGCCACGTGGGTTCCATGCAAAGAGGTGAGTAAAGACCTGGCGTGGTCGGCAGAGAGGCGCACGGCACAGGGGCAGGGACGAGCCTGGGTTCTCCGTGTCTCCACGGCCTTCCTGTTCCCACAAACCCTGCTGCTCCTGGCTGCCTCTCCTTAGATTCCTGGAGGCTCCCGTGATCCTGGTGGTACCGCTCCCCTTGGCGGGTCCCCTGGAACGGGGCTCTCTCCTTGCTAACCTTGGCTAGAACCGCGCTCACCAACGTGATTGTCCAGTTTGAGCCCGCAGGCCTGTTCTGGAGCAGTGCGGTCCATGGGAAGACAGGCCCCCCTTCCGTGGGGCCCACAAAACAGATCCTCTGTGGACCCCCGTGTGCCCATCTCCAGGGCTGGTCTGCTCCTCTCTGGGATTCATGGGACAATAAAGGTCCACAGGCTGTCAGAGTGGGACGCAGCACCCAGGAGGCGCGTGGTGTGTGCACTGATGATTTGGGCACACGTCGAGGTGGGTCCAGCCTGTCCCCCAGGAACCACACTGGAGCCTCTGCCGGAGGGGCAGGTCCCTGAGGCCATCTCACCAACCTGCACCCACCAAGGCCACTGGCAGGTTTCTCTCTAGTGCCTCCCTCTGGCTTTCTGGAAGCAGCTGGGTCCTCAACCACTGGCTCTCCCGCCCCGGTGAGTTGCCGGGTAAGCGGCTCTGTGGGCGTCGTGTGCGTGTGAGAAGAATGCTGAAGTCAGATGGGACAGGGACCTGGGTTCTTGTCAGACTCAGACCCCAGGATCCCAGAATTCGTCCAAACTCCTGTGTGTGTCTTCAGATCCTTTTTAGACACAGGCAGGGCAGGAATAACAAGTCAGAGAGGGAGAAAGTGCCGTGAAGAGCGGTCCCATCATCCCATCTCCCACAGGATGTTCAAGGACCTTCTCAGACCTTCTCAGGCTTGAGTGCGCATCGCAGTCGCCTGGAAGCCCGTTACAACAGACCCAGAGTTTCCGACTCAGGAGATGTAAGGTGGGGCCCATTTCTAGCCAATTCCCCAGGGATGCTGGTGCAGCTGGTCCAGGGACTGCACTGGGAAGCACTGATTCAAGGGCATGAAGGAAGTTCTTGTCAACAAATGCAGTCTTGGGAGTTCCCGTCATGGCTCAGTGGTTAACGAATCCGACTAAGAACCATGAGGTTGCGGGTTCGATCCCTGGCCTTGCTCAGTGGGTTAAGGATCTGGCGTTGCCGTGAGCTGTGGTATAGGTTGCAGACGCGGCTTGGGTCCCGCGTTGCTGTGGCTGTGGCGAAGGCCGGCAGCTACAGCTGCTGTTAGACCCCCTAGCCTGGGAACCTCCATATGCCGCGGGTGCAGCCCTAGATAAAGGTAAAAAGACAAAAAAAAAAAAAATGCAGTCTTCCTCAGCGTCCCCCAAGGAAGCTTTCTTTGACCAGTTGCTCATTTGTCACCAGGGAGGAAGAGAACTTTAGAGTAGACATCAGGACACCTGGAAACCCCTTGAGTGATCTGAGGCAAGGCTCTTGGCTTTTCCCTCTATTTCCTCACCTATCAAATGGGTTAAGATCCAGCTCAGAATTCCCATCGTGGCTCAGCAGAAACGAATCCGACTAGGAATCATGAGGTTGTGGGTTCAGTCCCTGGCCTCGCTCAGTGGGTTAAGGATCCGGCATTGCCGTGAGCTGTGGTGTAGGTCGCAGATGCGGCTTGGATCCCACGTTGCTGTGGCTGTGGTGTAGGCCAGCAGCTGCAGCTCCAATTCGACCCCTAGCCTGGGAACCTCCATATGCCACAGATGTGGCCCTAAAAAGTAAAAACAAAAAAA
>PVHT021183705.1:11315284-11373788 GCA_004024745.2 Catagonus wagneri | reverse complement strand
TGTGCCAGGCTGGTCCTGGGTCCCTGGCTGCTCGGAGCCCCTGGTCCCTGGGATCCAGATGCTTTCCTGGAGCACAAGCCCCCCAACCCCTGCTCTGTCCCTCTCGTTCTCACTTCAGTCCTCAGCCTTCCAAGCATGAACACCTCCCTGGAAAACTGTAATAGCAGCAAGAATAGCAGCCAGTTTCTTCCCCCACAAGGACGGTTTTCTCCTGCCAGTTCTTTGGCGCGATCCTTTCATTCTTCTCTGAGGGCATCCACGGGAACAAAAGAAATGCCAATTTGTTTCTCAGTAGCTCAGCCTGTGATGAGCGCTTGGCCACACTTAAGACACGGTAGCTCTTGATTGCTTTGCTTCTTTCCCTAGCCTTGCGCTCCATCCATGCTAGGACCTGCCCTCCTGCTGACCACTCTCCCCCTCTGCCCTGCCACCCCCTTGTCCTGCTTCCGTCCACCCATCTGGGGGCACCTGCACGAGGCCATTCCTGTCCGCCGAGGGGGACCCTGGGGACTGGAGAGAGCAGAAATGATGGGTAAGCAGTTTCCTCTGGGAGGCTGCTTCCGGGGAGCACTGCATCTTCCTTTTGCCCACCTTTCTCCAGGTTCGGCCTGGACTCTTGCCCACCCCAGGAGAGGCACCTACCGCACTAGTCCTTTGGTGCCTTTGCCAGAGCCGTGGGTGAGTAGAGTTCAGCCTGGGTCCCCAAACCTGACATCTTGGCCTCTTCCCATCTCTGGCAGGAGCCCACCTGCCCGGCTTCCGGCCTGTATTGCTACTGTCCCTTTCTCGGCTGGAGCCCCCTTCCTCCTGGTGGCCCCCACCTGCCTGGCCACACCCCCAGCCATCTTGCTCAACTCTGCTTTTTTTTTTTGTCTTTTTGCCTTTTCTAGGGCCACACCTGTGGCATGTGGAGGTTCCCAGGCTACGGGTCTAATCGGAGCTGTAGCCGCCGGCCTACGCCACAACCACAGCAACGCGGGATCCGAGCTGCGCCTGCAACCTACACCGCAGCTCATGGCAATGCCGGATCCTTAACCCACTGAGAGAGGCCAGGGATCGAACCTGCAACCTCATGGTTCCTAGTCGGATTCGTTAACCACTGAGCCACAATGGGAACTCCTCAACTCTGCTCTTTCAAGCATGGAATGAGCTGGACGTCCAGGGAGGTAGCACTCTGTCCTCTTGGCCCTCTCATCCTCGCATATGGAAGGAAAACCGTGAGCAGCAGTGGGCTGATTGCTAAAGAAAATAAAGCCCAAGGATGCTGGAGAGAGAAAGTGGCTTCAAGTCAGTAAAGGCTGGAGAAGATACATGCTCCTGTTTGCATGTGTGGTTCACTCACTGGCCCCATTAATTCCTCTGCCCGAGCCTCAGGTTTCTCATCTGTGAAATGGGCTGGTACTACCGTAATAAGGACCAAATGTGTAACACCCAGCTCCATGCTAAGCCCACCGCAGACATGCATTTACCCAGTCAGTCAACCTAACAAAAGCTTGCAGCGTCTAGGCCAGTTGTGTTTGCCACCCTACCCTCTGGAAGAACATGGAGCAGGTCTGGGCTGAGCTGGAAGAGGGTCGTGGGCCAGACAAGGGGTCTGCGTCTCAAGGGCAGCCCTGGAGGGGACATTAGAATGGGGGGTGGGGCTCGAAGAAGGAGCAGGGCTGATGCTCTGGGGGTCAGAAGTCTGACCTGGCTCTCACTGGGTCACAGTGAGGATGTTGGCAGGGCTCCGTTCTTTCCGGGGCCCCAGGGGAGGATCTGTGTTCTTGCCTTGCTCAGTTTCTGGAAGCCGCCTGCATCCCTTGACTTGTGGCCCCTTCCTTCTTCAAGCCAGTGACAGCCGGTAGGTCTTTCTCGCTTCACGTCCCTCTGAACTGACTCTCCTGCCTCCACTCCAACAATGATGGCGTCTGTGGCTCCTTCGGGATCACCCAGGATAACATCCATATCAGTATCCTTAATTCCCATAACCTAACATATTCCCGGGTGCTAGGGATTAAGAGATACTGTGGGGGAGCTCTATTTTGCCTGTGTAGTCCCTGCCCTGTTCTGGGGGTTGAGGATATAAGAAGGAGGAGGAAGAGAGATGCCCCACGTGGGGCCGGGAAGTCTGCGCCCTTGGCCTGGGGCAGCCCCCACGTGGCTTTATGGTACCCCCTCCTCATAACTCCATCCTCTCTGTCACATCCTCCAGGGGCCTTGACTCACCTCCCCTGCCTCTCCCTCTTCTACCACTCTCGCCCCATTATTATCAAGTCTCCCCATAACCCAGCACTTCTCCCGAGTGTTGGTCATAGTGGTCATTAAGTAAGGCAGCATTTCTCCATTTCAGCACCATTGACACTCTGATCACACTGTTCTTTGTCTTGGGGGCTGTCCTGTGCATTTTACGATGTTTAGCCATCTCTCGCCTCTGCCTGCTAGAGGCTGGTAGCACCGTCATCCTGTTGTGACAGCCCAAAATGTCTCTAGATCCTGCCAAGTGTCCCCTGGAGGACAAATTACCCAGGAGTTGAGAACCACTGAAATAAAGCCTCTGGTGTTTGCCTTCCTTACTAGATGGGGGTACTTTCCAAGAGGAGGAAGCCCCAGGAGGGTCACACCCCATCCATCTTCCCTGCCACCGTGTCCCCAGCACCTGCCTAGGCTCAGCATTTAGCAGATGCTCAACATATATTGGTTGAAGGAGTTAATGAATTTGTGCTCATTTTCTTGATGAATAAATTAAGAAAATTTTAAAGTGTGTGTGTGTGTGTGTGTGTAAAATAGATTCCCGTTTCCATATCCTGGCTACCTAAAGAATTGCCTGGGGAACCTTTTAAGTAGCCACGTTCCTGAGTTCCCATCATAGAGTTGGGGTTCAGCCTGATGGGGTGCAGCCTGGTAGTCCATATGGTCAAAAGACTTCCCCAGTTCCTCAACAAGCTAAATGTAGACTTATCGTAGGACCCAGTAGTTGTGCCCCAGGCATATACTCAAACGAATTGAAAGCAGGGACTCCGCAGTTCAGAGCAGTAGCTTTCCCAGTAGCCAAAACAAAAGGTGGAAACAAAGTGTCCAACAGACAAATGGATAAAGGAAATGTACTCCACTGTGTATGCACAGTGGAGTATTATTCAGCCTTGAAAATGGAATGAAATCTGACAGGTGCTGCAGCATGGGTGGACCTTGAAGACATGCTGCTAAGTGAAACTAGCCAATCACAAAAGACCACGTACTGTATGATTTCGCTCCCAAGGTCCCTGTAGTTATCAAATCAGAGACACAGGAAGTAGAATGGTGGCTGCCAGGGGTAGAGGGGAGTGGGGAACTAGTGTTTTGTGAGTCCAGCGTTTCACTTTGGGATGATGAGAAGGTTCTGGAGATGGCTGGTAGTGATGGCTGCACAACAGTGTGAATATTCTTAATACCACCGAATTGTGTACCCACAAATGGTTCAAACGGTAAATTTTATGTGACATACGTTTCATCAGATCTGGGAATGAGCAGTGTAGGGATGAATGCGGTGGGGAGGTGCAGGCCAGCTGAGCTCCTGTGGCCCTTTTAGGCCTTGGAACCCGAGCTGATGGGATGGGAGCATCTGACTTGGCTGATTTCTCGGGAAGGTGGCCCTTCTCTGGAGGGGGCGCACCCACTAACCTCTAAAGCATGGAGGCCTCATGTCCTGCCCACAAGGCCAGCTGCTGCCAGCTCCAGCTGGTCCTTGCCATACAGGGTGCTGGCTGTAGGAGAAATCCCAAGTCTGGATGCCTATGTAAAACTGCCTAAGGTTTAAATCTTGACACCTGGTTCAGTAATAGACAAACAAGCAAACAAGCTACATGCGGGTCAGACAACAACTCTTCAGGGTTTGGGCACAGGGTGGCGTCTTTTCTCAGAGGCTTGAGCCTCGCTTGGAGAGCTCCATGTCCTGGCTGCTCTTCCCGGATTTTATTTCTGAGGTCTGGTGCCAGCTTTCTCTCTGATTCCCGAGAGTTTCCTTTGCTTTCAGCACACCCTAAAGGGTGCTTTGCAAACAGAAGGGCGAGCATCAGCGCCTAAGGTCTGATTCTGCTCAGGCTGGGTCTTGCCTCTGCCCTTGGTGAGCGGTGGGACCGTAGGTGGCTCGCTTCTTTCTTCCCCACGTCTCAGTTTCCTTATCTGTCAAGTGGGAATAGTCATAGTTCTGCCCAGGAGAGTTAGAGCGAGGAGTCGGAAGAGTGCCCGTGAGGGGCTTGGTCTGGTCAGGGCCAGTGGAAGGGCTGTGCCGTGTGACGTGCATTGGCCCCGCTGGAGCAGGAGCTCAGGTGGCGAGGGGCAGACCATGCACTGGCGAGTTATGCAACATCAGGTGTCTGTTTCTCCATCTGTGATGTGCCCAGTGATTTCCTCCTCCGAGAGTCATTCTGAGAATTAAATAAGGTAAAGCACTAATGTGTCTGGCCTCAGCCTGTGCCCAATACACGGTCATCCTGACCTTGGAGCCTGAGGCCTTCGACCTCCGCGGAGACTTGAGAGGAGGGAGCTGGGCCTGGCTAGCTGGGCTGAAGAACCAGAAAAGGACTGTGTCCTGGCCCTTGGCCATCAGCTCCCTCTCCAGCTCCCGTGCCACCAGGTGCGGTCCTGGTCCCATGCTCAGAGACCCACCCACTCGCTGTTGGGGAAGTAGCCCCAGCTCTCCAGGGCAGCTGGATGAGTTAGAAAACCTTTTTTATGGAGACCAGCTCTGTGGCAGCCCCGAACACACACTGGGCTGCAGTGGGCCCAGAACCTAGGTTCTCTGGGCGTCTCTGGGTTTGCTGGCTGAAGAGAGGGGCCTTGCCCTGCCCAGACCCCTCTGAGGATCAGAGGGTCAGAGACAGGGGACTACACACCCACCCGGATCGGGGCGCAGGTCCAGGGCGCAGAGGTCCCGCTCAAGATCTTGTGTCTCTTGTACTGGGCCCCAAGCTTTCCAGGTGCGTGGGGGTGTTGATCACATGGAGGAGGATGAAAGGCCCTTAAAAGTCCTGAGAGGAGGTTCCTGTCATGGCTCAGTGATAACGAACCCGACTAGTATCCATGAGGATGCGGGTTCGATCCTTGGCTTCACTCGGTGGGTTAAGGATCCGGCGTTACGGTGAGCTGTGGTGTAGGTCACAGACGAAGCTCAGATCCCACATTGCTGTGGCTGTGGTGCAGGCCCGCAGCTGCAGCTCCTATTGGACCTGGGCCCTGTAGCCCAGGAACCTCCGTATGTCGCGAGTATGCCCTAAGAATAAAAAATAAATAAATAAATAAAAAGTCCTGAGATGCTGGGGGCCCTGAAGGGCTCACCAAGTGAGCGTTGGTGAGTCACTGACCAGTAGAGTCTAAGGGCCACTCTGGGGGCAGGCGGGGCCGATGTTAGCATCTCAGGTTCTGGGGGGTCCTGGCCATGTGACTCAGAGGTACCTCCAGATCCAAGCTGCAAATAGTGGCGGGCTCAGGGACACAAAGGCCGGGGTCAGCGCGCCCTTGCTGTTTGCACATCCGTTTGAGCTGTGTGTTCTGACATCTGTGTCCACTGTCCCCGTCGAGGATGATGGGAACAGCCTGGGCATGCACCTCATTCAGCTCCGTGTGTCCACTGCATGTGGGCTTGTTCCGTGTGTGCTCATTGTTTTTGTATGTTTATCGTGTGTGCTCATTCATTGCACGGGTGTCCATTGTGTGTGCGTGTTCATTACCTGTGCATACGGGGTGTGGGAGGCCTGATGGGGTCCGTCAGGCTCCTAACCGCCTTGAGAAGCACGACCTCTGAGACCCTGGGGTTTGTGAGGAAGGAGAAGAAGGGGGTACTCAGAACAAGTGGAACTTGAAGTCCTTGTCCCCAACACCTGGCCTCCAGCTGGGGACGGGGACTCTCCCCAGGAAACAAGAGGACGAAATGAGGTTCACCCACTTGTGAATCCATTTCACCGGGTTTTCCCGAGCCGGCTGGCCTGGCCGCTGCCCGTGGAAGGTTGTGGGCCGGTCTGGGAGGATACCGGGCACCCAGCAGGGCTGCACAGCCGTGGGAGATGCCCAGGCAGCACAGGGTGCCCACTGTGGATGCTGGAAGGGGCTGCTGCTGCTGGAGGGGGGCGCCAGGCCCGGGGGGAGCCCGCGGGGAGCCCGCGGGAAGAGCACACAGCTTGCTGCCCCTGGGGCGGGGGTGGGTCTCAGCCTCCCAGCCTCCCAGCCTGGAAGCTGGTGCAGGGGCTCACTGGAAGGGGACATGGACTCTGGAGCCTGGGACGGAGGACACCAGCGTCAGCTCCCCATCTTTCTCCCTCATCTCTGCAGGGGGTGGAGGAAAGCGCAAAGGAAAAAGCAAGAAGTGGAAGGAGATCCTGAAGTTCCCTCACATCAGCCAGTGTGAAGAGCTCCGGAGAACCACAGGTAAGCCGTCCTGCCTCAGGGGCGCGCTGGGAGGGGCTGCGAGCGGCGCCGGGAGCCCGTTAACTGGCGAACCGTCTGTGTGGTGAGTCAAATACAAATCCATTAACGCAGCAAAGCGATGCCAGGTAGGCGCTCCAGGCCGACATCTGCTAATTGACGTAAAGATGCACAGGCAACATCCATCAAGTATTTGATGTGTGCAGGGCAGGATTGCCTCCATTACCCTTCGAGGCAAGCGCTGTTACTCTACTCCGCGTTTCAGCTGGGGCAACCGAGGCACAGAGAGGTTCTGTAACTGGCCCAAAGTTGCACAGCTCGTGGGAGGGCGGTGGAGGTGGGCCAGGCCCGGCGCTGAGCCCCCACTCAGCCTTCCAGCCTTCTGTGCTGGGCCCGTGGGTCCTGCCCTCAGGAAGCAGCCCCAGGCTTTGGCAGCCGATGGGGGCGTTGAGCTCTGGGCTCCCCTTTCCTCTTGCGGGGATATGGGTTCCCAGCGAGGGGCTGGCCCGCACGGGAGCACAGCCCTGTGCTCTTTATCCAGCACCCACATGGCCAGCTGCCTCAAGCAGCGGTGGGTGGGGGGGGTGTCTCCCGAGGGGCTGGCCCAGCCAAACGCAGCAAAGGCCGCCTGTTCCCGGCCCCGCTCAGGACACAGCTGTGGTGAGGAGCCTGGGGGGCTGGTGGGGGCCCTCTGTGCCCTGGGGTGGGGCCTGCCCCTTTGCTGCATGATGGTGTCTTATTTGCTGTTGACTGCTGGAGGTCACGGACATGCCAAATTCCCTTTTTTATACTCAGACCTGTTGAGCATGGACATAGGATGGCGCTGTTAGCCAGCACTGCAAGGGACTTCTGCCCCGGGTCCTGGCTGAACTGCGCTGTTCCTGCTACGAAGTGTGAGGTCACTGGTGGCCGTTCAGCTTTTCTGAGTGGCTTCTCCACGTGCCCTGGCCTCCCCCAGCTTCCCTGGCCAGGTGGGACTTACGTGCTGTCCCAGGCCTGCTCGGTCCTCGCCCCAGGTCCCACCTTCCAGATTCTTCGGTTGTGCCATGACGGCAGGTGACCACTGTTCGCTCTGTGCGCCCCACATGCTCAGCCTGGAGGAGGAGCTGCCTTAATTGGTGTTTCTGAGGGGAAGGGAAGCCAGGCGCACCCCATGAAGGCGGGTGTGAGCAGGGAAGAGGTGCCAAGCGACGGGGAGATGGCCTCAAACCCACTTTCCATCCTTCAGCCTCGGGTCGGGATCCCCATGGTGTTCTTGGGACTAAGGGTGGAGTTGGCCTAAGAGATCAGGTCCTCTGGGTCTAGGCAGACTTGGCATCAAAGCCCACCCTCTCCCCAGCCGCCTGACAGGCTGCTTCATCTTGCTGCGTCTCAGTTCCCTCAGCTGAAAACAGTGATCGTGAACCAGTCAAGTGAGACCATGTGTATAACGGGCCTCGCCGGAGCCTGGGACCGCTCTCCTTAGCACTCGACTTCCGTTCTGGAATGCACGAGGGCTCCCACTTGGCCAGGCCTCTTGTGTTGGGGGTGCCCACGTTCGCTCTTGGTCTGGAGGCAGAGTGGGAGAGAGGACGGGCTTTTCTCCCGGGGCTGGGAGAATGTCGGGGTGGGTTTTGCCACTGACAACTCACAACCGGCCTTCAGAGAGCGGAGAGGAGGGAAAGTTGCCCTGGGGTCTGGCTATGACCTTGCCGAGGCCGTTTTGTTCTTCGCGCCAACTTAGGCCTGGAGACAGTAGGGCCCGGGGATGGGGAGGGCTGGGAACCTCAGATGCTGTGGTCTCTGCACATCCCTGGGGAGCCAGACCCTCTTCTCCATCCTCTTCATCCGGGGAGAGCATGTTTACCTGCTTCCCAAGGCCTCTGCTGGATGCGGAGCCCAGCTTTTCCTCAGCAGGGCCCGGGAATGGCTCCAACTCAGTTTCAGAGCCCAAGGACTGCCCCTTTGTGAGGGCTGATTTTGAAGAGAGAGCTTGAAATAGGAGGAAAGGACCCTCCAAAGCAGGGGAGCTGCCTCAGGGCCAGGTCCACCCGGGAGGGGCCCTGCCTGGGGACCCCGTTTGCTCCTCAGCCTTTGGGTGAACTGCCTGCAGGTGGTGGTGCCAGGCGTGCTCTGCGGGCACAGCTAGGTCTAAAGGCCACTTCCTCAGAGAATTTAAATTAGCTTCCGGCCAGGGTCTTTCAAAACATCCTGTCCCCTTGGTCAGAGCACCCTGCACCCCGCACCAGCTATTATTGGATGTCTCTTTGCCACTCAAGTGTGAAAGTCTCTTCGGGAAGGATCTGTGTCCCCGGGGCCTGCTCACAGGAAGTGCGCAACAGATGAATGGGTGCAGGAGAGAATGAATGAAGCAGTGTGAGTGGGAGAACGCCGAACTTCTGCGGTGTTTGAAGTAAGTGGGAGAGCATTTAGAGTCATTCAAGGAGCATTCGTGTATCTGCCACCTGAATTAAAGAAATTTTAATATTTTGCTTTATTTGATTTTATATGTTTCTTAAAAATAGAAAACACAGGAGTTCCCACTGTGGCACACTGGTTTAAGGATCTGACCGCAGGAATTCCTGTTGTGGCTCAGCGGTAATGAAACCAACTGGTACTCCTGAGGCTGTGGGTTCAATCCCTGGCCTCAGTGTTAAGGATCTGGCATTGCTGTGAGCTGTGGTGTAGATCACAGACGTGGTTCGGATCCCGCGTTGCTGTGGCTGTGGTCTAGGCCGGCAGCTGTAGCTCCAATTAGACCCCTAGCCTGGGAACTTCCATATGCCAAGCGTGCAGCCCTAAAAAAAAAAAGAAAATGGGAAAGAAAAATAATCTGACTGCAGTGTCCCCGGTCTTTGCAGAGGTCCAGGTTCCGTCCCTGGCCTGGAAGCAGTGGGTTAAATGATCCGGCAGTGCTGCAGCTATGGCATAAGTTGCAGCTGCAGCAGGGATTCAGTCCCTGGCCGGGGAACTTCCATGTGCCATGGGTGCGGCCATAAAAGTAAGAAAGAAAGAAAGGGAAAGAATGCAGACATATGAAGCATAGAACTTCCTGTTCCAGACAAGATAGAGCAGATGCACTGATTCCTACCGCTCCCACCACCGACAGTCGAGAGCTCTGGACATCACCATATAAAACCAATATGAGAAGATTCTGAAAGCTGGAGAGAGAGGCAGATTGGCTGGGACCTCGGGTGTGAGGAATGACGGGCCAGTGAGTCCTGGGCTTTTCCTTTTCGCCTCCCTTATACGCCAGGGTCCAAGTGCGGGTGAAACTCACCGCCTGAAAGTGCCAATGGGTGCAAACAAAATAAATCAATAAAGGCCTGCTCCCCCTAGCCAGCGGCCTGGGAAAGGGGCAGCTGAGCCTAAGTGGCCCCTGGGGCACTGTCCCCGTCTCTGCCAGGTCACACCAGCAACGTGGATGCTGCTTCTCCTGCCTTTCTTCCCAGCCTGATTCCCGATTCAGAGCCCTGTCGAGTACTCCCACTCTAGCCCTGCCCTCCAGGGGGCCTCCGGGCATCGCCCCACAAGCGCCTCCAATGCCCCTCATCTTCCAGTTGGCCCGGTTCCACCCTCTTCACTTCCGGTTCAGGGGTTTGGGGGACCCCGGAGCGGAGGTTTCGCCTCTGCGCTTTTCTCCATCTGTGGGCCCCAACCCTCGGGCCCCATCCCCATCTGTCACTCCAGGTCCATAAACAGGCCTCTTGGCAGGGCCCACTCCCCTGGGAGGGTGTGAGAAACGTGCATGCTGGCGTGTGAAAATGAATTCCTCTGTTCTCCTAGAGGGCATTGAAAAGGCTCTGTGTGTGAGCACAGTTTGGGGAGAGGCGGGGGGAGGACAGGAAGGCCGCCATAAACCGAGGGGCTGCAGCTCGTGGCAGCGGCCCCGGCGTTGGGCCTTCTTGCCTGTTTACAGTCCGTCGCCCTGGTGTTTGCCCAGCCTCTGCTGGGGTCCTGCTGGAAGACTTACTCAAATAAGAATCTCATTTCTTTTCTAGACCAATACACAAACTAAACAGCGGCAAATGCCGCATTTGTTTTTCTTGTGGGGACATGAGCTCACTTTCTGAAGCTCTTTGGGAAGATGCCGTGGAGCAGGCTTTGGGCCAAGGTGACAAGGCCCTCTTGGGCCCAGAGGGCCGCGTGGGAAGGCTCTTGCTCAGAGGGGAGGATGGAGCCCACGGGGGCCCAGGGATGCAGCCCCCTCTGGATGGCCCAGAACAGTGGTCTGTTAGGGCCACGCGCTCTCGCCTGCCCTCAGCCCTGCCCCGCCAGCCGCAGCCATCTCCCCCAGCAGCCGGGGTGATTTTGAGAAATGAAAGCTGCAGCCCGTGGGTCCCCTGCTGAAATCACTGCGGTGTTCTCGCTCCCACCTGGAATAAAACAACCTTCCTACTGCGGCTTGTGAGCACTTTGGCCTTTGTGTGCAGCTTAGGGATCCCTTCTCAGAATAATGCTTTTGCATACATACAATAAAATACATAGAGTTCCAAAGGAAACCAGTTCTTTTCAGATAGTCATTAGATAGTTTTAAACTTCAGGGTATTGAAATAGATGGGCTTTTGTGTTAATACTGTAAATAATAAGGCCCAGCACCTGGTCTAATAGCTCCTGTGTTTCTGAATTAGTGATGCACGTAAGTGATGTTTCCAGATTCCTGGAACAATGGCAATTTGAATAGGTCTGCGATTTCTGTCATTGATGAGTCGCAGGCACTGCTAACATTACTGTGGGTTGTTATCAACCTTGGTCACTTGGGAAGTGCTCATTTCCAGTTAGAGGCTGGTGAAGAGAGAAATGACGTCTCTCTCCGTCCAAGTTCATGGACCCCCCAAATCCTATCCGTGGACCTCTTGGCATTGCGTTTCCTGCACTGCTCTGCAAGAGCCGGTGTCACGCCCTCCTCTTCCATTCCCTTTGCTGTGCTGGTTGCCTCTTTGTTCTTTGACGACCCCAAGCTTGTCTTTAGCCTGGAGCCTTTTGCACCTGCTGTTCCCTCTGCCTGGAATGCCCTCCCCTACACTTTCTCCAGGGGGCCTTTAGGTTTCAGCTCACCTCCATAGAGAAGCCTTCCCAACTAGCCTCTAGAAAGGAACTGTGGAATTGCTGTCTTTCACAGAGTGCTGTGTATTAATGTCCTTTACTGCAGTCGTCTTATGTTCAGTTGTTAACCTGTGCTTTTCTCCCCTTCCCCCCTCCCTCTCCCATACGGGACTGGATGTCCTCTGCCAATCGTGACTGTGTCTTGCGTGGCTCACCACTAGCACAGGGCCCAGCACACAGCAGGTGGTTCATTAAATATTGGGTGAGGGAAGGAAGGAACGAATGAAGTGCAATATTAGAAGTTAGGGCTCTGTATCCAACATTTGGGACCTGTGCTTGCTATACCCGAATTTAACCTTAGTCAGTGGTTTAAACCTCGAGTCCTAAAAGGTTAGACTTAGAGGGCACCGTAGAAAGCATCTGCTTTATGCTCCCCTCCCCCAGTCCTTACTAGACCAGTGAGGAAGCTTAGCACAGGTACAGGGCTGGGGTCATAGTCTCAAGTCCGCTCTGTGGGGAAGGCTTTGCAGCGGCTCCTGGCCCAGGCCAGTTTCCCCTGAGGCTGCAGGTTGAGTAATTCTCTCTGTGATGTTAGGTTACTACAGAATTCTCAGCTCAGGTGACTGGAGAGCTTCTTGTCCAAGCATCCGTTTCAGACCTGAGTCTGAATTTCAGAGCCTCTCCATCTTCAAGAGGAGAGGTGACTGACCCACCTGGGACAGTCCAGGCTGCTGGCCCTGAGCTACAGCTCTCCACTCCCCAGCGTCGTGTTGACTCATAAACATTTTTGACATCAGCCCCCAGCCAGTCCTCAAAGCGAAGAGACTCATTAGGCACTCGGACGGGTGGACGTTCTGTCTCTTCTAAGTCGGGATTGCATGGTTTATTTGCTTATTCACCAAGTACTTGTTGAGCACTTACGATATGCTACCCACTGGGGGAGCTCATTCATGGCTGAGCCCAGGACACTGGCAGAAATAAAGAGGTAATAACAAACTGAGAAGGTTCCATGATGGAGGGACAGGTTGCTGAGCTGGAGAAGGGTGTTGAGGGTCTTCCGTCCGTCAGGTGCTTTCCTGGAAGAAGTGACATTGTTCTGAGCATCCCTGGACATCTCTTTGTATGAGCTCCCTGGGGGCAAGGACCATGTCTTCTCCACCTTGGGGTTTCCATTGCTGGCACAGTGAGTGGATGGATGGGTGGATGATGGGTGGATAAAGTGACTGAATGGATGCTGCTCTCCTCCCCGGCCCGGAGGCCGTAACTGTGATTGGTAGCGATGACTATTAAGACAGAAATTCCTTGCCATGTATATCTACTTCCAGTGTGAGGTCCAGACTTGAGTAACTGATTTTAGACAGTCCTGGCAGAGAGCAGACAGACCATGGAGGAGGAAGCGTTCTCTAATACCTTCTTAATGAAACATCAAATAATGGCATTAGTTAAGTAAGCTAATTATAAGATAATTAGAGGGCCCAAATCAAAGACTTTCTCATAATGTCCAAAACTTGCAAGGCTGGAACGTCATTGTGAAGATAAAAGATTGTTGAGGTCTGCAAATGTTTCTCCGTGACGCAGAAAGTTCTGTTGGGCAAAAAATGTGGCATTTTTATTTATTTAGCTCAGGCTCATTGCGCACTTTATTCTTTCATTTAAAAAAAAAAAAGTATGAGGGGGCTTGAGTGAAAGAGTTGATTATTCCACTGTCTGGCAATATTTCTGTAGGAACTGTCCAAAAGCTATATAATAAATCAAGGCCCCGTCCCCACTTCCAGGCGGGGCTGATGTTTACGAGGAGGCCGTTCACAGAACATGGCTGCTGCTGTGCCCTGTTCCCTTACAGACAGACATGGGACAGGAGAGGTTTCGTCTGCCTTGTGGGAAAGCCTCTAGCCAAAGTCTTAACTCTTTCCAGGAGCAGAAGCCCTAGGCTGTGGGGATTCCTAGAAGAAAATGTAGACTTTTAACCTTAAAGACAAAAAACCAAATACTGTGCTAATGTGAAGACTGCCTTGAACTAGCTTAGCCCTTGGCTGTTCACTCAGCATTGTTCATGGTCTTTAAACAAGAAATCAGCCTGCAGATATGTGTCAAGCCCCTACCGTGTGCTGGGCATTGTCGCAGGCACAGGAGCTGTACCACTGGCCACAGAAGCAGTGCAGTCTTGGGAAGGACATTGGTCACTGGCATTAAGGACCAATGGGGGCTCTGCTGCTCCCAAATGTGTGACACTGGGCAAGTTGCTTAAATTCTCTAGGTTGCAGTTTTGTTGTCTAGAAAATGTGAGACACTAATACCAACCTGGTAGAGCTGCTGGGAGGGCCAGCAGAGTGCCTGGCACTCGCCATCATTGTCTTCGGCGTCGCCGTGGTGCTAGCGGGGTAGGGCAAAGGTTGAAGGCCCTTGGGGCGGGCCTTAGAGTTTCCCAGAGAAGCTGAATTGGCTACAAATGAAGAGTGGGCTGGCTGCTTCTGCGCTGACATCACGTGCGTCCAGTGCCCCAGGGACCTCTGCCCTTGGGACATTCAAAACCCTACCTCCAGCCTCCCCTTCATGCAGGGCACCCTGATTCCTGCAGCCTCGGCCCCAGAGCACACTCAGAGAAGCCGATGGTGTCACACTGTGTCCTGCCTCCTGGCCTGATAGGTTTCTTTGCAAGGACATATGGATGTTCTGGAAGGTTGTACCCCAGAGTCCTAACCAGGGTTACCCCTGGGGAAGGCATAGAGGTCAGAGGGGACTTAAGCTTTATCTGTAAGGTGATTTTTCTTTTGAAGAGGAGCCTGAACTGATGAGTTATTTGTGTAATTAAAAGTTGAACAAATAAAGACCAGGTCTGCTGCCTGTTCCACAGTGGGGCAGTGGGGATGGTGATGCCATTTCCGTCTTTCCCGGTAGATTTTGTGTCCCCCAGCAAATCCCTGGGCTCTGGGAGGATGGGCTGAGTCTCGCTATTTTGCACATTCTGCAGGTCTGTGGCCAAGGAGCTACTGCCCACTTCTTCTGGGATGCTGGCAGGCAGGGCCCAACTTGCCTCCTTTAGCAGGTGCAGTCCCAGGGCCTTCGATCCTACAAGGGTTTGGAGAAGAGCCAGGTCTATATCAGCTCAATCCGACCCTGGACCCTGTCCCTGGGGTCTCTGGCATCCTCGTGGGCTGCTTAGCTCTGTCCTGTGACTGGCGGTGTCACCCTCATGCAGCCCACAGTCTCCTCCCCGCACTTTGTCGATGTTCCCTGAGTGGAACGGGTGGCCTGGGTCCTTTCCCAAAGATGTGACAGGGCTGTGTTGCACACAGCCTCCCTTTCTGCTCGCTAATGCTTAAGGGCTACAGATCCCTTGGCAGTGCCAGGCATGTGTCAGGGTATGGAGTCCTGGCTCCGGGGACAAGTCTGCATGACCCGGTCCCCTTTAGGCCTGCCAGGCTGGCACGCAAGCTCTTGATTTCGTCGTCAGGGAAACCAAGTCTTTCTTTAGACGTCATTCCTGTCCTTGGGGTGATAAGGGCGCGTCACATCTGTCGTTCTGCCACTTGTCATGCTCTGATAAGGCACAGCATCTGTTTGTCCTTGGAGGGCAAGATAAATTTAGATGTGGTGGATTTAGAACATCAAGTGACCTGTTTGCACTTAGGAGCTGTAGCTCTTAGGATGGAGAGGGCAGGGCCTGGCTGGTCCCACAGTTTGATGGGCATTAGTCTCCTCACCTCCACCAAGACTGGCAGCCACTTGAAGTCAAGGGCTGGATCCTCGGTGCACAGCCCAAGCTTGGCTGCAGGCAGGATGCTCAGGCATCCTGGTTGGTGGGTTTTCAGGTTTGGAGCTTCTTAGAATGGAGCATGCTAGGGATTTTGCAGATGATCTGAAATTGTGACTTTTCAAAGGCTACACTGCAGGGGGCATGAGCGATCCGGAGCTGGCTTCTCCTAATCAGGGTTTCTTTTTACCTCTTCTATTTGGGCTTCTGCATAAGACTTTATTCCATAGTTAAAACCAAGTTTGAAACTCGCTGCTCTAAGTCAGGTCTTCCATTTTTCAGATAAGTAAACTGAGTCCCAGAGAGACAAGTGACTTGTGAAGGTCTCTCTGTGACCTGACTCCAGGGCAGGCACTTTCCCTCACTGTCTTAGTTGGCTCAGGCTACCATAGGAAAATGCCACAGACTGGAGGGCTTACACAACAGAAGTTTATTGTCTCACTGTTCTGGAGGCTGGCAGTCCAAGATCAAGGTGTCGGCAGTATTATTTCCCTCTGTGCGCCCTGAGGGAGAATCAGCTCCAGGCTTTCCTCCTAGCTTCTCATGGTTGCAATTTTCAGCGTTCCTAGGCTTGTAGAAGCAGCACCGTAATCCCGTCTTCATGTTCACGTGGCCTTCTCGTGTGTGTGTGTGTGTGTGTGTGTGTGTGTGTGTGTCTGCGTCTATCCACATCTCCCTCTTTATAAGGACACCAGTTATATTGGTATGACATTGGATTAGGGTTCACCCTAATGACCTCATTTTAACTTGATTATCTCTGTAAAGACCCTATATTCAAATAAGACCACAATCTGAAATACTAGGGCTTAGGACTCCAGCATATCTTTTTGGGGCTTGCAATCCAACCCTTGATCCCACCTTCTTATATGCTTTGTGGCGTTCAAGTTCGAGGGGCCAGAGGATCCCAAATCCTACCAAGGCTGAGGGTGGACCCTTCCTTCCTTCCCGACTCTGGCTCTGGGTTAACCCCTTCAGGCCCAGGCTGGCTGCTTCCCCTCAGGTCACAGGAATGTCAACAGGAGGATTAGCTGCTTTTCAAACCATGCTGCATGGTGCTTTTTTCTCCCTCTTTTTATTGTTGCTGTTATTGCCCAAGTAATTCTAGTTGGCAAATTGCTTTGCTAAAAAACATAGGAAAACATTCATGGAAGGCCACCCATCATTTTGCCACTAAGCTATAGCCACAGTTAACACTTTCATGTAATTCCTTCTAGCTTCCCCCCTCTTCCCGCCCCGTGCACATACCAAGGTTTTGTCTCTTAACTTTTTCCTTAATATAATTTCAAAAATATTTTCCCATGTCAGTAAAAACCTCCAGAAACATGATTTATGTTTTTCCATTTGACGCATGTTCATTGAGTGTCAGGCATTGGCAATACATCAGTGAACAAAACACAAAATTCCTGTTCTCAGGGGCTGTCCGGAGGGTGAGTGCCAGTGGACAGTGGGAAACTAGCCTAGTGCCCTCCTCCCAGCACTGGCCCAGGTCCCCAGTCTGTCCCCGTCCATGGCTTATTTATTTCCTAAGGGCAGATTCTTCCTTTAAGTTATCTTGAAATTGTCAGAACATTATAAAGTAATGATAATAAAAAAAATAAAAAATAAAACAATTACTTAGCTCAAAGAGTAAAAGAGCTGCCAGTAACAGGCAATTTCTGTGATCTCTGCGTTAATTGCCTACTCTGGTACATGCAGATGAATTCAGATAAATAATAAAACTGTAGAAATAAGTTATTATGGTGTTTTTATATCTTCTCATGGTAAACTTGTCCATAGCCGTGAGCTACTTGTGCCTATAAAAGGTTTTATTTCATTAAATGATTTCTACCTCAAATATTTGTGTCTCCTGCGTTGGCTGTTGCTGACCTTATCATTCGTGATCTCAGGGACAGAACATTGATTAAAAAATAACAGTTTTTAGAAAAAAAAATGTATCTTGAAAATAAGCCCTCGCCCATTAACCTAGCATGAACCTGAGTTTTAAAGCCTTCCTGGGAGTTCCCATCATGGCACAGTGGAAATGAATCCGACTAGGAACCATGAGGTTGCGGGTTCGATCCCTGGCCTCACTCAGTGGGTTAAGGATCCGGTGTTGCCGGGAGCTGTGGTGTAGGTCGCAGAAGCGACTCGGATCCCGCATTCCTGTGGCTGTGGCGTAGGCTGGCGGCTGTAGCTCCAATTCGACCCCTAGCCTGGGAACCTCCATATGCTGCGGGTGCAGCCCTAACAAAAAAAATAAATAAAGCTTTCCTGTATACCCAGTGTCTATAGTGCACTTGCAGGTTTTTTGCTTTCTGTACTTCACAGTGACATTGAGATCTCTGGCTTAGAGGCAAGAAAGCCCACATGGCCTTTTTGACGGCAGACACATTCAGCTAAACCCAAGTAGCCTGTGCCGTGGCCTCTGTCTCCTTGGCTTCCTCTGGAATGTTCCATTTCCAGTGCGCTGTTGCATCTGCAGACACCATTGACCTGAAATGTGCTGCTGATGGACAAAGCCAGTGAGGTTTGGCCAGCACCTTGGCCCCACTTGTCACCCCTGATTCCCTGCAGTCACAGGCATGAGAAGGGCTTTTCTGTCCATTTTGAAGCCTGCTGCTGGAAACGGGAAAAACAACCCGTGGTTAATGCAGCAACGGGGACCTCAAACCAGCACAAGAGGCCAGGTGACCCGCAGCAGTCTGAGCATGACAGGGTTCCGCCCCGTAAAGAGACACTAGAACAACACTCCTGATGGTCTCTGGCCAGGCTCTGTTTACGGAATTTATTTCCCAGGCTCTGTCTGTTCAGCAACACCTTGGCAACATCACCCTGGTGTCTACCTCAGCGCGTTAAACACCCCTTGTTCTGAGTACCCCAGAGCTAGCACCCAAGAGAGAGTGAGGAGAAAAAAAATGTGAGTGGAGGGATATTTGGGGCCAATATAAACTTTCAACCTAAAACAACAACAACAACAACAAAAATGTATCCTCTAAAGAGCTCCTGTGGGCACGAGCTGACTTCTAGCTGCAGTCCCTTCCAGCCAGTGTTAGCAAGGAAAACGCGAAACGAGAAACATGCAAAGCAAATGCTGCATTTTGTTTGTTCAGGATTTGTTTGTTGCATGATTGCACTGTCTTTGCATCGTGTTTAAAAGTTATTAATTTTTTATAGTCACACCTGTGGCATATGGAGGTTCCCAGGTTAGGGGTTGAATCAGAGCTGGAGCTGCCAGCCTACACCACAGCCACAGCAACACCAGACCTTTAACCCACTGAGTGAGGCCAGGGATTGACCCTGCATCCTCACAGAGACAATGTTGGGTCCTTAATCTGCTGAGCCACAATGGGAACTCCAAAAATTATTTTTTAGTTCTTATACTCTTTACAAAAGTAAAGAGTGTAATATAAACCCATTGATGAAATTCCCAAAATGTAATCAAAAAAGAGGAGAATAGTAATTGCCAACAAAGAGTTCCCTGGTGACTCAATGGGTTTTGAATCCAGCATTGTCACTGCCGTGGCTCTGGTCACTGCTGTGGTGTGGGTTTGATTCCTGGCCCTGGGACTTCTGCATGCCCTGGGCATGGCCAAAAAAATTCCCAGTGAAATAACCGCTGTTAACATTTTGGTCTATGGCCCTTTCATAGTTTGTTCTGCTTAGAGAGAAAGAATTGCACCGGCTGTCTTTTGTTTTCCTGCTCAGAAGTCAGGTACCATTTGAAAGTGAGATATATGCTTGTAGAATCCCCCTGGACCGGGAGGCCAGGGACCCAGGTTCCTGTGCTACTCCCTTGATTCTGTGGCCTTGGGAAAGTCACTTCACCTCAGTTTGCCCATCTTTAAAATGGGAATCTGGCCATCTCTCTGATCTCTGGATGATCAAGTGGCCAGTGGAGTTACTGGTAGGAAGCGCTTTACAGCGAGCTCTACGGATTGTTGCTAGCCGGTTTCAACTTGGTCAAGTGACCCTTTCTTCTAGAGCCAGTCCTGTCTCTGATCTTGATGACCATCACCACCCCCACTCTGGCTGCCCAGAGACCTGGGAGCCCCTGTGCCCTCCGCCCTGCCCCCCCACCCTGTCCAGTGCACAGAGCCTAGCCTGTGACTAGCCCATCCCATTTCTCGGGGCAGCCCCTCGCTACCCCTCCCCACTGGTCTCCTTCCTGGCCACCGCCCTCTCCTGCCTGAATTCCTGAATTCCTGTGTTGCTCCCAACTCCCTCCAGGCTCCTGTGTTTCCTACCAAGCTCCACGCAGCAGCCGGGAGGCTCTCACTAAAACATCCATCTGGTCACGGCTCCACCTGCTGCTTCTGTATCTTTCCATTGTTGTCAGGACAGAGCCCAGAGGTCTCATCAGAGCTGCCTGCGCCGCCCTCCCTACCTGTGCCCCCACTCAGCCTTCCCTCCGGTTTCCTCCCCGCTCCAGGCCTTGGCCCACAAACTTCCCTAACTCTGCCTGGCAGTTGACTCCACGTGTTTTACACCTTGCAGGCTGCTTCTTTCAGGAAGCTTTCCCTGGTGACCTCCCCTGTCTGGGTCCGGTCCTCATCCATGTGGCAGTCTGATGACTGACCTCCACCTGACCTTGGGGTAGAGCGTGGATCTGCCTGGCACTGTTTCCCCAGCACCCAACATGAGTGCCTACCCTGCACCAGGCCCTTTTAGAATCTTGCTTTTCTTTCCTTGTTTAGACGTTTTTGCCTTCATCGTCCCAGATCCTAGAATGATTACTGATGGGTCTGACTTTTCTTATGAGCTCTTTTAAAAGGCTCTGGAAATGGCGGTAGTGAATGGCCTTCACCTTTTTGGTTCTGAGGTAGTCGCTTCGATCAGAAATGGTTCAGAGATGTCCAGTTTTACTTCCCAATGGTTCAGGAAAGAGATATCCAGTTTCTTTCCTTTTCTGGGCCCCCAACTGACCCAAGGGGCAGCGTGGGAGAGCTGGAGGGAGGGGTGTGTACTGCCAGTGCCACTGTCACGCCAGCCCCCTCTTGCTGGTGGGCAGAGGTGGGCGCAGAGGTGATACCGCTCCAGGCCTTTGGCTGAGCCCAGCTTGAGGCAGGGCGTGGTGCTGAGAAGGGCTTTGCTGAAAGATGCCATCGTCAGGCTTGGGTGTCAGCAACACTGGGGCTGCCCAGCAGCTGTAGGCACTGTGCTGATGCCTCAGGCAGGTCAGCTGGGGTAAAGCTACTGAGGGGATGACCCAGCTCCGTCAGTTTGGGTTGGAGATAGTGGTGAAGGGCGCGGGGGACATCAGAGAGACCTGGGTGTGAGCCAGGCTCTGTTCCTGACTATGACTTTGGACAAGCGATTCAGCTCCCCTGATCCTCGGTCTCTCCGTCTGCTGAAGGGGAAGAGGAACGTAGGGGGATTACACGGAGACCTGCTCGGGGAGGACTCTGCGCAGGGCCTGGCTCACAGCGAGTGCTCGCAGGCTGCTGATCCGTCTCCTTCCTCTTCATTATCACTGTTGTCAACAGTCCCGTTCGGTTCAGAGCTTTGTTTCTTGGTTTCCCGGCTGGTGGTTGCCAGGTCCTGCTAGGCTTAAGTTTATCTGTTCATTCACTCGTTCATTCATCTGTTAAGTCCTTCCTCTGTGCCAGGGATCCGGGGACCTGCCAGGTGGTGGGGAACTGCTTTCTGGAGTCGCTCTTGGCAGCCTGGGCTGGGCCAGGTATTTCCTTTATATAACCTGAATAGAACCCTTTTCCCACAGCCCTCAAATCTCTACAGACAGGTTTTAGATGGTTACCCCGCTTCCACCTACACCCCTTTCCTAAAAGGCCATCCCATCCATCCCTCTGCCTCCAGACAGGAGGGGCCTCAGCCAACTTAGATGCTTAGGGCGATAGTCCTACTGCTTGGCTTTCACTCTGGGCAAGGCCCAGCACAGAGTCCCGAGCTGTTCCTAGTTGGGGAGACAGGGCCGAAGGCACACACGTGGTACCAGGGACAGCCACGTGACTGCGGGCAGCTGTCAAATGTCCGTCTACAATACCAAGTGCCGGGGAGGTGGGGGAGGTGGACAGAGACATCTGTGTGGGACGAGAAGTTTCCAGCTGAGTTGATGGGAGAAAGGGAAGACTTTTGGGGTCAGCAGGTTCAGCTTCATCAGCATCATTCAGGCAGCAAGCATTTCCTGGGCACTTAGCAGGGCCAGGCATCAGGCCAGGCTGCTTGCCTTGCAGACACATGCTTACTGAACCGTTACAAAACCCGTGGGCCAGGTGCCATGTTCCCCACCCTGTTTTATGGATGAAGATGCAGAGATTGAGAGAGATTAGTGGATTGCTCAAAGGTGCAGAGCTCTGGAAGAAGCAGAGCCCAGGTTCAAACCCAGGCCTGGGTCAAGGTCCTGCTGGCTGTGAGTTCCTCCGTGTTTGGCCATGGTTTTCCCATGGGGGTGGGACAACTTGGGGCACATTTGGCAGGTGATGGTGCATTGCTTTGGGGAACTTCGTGCAGAGAAGTTGTGAGGGAGAAGGGTTAAGAAAGGCTGGGTCAGGCCAGTGACACCATCCATGCCTCCAGCTGGAAGGGTTGGGTCTTTGTCCTGTAGGTGGTAGGGAGTCACTGACGGCCCATCTCCATTCTCAGGCTCAGAGCAGAGAGCACAGAGAGGTTATGGCTGGAGCAGGCTGGGCTTCCTGGGTGATAGGAGATGCATTCACTTCTCCAGATATTTGTCCTTTACCTACTGTGCACCAGGGAGAAATGATACGGTGTTTCTCCAGTACCCAGCCCGGAACCTGGGCTGTACCAGAAATGGCCTCTGCTGTGATGATAGTGTTCCATGGTTCAGGCGATGCCGCAGGAAGCAGGAGTGGCTGGAGCTTGTCTTACCTGCAGCATCAGGCTGGGAGCAGGTTTCTCTTTGTGACGCTTGGTCACAGGATGACTGTCATGTCACCTGTGAGGTCTGCGGGCTGGCAGCTGTTCCCGCTGCCCACCTGTCTCTGCCTCCTCCTTTCACGGGTGATTTCTCGCTCTCCTGCTGGCTGTCATCTCTCCCTCCTCCCCCTGCAGGGCCTTTTAGAAGGTGGCAGATGGGCACGATTGTCACCCTGGCCATCTCTGCCTGAGGTGTACTTGCCTGGGCTCCTGCTGGGAGGTCACCTCAGGCTCGTTCCAGGTGGGGGGGCTTGCAGACCTGAGCTGACAGGGGTCAGATGCTGGGTATGGGGTGCAGAGGGAGCTCTACGCCCCGACAGTCCTCGGGGCTCCTCCTCTGGCCGGCCAGCCATCAGCTTCATTCTCTTGGGACTTTTGCCACCCTCTGTCCTGTTTGGCTTAAACATGGAAGGAATAGTTCTTAGCTTGCTTGTTTGCTGCTGTGTTAACGTCCCACCCATCACCAACCTGCACCACTCCTGGATTCCCGTTTCCTGCGATGGCTTTACCAGGTAGAAACCTCGGCGTTTCTGGCCCCAGGTGGGTGGGTCTGTCCCTCCTCTCCACCCTACTGCCTTGACGTGCGACGCCCCGCTCGGACCAGTGCGAGGAGCCTTTTCATTGGTCCTGTATTTCTGGCTTCTTTTTCCTTCCTGCCCATCCAATCTTTCCTTCCTGTTTGCTATTCTTAGTACTCAGAAGCTTTTTGTCTTTTCTGAAGACATCAAAATTGAGACTCCTAGCAGATGTAAGTGGCCTATCCATTGCCCGTGGGACAAAGTCCAAACCACACAGCCCAGGACGCAGGGCCTCTTGCCTGTTCTGTGCTCTGTCCCTCCCAAACTGGTCTCTGCCTTGCTATGTGAAGCCCCCCAGAGTGGTCCTCTCCCCAGACTTTCCAGCCCTGGAAACCTTCAGCCTTCTCATGCCCTTGGGTAAACCTTTACCAGGATGGTGGTTAACAGCTTGAGCTCTCAAGTCAAACTCCTGCTCTTCTCTTTAGGAGCTGTGTTACTTGGAGCAGTTTGCGTGACCTCTCTGAGCTGCATAGACAGGACAAAAAGGATAATGATGCTGATAGATATCACTGATCAGGTTGTTATGTGCCAGGTACGATGCCTCACACTTTGTGTGACAGTTTTATGTCGACCTCATCACCCTAAGAGGGAGACATTATTTTTAGGCTCATTTGGCAAATTGGAGTTGGTGGCAGCGAAGCCCTTTGCCCAAGGTCACACATCACTAAGAGGCAGAGCCAGACTCGGGTCCTGTCTGAACGCTAGGCCTCGCCCGCAGGTATGGGGACCACAGCACGCCCTTTTCAGTGTTGCCAGGGAGTTTAAACACAGCTGCACATTTAAAAGTCCCCGCCCAGTGCTGAGCCCACAGGGGAGCGCGATAAACCGGGTTTCTTTCTGCTTCTAGGACTTTGCTCAGGCTGCATCCTCCATCGCCCTCTCTGCCTGGGTAGGTGCTGCCTCCAACGTCAGCAGACCCAGCCCCAAATAACAACCCACCCACCCCCTTGGGGAACAGTCAGGCTTTGGGTGTCTGTTTTCCTCCACATTATATGATGCGCTTGCCACCTTTGCAAGCACCCAGTCACTCCCCTGTCCTCACTGCTCCGTGGTCTCCTGAGTTTGGGCATTGGCTTCGGTTGGTTCCTGACCATGACTTCCTGGGTCAGATGTATCATTTTTCTGGGACAGGAAGGCGAAAGCCCCATGGGGCTGGGTTTGCAGAGGGTGAACCTTGTCTTGCTGGAGCTGGCTCCCCATTTGTGGGCCACTGCAGTCCAGCCTCGGGCCTGTCCATGGAGCCTGGCAGTGCCAGCTGCTCCAGCCTGGGAATGGCCTGAGGTCTCTGTGATGTGCGGGCTGGAGCTGCAAGGCGGGGCGCTTCCGCCAGCTGAAATGCCACCTGGCTGACCATCAGAAAGCCGTCAAAGAGGGCTGGCCGGCTCGGGGGCCCTGCCAGGAAAACTCCCGGGCGCTGGGGGTTCTCCCTGCTCACCTGACTTCCAGGCCGAGGCACTGGAGAACCAGGTCACCAGAGTGATCTGGCCTCTCCTGTTATTTTCTCTTCAGAACAGTCTCCTCCGAGGGCAGAGCTGGCTTGGCCCCCTCCCCGGCTGGCACAGGGGACACGGGCCGGAATCTTCTCCCGGGAATGGAAGGCAGGCCGTCCTGTGGAGACTGAACCGATTTGCGGTCTGTTCGCCTCAGCTCCCCGCCTCAGCAGCAGGAGGCAGTTAGCGTTTCCGGGGACCCTTTCACTTCCGTTGTCCATGCAGCCCTGAAGGCTGAGGTACAGCTGGCACCCGGCTCATAGACCGGGCTTGTGCTCTCAGTTGCCCTCCAGCTTTTTGGAAGAGTCTGCTGGGGTTCGCTCTGGTTGAGGGCATTGTCCTCAGCCTGGCATTGGTGACCTGGCACCAGTGTGTCCATCACCAGACCGTGTGCCCCGAAGGCCTGCCACAGGTAGCAGGTGGAGTGACAGCCCTGGAGACAACACCTGCAAGGGAACGCCGTGGAGAATGTTCTGGGCGGGAGCTAGAAGTTCCAAATTCTGCTTGTTCCCATGTACCAGCCCTGTGCCCTAAGCGAGTCACCTCTCTCCCCAAGCCTCGGCTTTGGCTTCGTTATCAGCCCACAGGCTTTACTTTTGGAGAGCAGCTTTAGTCTGGCGGGAGGGTTGACAGGAACACACAGAGAGTTCCCACGGGGCCCCTCTCCGAGCCTGTTTTCTTGCTTGTCAAGGTGGGACCCCCGCCTTGTTCTTACTGTGCTGGGGGGTTGTCCAGAAATCGCCTTCTTCACCCTTATTTTATGGATGACATGACCGAGGCTCAGAGACAAGGGGATGGAAGAGCTGCTGCTGCTTCTGCCTCCTGCTGAGCGGGACCCTCGGGGTGTAAGTCCTTCTGGGGGGGGTGGGGGGGTGAGGGAGCACCCCCGGGAGCAACTCTGACCTCTGCCACCTTGGTGTGCAGCAGGGAGTGAAGCTCGGCGCATCCCAGCGGCCACTGAGCTCACAGTCCCTCCCGAGGCTGCTTCATTCCTTTGTTCAGAGAGCCCTTGGGTATGGACCAGGTGCGGCGCCGGTGCCAGGAGCTGGAGATCCAAGTTCCAGTTTGATTTTCACACTGATGGTTTCCTCTTGGAAATCAGAGCTGGGGACCTCAGTGCCAAGTGGGGACACTGAAGCCCCACAGAGGGGCAGGCTGCAGGCTGAGGATGGTGGGGAGCGGGGAGAGACCTGGGTCTGCTGGCTGGGGGCTGGGCCCTGTGGGCCTGGGAGGTGCCCTGTTGGAGGAGCCTGGAAGGCCCCAGCAGCGGCATCTTGTGTGGGGAGGTGGGGGAGAAGCCGGGGAGGAGCAATTCTGGGCCTGAGGTGACACGGGACCCTTTCCTGGTCCCTGACCTCCTCACATCCTGCCTTAGAGCTGAGTGGTCACCTGCCTGGCAGGTAGTGTGGCTGCCACTCTCAGAAGCTGCCTCCAAATTAGGGACGGGCTGGAGGTCCCATTGTGGCCCAGCAGAAATGAATCCAACTAGGAACCATGAGGTTGCGGGTTTGATCCCTGGCCTTGCTCAGTGGGTTAAGGATCTGGCATTGCACTGAGCTGTGGTGTAGGTCACAGACGCGGCTCGGATCTGGCGTTGCTGCAGTTGTGGCGTGGGTCGGCGGCTGAAGCTCCGATTGGACCCCTAGGCTGGGAACCTCCATGTGCCACAGGTGTGGTCCTAAAAAGCGAAAATAAAATAATGAAGTAAAATAAATAAAAATAAACAAATTAGTGATGGGCTTTGCTCCTAGGCTCCTGACGCTGCCCTGGAGACAGGGACAGCTTGACTGGCAGAGAGGGCAGCAAGCCTGTACCCACAGGGGCAGCCAGGCAGTGCCAGGTGGCACTGTCCCTGTTCCCTTCTGTTCCAGTGTCCACCTTTCCCTCCCATGGCAGGGCAGAGTGGTCCCCGCGGGTGAGCTCTTCTCTCAACCCCACCACCCTGTCGGTCTGCCCCCGACTCACCCCTCAAGACAGGGGCTGTATCTCAGTTCCCTGGGCTCCCTGTATGTGTCACAGTGCCTGCACCCTGTAGGTGCTTGGTGTTTGATTAACGAGGATTGCTGAGGCCTGGTTTCAGCTTTTGCTCCTCTACCACCCACCCACCTGTGTCCCTCTTTGTTCAAACTTATGGGAGGCCCACAGCCAAGTTTTGCGCTGCAAGCCTAGCTCTTCTTTGCCAGATGTCCTAGAGGGAGCTGGTTTTCTTCTTCCCTCCCTCTCTGCTGATTATTTCCTGTTCTTTGTCTTTCATTGAACAATGGAACATGTGCTTTTATTGGAAAATGCTGTGGATCTTTTTGAGAAGTAAGCAAGCAGTGACTATACCAGTTCACTAGAAATGCACAGGAGCAAAGGGCCGCCACCCTACCTGGAAGCAGGTGTGCCCTCCTCCTCTTTGGAGAGCAGGCACATTAGCACCTGCCCTGCAGACTTCGAGGAATGTATGAGCAGAATGTACTTTGACAGGCCAGAGTGCTGGGCAGTGCCAAGCCAGTGCCTGCCCTGGGGCGCTAGAAGATGGGGCCACTCAGGCAGCAAGACGCCAGGCATCTTTGTGGAATTGGCTGTGGAACAGCCAGTCTGGAGGGGGCCAGAGCAGGGCTGGCTGGGCTCAGCTGGCCAGCTTCTTATTTTGGAGAAACTGGCTGAGAGCTTGGCTAGACTAGGCCATGGGAAAGTGCCCTGGAGGGGACTTGGACGTCATAAGTTAGAGTACCGCCGGCGGGCCCTCTACGTGGGCTGCATTACTTTGCTCTGCTCCTCCGGTCCCTGGTAAAGAGGTACAATGACAGTTCATCCACGGTGAGCCAAGACGGTGACATTGTCCAAAAAAGGAGCTAGCTTGATTGAGAGGTATAAATAGGAGAGCTGGGGAACCGTCAAATGACAGGGCAGCTCTGCTTACGCCCCCAACCACTGCAGGAGAGCTGCTCTTAAGGTCCTGGCCTACAGCAGGAGACGGGTTTTTTTTTTATCTTTTGGGAGCCACACATGGGGCATGTGGAAGTTCCCAGGGGTCGAATTGGAGCTGCGCTGCCAGCCTACACCCCAGCCACAGCAACGCTGGGTCCTTAACCCCCTCGGCAAGGCCAGGGATGGAACCCACAGCCTCATGGATACTAGTCGGATTCTTAACCCGCCCTGAGCCACAATGGGAACTCCCAGGAGACAGATTTTTTTGAGATCTTGGCAAGAGATGAGTTGAGTGATCTCCCCGCATCCTGTGCCCACCTCGCTCCTTCACCCCGGCCCTCGTGAGAGGGCGTTCTGGGGAAGAGCTCTAAGCAGAGAGTTACACACGGGCTCTTTGCTCTGTTCAGAAAAGAAGCTGTGGCTTGAGACCGGAAGGAGGAGAGCAGAGAGGATGGGGGTGCTGGAGGGAGGCAGGGAGGGAGCGGATGGGGCTGGGCTAGCAGTGGCCTGAGCCTGGTCTTCACCAGGCTTTGGTGCTGCAGGGATGCAGACAAAAGGCAGGACAGCAGCTCCAGGCTTTGGGAGGTGGGCCAAAGTGATGTTTCATCAGACTGTATTTCCAATGGTTCTGGAAGGAAGGCAGTGTCTTTTGAAGTCAGATAGGATTCGGTTCTTTGCTGTTCCATTTACTTACTGAGTGGCCTAGGTCAGGTCTCTCACCTTCAGGAAGCAGCTTCTCACTCAGATGTTGGGGTAAATACAGAATATGTCTCATGAGCATTAACTAAGACTCGAACAGGAGGGCCCCGTACTCGGCTGGCACCTGCAGGTGTGCGGTAGTTCTTGCCAGGGCCCGAGATGGTCATCAGGAATGGGCGCTGGGTCAGCCTCTCTGTAGTCCCAGTAACAGCCTATCTGGGGTCATGGGCCAGTAGCCAAGTTCTTTTCCCTATTAGGCCTGAATGGTGCAGGCTGGCTCTCCTGTCCGGCATGGATTCAGCCGCCTTCACCTCCCATTCCTCTGAGTTTCAGGGGTTCTCATGATCCTTAGAACTTCCACCTGCCTGTGGGTGTTGTTCAGGCTACGGTCATGACTCTGAACGTGCCTGTCTTCACTCCCCGTGGAGGCTGTGGGCTGCCATGCAGCTTGCAAAGCTCTTTTCACACTCCCTGAGCTCATGTGATCCCCCAGCAGTCCTGCTGGTAAGTGGTACTTTCATTCTCTTTTTATGGACCTCCTAGAAGTTGCCTACATGGCCCAGCCAGGCCTGGCCCATGGCTACTCACTGTGGCTTCTTGGGGCTTAATCACAGTTGTGCCACACAGCTTGCCCCAGGATGGGGTGAGGATCCGTGTAGATGGGGCTGGAGGGTCAAGCCCATTCCCTCTGGGTAAGCCTCCCGCCAGCAGTGGCCGCACTTTGACAGGGGCCCTCCAGCTCCAACACCTTCAGCGTGGAGATCTTTGGCTCTCTGGTCCCAAGCATGCTGCCGCCTCCACCTGTCTCCTTTTCTCCATTCACCGTCTGACCGCAGAAAGGTGAAGTGGTGGGAGAAGAGTTACCTTCCAGTCTGAGCTGGCATGAGTTCGCCAACTAAAACATTTCCCCATGCCAAAACCCATTTCACTTGGTTACTTCTTAACAGGCCAAGTGCACTATTTTCCATCCAAACATTTCTATCGTTCGGGAAGTGTCTCTGACACAGAAGCTGGGTCCTGCTGCATCCTTGTCACAGCTCACATTTTATTTGGGATCCAGTATTTTCAGAATGTCACCACCTCTTGCTTTGCGTAAGGACCGAACTCCCTAGTGGAAATATTTTGCAAGAATGTTTTTAATCATGAAGGTAGCACAAAACTCCTTCAGAAGGTTTTTTTTGTCCAACTCAGAGAAGAACGCCTTTTCTGTAGATTTCTTGCCACGTTTCACTGGCCAGGATGGGCCTTGCCAGAGCACCATGGAATGGATCAAGTCTTATTACAGCCAAAGCCGTTTAAGGTTCATGGAAATGTTTGTGGAAACAATTGCAGGCTCCTCTGCTGGCAGCCCACTCCTTTTGTGCAATTTTTGATAGAACATGCATGGAGCACAGCAGAAGAATTTGGCTGGCCCTTGGAATGTGCTGGAATGGAATTTGGCTACGATTTCTGTCCAGGTCTCTGATATGGCTGTGAGAGAATGTTCGCTGCTCATTAAGCAGACACTCCATGGGCTCCTTCTATGTCCCAGATTCTGTATTAATCAGTGATAAATGCCACCCAGGCCTCTTCCTCAAGGAGCTCAATTGATGGGGACCAGAAGATGCAGGTAAATTCCTTTCCTGAATACTTCAGGACCACATAAGGAAGGGCAACAGGTGCATCTCTTAGTGTGTGAGATGATTTCAGGTGACATAAGGATGAACTATGGTCACGCACTTATTTTAATATATGTCATTAAACAAAAATCCAGTAACAAGAGCAATAATTTTCCATGTGTTACTGCTTAGGAAAAAAAAATGGTTGAGAAAAGCTAGGAGAGAGAGTTACTTAAAGCCCAAGTTAAAGAAAAATATCAGGTAAAACATGTATCAGTGGTAAGTGTTATAGGCTGTAAATTATGGTAAAGATTATTGGTAAAAAACCATGACAGTGGCTTACAAGTGGCTGATGTCTAGGAAAGTTAAGTCAGGTTCGTGGCATACTCACGGAGTGCTGGAGGCTTGTGTTATTGTCCAAGCTTCGGGAAGCTCAAGGAGTTGGTAGTGTTACTATCCTGACAGCTGATGAGACTGAGGCTCAAAAAAGGGAAATGATTTGTCCAAGGTCACATAACTAATAAGGTGAGGAACTTGAATTCAAACCCTGGTCTGTCTGACTCCCGATCATGAACTCTTCACTGCTATGCTGTATGACAAAGTACTGCAGTTGGTCAAATAAAGAAGTGGTTGGGAGTTCCTTTGTGGCAGGGGGTTAAGGATCTGGCATTGTCACTGCAGCAGCTCAGGTTGCCGCTGTGGTGTGGGTTTGATCCCTGGCCCAGGAATTTCCACATGCTGTGGGCACAGCCAAAAAAAAAAAAAAAAATGGTGATTATTTTTTCCCTAGGGTATATAAATCCAAGCAAGTTTCCTAGAGAAGGAGGCCTTGACTGAGGAGTAGGATTTAGCAAGGAAAGTTTGGGTGGTAAGGCAGAATATCATGGATCAGATATCCGTGGTAATTGGTAGGTGGTTTGAACAACGTATTTGTTCCTCGTATAAACAGTCTCTAGGTTAGGTTATGGGTTGGCTCTTCTATGCCATTAGGGATCCAGGCTCCTTCCATCTTTCTGCCCTCTCAGATACCTCATGGTCCAAGATGGCTGATGCAGCTCCAGCCATCACACACTGGTTTCAGGTGGTAGAAAAGAAGGAAAAGGATACATGGTCATTCCTTTCAATGAGTCATCAACCTTTAAGGAGCTTTTATGGAAGCTGAGCCTATCCTCATCTCACCGGTTAAGGGGGAGGCTGCCTACTGTGTGCTAGGTGTATGTGTGTGGAGAACAAAAGTCCTATGCTCAGGGTGCTTCCAGTAGCACAAGCTGCCTCCAATTGAAGCTGTGGAGCAGAGAGCAGTTGAGTGGAGGGAAAGAAGCCTCATCTGGGACCTGCTTCTGCAGTGGCCCCAATAAGCTTGGTCTCTTTTCGATTGTTTATTTGGTGTTTAAGGCCCCAGACAGCCCCTGCTTGCCATCTCATCAGCTCCTCTGAAAAGACAAGAGCCGCTCTTGAGTGTAAAACAAACCAGCTTCTCAACATTTCACCCTCTAGTGCCATTAGAGCAGGAGCCGCAGAGCCAGCTTTTCACTGCAGACGGGAACTGAACCCTGGGCTGTCATTTCGAGCCTTGCATGATGTGCACGAGCCCGAGGTGAGACTGGGGTTCCCTGCTGCTCAGGGGCTCTGCCTGGTCACCATCCTCCCTCTAGGCCAGCCTCTGGGCCCCGGGGGGAGTGCATTTGCTTCGCACATCTCATCTCTTGGGGGTGCATGCTGGCCAGTCACCAGGAATGTCACTTTCGGAGAGCTCTATAATATCAGTGATGCTTTTCTGAGTTTCAGAAGCTGTCCTGAGGACCCGTTCATAGAATGTCAGCCCTTGTTTGGGCGAAGCCCGTCTGCTGGGATTTGGGTTCTTTGGGGCCAGAAATGCTCCCCTTTTAATTTTTGGGAAATGTTTACTCTTGGTCAGACTGTGGAAAGAATGTTAGGGCTAAAATGGGTGCGCGAGGTGGGGTCGGCCCCCAAGCCTCAGTTTTCTCCATCAGGCGACTTCACTGCAGCTGGTCTGAAGCAGAACTGGGGAGAGCCAGCTTCCGCACTCCAGTGCTCGTCTTTGCTCTGTAATTACCTCCAAGCAAGTGGTATTGTAAAGAGGCTGGAGAGATGCTTTCATAGGCCTTAGAAATCAAACCGCTATTAATATGCTAATTACAACGGTTTTGTATTTACCCTTTAAGCAGGTCCTGGAGAGCTTCTCTTGGCAACACTGTTAGACATTTTGTTCTGGAAATAGCAAGTCCATATTACTTTTTAATGAAAGCTCTAAATCCAGGCTTTCCCTGTGTTCAGCCAGCCCTTTTCCTTGGATTTAGTAGGTCCAGCCCTGGCTTCCCGAAATGAAGGCTGGGTGGGCTTGGGTGAGGAGGCACTGGCGCTCTTTGGATACAGGCAGCGACTGGGAGATGTGGTGGATGCTGGGGCCCGCGGGTCCCAGGCCTGTTACCTGCTCTTGCCGTTGTGTACCTAAGCATTTTTAGCAGGGGCATAACAAACTACTAAACCAGTTCTACCAGCTTTATTTTCAGAGTGGATGAGGCAGGTGCTGTTTGGAAATGCCTTCTTCCCCCCTGCACATCACTTTTGTCCTGGAAGTACCCGGTTTGTGAGGAAAACAAGATGGCGGCCGCTCAGCCAAGGTCCGTTTAAATATTTGTTTGGGAACCAGGGGGTTGGGTGTCTTATTTGCTTTGAGGGTGGATCCCCGGGGATCCGCACCCCTTAGCTTTCTGAGGAACTGGGTGGGGCAGGAGCCCTCTGTGAACTGGGCGCTTTCATTCGTTGGCAAGCAGGAGACTGAGCCTTTGTTCCAGTCCGGGATCAGAGATAGCCAGCGAAGGGCAGAGGACGTTTCTGAAGAGTAGGCCGTAGGTTCCAGGAGGGTGGTAATATGTTAGCTAATGTGTGATAAAGCTAGTGACTATTTAAGCATCCACTCTGTGCCAGAGCTCCTCCACACGCTGGAGCTACACTGGGCAGTGTTCCTGTCACTGTGGCCGAGGGATGTCATGACACAGGACAACCGTTTGCTCTGCTCACGGATCCTGTGGATCCAGAATTCAAAGCAGGGTTGGCTTGTTTCTGCCCCGCGTTGTTCGAGGCCTCCGTGTAAGACCTGAAGCTTGGATGACTCATCCCCTTACGTGTCTGACAGCTGGAGCTGGCTGCTGCCGGATCCTCAGTTCCTCTCCGCACGGCTTTACCACGTGTCCTGGGCTTCCTCGTGGTGGCTGGTTCCAGGGGCGAGCATCCCTGTGATGGGGAGCTGAACACGAGCTGCATCTGTTTTGTGACGCAGCACTAGAAGTCACAAAGCATCGCCTTCACCATGTTCTATAGGTTGAATTCAAGGGGAAGGGACATAGACCCCGCCTGCTAGTGGGAGGGATGTCAGTCACGTTGCCTAAAGAGCATATGGGATGAAAGTATACGTCAAGCGGTATAAGATTTGAAAATATGAGCAAGGAGGAAGAAGCTGTATTTAAAAAAAGGCAAGACAGGAGTTCCCGTCGTGGCTCAGTGGTTAACGAATCTGACTAGGAACCAGGAGGTTGCGGGTTTGATCCCTGGCCTTGCTCAGTGGGTTAAGGATCCGGCATTGCCGTGAGCTGTGGTGTAGGTTGCAGACGCAGCTCGGATCCCGCGTTGCTGTGGCTGTGGCGAAGGCCGGCAGCTAGAACTCCTGTTAGACCCCTAGCCTGGGAACCTCCATATGCTGCGGATGTGGCCCTAGAAAAGGCAAAAAGACAAAAATAAAATAAAATAAAATAAAGCAAGACAAAAAGAACTTTTAAAAATGAAAATTTAATAAATGAAAGTTAAAACTCGGGATATAGGAGTTCCTATTGTGGCACAGTGGAAGCAAATCTGACTAGCATCCATGAGCATTTGAGTTCGACCTCTGGCCTCTCTCAGCAGGTCGGGGATCTGGTATTGCCATGAGCTGTGGTGTAGGTTGCAGACGCAGCTCGGATCCCGTGTTGCTGTGGCTGTGGCGCAGGCCAAAGGCTATAGCTCTGATTAGAACCCTAGCCTGGGAACCTCCATATGCCGCCAGTGCGGCCCTAGATAAGGTAAAAAGACAAAAAAAAAAAAAAATGGAGCTTTCACTTCACATATATATATGGCTGGGTCACTTTGCTTTACAGCAGAAATTGACATAACACTGTAAATCAACTGTACTTTAATAACAAAATAAAATATTTTAAAAAATAAGCCTTCTCCTCAACACATCAGTATAAGCCTGTGGTCCATCTAAGACAAAGAAATGGTTTTAGAAGCAGCCAGAGAGAAGAGCAAGATTTCCTGGCTGGGAAGAGAGATGAGTTTGTCTGATGACTTCTCAACAACCGTTAGGAAAGCCAGAAAATGGTAAACCATCTTCAGTGTGAGGAAAAGTACCCGTTAGCCTGTAATTCTGTACCCAGTGAAAGCTCTTGTTAAGAGTAAGAGCCAAATTAAAGATAGAAGTTGGAAATAGAACAAAGCTTGGGTAATTTTCCACAAGTTTACTTCATAATAAGATGTTATGAAGAATGTACTTCAGGCAAAAGAATATACCAGATGGATGGTCTGAGGTGCAAGCTGGAATGATGGTAAAAATGTTGGTAAATATTTGACGGTATTTAAACATGCTGATTGTATAAAATAATGTCTCAGTTGAAAGATTAAAAAAAAAAAAAAACGGAGTTCCCATCATGACTCAGTAGTTAACAGACCCAACTAGTATCCATGAAGACACGGGTTCGATCCCTGGCCTCGTTCAGTAGGTTAAGGATCTGTCATTGCCATGAGCTGTGTAGATCACAGAGGTGGCTCGGATCTGGCATTGTTGTGGCTGTGGTGTAGGCCAGCAGCTGCAGCTCCACTTTGATCCCTAGCATGGGAACTTCCATATGCCACCGGTGTGGCCCTAAAAAGACAAAAACAAACAAACGACAAAACTGGACAACCAGAACATGTAAGCAGACATGTAAGCTGGGAGGGGATAATCAGAATTAAAGCATTCAAAGCATCTCATATCTTTTTCAGAAGGAAAGTTAGAGGTTCATTAACTTTTGTTAAATTAAGAACAGAGAGTATAACTTCAAAACCAGTAGAGTAGCAGTTTCTAAATGTGGACCGTGACCTTCAGGAGTCCCTGAGACCTTTTCAGCAAGGTCAAAACTATTTTAATGCTTATACATAATCCATGATAATGTTTTTTGCCCTTTTCACTCTTGTTCTTTCATGAGTGTACAGTAGAGATTTCTAGAGCCTGTCATCACTCTTTAATGAAGTGTATGCTTGTCTATTCTTGTGTTTTAGATTTTCCTCAATTTTCTTTTTTTTTTTTTTTGCCTTTTCTAGGGCCTCACTTCAGGCATATGGAGGTTCCCAGGCTAGAGGTCCAATCAGAACTGTCGCCGCTGACCTACACTACAGCCACAGCAACGTGGTATCTGAGCCGTGTCTGCGACCTACACTACAGCTCGCGGCAATACCGGATCCTTAACCCACTGAGCAAGGCCAGGGATTGAACTTGCAACCTCATGGTTCCCAGTCAGGGGGGAACGAAGCTCGGATCTGGCGTTGCTGGGGCGGTGGCGTAGGCCTGCAACTGTAGTTCCGATTAGACCCCCTAGCCCAGGAACCTCCATATGCCGTGGGTGCGGCCCTAAAAAAAAAAAAAAATTCTCCAGGGAACAGAGTCTTATTAGATAATGTCTGGTCCCAAATGGCCCTACTAAGGATGATTTCTCTCTGATAGGAACCGTGTGAGGGCTGGAAAGCTAAACTTTGAGTCTTATCCGAGCCTGTGCCTGCCCCCAGCTCTTCCACTGGTCATTGCCCTATTCTTTCCATTGCTGTCGATGCCCAGGGTTTGAGACTCTGAGCCCCTGGACTTTCAACCATGTTCATGGCTCATGCCGTCCTGATTTCTGAGGTCCTGTTTGATTTCTGGATTAGCTAGAGCCCTATTTGCCTTCCTTCCTGATGCCCTGCAAATCAGCCCCTTAACCATGCCTGGATTTCTGCTCTCAGCATTGCCTGAATCCAACTTCAGGTAGTCTTTAGACTCTTTCATCTCCTGCTTCCTTCTTTGACCCCAGACTTATTTGCATTTGTGGCCCAGAACCATCAGGAGAGAAGAGCCAAGTACAGAGAAAACTATCAAAACTAAACAACAGAGCAGAACCACAACCCTCTTAATGCTTCAGCCTCCAGCAGACTCCAACCAGCCACCACTGGTCCCTTTTCTCACAAGTTTTCAGCACAGTCTGTGGGAGGATTGTCGTGCGGGAACCCTCCTCACAGTTGACAAAAGTGGAAAGGCTTTGCTTTCCTGAAACTTGCTCCGCCGACTCCCTCTTTTGCAGTGTTCCAGTGCGGGGCTGTCTCATGGTGTCTCTATGGAGCTGTCAAAGGAGACCCTGCCGCAGGACAGGGAACTTCCACACCCACTAAGAACAGCTTGTGGATGAGACCAGATCGGGGAGGAAACGTGCTTAACAACCAGTGAGGTGTGAAAGGGACAGGGGGCCAAGCAGGGCCTAGAGCCCAGGCCGAGTGAAGTCATGAAATGCCTTGCCCTGCCTAAGTGATCCCTTTTTTTTTTTTTCCTTTTCAAATGTCAGAGCAGGTCTGGCCAGTTTGACATAAATGCAGGTGAAGCTTGTTTATGTTCCAACGATAAAGCAACAAATGGGAGAAAGGTGGCTGTGGCCTTCTGCTTGCTCTGGCAAATTCCCTGGAGCCCAGCACATCTCAGCACAACAGAGAGGTGCCTTCAGGGGGACCTGTGTCCAGTCTGCAGTCCCGGCCCCTGGGAGACAGCGGCTGAGCGGCCGCATGCGAGCGTCCTACTGTGCCATTTGGTGCTTGGGGTCAGGGAGATGTTCGAAAAGGCCATGACCGCACATGGGGAGTGGTGGGGGACTGTGCCATTCTGGTGCACACCTTGACCGCCGCCTCCTGATTCCTGCCCGTTGGGGGAAAGCATTCGAGTCTGGATTGATATTGGCCTGACTGCCCCCCACCCCTCGTCCCCGCCCCTAGACCCGTGTCCTGTGCGCCATGGAAATTCTGATGAAGTCATTCAACAATAGCAGTTCCAGTGTGAACTTGGTGCCCCCGTGGGCCCCCACCACTTACCGCTCTGCACACCTTTCTCTCCTCGTTCCCTCCCTGCCTCTCACTCTGCTGCTCTCTTCTCGGCCCTGCGGTGACACTGTACCCCCTTTGTCTCTGAGGCCTTCTCCATGGTTAGTGACCACACCGTCTGCCGGGTAGAGCAGGGGCTTAGCTCGGCTGCTTTGGCCCCATGGCACTGGGTTATGGGCAGGGTGTGGAAGCAGCCTCCCCAGTGGGCTGCACGGCTTCTGCCGAGCAGATGCCTGTCCTCTGGGAGTGGCCGTGCCAACCACACCTGAGGGGTGAGGCCTCGGTGTGGAAAGTATGTGAGCCTTGGAAGATGGCACGGCCGGCCTGGAATGGCTTGGCCTCTTCTTTCCAAGGCCCCAGCTGATTTCCCCGTGGTGCAGAGGAGAGGGAGCAAAGGGCCAGCTTGTCCTGGGTCCTGGAACACCACTGCATGTTCCTGGGCTGCGAAGCAGCATTCTGGGGTGGCCGCTCAGTGGGCGTGGCTGGTCCCTGCTCAGACACTGTGCCCATGGTAGCATCTGGCTGTCACTCCCGCCAGCGGCAGGATCCTCGTCCCCATTGCTCAGCTGAGAAAACAGATGGGTGGTCTGGCCCATGGCAGATGCTCTGCTAAGAATGGCCGCTCTGATCATGTGATCTGTCCGGGGCTAAATGGTCGTGGTTGGTAGGGCCAGGACTGAAGTCGTGTCTGTCTCCCACCCTGACCCAGCCCCTCCTACCCTAGCCCAGCCATCTTCACCTGGGCCTCCACAGGCCTCTTGGTGAGGCCAGCAGGGCAGAAAAGAGTTAGCATTCTCTTTACAGACCAGGAAATGGAGGCCAAGAGATTCGTCAGGGATCACTAAGCTTGGAGTTGGAACTGAGCTTATTATTGTTATTATTATTATTATTTTTGTCTTTTGTCGTTTTAGGGCCACATCCACGGCATACGGAGGTTCCCAGGCTAGGGATCTAATTGGAGCTATAGCTGCCAGCCTACACCACAGCCACAGCAACGTGGGATCCGAGCCGCATCTGCAACCTACACCACAGCTCACAACAGTGCTGGATCCTTAACCCACTGAGCGAGGCCAGGGATCGAACCCACAAACCTCACGGTTCCTAGTTGGATTCATTTCCTCTGTGCCATGACGGGAATTCCAGAATTGGAACTGAGCTTAAAACAACCTCCTCCTCCCCCTCCTCCCCCTCCTCTCCCCTCCTCCTGCAGAATACGGATTTCCCTGGGCCAGGGATCAGATCTGAGCCACAGCAATGGCCTACACCAGAGCTGCAGCAATGCTGGATCCTTTAACCCACTGTGCCGGGCTGGGGATTGAACCTGTGTCCCAGCGCTGCTGAGACGTCGCCAATCCCATTGTGCAGCAGCAGGAACTCCCAAACCCCCCTCTTTTGATCACGCACCGTATATTAGTCCGCTCAGGCCACGGCAACGAGATACCACTGTGTGCTTTAACAGAATGTTGCTGTGTGGCTTAAAACAGAAACGTATTTTCTCACAGTCTGGAGGCTAGAAATCCGAGGTCAGGATACCAACAGAGTTGACTTCTGGTGAGGGCTCTCTTCCTGGCCCATAGACGGCCGCCTTCTCACTGTGTCCCCATGTGGCCTCTCCTCGGCACACACACACAAGAGCAATCTCTGCTATCTCTTCATTTTCTCCTGAGAACACCAGGCCTCACCCTTATGGCTTCATTTAACAGTAATTACCTCCCTAAAGGCCTCTCTCCAGTATGGTCACACAGAAGGTTAGTGCTTCTGGGTGACTTTGAGGGGTGGGCACAGTTCAGTCTATAACATACCCTGAACCCATTCCACTTTTGGAGGGTGCCCAGATCACACCAGGAAACGGCTGCTACTGCACATCAAACGTGGACATTTGGGGACATCTGGAGTGATTGTGCAGGAGCCCAGGGAGAGGACTGGTGCAATCTGAGAATGCTTCCTGGAGGTGGTGTGCATGTGTATGAGTATATGCTGGGCTTGGATAGCAGTCCCATTTAGGAATCTGTCTCATTTCAGGGCAACCCCACATGTAGCTGTCCCCTTGCCCGTCTCCCCACCTCGGGGTTCGGATGAGCCGTGGCTGTTTTCCAGGAGCCACTTTCTTTCAGTGGATGCGGCAGGAGGGGACTGTCTGGCCCCTGCTGGGCCCAGCAGGGCAGCTTAGCTGGTGCAGCGCATCAGGTAGCATTTCCAGGTCTTGAGTGTGGGATGGAATTCCAGGTGGGCCGACATGGGCAAAGGAGCGCAGAAGTGGAGCTGCGAATCCAGGGAGCCCTCCTTCACCCCGGCTGCTGTGACCCCGGCTGCTGGGGAATGTCATCCTTCTGTAAAGAGGAGCTGTGTTAGGATGTCATCGCCTGCGGGAGCCGCTGCCATAAACCCTCTTGCCTTCCTCACCCGGTGACTGTCCCTCCTTCTTAGACTCACACACCAGATGTGGCCCGTGAAGGGATTCCTCGCTGCCAGGTTTAGAGAATTTTCTTTTCTGCAGGGACTGTTTCTAGAATGAGGGCAGGGTTCCCAGGGTAGAGGTTTCATGCAGGAAGTCCTGTGTGGAGTCCAGAGCAGATAAGGGTTCTGTGTGGGGTTGTAGCTGGTACCCACTTAGGAGGCTGAGGAGACTGAGGGAGGCTGAAGAGACTTAGGGAGGCTGAGGAAGCCTGAGGAGACTGAGAGAGGCTAGGGAGGCTGAGGAAGCCTGAGGAGACAGAGAGGCTAGGGAGGCTGAGGAGACTGAAGAGACCAAGCGAGGCTGAGGAAGCCTGAGGAGACTGAGAGAGGCTAGGGAGGTTAGGAGACCGAGGGAGGCTGAGGAGACTGAGGAACTCTGCTCTTTCAGTGGAACTTCTAGTTTCTCCCATTTCCTCTGTAAAGACCACAGTGCAGCCCTGCCCCTACGCAGAGTCTGAGCCTATGTGTTTGGGGTGTCTTTGGCTTCTCTTATGTCTGTTCCTGGGCTTAGCATACCCGAGGCCCTGCTGGGCCCTGAACTCATGAGTTGCTTCTCAGAGTTTAAGCCACAGCCTGTCTGAGAGGGAAGTCACCCCTCTCATGGTTCCATGTGAAAGTGCTTGAAGCTCTTGCACTCCGCCCCCTCCCCAACTAAGAGAAGGTAGAGCATCGACCCTCCCCTGTCTCCCAGCCCTTACCCCCTTCCTCTGCACCTGGCCCAGGGCCCTTTGCTCGGGGTCCCGCCCTCTTCCAGGCCCCATGGCTCCCTTGCTCCCTGAGGGAGGCCTCTGAGTGTTTCTGAGCCTTCAGCTTCCTTGCTTCTCTGCTGGGCAAAGGTGGCTTCCTCTCAAGGGGGGAGGAAGTTGCCAGCCTCCCTTCCTCAGCTCCCGTGGGCCAGCCCAGGGGCCTCCGGGAGGCCACCTTCCTCCCAGGGCTCGCCGGGAGCTCCAGGCACTTTGGAACCAGAAAGACCTGGACTCAGACTCCAGTTCCCCCACTGCACTGTGCAACCTCGGCGTGTCCCTTAGACTAGCTGTGTGGCTTTGTGTTTGGCAGCAGGGGTGTTCCCTCTATCCCACAGGTTGGCAGAAAGTGCGAGAATGGAGTCTAAAGCCGGGCTCCTGGTTAGACGGGTGCGAGCCGCCCTGTGTGTGGTGGTGCCGGGGCGTGTTTATCACCCTGGCCCTGGCTGCTCTCTAGCTGCCCGGGGGGGAGATGTCTTCATCATGATTAAAACCATTCCTGTTCCCATTATGGCTCAGCAATAACGAACCCGACTAGTACCCATGAGGATGCGGGTTCGATCCCTGGCCTCTCTCAGTGGGTTAAGGCTCCGTCATTGCCGTGAGCTGCGGTCGCAAACATGGCTCAAATCTGGCGTTGCTGCGGCTGTGGTGTAGGCCGGCAGCTGCAGCTTGGATTTGACTCCTAGCCTGGGAAACTTCATATGCCGCAGGTGTGCCCCTAAAAAATAATAAAAATAAAACCATTCCCTTGAGGAGAGGTGAAGGAGCCTGTGCCTGAGGCCCATGCTGAGGGCCTGAGGGGATCCTGAATTGAAAGGCAGCCCTTGCCTCCCGGAAGTGTGGGCACCAGCTGCAGGCTGTCTCCACTCTGGGCTCTGTGACCATCAGAAGCAATCATACTGCAAGGTGGAAGTCAGTATTTAAAGAAAGAAATGTCACTTCTTAGGAAGCCCTTAAAAGCCCTGTAAACAGTCTCGTCTTTAGTCACTTAGCCGAAGCCCGAGTTTAGGGGCCACCTACGTGTCTGCCCCTCGAGCGCACACACATCACCCGCCTTCCCAGCCCTTTAAGCGAGGTGGTGCCACACCTTCTGGGGATGGCTCTTTGCCCGTGCCCTTCAGGAACCCCGGAGACCCTTGAGTCTGATGTGGCCAGGATGAGGCACTTTTCACGACTCCTGCATCTTGGGAAAACACATGTGGTTCCCAGTGTGCTGTCTTGAGTTCCTGGAAACAGAGTGTTTATTTTATGTAATATGCAGCAAAAATAGATGCATTGACTTTAGAACCTTCCAGCTCCAAACTATAACTTGCTGAAATACTGGATTATTATTATTATTATTTTGGCCGCACCTGCGACCTGCAGAGGTTCCAAGGCCAGGGATCAAACTTGCACCACAGTTGTAACCAGAGCCACAGCAGGACAGTGCTGGGTCCTTAACCCACTGAGCCAGCAGGGAACACCTAAAATACTGGATTTTGTATCCAATGGATAAAATGTGGATTACTCAGTGTATCACAGGGAAGGAAAGCTAAGTTGTGTTTGACGAGGAGAGAAAAATGTTCTGCATTTCAGGCCTCCATTTTTTAGAACGGAACACATATTTTTGAGATTTGGGTCCCTTAATTCTAGCAGGGAACAGTTCTCTATTTGCTTCAGTGCAAGGGCTGCTTGAGGACCAGGGGGTCCTTGGAGCCTTACCACAGCACCTTGGATCGTGCTGAGGGAGGTCCGGTGGGTTCATTGTGTTGGAAGCAACACCTCGGGCTCCCTCTCCGTGGCAAAGATGCATCTGAAACTCTGCCTGATTTAGTAGATGAGGCTCTGGTGGGCGAACATCGTTTCCACAGTTAATCCCTTATTGGCTGTGTGTGCTCACGCCCTCCCGCTTGGGCAGTGAAGTAGGTGGGTTTGGGGAATTGGGCAGGAATATCCAGCGGCTCCTTCTTACAACAGTGAAGGATTGGTCATACTCACTGAGGGCCTACTGTGTGCCAGGCATGGCGCAAACAGACACCTTGATTCATTTGTACCTACGAGGTAGGTCACATTGTTATTATCTCAATTTTTTTAATTTTTATTTTTTGCTTTTTAGGGCTGCCCCTGTGGCATACAGAGGTTCCCAGGCTAGGGGTCGAATTGGAGCTGCAGTTGCCAGCCAACACTACAGCTACAGCAATGCGAACTCCAAGCCGTGTCTGTGACCTACACCACAGCTCACAGCAATGCTGGATCCTTAACCCACTGAGCGAAGCCAGGGATCGAACCCAAGTCCTCATGGATACTACTGAGGCTCGTAACCCACTGAGCCACAAAGGGAATTTCTTATCTCCATTTTAGGTTCAAGAAAGCGAACCTCAGGGGTTCGCGTCGTGGTGCAGCGGAAACAAATCTGACGAGGAACCATGAGGCTGCAGGTTCAATCCCTGGCCTTGCTCAATGGGTTAAAGATCTGGCGTTGCTGTGATCCGTGGTATAGGTTACAGACACTGCTTGGATCTAGCATTGCTGTGGCTGTGGCGTAGGCTGGCAGCTCTAGCTCTGATTCGACCACTAGTCTGGGAACCTGCATATGCCATGGGTGTGGCCCTAGAAAGCGGTGGGGGCGGGGGAGAGAAACTCAAAAAAGCTCATACAGCTGGTATGTGGTTGGATCAAGCAGAGTATAGGTTCAGCTGCTGTAACAGAGACCCAGACAAACACTGGTTTAAACAAGGAGGAAGCTTATTTGTCTCTCATGGAACAGTGCTTGGGTAGGGGTCTGGGGCTGCCATGGAAGTTCCATCAATGTGGCCATTTAACTCCCAGTTTCTTCTGTCCTTAGGATGTTGTCTGCATCTCCATGGTCCAAGGTGCCGCCCCAGTGTCTGTATTCTAGGATGCGGGTGAAGGAAGGGGCACGTGTCCTCCCCCTTAAGAGTTTAACCCAGATAACTCGGACCCATTATTTCTGCTTATGTTCTCTTGGCCAAAACTTGGTCATATAGCCTCCGTGAGCTGCAAAGGTGGTTGGGAAATGTAGTGTTTCTTATAGGCGGCCATATGCACAGCTGAAAGTGGGAGATCTACTACAGCAGAAAACATGGTGTACAGATACTGAGGAACTGGGGTAAGTCCAGGGGTGTGTACGGAGTTCATGCCCCTTACCTGTCCACCGCCTCTCATCCCCAAGGAGTTCTAGGTCAGCTCCGAGGAAAAGAGCCCAGAGCTGGGCCTTGAGCTCCTTGGTGCTTACAGTGGTGGGTGTTTCTGCTGACTGCTTGATCCTCTGGGCGAACACAGTGCAGGTTACCAAGTAGATGCTTAGTAAATCAGTCTTAAAGGGAGGACAACAGGGAGGGACCTGGCCTGCCAGATCCAGTGCCAGCTGAATATGATGAGCAGGTCTGGGTGTGAATTGAAAGGGGGCTAGAAACTGCAGTGATTAATTGCCAGGAGGATTCTTTTGCAGGGTGGAGCTCTGGCTGCTTTGTTCGGGCCCAGAGGTTCAGGCTCCCCCGGTTTAACCCCAGCTTTGACGACATCTAGGAACTGTGTTTCCAGAATGGAGACTTGATTCTGTGCCCCCTTTGGGTGGGAGTTACCAGCCGCTCAGAGCCGTTTCTCTCCCAGTCTCTTGGGTCCTGCCCCGTCCAATCCCGATTCTGTTCCAGCTCTGCGTGGGCCTGGCTTTGTCATCTGCTGGCCCCTGCTCTGCGGGGAAGGGTCTCGGCCTCTCTCCCGCTGTGCTCCAGCTGCCTCCTCCGACGGCCCCGGCCCACCTAGAACTGCTTAACATGCAGTTAAACCTGGCCTTTCAGAACCCAGTCCCTGTTAAGCAGGCCTCATTAAGCAGCCCTTGGAGGGCTTTTGGAGGCAACATATTAAATCTGAGGTGCTGAGTGCTGGCCTGTCCCTGTTATAAAGTTACATTTTCTGAGCAAAGCGTCTCTCCATGCAGGTGCTCAGAAGGGAAAATAAGTAAGCATCCGAGGTTCCAGTGTGGAATTTTTCAATCATCTGAACATTGTTCTTGGCAAGGAATAATTGCAAACAAACAGCCATTATGGGTTACGTTCTCCGACCAGTAAGAAACCGAGGCTTCACCGCAGTGGTATTCTTTGATCATCCCAGTGGTTTCTTGGTCTTTTTCCCAGCTGGCTCTCTGTGCTGAGTCACTGAGGATACCTGCTAGGCTCTGCAGTGGTTAAATGTCTGTCAAGATGTCTGTGTGCAGTCTGGCAGTCAGAGGGAAGAGAAATGTTCGCGGAGAGCAGCGCTCCGGGCTGAGACAGAGCTTACGAGGTCTAGACAGTTATGAGATATGTGGGACTCGAAAGAAGAAAGAAGGGGAGGAAGAAAAACATGTGTTTTGGGTTCTGCGTGCTTCTTTTCTCTATTTGTATAGCTGAGAAAGCTTTGGTTTGAAAGAAGTGGTATTTGGCAAGAAGCGGTACTGCCTGCTGACAAATCAATTGTGCTCTTCTACTTAGATAAAAATGAAAATGCATGAGGCATTTTGCTCCCCCCCCCTTGATGATTAAAAGCCTCTGCTTGGCTCCACGCAGAGGTGGCCCTCAGATATATGAGACACCTGTGTGGCATCGATCACTGGCCTCCAGGCTGACAGAAGCAGCCTCGGCGCATGGTGTTCAAAATGCCAGGTCCTGGGAGGGAGTTCGGAAAAACTTCACGGGGGGTTTCCGTGCCAGATCCGGTTGGGACCCTAGGTGATGGTCTTGGAATTTTAATAAAGGGCTTCCCCTCCCTGTTCACACGGAGTCAGGGCCTCAGAGCAGCTGAGCAGCTAAGCAAGCCCTGCAGTGATGAATAAGACCAGGCCCTACCCCTCCCGGGGCCTCAGTTTCCCCTCTGAGCCATGAGGGCATCACACTGGCTCTTCTTCGGGTTTTCTGCAGGGTCCATGTCCCTGCTCCCTCCAGCATGCCCTCCTGTGTGCTCTGATATGATTGCATCATAATGAACTAGGATTCCAGGGTTGGGAAAGAGGCCCCCAGTGTGGTAGATCCATTCATTATCTTGACTCAGCACAGGGAGAAATTAGAATGTAGCCAAGAGCCTACCAATGGACAGGCTAGGCACTTCATTCATTCATTCACTCATCCAGCATCACCGGGTCCTGGCTCTGTGCCGTGCTCCGTGTGGGGTGCTGGGATGTGTAGGGAACAAGGCAGCCTGGGCCCTGCCCTCTCCGGGTTGGGTCCAGCACTGTTTGGACTCCTGTCCTGTTGGCTTAAGCGCTTGCCTCGATGTAGGTCCAAGCACAGGAATGCGTTGTGAAGTGCAATTCCAGCAGTCTGCTAAAGGCCAAGCATTTACTTCTGGACACCCAGGACTTTAAGATTTCTACTTTTAAGGGGCAAGGGATTTGTTTTCACAAAGAAAGTGTAAACAGGATCCTAGTGAATAATGTTTTTCATGGCTGCTCCTGCTTTAATCAATTGTGTATTTATTGGTGACCTCATAGGTGTCCAGACTGTCCCGGGTTCTGCCAGGGTTGCAGAGAATTTACAGCTCAGCTGGGGATGGGGTTGGTGGTGGGGAGAAGGCCAACTCCGAGGATGGCAGCCGCGGGAATGAGACAGCACGGACGCTGCTGGATCACAGGTGTGCTGCAAGGTGCCGAGCTGAAGGGGTTTTGGGGGGGAGGGACTGTTTCACGTGGTTTTCCCGTGCTGGCTGGGCTGGGGCAGTCTTCCGCTGAGAGCCAGCCCCTGTGTGGCCGTGATTTTTCCCAAGGCTCAGTCTCTGGAGGCCGGAGCTCTGGACTCAGTACATACAGAGCAGCCCTAGGCTCAAGGGAACGGAATGCCCGGCAGGTCACAGGTACCTCCGGCTACCAGGGTGTCGCTCTCCCCTCTGGGCCCCCAGAAGCCTCCAGATGGTGCCGTTGGTCAGACGCCATCCACTTCTCAGTTTTCCACTTCCTTGCCTGCCACTGCTAAGGGTCCCTAGAAGCTAAAAAGATGCAGAAGAGTTGTTCTGTTTTCAGGAAAAGCTGAGCTCAGATCCCGCCTCCTCCTCTTGCTGGCCATGGGGCCTTCTGCTCATTCCTTCTCAATGCCTGGTTTCTTGGCATCTGAAAAATGGACTGATTATAGCACCTATTCCATGGGGCTGTTAGAAGGATCGCAAGAGATAGGCTCATGAGGTGCCTTGCCTGGTGTCTGGTATACAGCAGGCGCCCCATTCATGTTAGCTGCCCTTAATCAGTTATTACCCTGACACGTCTGGTAGTGAAGTGGGAAGGTCCCTGTCTGACCCCAAAGTCATCTCTTTCTGAAAACTAGCTTTGCTGAACTCTATGACAACTCATGTCTAAAATCCAGACCTCCTCTGACCTGTAACTTAGCTCAGCCAAGTCTGAATTGAGATTCCACTTTTCTCTGCTGGTTTCTGCTGAAGCGACACAACCTCTCCACGTTTCTCATCCGGAACGTGGCACGGGGTGAGCTGGGTCCCTGGGAATGTCTCTTCCTTCCGTGGACATGGAATATGTCCGTGTCTGGGGCTGAGCTAAGTTAAGGTGGCTAGAAGGAAGGTGTTGCCATGGCTTCACATTTAATTACCAAAGACCTGAACCGGTTCCAGTGTGCCAAGCCCTCCGCACGCTCACTGTTCCTTGGAGTGGCAGAGTTCGGGTGTGCCACCCACCTGGTCCTGTAGGAGCTTTGATGAGGCAGGTGGGGAAACCGGACATTGATCTGAGGACTCCAGGAGCACAGAAAAACTGCCACCAAACACTTGCCCTCCCTATGCCAAGAAAAGGACCAAGGGGCAGGTATTGCAGAAAGACAGGTTTGGTCTCAAAATAAGAATGACTTTGAACATGGAGCTGGTAAAGAGTGTAGGACACTTTGTAGGTGAAATGTCTCCTGTCCCCGGAAACTCACAGGCTAAGGTTGGCTAAGCCCCTAATAAGGCTCATATAGAGAGTACTGGGGTGCTGGGGGTTCTTTGGGCCCCAACACATGAGGACTTTTGGAGTCAGTTGCCTCCACCTTCCCAGCATTCACATCTCAAGCCACTTTCGGCCCGCACAGCTCTGAGCCTCACTAGGCCCTGGCCCCTGGCCCAGGAAGAAGCAGGGCCGTCTCTGCATGAAGATGCTGTTCGCCTTGGCCGCTGCTTGCTCAGCCATTTCCTGGCCCTGCCCTCCTGTGGCTTTTGCTTCATTAGCTCATAGGTCCAGGTAAAGCCAGTCCCCGGGGCCCCAGATGGCACAGTGGGCACAGCCCCGAGGCTCCAGAGCCTGCACACCTCCCTGCTCTCCTCCTGGGCAGGCTAGGGCAGCCCTCAGTAAGGGTGTGTCAGGTATTGTCATCCAAGGTTAAACCAGAAAAGCGAAAAGAAGGAGGCACAGAGAGGAGGAGTCACGTGGCCCCCAGGGCCGCGCAGCCAGCTGGCAGGGCTGCGATAAAGCCAGGGCCCTGCACAGCACCCTTTTCCGGCCTTGGGGGAGTGTGGCCTTTAAGCTCTAACTTGCTCTGGCCACAGTGCGGTGCAGGAGGGGCTAGGTGGGCTTGAAGACCTCGTTGCTCATGAACTTGAGGCTCTCGTGCTGGGGCGAGGCCGTGCCCTCTGAGGTCTTCATCCCCACAGGCACCGCTGTGGACCCACCGAGCTGGGAGGTGGGGACAGTCACACTCCTAGTTCATCAGCCTCATTTTATAAAAGGGGAAACCGGGGTCCGGGGAGCAGAGTGATGGGGCTGAGGTCAGACGGGTCAGAGGAAGAGTGGGAGGCACAGCTCAGTCCCCTGGCCCTGGCTGAACTTTCCAGAAGGCAGTGAGTCAGGCAGGGCCTGCGTTGAGGCCCGCCTCGCTTCAGGGGTGGGGGGGCCTCTGGGCCCACCACAGCTCTAGCAGGGGCCCAGGCCCAGCCTCCCCTCGGCCGGCCAGGGCACCCAGAGCCCCATAGGCCTCCCGGGTTCTTGTGTTAACCTCGGGTGGAAGGCTTGCTGGAGCAACTGTTCTTCATCCAGTTGCTTCAGGGAGAAGAGACTTTCGTTTCTGTGGGCCTTCTTATGGCCTCTACTTGACGTAAATTTGTTCACTTGTTTTGTTGTTGTTTTGCTTTTTAGGGCCGCACCTGCGGTATATGGAGGTTCCCAGGCTAGGGTCCAATCAGAGCTACAGCTGCTGGCCTACGCCACAGCCACAGCAAAGCCAGATCTGAGCCACATCTGCGACCTATATATACCACAGCTCACGGCAACACCGGATCCTTAATCTACTGAGCGAGACCAGGGATTGAACCCACATCTTCTTGGATATGAGTTGGGTTCCTTTCTGCTGAGCCACAATGGGAACGCCCCATTTGTTTTGTTTTATATTCATTTGTTTTACAAATACACCTGCTCTCCTGCTCCAGCCAGGCACTGTTCCAGGTGCTGGGGATAAAACAGTGACCTAGACCTGGGAATTTCCGGGGTAGCTTTCAAAACTGCTGACGCCGTCCCCGGAGATTTGATGCAGTTGGCCTGGGTGTGACCCGCGTAATTTCAGTTTCTAAAGTTGCCTGTACCTGCAGTGAAACTCCTTCGCTTGGAGGAGAAATGCATGTAGAAAGATCGGGACTCTAAGAGGATGGTTGTCAGCAGAGCCTGAGTGAGGGAAGGCCTCGGGGAACGGGAAGGGAGCAGTATTCACCGTCCACCGGGCTTTCCTGTGGGCCTGGTGCCGCTCCGGGAAGGCTCCACCAGCAGGCCCAGCAAGGTGACACTTGGGGTTCTGAGCGCCCACTATCACCCGAGCCTTGCCCCGCCAGGGGGACAGGTCTGGCGGCCACAGCTCCTTTGCTTGCCAGGGCTTTCCTAACCTCAGTGATTTTGCAGCCGTGTTTTCAGAATGTTGTTTCCTAATTTGTAAAAATACTGAAACTCTAGAGAAATAGAAACGAAGCCAGGTCACTCACATCCGTTGTCTCCTTCCTGCCTGGCGTTTGTCAGAGCCTCCCCTGCTGTTGTGCTGGGTGCCTTTTCTGCTGATGCCTTGTGGGTGTCATGTTCCCTCCGTGCTGGCCTGGAAGGAAGGCTTATGGCCTCAGGGTGGGGGGCTTTCAGCACAGGAGAGAACTCAGAGCCTGGTGGTTTGGGCCTCTCATTGAGAGACAGCTGGTGAAAGAGTCAGATCTGGAACCCAGGTCCCAGTTGTGTCCCCAGCTCTTCCAACACACCGGCATTCCACTGCCACATAGAGTCTGTGTCCGCCTACACCCCCCCTCCCCCATCTTCCCAGTGCTTCATCTCATTCTCACTAACTTTGCTTTTCTTGGCCATGAGGATAAGAGAGAGGTTACTGCCTGACTCTGGGCCCCATCATTGCCCAGAGGGCCCCGGGGTGACAAAACAGGTTGGGCATTCTGTCCCGCCCAGCCCCCAGCCTTTTCCCAGCCCCCAGGTATCTCCTGAGCTGTGACCGCCCCCAGTGGATTCAGGACAGAGACCTGAACCATCACAAGGAGGTAGGGCTGCTGCTCTGGGCCCCCCAAAAGCACACTTCAAGTTGCTTTGCCTCCCACCCCATGTCCCCTGGCTTCCCTGACCCGGCAGCCCAGGCCTAAACCCCCTCCAACCCAGTTTTTTACATGAGACTTGCCCGGGTGTCACCAACCTTTTAAGACCCAGGCTTAATGGTTTTGGTTCTACAGCGATGTGACAAGCACAGGACATTCAGTAAAACTGGAGACCAGAATGAGGGTGACAAAAGGCACAGGAAGATGGGGCTTGGTTTGGGTGTGTTTGTGTAATGTGCCATATGTCATTTTTTTATTCCCATAAAAACATCTTTCTTGAAGCAATAGGAACCCACTCTGCTGTTGCTAACCAAATACCAAATGTTTCCTTTTTCCTCTCCTGCTCCTTCCAAGAGGCGGGCTGTGAAGAATTGCCGTTATCCGTGATGCTATCTTGCCTTTCAAACGTCAGAGAGCCTTTTCCTCGGAGCAAACGCCTGATTGTTTTTTCCAGCTCTGGCAGGACTTTTTGAGAGAAAGCTGTTCTCCAATCACTTTTCTGTTGATCATTTGAGACCTCGAATAGAGCAGAGGGAGGGGCTCGAGGCCTCCGACTAACCCACTCTCCTCAATTCTGTTTCCTAAATTGCTGAAGGACCCCTGCCCCAGCAAGAGAAAAAACAAAAACAAAAACAAAACCAAAACCTGACATTTTGATAAAACGAGGTAAAATAAAATGAAACAGAAGAAAAGAAACCTCCAACCGGTAGAAAGATGGCCCTAGGAATCAGGCCTCACTTTTGGAACCCCTGCCCCAACACCGCCACCGTGGTACCAGAAACATGTGGTTTCATTTCCAAGGGCTCCGGTGTTAGCATTTCCATTTCCTCAGGAAGCTGCTGTTCTTGCTCTTATTTCTGAAATGGAACGTGCATTTTCCCTGGCCCAAGTTCAAGGCCTGCCTGGGGCAACAATGAAAACAGTCCCCAGCAGGTTCTGATCTCGGACACCCCACACCCAGCCTTGACTTCTCCTTGCTCCCCATCCACTGGGGGTGGACCCCAGCTCCAGGAGTGGGGCGTGGTGGCCTCCGTCACGTGGGTTTGTAGCCAACAGAGGGGAGCTGTGCTGTCCCCGCTGCCTGAGTTCTGGCCTTCGGTTGGGAAAATCTGGTGACCCTCCAAGCAGCCACATACCACAGGCTCTTAATTAAGAAAGTATGTTCCCATTTCATGTCACTTGAAAAGAATGAAAACAGTGACAGCATTTATTTATTTTCACTATCAATATCATTCCTGTTTCTAAGTCCACTGGGGGGTTCTGAGTCTTGAAGGAACTGACTGTGGGTTGTGAGAGTTTAACCCCGGCCATGTGCTGTGGGGGCCCATGTGGCTTCTCTCGGAGACGGAGGCTCGGAGCCGAGGGAGGACCGCAGAGCCCTGGACCCTGCCCTCCCTGATCCAGAGTCGCCCCCCCACCCCTTTCTGCAGCCACATCCCAATTCCTTCCCGAATCTTCAGAGAAGTAAAAGCCACCGTTTCTTGAGTCTCAGAGGGGAGATGCGATGTCTGAATGGCTCTTCTTTGTGCAGGACCTGCCGTGTGCTGAGCCTGGGCCGGGGGCTCACGTGTGGTGCTGATCCTCTGACTACCCTGTGATGCGTGAGGAGCTGGCCTCAGGTTAAGGCACGAGCCCAAGACTGAACAGCGTTCGTCCACCTGGGCTGCTCCAACAGAATACCGCAGACCGCGTGGGTTAGAAAGGATGGAAATTAACTTCTGACACTTCTGGAGGCTGGAGGTCCCGGGGATGGTTCATCATCCACCATCTCCTCGCTGTGTCCTCACAGCAGAAGGGGCAAGGGAGCTCTCTGGGGCCTCGTTCCTAGGGACACTAATCCCATTCTCCCGGGCTCCACTCTCATGACCTAATCACCTCCCAGGCCTCACCTCCCAGCACCATCACATCGAGCGCTGGGTTTCCAGCGTGAATTTGGGAGGGACACAAACATTTAGTCTACAGCTGGGATCCCCCGCAGTGCGCCCGAGGTGAGGGTACTGTCAGTGTCAGGAGACAAGAGGAGGCTCTGGGCCCAGACAGCACGAGGTGGTGGACGTGATGACGGGCGCTTGTCTTGTTGCGCCCTCTGTTGGCTGACAACTTGGTCAGTGTCATGCCCGACCTTTAAGGCTTTAAGGTAGACGGGGCCTAGACGGTCGGGACGCGTGTGTTGCATCCTTGTACGCGTGTGCAGGCACGCTTGCACATGTATGCTCAGTTACCGTCATTACCAAGTGAATTGACTTGCCGGCCCCCTCAGCTAACACTCTGCTCTGATTCCTGAGCCTTCGTGCATCGCCTCCTGTTCCCAAGCAACTTTTCACTTTCTGTCCATTTTCTTGGAACCGTTCTCTTTTTTAAAATTGAAGTACAATTGATTTACAGTGTTGTGTTAGTTTCAGGTGATTCAATTATAAGTATATTTTCAGATTATACTCCATCATAGGTTATTATAAGATATTGAATATAGTTCTCTGGGCTATACAATAAATCCTTGTTGCTTATCTATTTTATATACAGTAGTTTGTATCTGTTGATCCCATACTCCTAGTTGGTCCCTCCCTTCCTCCTTCTCCCCTTTAGTAACCATGAACTCGTTTTCTATGTCTGTAAGTCTGTTTTTGTTTTGTATATAGACTCACTTGGATTATCTTGTAGATTCTACACATGTGATGTCATACAGTATTTGTTTTTCTCTGACTTACTTCACTAAGAGTAACATTCTCTAGGTCCATGCATGTTGCTGCCAATGGCAATATTTCATTCTATTTTATAAGCCATTCTCGTTTTTAAAAAATTACTGTGGTAACAACATTTAGCATGAGATCTACTCTGTTAATAAGTTTTTAAGTTGTTAACTGCAAGCACAGTGTTGTACAGTGGATCTCCAGGACCTGGTCGTCTTGCATCCCTGCTGGACAGCAGCCCCCGTCCCCGCCCCAATCCCAGGCAACTAGTGTTTTACTGTCAGTTCTGTGCATTTGACTCTTAGCTACCTCATCCAGGTGGAGTCGTGTGGTGTTGTCCTTTTGTAGTGGGCTGATTTCACTCAGCATAATGTCATCAAAGCTCATCCATGTTGTCACGTGTGGCAGCATTTCCTTCCTCTAAAAGACTGAACAAGAGTTCTTGGTGTGGCTCAGCTGGTTAAGAACCGGACTAGTATCCATGAGGATGCGGGTTTGTGTTGCTGTGGCTGTGGCTGTAGCTCTGATTCGAACCCTAGCCTGGGAACCTCCATATACCATGAGTGTGGCCCTAAAAAGACCAAAAAAAAAAAAAGACAATAATATTCCCCTGTATGTATAAACCACATTTAAAAAATTTTACTGACGTATAATTGATTTACAGTGTTATGTTAATTTCTGCTACATAGCAAGGTTATACACACACATATATTTTTTTCATATTCTTTTCCATTATGGCTTATCATAAGGATATTGAATATAGTTTCCTGTGCTGACAGTAGGACCTTGTTTATACTATATACAGTAGTTTGCCTCTGCTAATCCCTAACTCCCAGTCCTCCCCTCCCCCCCTTGACAACCACAAGTCTATTGTCTGTGAGTCTGTTTCATAAATACTTTGATTTGTTATATTTTATTTTATTTTATTATTTTTTGTCTTTTGTCCTTTTTGGGCTGCACTGATGGCATACGGTGGTTCCCAGGCTAGGGGTCTAATCAGAGCTGTAGCTGCCAGCATACGTCAGAGCCACAGCAACACCACATTCGAGCCACGTCTGCAACCTACACCACAGCTCACGGCAATGCTGGATCCTCAACCCACTGAGCAAGGCCAGGGATTGAACCTGCAACCTCATGGTTCCTTGTTGGATTTGTTTCCGCTGCGCCACAATGGGAACTCCTGTGGTATTTTATTTTATTTTTATTTTTTTGCTTGTTTTTAGGGCCACACCCATGGCATAAGGAGGTTCCCAGGCTAGGAGTCTAATCAGAGCTGCAGCTCCTGGCCTATGCCAGAGCCATAGCAACGCCAGATCCGAGCCGTGTCTGCGACCTACACCACAGCTCACAGCAATGCTGGATCCTTAACCCACTGAGTGAGGTCAGGGATCGAACCCGCAACCTCATGATTCCTAGCCAGATTCGTTTCCGCTGAGCCACGACAGGAACTCCAATTTGCTGTATTTTAGATTCTACATATAAGTGATACCATATGATACTTGTCTTTTTCTGACTTACTTCACTTAGTACGATAATCTCTAGGTCCATCCATGTTGCTGAGAATGGCATTATTTCATTCTTTGTAATGGCTGAATAGTATTTGTGTGTGTGTGTTTGTATGTGTGTTTGGATCACATCTTTATCCATTCATCTGTCAATGGATATTTGAGTTGTTTCCATGGCTTGGCTATTGTAGCAGCTATGAACATAAGAGTGCATGTATCTTTTCAGATTATAGTTTTGTCCAAGTATATGTCCAGTAATGGGATTGCCAGATCATATGGCAACTCTATTTTTAGTTTTTTGAGGAACCTTCGTATGGTTTTCCATAGTTGCTGTACTGGTTTACATTCCCACCAACAGTGTGGGGGGGCGGTTTGCTTTTCTCCACACCCTCTCCAGCATCTGTTATTTGTAGACTTTTTAATGATGGCCATTCTGACTGATGTGAGATAGTTTTGATTTGCATTCCTCTAATAATTAGCAAAGTCGAGCATCTTTTCATGTGCCTATTGGCCATCTGGATATCTTCTATGGAGAAATGTCTATTCAGGTCTCCTGCCCATTTTTCAGTTGGGTTGTTTGCTTGTTTTGTTATTGAATGGAATGAACTATTTGTATATTTTGGCAATTAAGCCCTTGCTGGTCACATCATTTGCAAATATTTTCTCCTATTCTGTAGGTTGTCTTGTTTTGTTTGTGGTTTCCTTTGCTGTACAAAGCTTCCAAGTTTGATTAGGTCGTATTTATTTTTGCTTTTATTTCTATTGCCTTGGGAGACTGACCTAAGAAAACACTGAAATAATTTATGTCAGAGAACGTTTTGCTTATGTTCTCTTCAAGGAGTTTTATGGTGTGTCTTGTTTTATATTTAAGTCTTTTAAGCCATTTTGAGGGTGTGTGTGTGTGTGTGGTGGTGGTGATGGTGTGTGAGAGTGTATTCTGACTTCATTGATTTACATGCATCTCTCCAGCTTTCCCAACACTGTTTGCTTGAAGAGACCTTTTCCCCATTGTATATTCTTGCATTGAAGATTAGTGGTCCATAGGTGTGTGGGTCACACATTTTTAAAAATCCATTCACTGGTCGATGGACACTTGGATTGTCTCCACATCTTAGCTGTTATGATTAGCGCTGCAATGAACATGGGAGTGCAAATACCCTCTTTGAAATACTGATTTTATTTCTTTTGGATAAATACCCAGCAGTGGACTTGCTGGATTGTATTAATTTTTGAGGAGCCTTCATACCCTTTAAGCCATTCCTAAGGGCTCCTTGCAGTGGTCACAGCCCTAGCCCTGAACTCTTACCCTGACACACTTGTCCCAGGCTTTGCCACACCCTCCTGGCTTCTCACCTGGGGATTTATCTCCACTGTGCCTTCTCTCCGCCTCTCCCCGACCTCTGGCCCCCATTTCTCTGGCTTTGACCTTCTCTTTCTACCCCAGTACTCACCTTTCCCCGCCGGCAGTTGGCGCTGCCTTTGGAGATCCGGTCACTGCCATTCCTGTGCTCCCATGAGCCCTCCCTCGGGCATCACCCCTGAAACCAGCTCAGCATCACAAGAGCAGCGTGTGCCCGCTCAGCCAGGGCACCTCCCCTGACACTCTCGGCAGACTTGCTTATGCAGCTTTGTTCGAGGCCGCCCTGCTCAGTCCTGTCTGAGACTGTGCCTCCCTCCTGCCCCAGCTGGTCATCAAACTGCTCCAACAACGATGGAGCCTGTGGGAGCTTGTCTTCTTCACGGGTGCCCCCGACAGGGCCTGGAATGCAGTGCCCAGAAGGGGCTCCGCCAGTGTCTGTGAACTTGCTTAAGGAGCTGCACTGGGCGAGCACAGTTCTCTGTGCTGTGGGAAATGAGGGGCAGTCCTGTCTTTCCTGGCCAGCCGCGGGCATGCTTGAGAGGTGTCAAGCCCTTGAAGAAACAAATGACACATTGGTTTTCTTAAAGCCAGTTCAGTTCGGCTTCCCACCAAAGCAGGAGCCCAACCGCAGGGGCTGCGCTCTTGCTGCCCAAAGGCTGGTGCTCGCATCACAGGGGGAAACAGCTCCCAGTCCAGTGATGTCCTCCTTAAATGTCTCACGCTTCCTGCTCCCACCTCCCCCCACCCCCTGTTTCTTTTTTTCTCTTTTTAGGGCGCACCCGCGGCATATGGAAGTTCCCAGGCTAGGGGTTTAATTGGAGCTATAGCTGCTGGCCTACACCACAGCCACAGCAACGCCAGATCTGAGCTGTGTCTGTGACCTACACCACAGCTCATGGAAACTGGATCCTTAACCCACTGAGCGAGTCCAGGGATCGAATATGCATCCTCGTGGATGCTAGTCAGAGTCGTTTCCACTGCGCCATGACGGGAGCTCCTCCCACCCCATTTTTGTCCACCTTCCTGTGAACTGCGCTTGAGTCATTCGTGCTTCAGAATCACTGATGCCCCAGTGGGACAGTGAATCCATCTCAGTCTCCTTGGCCTTGGAGTTCAGCCGTTTCCCGTTTGAGCCCAGCCTGCCTTGCCAGCACCTTTCCCCCCACCCTCCAGGGTGCATGGTGGGCCCAGCCCTCCCCGGGGCAGTCTGCCCCTTGATCAAGAGCACTGTAAGTTCAGAGCTTATAATGGGCTTTCTGAGCCCCCTTTTCCATCACCTTCCTCTGGCCAAGCTTCGCTGTGCTGTGTCCACCACACCAGTGTTACTGCAGCCGAGGTCAAATGTCACATCATGAAGACCACACCCCTATTCTTGGTTCTAGCTGACAGCCAGCTGTTAATGCCAGGCCGTTCCCGGATCATTAACCTGCCGGCATGTATGAGGCATGTCTCCTCCCATCCACTCATCCACATACCGGGTGTTGAGTTCAATAAGAGTCTTAAAATTGAAGGAATCTTCTAATGTCAAAAAGCAGGAGAACTTGGAAGAGAGTATGTTAAATGAAGGAAGGATGCAAAAGAATAGGCTAGACTGATGAGATGACTTGGGGGCAGGGAGCCCGATGCTAGAATGATTCAATGATTGGAGAATACTTAGGGGTCAGGGAGCCCAGAGCCCCTCATACCTTACATAATGATAGTCTCTTTCTGGGTTGGAGGGAAAGACTGATGAGGGACGTGACCTAAAGCAGGATTTTCACGTTCAGAAGAACTGGTGTGGATGTGTGTGGGGACCATCGAGCATGCCTTTGTGCTCAGCATCCCAGGGTCCTCCCTGCCTGAGAGGGAGATCCAGAGGCAGACCCTGCCCCTCCGACCTGGGTCTCCTCCTCACCGACCCCAACAAGACACCCTTGGGAGGAGGGCTGTGGGCAGAGCGCTTCCAAGCTCTATTTCAGCAGCGTGGCCGCCTTCTGTAGAAACCCATCAGAGAGGGTCCACTCTGAAGATGTATTACAGAGCAGCCAGTGCTGTCAACTTCAGCATCCTCTGATTTTCCAGAAGGGACCTGCCCCTTGGACTTGCTCTTGACACATCAAGAACTTTGATCTGCGCCTCCTCCTGTCACCTTGATCAATCTCCAGATTCATATTCTTCCATCTATGGCCTTGTTCTCTCTCTCTTTCTCTCTCTTTCTTTCTTTCTTTCTTTCTTTCCTTCCTTCCTTCCTTCCTTCCTTCCTTCCTTCCTTTCTCTCTCTCTCTCTCTCTTTCTCTTTCTTTCTTTCGTCCCCCCGAGGCATATGGAGCTCCCGGGCCAGGGATCAGATCTGAGCTGCAGTTGCAACCTAAGCCACAGCTGCATCAATGCTGGATCCTTAGCCCACTGCACTGGGCTGGGGCTAGAACCCAAGTCCCAGAACTCCCTAGATGCCCTCGATCCTGTTGTGCCACAGTGGGAGCTCCTTGTTCTTCATCTCTAAAGCAAGTGCAGACTTTGCCCTTTGATTTTGGTGGTGGGGGTGGTGCTCCCTCAAGAAGAGAGGGCCAGGTGTCTTTATTCAGAGCTGAGAAGAGCATCCAGATAGGTGATTACTGGTCCTATTCTTTCTTCCCGGGCATGGCTTTCTTGCCTGGGATCCTGTGTACAGCTGGGAGAGGCACGGAACTGAGGTGCTGACAGCTTGTGTTGGACTCCCATGGTGTTTACTGTGCTGTGAGTTTATAATGGCCTTGTTTCCATACTGACAGCACACGCCATATGGAGAGAAAAAGTCCTGTCAGATGAACCCTTGAGGAATCAGAATCACAATATGGTACATGAAATCTCATAATTGCTTTCGGAAATGGGGGAGGGCCCCCTGCTCAAATCACATAAGCAGTGTGGCGCTTGTTGCCGTGAGTGAGTGAAACTGGAGTGTGACACAGAGTAATTTACTTTGTTCTGTTTGTGCTGGGGAAGCTCAGCCGGTCAGGAAGGGACTGGGAAGTTTGTTTTCGGCACCTTGGGGGAGCAGGTTGAGTGGGAGGCAGCTGTGTTTGTCGCTGTGCTAACAGGTGCAGACTGCAGACCTGTCACCCTGCGGGCTCCCTGCCCCCAGGCTCCCTCCTGTGGGTGATGATAACACTCAGCTAACTTGACATTTTATTACTGTCACTTGGGATCTTGTCTGCTCACCCACACCTACACCCCCTTTCCAACAGCGTCCAAGATCCCTGAGGCCTGGGACCATGTCCCATTCTCTCCCCCCGCCTCCAGCCCCCACAGATCCTGCCACACACCGAGGTGGGTTAAGTGTTTATTGGAGTGGCTATTCCCGAACCATCTGTGCAGGGAAAGGTGGGCTGAGTGAAGGCAGTAGCCCCCAAACTGCTTGGGGAGGGGCCAGGGTGGCTCACCCACGTCGATCAGAGAGAATGTCTGCTCAAGAGAGAATGAGAAATCAGTGGGTGAGGAGTTCCTGTTGTGGCTCAGTGGTTAACGAATCCGACAAGAAACCATGAGATTGCAGGTTTGACCTCTGGCCTTACTCAGTGGGTTAAGGATCCGGCGTTGCCGTGAGCTGTGGTGTAGGTTGCATATGCGGCTCGGATCTGGCGTTTCTGTGGCTGTGGTGTAGGCCGGCGGCTACAGCTCTGATTAGACCCCTAGCCTGGGAACCCCCACATGCTGCAGGTAAGGTCCTGAAAAGGTAAAAAGACAAAAAAAAAGGAAAGAAAAAAAGAAATCTGTGAGTGCCTTCTGAGCCATGGTGTACTTTTTTTTTTTTTTTT
>PVHT021183705.1:11293615-11315184 GCA_004024745.2 Catagonus wagneri | reverse complement strand
CAGAGGGCTCTGATTGGCCAGAATGGATTCACATGCCCATCCCCGAGGCTCCGGAGGAGTTGCTGCCTTAGAACCATGGGCTGGAATTTTACAGCCTTGGAGAGAGGGCGTTCCCCAACAATTATTGCTCCCAGTTTACAGATGAGGAAACTGAGGGATCAAGTGTCAGGTCAGTTGCCCTGGGGCACACAGGCAGTGAGTAGTGAGACTGGGATTTGAATCTGGGTTTAGCTCCAGAGCCCTTGCTCACAGCCACCACCCTTTCTACAAGAACTGGCTATACCCCCTCTGGATAAACTCTTTGGGTATGAAAGTGAGCAAGTGCGATGGCTCTGCTCTTGTCTCCTTGTTGTGTTCCTTATCTCCAGGGAAATCCCCTCTAAGGGGATGATTGTCCTGGCTTCTCCTCTGCTCTTGGCAAAGATAATCGTTCCTTCCTTCCAGATAGTTCTAACTGAAATCTACCTCACCCTCTTCTTGGTTTCCCCTTGAAGTCTCCTGTTTCCTGTTGCAGGTGCAGAATCTAAGGGCTAATTTTTAGTGTTTAGAGGGTCCAAGGCAGTGTGTCTCAGCCAGACCTTTGAGCATCTTCCTGGCCAGAAAAAGCCACTTGCAGGGTCATTGCAGGAAAAGTCAGAAGGGACCCTCCCATTTTATCTCCAACATGCACCTTCATTTCTCAGAGGAAAACTAAGGCCCAGAGAGGGCAAGTGTGTTGCTTAAAGTCACACAGCAAGTCATTGGCTAGAACCCTGGTCTTTAGGCTTCTGGGCTTTCAGTCTTAGACTGAATTTCCTCTTCAGAACTGTCTTGGCTACTGAGAGGCCGAGGGCTGGTCGCCTCCTATCTCTGAGCCTCTAGCTCCTCAGAACGCAGGGTGTTCATAATTTGAAGAATCCTAAGGCTGGGCTTTGCTCCAATTGGTAAATATGAATTTTTTTTTTTTTACTGTATTCATTAGAATGTTTTGAATTACAAGTCATTTTAAAATTTTTTTCAAATTGCCCTAAATAATGCTCATAAATAAGCTTTTCAGATGTGGTTTGGGCTGCAGGCATAGTGTGATCCAGAGATTCATGACTTCGCTAGAGCACCTACTTGTAATTTTCCCAGCTCTGAACTCCGGTAGGCCAGCCTGTTCCTCACAGCAGCTTTTTTTTTGCAGCATCAGGAACACGGCAGCAGACCCTGGCCTCATGCCCTCGTACCCCAGCCCCCAGAGGAAGGGCGAGCACCTTGGCTTAGCCTGCCCAGGCCAAGTGTGTGCTTCATGCCAATTTTATTGGCTTGAGTGATACACCTGCAGCCCTTATCCAGTCCGTGTAAGTAAGGAAAGTGACATGCTGATCAGCCACCAGGACAGAGTCATAGAGCCCAGAACTGCTGGCGTCTCCATACAAAAATCAGGACATCAGAAAGGAATTGGGCTGGGGAGCAGAGGCTAGGTCATAACTGGTGCCTTTTGCTACACTGACCTTGACGCTTCTGAGTCTGCAGAGCCTGGAGAGGGACAAGGGGTCCTGAGCATTTGCCAGTCACCTCGCTCCATCCATCTGAGGCAAGGGTCCGGGTGGGCTTGATGGCTCTGCCTGGCCCTCTCTGGGTCTCACGCATTCCTCTTTTCTTGTTTCCAGACAGAGATTACTGCAGTTTATGTGACAAGCAGCCAATTGGGAGGCTGCTTTTCCGGCAGTTCTGCGAAACCAGACCTGGGCTGGAGTCATACATTCAGTTCCTGGACTCAGTGGTAAGTCCCTGCTCCTGGGGGAGCGGGGGAGCCCTTGGGCCCTTTGTGATCGGCAGTCATTTTTGTGCAAAGGAGAAGAGAGCCCATACGGCTTAGATGGAGAATAAACATGTTGCTTAAGAAACCGCCAGTGCAGCCTTTGCCAATGCCGACGTGTCTCCAGGTTGTCACCTGCTGCATGACCAGGGAGGGCCACCTCCCCCTCTGGGCCTCTGTCGCTGTTGCTGAGGTTGTCAGTTCTCTGATTCCAAGATCCTGGGCTATTATGCAATAGCTCCTAGGAAGCTGGGTGGTTTTCCCAACACCCCAAGGCAGCTCTTGGGTTTCCGGGCCCCTTTCTTCCAGCTGAGAACCCGTTTTCTCAAATTCCAAATGTGTTTATTTGTGTACTTGTTTCCCATTCTTGCTTGCCCACTAGAATACAAGCTCCCTGAGGCCAGGACCCTGGGCTTCCAGCTCACCCCTGCCTGGCATTGTGCTCATCGCATATAGACATTCAGTAAATACTTGTGGGAGGAACATGCGTTGGCCATTTCAAGCCAATCTGACAGCTGCTGGCTGCACTGGCTGCTGGCATCCAGCATGGGGACTGACACCAGGGGATTTCCTTCAGATATTTCAGCCATTCATTTGTTTAACAAATGGAATGTTACTCAGCCATAAAAAGAATGAAGTAATGCCGTTTGCAGCAACATGGATGGACCTAGAGATTATTATACTAAATGAAATCAGACAGAGAAAGGCAAATATTATATCACTTATATATGGAATCTTTAAAAAATGATACAAATGAGTATATTTACGAACAGAAATGGACATATAGATATAGAAAACAAACTTATGGTTGCCAAAGGGGAAAAGGATAAATTGGGAGTATGGGTTACACACTCCTTTATGTAAAATAAATCAACAAGTACCTACTGAATAGCACAGGAAACTATAGTCAATATCTTATAATAACCTATAATAGAAAAGAATCTATTCTATAATAATCTATAATAGAAAAAAAATGTTTATAACTACAGCACTTTGCTTTCCCCCGGAAGCAGTGTAAATCATCTATACTTAAATTTAAGAAAAAAACAGTAGGGAATTCCCACTGTGGCTTAGCAGGTTAAGAACCCAACATAGTGTCTGTGAGGATGTGGGTTCGATCCCTGGCCTTGCTCAGTGAGTTAAGGATCCAGCGTCTCCGTGAGCTGCGGTATGGGTTGCAGATGTGGCTCGGATCTCAAGTGGCTCCGAGCTGGTGTAGGCTGGTACCTATAGCTCCGATTCGACCCCTAGCCTGAGAATTTCCATATGCCGCAGGTGCAACTCTAGGAAAAGAAAGAAAAATGCTGATTGATATGTGTGGGCTTTGGGGATGGGACATAGGAAGATGCAGGAGTTCCTCAGCACTTGTTCCAGAGGGCAGGGCACCTCATTCTCTCCTAGTGCCCTTCGGGTGTCTGTCCTAGGAAGGTAGACGAGGCGTGCGGAGGTGAAGGAATGGAGGTCGGTCATGAAAGGAATGGGGTCAACCAGGCGCCCTCCCCAAGGCAGAAGGCCAAGGTGCTCTTGCTTCCTCGAGGCTCTAATGCCGTCATTGGCATCCCGGCCTCTCTCTTGGTTTGGGAGACAGCCCTGTGGGCCCCAAGTTCCTGTGTCTGCTTCTGGGTCTCACTGTGGATCTCAAGACTTACCTTCCAGACTGTCCACTGAATGTCCCCACTGGAAGTCAAATGGGCCCCTCCAAGTCAGCGTGTCCTTAGCAAAGTCAGCACCTTCCCCCGGTCCTCAGGGCTACCAGTCCTGGCATGTGCCCTCTTCCCGTGACCGGCACCCCCCATGACCCAAGCCTGAAATCTTTGCATTGTCCTTGGCTCCTCCCTCCCCATCACTCCTTACCCAGCCTGCTCAAGGACCACGTGCCTGGCCCCGTGCCCTCCCCTCCACAGCCTCTGTCTTGGTCCCTGTGCGGGGTCTCTCATGACTCACACAGGCGAGGTCCATGGTTCTTAACCTCAACTGAGCAGCACAAACACCTGGGGAGCCTTAAAAACATACCAGTGCCTGAGCTGAAGCCCAGTCTCATTAACTTGAATCTCTGGGGGTGGGGCCTAGTATTTTCATAACTTTATTATGGAAAATTTCAAACTATAAAAAGTAAAAGTTCACAGAGCAGCATAATGAACCCCCATGCAGCCTTCACCCGCCTCAACGATTATGAACTCACGCCCAGTCTTGTTCACCCACATCCTCCCTCTGTAGCATTTTGCAGCTGATCTCGCTTATGTCCTTTGATCTGTAAACATTTCAGGATGCATGTCTAAACGAGGAGAGCTCTTTAACCGAAAAAAACCACAACATCGTTATCACGGCTAAAAAATTATAATTCTTTACTATCAGCAAATATTAGTGCTGAAGTTTCTGAGTTCCTCGTACTTTTTATAAATGCACGTTTTAACAGTTTTACGACCATCTCTCTCACAGTCTGAATTTTGTGTTCTCACCCCCGTGTATCATTTGATATGTTCCTTGGTGTTTCTTGTAAATTGCTCATTGAATCTAGAAACTTGGTCAGATTGAGTTTCAATGTGGCGGTGGTGGGACTGACCTCATAAGTGGTTTTACGCTCTTCTGCTTGGGTACTTATCTGGTTGTCTGTCTTTTTGAGTTGGGAGCAGCCATGGATGTTCAGTCCCCAAACCTGTTGTTAGTTAGTGGTTATAACATGGAGACATTCTAGGTCTACTGTTCCTTCTTCATTTGCTACCTGGGAAACACTTCCTTTCAATTACTGCTTGGTTACCCTATGGTGGAGTTCATATCAGAAAGGTCTGGGAGTTCCCTGTTGGCCCAGCAGGTTAAGGATCCAGCATTGTCACTGCTATAGCACAAGTGTGATGCCTGGTTCAGGAACTTCCACATGCCATGGGTGTGGCAAAAAAAATCAAGGAAATGCTTGATTCTTTCCAAAGTACCCAACTAGTTCATTAACATCCTCCAAGAGTTTTCACTGTTTTTAAACATGGGGCATTTGGGAGTTCCCAATGTGGCTCACAAACCCGACTAATATCCATGAGGATGCACATTCGATCCCTGGCCTCACTCAGTGGATTAAATATCTGGCATTGCCACGAGCTGTGGTGTAGGTTGCAGGTGTGGCTCAGATCTGACATTGCTGTGGCTGTGGCGCAGGCTGGCAGCTGTAGCTCCGATTTAGTCCCCTAGTCTGGGAACTTCCATATGTTCCATGTGTGGCCCCAACAAGCAAAAAAAAAAGAAGAAGAAAGAAAAAAATGGGGCATTTTTATGCACTGGTGCTCCATGGTTTCATCATTGGCCTGTGGGATCCCTTCAGCTTGAGCCCTTTAGAAGACCCTGGTGGCCACTGGCAGCCTTGACTCTGGGAGACGCCCTGCTCTGGGCTCATCCTGTGTATTTCCCACTCTGCACCTGCAGTTTATCTTTTCTCCAAGGTCCCCTGGTTCCTTTTACTGGGAAACGGTACTTGCAGACTACAGTTTGGCCCTAGAGGCGCTCACTACCACTGGATTGGCCATTGTTTGTACCAGACATTGTCAAATCTCCCAGGCCTGTACTGTGTGTGTGTCCAAGGTTAGGAAACTCTGACATCCAGGACAAAGTCCCAGTTCTGAGGCTGACTTACTAGACCTTCCACCAACCTGCCCCTGCTGCCCTTTCGTCCTTGGCCTTCCCCCAGTCTTTCTTGATCCCTGCATCCTGGCCCCGTTCTGCGTGTGATGCATCTGACTTGCCAGGCTGATTGGAGCCTCTCGGCCCCAACTCCTTCCCTCTTGCTGCCTGAAATGCCTCCAGGACCCCCCTGCCTGGTGACAGCCCCCTTGTCCCCCTGCACTCTGCCCTCAGAGCCTTCCCCGTGTGCTATCCCTCTGGGTGGCTGGCCGCGACATGCACCTGAGCCCCATTTACTGGCCGTGCTGGCAGAATGGTACATGGGAGGTGCAGGCCCCTGAGGCAGATGCTGGCCCCCGGAAAGTGTGGATGGAGCGCGACTCCGCTGTCCCCCATAGTTTCATCTGTAAGTGGGGACACAGTTGTACCTGATGGTGGTGGAGGTGTGGAGGAGAGCCTGAGTAGCACTTCTCAGAGCAGTGTCCCGTACGTCACAGGTGCCCAGTGAGTGCGGCCAGTCGGGCCTGAGTTGGGTGCCTGCCTCCTCCACTAACTGCAAGTCTCTTGGTGGCGCAGGCGTTGCTCATCACCTCTGAACCCTCACAATGCCACAGCTGACAGGTGGTCAGGGCCCAGGACCAGGGCCCACTGGGGGCTGGTGACTTGGCCAGAGTCACGCCAAGAGTGAGGCAGAGCACAGCCTGAACAGGTCTTCCGGCCCCCAGTCCAGTCTCTGCATCACGCGCGCTGCCTCCGAGGTGGCTTTCCAGGGTCTGCGGTTGGGTAGATTTGTTGTTTAAAGTAGACCTGGGGGGCTCTTCTCCCCCCTCCCAGCAGGCCTGGGAGCTATTTGCTTTCCTGTAAAAAGATTTTGCTTGATTAAAAAAAAAAAATTTGGCCTGCCGTGAATCCTTTTGCAGTCTCGTCACGACCTTGTGTGGTGATGTGCTATTTTTCCCAGATTGGATTTTATTAAAACAAGACCCAGCAGTCCAAAAAGCCAAGCTGCCATGGTTCTGTCTCAAGCCCATTTCAGTAGCCAGGCTGGGAAAGTGCTGTGGTCTGATTTGGGTGTGAATTGACAGGTTTGGACCTATTCCACACCACCAGGGAGCCACCTCTGTAAGAGCCTTTGTGGCCATCAGACTTGGGGGCTACTGGCTAAGAATCCATCCAAAGTCCCCAGTGCAGCCCACCTCCCAGGCTCCCAGAGGCCTCACAGCTCCAGGCAGCTTGGTGAGCTCTTAGCAGGACCCAGGTCTTGGTTTCCCTTCTTCTTGGGATCCCAGAACCATGATCCTGGCAAGGCCCTCACTTGGGGCAGGAAGAGCAGTCAATTTCCTGACCATTCTCTCAGTCTTTCATTCATTTAACAAAAGTACTGTCTGCCAGGCACTGTTCTAGGCCCTTGGGATAAATCTGTGAATAAAATGGACTAAGATCTCTGCTCTCATGGTGTTTACTTTCTATCCAGGGAGAGGCCACCAACAATAAGCATAATGAGTAAATGACATGGAATGTTAGATGGTGATGGGAAAAGGAAAACTGGAGTAGGTTGGGTGGGGGTGTTGGGAGCATGCAGCTGGGGTGCTGGCTGTGGCGTTAGCAGGGTGGCCAGTAGAGATGTCTTTGAGAGGGTGACATGTGACTGAGGGCTAGAAGGAGTTGCTTTGGCTGGGAAAGACATGGTAGCCGAGCACGCAGGCCGGAATAGCCAGTGCAGAGGCCCGCGGACAGGGTGTCCGAGGCTTGAGTGGAGGGAGCCGAGACAGAGGGGTCTAAGAGGGTGACGATCCTGCAAGGCCTTGTGCTATCAAAGAACTTTGACTTTGGTTGAAGCGGGGTAGCCGCTGGGGGGTTTTGAGCTGAGCAGTGGCATGAATCTGACTGAGGTTTTTTTGTTTTGTTTTGTTTTTTGCTTTTTAAGGCCACACCTGTGGCATATGGACGTTCCCAGGCTAGGGGGCAAATCGTAGCTACAGCTGCCAGCCTGCACCACAGCCACAGCAACGCAGGATCCGAGCTGCATCTGCAACCAACACCACAGCTCACAGCAACACCGGATCCTCAACCCACTGAGTGAGGCCAGGGATCGAACCCGCATCCTCATGGCTACTAGTCAGATTTGTTTTCCCTGCACCATGACAGGAACTCATTACTTAGGTTTTTAAAGCATCCCTCTGGCTCCTGTGTTGGGAAGAGGCTGCTGGGCGGGGAGGGGTGGGCCAGAGTGGGGGCTCCGATGGCTGAGAACTGATGGTTGCTCAGGCCAGTGTGGCAGCAGCCAGCCGTGTGACAAGCAGTAGGATTGGGGACACGCTCCGAAGGCAGAGTTAACAATAATTTCTGATGCCCTGGGGGTGAGAGAGAGGGGTTAGCGTCGACCTGAACAAAAGGAAGGTTGAAGTGAGAGGGTTAGGCTGTGGGGGCTCGTCGGGGAAAGGTCTTGGGGAACTTCATTCAGAGCACAGCCAGCTTCAAACGTCCATCAGACGTCCCGGTAGAGATGTTTAAGAGGAGGTGGGTGTTCGAATCTGGAGGCTGTGAGAAAGTTCTGGGCTGGAAATAGCAAATTGGGAGTTGTCGCCATATAGCTGGTATTTCGAGCCAGGGCCTGGGTGAGCTCGGCAAAGAGATGAATGTGGACGGAGGAGCCGAGGACCCAGGCTCCTCCCCATCTGGAGGAGATGAGGCATCGGCAGCTTCGGGACCTGTCTGGAGACTTGATGAGGCAGAGAGGGCAAGGCTAAACCCAGGAGCCAGTGGAATTTTCCAGCCACGTGTCTTGTTAGACGCTCACAGTCAGTTTGAGAAGAAGAAGAAAAAAAGCAAAGCCAATGGATGCCTGTTTTCACTCCGGTCGTGCATACGTACTCCCGCGCTGGGCCTGCACCAAGAGCTCTCTTTTTGGAAAGGAAACGAGAGTCTGGCTCCCTGTGCTGACGCGCCAAATGCTCTTTACATATGCCTTAACTCACCCCCATCCCCTGGCGTTTTTTGTCTGCAACTCCAGGAATTAGCAAGGCCTTTCATCGCCCATCCTGACGTCAAGTGACCGGCCTTTGAAACACCTCTTTTACGCATGAAGACTCTATTGAGTTTTCCAGGGCTGGCGCAATGCTCGCCTGAAATAGGTTTTTTCCCTTCCATTCTGACTGAGACTCGGCAGAGGGAGGAGGTGGTGGTGTCTTTGGTGGTGTTCGCCGCTCCAGTGCCCCCTGGCTCAGCCAGTGCCGTCCACACCGTTCACACCTCTATGTTGAACTTCTACCAAGTGGCGCTTATTAAAAATACCCCGTGCTTGCGGGGCTCTGACATAGCTCCCAGGAAAGGCTGCTCCTTTGCACAGTCCTAAGGTCTGAGAGTCTCAAGTCAAGCAGAAGACAGTGGAGGTTTTAAAATGGGGCCTGGGAGTTCCCGTTGTGGCTCAGCAGAAGGGAACCTGACTAGTTTCCATGACGATGCGGGTTTGATTCCTGGCCCTTCGCAGTGGGTTAAGGATCCGGTGTTGTTGTGAGCTGTGGTGTAGGTCACAGAGGCAGCTTGGATCCTGTGTTGCTGTGGCTGCGGTGTAGGCTGGCAGCTGCAGCTCTGATTTGATCCCTAGCCTGGGAACCTCCATATGCTGCACCTGTGGCCCTAAACATTTTTTTAAATAAAATTAAAAAAAAGGGGAGCCTGGGTGATTTGGAGGGGCAGGGGCAGCAGAATTGTTTGTGCATCATCCGTCAGACTGCAGGGTGATTCAGCCCTGAGACTTGGTGGTCAAATGGCTCCTGAGAGCCCGAGAAGGACCCCCATTGCCTTCCCACAGAGAAACGGAGTCCATGCCCCAAGCCAAGCCTTCGAGTAGATTGGCTCCTGGACGGTAAAGAAGATTTGCCCAGTCAGTCAGGGCTTTGTAAGAGGTTCCAGGCTCACGTTAACCTCCACAGCCCAGTAGGGTCTTGCCATGGGCCTCTTAACAACTGAGATGCTTCTTTAAATTGTTTTCTGGGAGCCTTGATGGCATCTCAGCTCCTTGCAAACACTCAGGTCCCCAAGTGGGGCGAGTTAAAATCCTCGGGTCTCTTCTCTTTGGGATGGGGGAGGTTTGACCCATATTAGGTCAGATTTACTCAGCACACGTTTGTTGACTGTCTCTAACGTGTCACGCTCTGTTCTGGCAGTTGGAGACTACAGAGTGAGCAGGAGGAGTGAGTTCCTGCCCTCATGGAGCTAGTTTTCCGACTACATGAAAGATTGAAAAGAAAGAACTTTTTTGGGGGGGGGCCTCACTTGTGGCATGTGGAGGTTCCCAGGCTAGGGGTCCAATCAGAGCTGTAGCCTCTGGCCTAGGCCACGGCCATAGCAACGCAGGATCTGAGCCGCTTCTGCGACCTTCACCACAGCTCACGGAAATGCCAGATCCTTAACCCGCTGAGTGAGGCCAGGGATCGAACCCGCATCCTCATGGATGCTAGTCGGGTTTGTTAACCACTTGAGCCATGACGGGAACTCCCAGAAAGGACATTTTTTAAGTGAAGCAAGTGATACCAGCTGGTATATGATAGGTATACCAGCTCAGATACCTATCAAGTATTCATTATCTGTTACCTCAAAACTTGGAGTTCCCATCATGGCTCAGTGGTTAACAAATCCGACTAGGAACCGTGAGGTTGCAGGTTCGATCCCTGGCCTTGCTCAGTGGGTTAAGGATCCGGCGTTGCCGTGAGCTGTAGTGTAGGTCGCAGATGCGGCTCAGATCCCGCGTTGCTGTGGCTGTGGCGAAGGCCGGCGGCAACAGCTCCTGTTAGACCCCTAGCCTGGGAACCTCCATATATTGTGGGCGCGGCCCTAGATAAGGCAAAAAGACAAAAAAAAAAAACTCACAAAACAACAACAAAAAACTCAGCGTCTTGAAACAATATTAAACATTATTTATCTCATAGTTTCTGTGGGTCAAGGATTTGGGAATGGTTAACCGAGGTTCTTCTGGCCCAGGGTCTCTCTAAAGGTTATTTAAAGGTGTTGGCTGGCCTGCAGTCAGCTGAAAGTTGGGTCTGTTTCCAGGCTGTGCACACGGCCTGCAGGTTGGTGCTGGCTGTTGGCTGGAGGCCCCAGTTGTCTTCCCAGTGAGCCTCCGCGTGGACTGCTTGAGTGTCTTCATAACATGTCTGGCTTTCCCCAGAGCGAGTGACCCAGAAGAGCAAGGAAGACGCTGCAGGGTCTTTTAAAATCTGGTCTCAGAGGTTCCATGCTGTCACGTTCCTACTATTGTGGTGGTTTCATGGATTAGCCCCATTCAAGTCTGGAACGAGCCTTCTCAAGGGCTATTGAATAGCAGCGGGCAGGGATTATTAACGTCTCCATCTCGGAGCCTGGCGACTGTAAATATGAGGTTACAATAAATGGGATTGCACATCAGGAAATGCTGAAAGTTACTCTAAGATCGTTATCAGTCCAGAACTATGGAAAATCACTTGAAATGAGTGGGCTCTCACCTGATTTCAGATATGCCTGGTTACCCTGAAGTTTTGTTGGAAGATGATTTGAAATGCCTCACCGGGGAAACTATTCTGCTTTTCTTTGTTTTACTTTTTTTTTTTTTTTTGCTTTTTAGGGCCATACCTGCAGTATATGGAGGTTCCCAGGCTAGGGGTCTAATCGGAGCTACAGCTGCCAGCCTACACCACAGCCACAGAAAAGCGGGATCCGAGCCGCATCTGTGACCTACACCACAGCTCATGGCAATGCCGGATCTTTAACCTGCTGAGCAATGCCAGGGATTGAACCCGCAACCTCATGGTTCCTAGTCGGATTCGTTTCTGCTGAGCCACGATGGGAACTCCTGCTTTTCTTATTTTTGAACTATACCTAGCATTTCTTTTTGTCTTTCTATCACTGCTGTGATCTCCCCAAAGTGGGGGGAGGGTAGAAATCATTCTTCAGATGGAGCTAGAGACCCTCAGAACAGCTGGTAAAGCCAGACCCTGGGAAGCAGGGTCAACTTGGAAAAGAACCACTTGTAAAGTGGGTTTGTAGAGTGGACATCGATGGGGTTGTCCAGTCTCCGGGGTGCCCCACCCACACTCCCAAACGGCGTGAAGCTGCCACGTTCTTAATGATGTCACCTGAAAACCACAGCTGGCTAGAGCAGGGATGAGCCTGTGAGCCAGCGCAGGTCAATGAGTCCTTTCTCTGGGGCTTATAGACTTCTTCTCTCGTGGAAGAGGCTTGGAATAAAAAACCTGGCTGCCATATCTCTTACCTCTGGAGCAAGCCAGGCGGCACTGAGCGAGAATGAGACACACGCGCGCGTGCATACACGCACACACACACACACACACACGAGTGGGTTCCAGACGGGCTCATATCCCTGTTCCTGTGCTCGGGGCCTGGTCATATTTTCATTTCCCCCACAATTCTGTTGCTCAATCCATCCCTGGATTCCAGGTGCCCAGAGATTACAGTTTTGCCTGAATTAGGTCAGGTTGGGATTCTTTCTACTTAGAACCGAAAGACTTTTGCATGGTGGCCTTCTGAGTTGTAGGGGGAGTGAGGGCAGAGAAATAATTCCAGGGACTAGGGGGAGAGGAGGAGCAGCTGGGGGGGCAGGGGGCACGGGGTGGGAGTGGGGCGAGGGAGGGGTGGAGACCCCTCGGGGCCGAGGCTCCCAGGAGAGACATAGGGGACAAGAGGTGAGAGCACAGCCCCTCTGCCGTGGGCCTGCGGCTAGTAAATCTGTCACCTCCCCGCGGAGAGGCTCAGAACCCTTTCCTCCTAGCTACTTTTCCAAGTTCTCTGCTGCCAAGATGTGTCTCTCCAGCTGGTGGCCGTGGCGCTGCCACCTTGGGGTCACTCCACCACTCTGTCACTACTCCACGTGGCCAGGGGTCCTCTCTTCCTTCCTTTCTTTCTCTGGGCCCATCCCAGTGAATCTGGGCCATGGCGTCCCCTTCCTGACCCAGGCCCGAGGGGGCTTCTCACGTGGAGCCAGAGCTCAGAGAACACAGCCAGGCGGGCCCTGGCTTGGGGCTGACCAGGCCCATCCGATCGTGGAGCCCTGGGGGGGAGGAACACGCCCCGTCTACAGTGCTTCTTCCTTCTCGCTGGGGGGTGGGGGTGGGGCGCTGCCAGCCATCGGAAGGCTTGTTCAGGGCCTCAGTGAGGGTCCTGGCCGGAGACGGACAGAAGGGGAAGGAGAGCGAGTGAGGCTTTGTGCACCCCTCCTGCTCCCTGTGCCCTGTGTCGCACACGTCCAGGTGGCACCCATGGGAAGCGAGACAGCATGGATCCAAGGATGGAGAACCTATGGGTATTGATTACCAAGGTTGACTGTGTACAAATAGCTCACGCAGGCGTGGGTGAGGCAGAGTTTGATGAATGGCCATTGGCCGCTGGGCCGGGTGGGGAAATCGGTACTGGCCGTCATGGTCCTCCGAGCCTTCGCCTCCTCTGGCTCTGCAGAAGGGGAAGGGGCTGATCCCAAAAGGAGGGGGAGCAAGCAGCTGTGGGAGCTGGGGCTTCCGAAGGGGATCCAGGACCCTGGGGTGCCCAGGCGGGGAGGTAGCCAGCAGATGAGTCCCCACAGCGGGGTGGGGAGTGACTCCAGGGGGCAGATGGAGACCCCAGCCCTCATGGTCAGCGCAGGCAAGCCGCTGCCCAGGCCCACGTGGGAGCAGCCGGCGTTTCTGCAGCAAGGGCCGCGGGGAGCAGCGCTGCCAGCCAGCCGCGTCACCGGCCCCTGCTGCGAGGACGCTGGAAAAGCTGACCACATCAGTAATTACAGAAGCCGGAGGTGGCGAGACCTCAGAGCCTCTCTGACTTCATCTTCCTGTCAGGGCAGGAGAAGGTCTCCCGGGAGAAGGAGGTGACATCTAAAGTTAGTCAGAGGCCGAGAGGAATGCAGCTCAGACTCGGCTCTTTGAACCAGGGCCGGCTTCCGGGAAAACGTGGCAGGTCCCCTTGCACTGGTTTGCAGTCTTCAGGTTTTGAAAAATCATCTGAGGGAAATGTGTTTTAATAGTGAGGACATATTTTCATTAGCATTTTCGGAGATGGGTGATGCAATTGGAGCTGGCCAAGAGAATGAAATATTAGGTTTATAAACTAGGATGTACGCAGATGTTTATACACTTTGGCAGGCATGGATATATAAATAATTCTTTTTCGCTTTAACTCAATGTAGTGTTTTGCTCTTTGGGTTTCGGCCCCTCCTCCCCAAAGGCCATTCCTGCGTTTGGCATAAGTCACGGTGCAGAGAAGGCTCATTAAATGCCTCCCTTGGTTGGCACCGTGGGTGCATCTGGGGAAGAGAAACATTCACTGTGGGTTGGTGTGGGGGCTCTTTGGTGCTCTGGTCGTTAGGATTGAACTCTGGGCAGGAGGCGGTTTCCTGGGCAATGTGGCAGGGAGGATGGCGTGTCCCCCCTGCCGGGGCTGGGCGGCGGGGACAAGCCCACTGCCGTCTCTGCTTGGAGAGAACTCTTACAGCTGGACGTCACGCAGGCATTCTTGTTTACCTCTCTGCTCCTTGAAGTTGTTGTCTGGCTGCCGTTTCCAGAGCCCACTCTACTTGTAAAATTCTAGGCCGTTGGCCCAAGCCGACCTCTTATTTGCTGCTTATGTTTTCTGGTTTAAGCTGATTTCAGCAGCTTTTGCCCACTACCTGGGCAAGAGCGTTCCCTTAGCCGTGGGTTCCCGGGTGGTCCCCCGCCTCGGGTCGTGTGACCTGCCTGGGCTCTTCCCACCCAATCCAGCCGCCATGGTGCCTTTTCTCTGTAGGTGGCCTCTAAAAACGGGTCCGCCATGAGCCCCTCTCGGGGGTCACTGTGGAGACACGGCCTGTCACTCCGGGTGACTTAATCGGTGTGGAAAGCCCAGCTGGAGGCCTTCTGTTGGTTTTCTGCCTCCCAACACAAATGCTCTTCAAGTGGTGGTGACCTGACATGGACTTTCAAAGAAAGGGCTTTTGATCCCGGACTGGGGTGCCTGTCCCCGCGTGCTCCCGGCTGCCTCCCTGTGGAACCGTGGTGCCCAGCTGCCCAGTCGGGCCTCTGCTGGGAGGCAGCTGACCTGAAAGTGATGTTATTTTTTTTAGCGTGGGTTTTAATACCCAGAGCAATAATATTTTCAGCTGGTTATTGAGGCTGATTAGTGAGTCTCGGGCTTCTGTTTGGTTAAATAGAGCTGACTTCCCAGATGTATTTTGGGACAGTGCAAATCCAGGGTTCCGCATGGGACTGAGTTACCCCAAAAGGTAGTCAGCCATTTGCCTGTGGCCTGGGCCCTGCAGAGCATTCTGGGTACACTCCCAGGGCGCCAGACCACCAGGCAGGGTTTCCAGGGCAGCTGGACACTGGGATCATCTCTCCGCCCCGCCCTGGAAAATAGGTGAGCAGTTGTGCTCAGTCCCTTTAGAGATGCAGCTCCAGCCCGGAGGGTCTTTCAGGCTGGCCTGGGAAGAAATTGACCCCAGACTCTGGGTTGAAAGGTTGCCTTGAACCAGGCCAGGGGGACAGGGATCTAACCCCACATGGTTTTAAACAATTTGCAATTAGTTCCCTTGTTTAAATGAGAAAGGCAGACTCATCCTGCCTTTTATGCACTTCGCAAGTGGGTCAGGTGCCCGTGAAGGAGCCCCTCTTGGGTGGAGGGAAGTGAAACGGTCTGTCTTTCAAGACCTCATTTCTTTCTTCCCATTGGCTTGGTCAGCAATCTGGGGTCTAAATTCCTTGGTGTTAAAGAAGAAATTTGAGGTTGGAGGCCCAAGTTCCAGCCCTGCCACCTCCCCCGAGTGACGCTGGGCAACTCTGCCAGACCTTCCGCTCCCCACATGCAGATGAATGGGTATGCCAGCAGCCCCTGCCCTTCCCTGCCTTCCTGTGTCACTGCCTGGGCTCTTTTGGGGTTCAAATAAGAGCATCTGAAAGATCTCTGTATGTTCACTTTGTCAACTGAAAAGCTGTGAAAGGTACAGCAATGCGTATTGTCCCTTCTTGCAAGGGGTAGTGATTATAATGATAAGAACTGTAACTTTTAAATTTTATTTCGATTTTGCTTTTTACAGCTGCACCTGCGGCATATGGAAGTTCCCAGGCTAGGGGTCGAATCAGAGCTGCAGCTGCCGGCCTACAGCACAGTCACAGCAACACAGATCTGAGCCACAACACCACAGCTCATGGCAACGCAGGATACTTAACTCACTGAACGAGGCCAGGGATCAAACCTGTATCCTCGTGGATACTAGTCGGGTTCTTAACCCACTGAGCCACAACGGGAACTCTGCACAGTAACTATTGATTGAGTATTTATTGTGTGCTCAGCTTTATCACGTTTTCACATTTATCATTTATCACATTTATGACATTTTCTCTGCACAATGACCCTACACATAGGTACTTTTACCATCTGCTTTACTGTTTTTAGGCCTCACCTGAGGCATGTGGAAGTTCCAGGGTCAGTGTTCAAACCAGCACCACAGCAGTGACCCAAGCCACAGCAGCAACACTGCCAGGTCCTTAACCCACTATACCACCTGGAAACTCCTCCATCTGCATTTTACCAAGGTTGAAGAAACTGTCCAAGGTCAGGCAGCTTGTAGGGTCTGCATGATCTCAGGCAGCCTATCAGGACCTTACAGTTGGTGGCTCCTATTATGTTCCAGAGGTTTCCTTTGATTTACCTAACTTGGTGGTGCCCAACCTCAGCTGCCTGTCTGCCCAGCCCCCATGCAGCGTGGGGCCTGAGCACCAGCGTTTGCTCCCAGTGACTCTCACGTGCTGCGCGTCCTGGGCTGCAGCAGAGTAGGCTGGGCTGGACGTTGGGGCTCCTCCCCTCCCTGGGCCTCAGCATCCTGCCCTGCCCGAGGAGGAGATGGGTTAGGTGACCTCCAGGGTGTCTTCTGCAGAGACCTCTAAGGTTCTGCAACTCTAAGAAGCTCGTGAGCAAATCTATTATTGTTCTCTTCCTTCTTCTGTTTCAGGCAGAATATGAAGTTACTCCAGATGAAAAACTGGGAGAAAAAGGGAAAGAGATTATGACCAAGTACCTCACCCCAAAGGTAAGAGCCCCCCCCCAAACTCCATAGCAGGAGTGGGAGGCCTTATCCAGGAATACGGACCCCCAGATCCGGGCCAGGCCACATGGAGAGCACCTGGCCAGTAGCTGTCATTAGATTCAGAATTCTCCTTCTCCAAGGGCACCCACGCCTGGCAGGACTGAGGTGGGTGGGCCAGGCCAGGCCTGGGGAGGCGAGGGCTGCTTCTTGGGGCCCTCATGCTGCCTGTGCAAGTGTTTGTGGTAGGACTGATGGAGGCTCGGCCGAGGCAGGGGTCCAGGTGCCCAGAGGAAATGCCGTAACAGCGGTGGTTCCGAGAGGTCGGGTGAGGGGAAGGGTCCCGGGGTGATTAGGAGGAGGGGGCTGGCTGAGGCTGAGTTGGTAGAGGCGCTCTCAGTTGAACACACAGAGGAATGCAGAGTGTCCGGAAGTATTCCAGGGTGTGCCGAAGGGCGAGGGGCCACCCTGAGTCCACCTCAGGAGCACCCCCATGGCTTGTGTCCATTCTTGATGGCGCTGAGTGCAGTTAGGCATGGGTGCTGCAGCTCCTCAGGTTGGCTTCCGCTCAGGGGACGGAGGTAGGACTAGAGACAGAAGGAATCCGGGTCACGTTTGGCAACTCCTCCAGCAGGTGTCACGAGGGGCTTAAACCCACAGTGGCTCCTTCTAGTTTACAGCCAGGCCCCGTCCTCCCCCTGCACTTATGGATGGTTTCTACATAGTTTTATATGTTTTATCCACACGATGTGGAAGTCCCTTAAGACACGTAAGCCTCACCTTGTTGTTCTTCTCGGCAGGGGGGCGCAGGGGTCCTGGGCAGCCCTGGTCTCACCTCACAACCTCGCTGCCCCCTCGGATGTGGGGGAGGGCCCAGGGGCGTGGGCGCGTGGTGAGGGCAGCTCGTGCGCCCTGAGACCTTGCTCCCAAGCAGGTGTGCTCACCTCGGGCATCCGCAGGCGACCAGTGGGCATCTCCCGGCGACCAGCCCAGCCTCCCCCCACAGGTGTCGCCTGCTTCACTTCCTTCAGAGGCACCGCCCACAGTGGCTTCCCTTGGTTGTTTCTCTACTTCTGTCTCCGTCATAATCACACGCATCTCTTAATGGAAGGGCAAGCGCTCCCAGTGCCTTGGCACTTTCAGAAGCAAGCGTTAATGTTCATAAGCGCCGCCTGCCGCTCGACAGGGCTGGGTCACTCTGCACAGGGACGGCCCTGGGCACACTGGCTGCCTGTTCCGTCTGCAGGGCCGCCAGGCTGCACAGCCTTACTCTGTTCCAGGTACGGGCCTGTCGGCATCTGTGAAAGTCTTTAGGTTGGAAATGGTCTGGGAGGAGACCCAATTCACCCACAGCAGCAGCCGCAGACGTGTTGCTGAGGCTGCAGGCAGGTGTTTTTGATCTCCTGCGTTGACACAGGGTGAGCACCCTGGACATAACAGCCCCCGGGGGTGTGTGTACCCCAGGGGGATGAGAACAGCTCACTGCTGCGCGCCTATGTGAGCCAGACGCCAGCTAGACACTTCCTGTGAGGGTTCCGGCCTGTACGAGGTGAGAGGAGATAGTCCTGTTCCCAGAGGGCCAAGTGACCTGCTGTGGCCATCAGCTGATAGTCGCTTGCTGCCCTGGGGCAAGGTGGTTTCTGCAGTAGGTCAGCTTGTCCATCTCGCTTTCCATCCGCACCCCCGTTCAGGTGCCCACCTGCTTGGGTTCCCCCGAGACAATGGCAGCTGACATGCATCGAGGACTCGCCGTGGGCAGGCACCGTCTCACTCAGTCTTGCTGTCGCTGTGTGATGTGACTCCGTTGGCTCCGTCTTCCAGGCTAGGACCGGAAGCTCAGGAGAGGCTGTCACTGTCCAGGGTCACATGGCCTGGAGCTGAGCCCAGGCCGGGGTGATCCTGGAGCCCTTGGCTTTTCCCGCTGGGGCACTGTCCCCACCCCTCCCCCGCCCCGCCCCACCCCCAGCACATCTGCAGGGCTTAAGTGGTTCCTTTGCTCAGCCTTGCTGGTCTTTCGGCCTGTCCAAGGGCTGCTGCGGAGGGCATTGCCCTACCTTCCCCACCGGCCAAACTTGAGCAGAGGCCTCTGCCCCGGGACCCCAACCTGAGCCCTCCAGAGCCCCCAACCCCCCACTCAGCACGGCCTCCGCCTCCTGGAGGGACGGGGCCCAGCCTCCCATCAGCTCCGATGGTTTTACAAGTGCCTCAGAGCTTGCCAACATTTTTTCCTTAAGTACTCCTCAATTTAAAAAATTTAAACCGCACCATATTTATGGCCCAGGGGCCCGGGGAAGGTGGTCGAAGCGGCCCCCTGGGTCGACTATTTTCCTCTAATAAATTTCCCGCTGCCTTCACAGTCCTTCTAGAGTCACCCTCTCCGGAGCCTGTTTTACTTCTCGGTGCTGCCAGATGTCCCAGGTGCTGGGGACCATGTGACTGAGGCTCCAGCGCTGGCTCTGAGCCTTCGCACAGCCCCCAGAACTGTCCCCAGGCCCAGATAGACCTTACCTTGAGCCCCCTCCTCAAGGTCCAGCTCACCCATCTCAACTCCAAGCAGCATTTTCCAAGGGGTGCCCTGTGGGACACTGACCATTTGAGAAGCTCCGTGGGAAAAACACCTCTGTGATCAATTACTTGTGAGCAACACTGCTTCTTGCATCTCTCCCTTGAAAAGATTCACCATGTGGGCCTATGAAAGGCTCTGAGAAGTCCTGCAAAAAAGAAACCCATTTAGGAGTTCCCACTGTGGCTCAGCAGTATTGAACCTGACTGGTATCTATAAGGATGCAGGTTTAATCCCTGGCCTTGCTCTGTGGGTTAAGTATCCGGCGTGGCTGTGGCTGTGGTGTAGGCTGGCAGCTGCAGCTCCAATTCGACCCCTAGCCTGAGAACTTCCATATGCCCCAGGTGGGGCCCTAAAAAAAAAAAAAGCAAAAGAAAAGAAACCCATTTAACTGCTAACAAAGCATTTCCCAAATTTTTTTTTTTTTTAATTTCCCGTCTTGTCCAATACGTCTTGGGCTGCAGAACGTCTCCAAGGGTCTTCATGACCTGACCTCCTTCTGCTCCAGCATCCTTGCTCCAGTTACCTCTCCTGCAGGCCCCACGCTGGGCTGCAGCCACGCCGTTTCCCAGTCTCATCTTGACATCCACACCTGGTCTCCTTTGTCCAGGTTGTTCCCTGTAGGTCCCCTCACCTGGAAGGCACCGCCCCCACTCTGACTTCCTCCCTCTGTGTCTCTGCTCCGGCCGCACAGAGCCTCTTCTGCCTCTGGTCAGAAGCTGTCACTCCTACCTGGGTGGTCTCCGAGCACCCGCTCTGTTGTGCTTCTGCAGGTCCCCGGGGTCAGGGCTTCCATGCCGGGCTTGGGGGGGGTGTCTGGAGCCGGCCCCACAGAGGGGCTGAGAGCACATCCACAGACGGGTCGAATGCAGTGTGAGGGGAGCAGTGGTAGATTGTGCACAGGAAAGGGGGGTAACGGGGTTCCCAGGAAGCTGTCCCAGCCTGGGCAAGCTGGGGAGGCGTCTGGGAGTTAATTCAGCTGAATCCAGTTTTAAGGTGATGGGGGGCGGGGGGAGCCAGATGCAAGTGAAAGGAGAAGGAAAGTTCCCGTTGTGGCTCATCAGGTTAAGAACCCGACACAGTGTCCATGAGGTTGCAGGTTTGACCCCTGGCCTCGCTCAGTGGGTTAAGGATCTGGGGTTGCTGAAAGCTGTGGTGGCGTGGCTCGGACCCTGCGTTGCTGTGGCTGTGGTGTAGACCGGCAGCTGCAGCTCTGATTTGACTCCTAGCCCAGGAACTTCCATATGCCACATAAAAAGAAGGGAAAAAAAAGAAAGGAAAGGAGAAGTTCCTTTTATGCGAAAGGTCTAGAGCTGTGGTTCCCACCTGGGGCGGTTTAGCCCCCCAGGGGACTTTTGGCAGTGTCTGCAAATGTTTTTGATTGACGCACCGGGCAGATGTGCTTTAGCATCTAATGCACACGCGCCGGGGATGCTGCTGACTCTGTGACCCACAGGACGGCCCCGCAACGAAGAATTATCTGCACGAAATGTCGATGGTGCGAGTGAGAGCCTTGGTGCAGAGTGGGGAAGGGAGTGGGGGTGGGAGGAGGTCAGTGTTAACAGGAGTGAAAAGGTGGGGGATGGGGCCCTCTGGGCGCCAGGACCTGGAAAACCATGGTGGGGAGTTTGACACCTTCCTAAGGGCAGTGGGGAGCCCCTGGGGCTCTGTAAACCATTTAGGATGGTCTCTCCTGCCGCCACGGAGAAGAGGGTGGGGTGCTGGAGGCAGGAGGCCATCCTGGGAGCTGCTGTAGCCGCTGTGGGGGAGGGGGGCCGGGCCTTGTGAAATGTTGGGAGGGAGGAGCTCTTCAGAGGATGGCAGGTGTGGGTGTGCAGGGAGAGGACAAGAGAAGTCTCAGGTGAGTCCCTGGTTTCCTTCTTGAGTCACTGAGTGGGTGCAGGGGTCCCCACTGAAGGCAGAACGCAAAGGAAGAGGGCCGGCGCTCTTGGCGGCCGGCCGTGGCTCACTGGGCAGAGACGATGGCATCTGTTTTCTGTGTCCCCTGCCTCCTGCACGGTGCTGGATGCGTGGCTCTCATGCATTGAGAGTTGGTTTGAATGAGACAATGAGGGGGCCCTGGGAAGCTCTCTCCACGAGCCCCTCCCCTCTACCGCCAAAGTCTCTTCTGGGGAGTTGGCTTGTGTCATCTGGTGTCTGGCAGGGTGTGTTTGCTGGGATTCTGGCTGCAAGGTCCCTGCTCAAAGGCAACGCCTGTGCCTGGAGCCAGGTTCTCACTCCCTGTGGGATGTTGCTGTCCAAACCCTGCATTGAAGGCGTCCACCCCAGGAGCTAAGTCCACAGTTTGGACGCTGCCCAGAGTCCTGTGTCAGTTGCCCATACCCAGCCAGCTTTGTTCTGGGATGGTTAGAGGACACCAGCCCCAGGTGGCCTTTGGAATGGACCGAAAGCTGTTGAGATCTGACACAAAGGCAGCAGGTGCCGTAATAAAATGAGTTTTAGAACCAGGTAGACCTGGGTTGGAAGCCAGGCTTGGCCTCTTTGTGCTAAGTGGCCTCGGGAAAGCTGCTTTGACCTCCCGGTACCTCGGGCTGCTCATCTCTCCAGTGGGCCAGGTA
>PVHT021183705.1:11120195-11282917 GCA_004024745.2 Catagonus wagneri | reverse complement strand
GGCCTGCAAGTCAGAGCCCCAGAGCTTCAGCTCCCTCTGCTTCAGGGTGTTTGCTCCTCAAGGAGGCCATGCCCACCGTCATGGCAAGGGGTGACCACCTTCCCTCCAGCTTAAGAGAGACCCCACGAGACTTGCCATAGTTCCAGCTTCTGCCCTGAGGGCCGCCAGCTGCCTGTCCAGCATGTGTCCCGTCCAGCAAGTGTCCCTGCCTCAGGCCGTGCTATCCAGCCACCCCTCTGACCACGTGGACTGTCAGGGAGGAGCTACTGTTTCGGCCGAGAGGTCCAGGCAGCAGCAGCAGGCTCAGAGGGAGGGAGCCAGAGCCTGCGGCCCTTGGTGCAGGGCTGGGCCGGTTCACTTTCACCCCGGTGACCAAGATAACCGCGCTGTGCTCTCTCCTTGGGTTCTGTTCCCGTCTGGGTCTCGGGGACCGTGCCGGCAGCCCGGCTGGTGTGGAACAGGAGCTACTCCGGATGGACACAGGCTGCGTGGCCACATGGCACTGAGGGTTCTGATTACAAAGGTGGAAGAATGACGCTTTTTCTTCCTGTCAGCCAGACCTTAAATCAAGCCCAGAGCGAGGAAAGGCTGCCCTTCAGTAAACGCTCTCCTTTGTCGGCCGGCTGTGGTTGTGCAGGGGGCTTTACTTCCAAGCCAGGGTGTGGGGTTGGAATGAGCCCCCTTTGCCTACCTCCTGCCCATCCCGCTTTCTTCACCCAGTTCCCATCCCTAGAGTCGGGCGGGCTGGTCTGCATTAGTTTACAGAGCTCGGAACCAGCCGCCTTGAGTCGGGGGCAGAGAAGATCGAGGGGCGGGGAAGCCTTTGGAGGGTCCTCCTGGCCGCCTGGCCCGACTCCTGATTTTGCAGATGGTGAATTCATCTGGATTATTGGCGGCAAGTGGCAGATACCGAACTGCCAGTGGCTCAAACAAAGGAGGAATTTATCAGAAGGGTAGGGGGGTGGTTTAAATGAAACCGGGAGAGAGACACAGTGGCACGCGGGCTGAGGAACCCCTGGCACCGGAATGGCTCTCCCAGTGCAGCTCCAGGTTCTCCCAGGCTGGCCGACTTCAAGTCTCCAGTCCATAGCTTCTGCCCAAGACACGCACGCCGACCCACTGGAAGAAAATCCCCAAGAACTCTGATCAGCCAGTTGTCCCAAAGGCAGGGGGCAGGCTGGCCGACCTCATCAAGGGACTTCTAATGGATGGAAAGACCCCCTTTCTTCACCGCCCTCTTCCTGCTGTGAACACATATTTGCTTGTAGACACACTTTTGTTCCACAAAGATCCTGAGTACCTACTATGTGCCGGGAACATGGTCAGTTTATTTCAGCAAAAGCAGGGCAGAGAGATTACAGGTTGTGGAGCCTGGCAGGCCTGGATTTGAATCTCAGGTCCTCTGTTTCCTAGGCTGCCTACGGGCATGTTTGGCGTACTTGCTGCTCACCAACCTCTAGGCTCCGTTCCCCCGAGACAGCATGAACAGCACTCCTGCCCTTCAAAGAGCTCCGTAAGGCTCAGTACCTACATCTGTGAACCTGGAACCAGCCCCACCAATGGCGTCCTTCTGGTGAGCCACAGAAGTGGGCGCTGGTGGGCTGGTGACGATCAGTGGCCCCTCTCCCAGGCACCCGCGATGTCCAGGCTCCTGCTGGAGGCCTGATTCCCGCCCCTGCCTCCGCCCACAGCCAGGCCCTGGTAGCCCGGGTGCAGAGCTTCCTGCGGCTGACGCAGATCCCCCCTGGAAGGGTCAAGGGTACGGCTGTGGGAGTGCCCTTCCCTGTTCCTATCCTGGAGGAGAAATCGGGTGCCCCCTCCAAGAAACAGCTGCCTCCACCCTGGTATGGGCAGGACAGGAAGCCCCCCAGGCAGCCCCCTGTTTGGAAGGAAGGGGACCCCCTGGGACCCTTTTCTTGCAGAGTGTCTTGCCTTTTTCCAGCTCAGTTTTTCCTGAAAGCCGAGTCTGTCCATGTTGAGAAATTGCAAATAGTTTACATGGGGAATGTCAGCTGCCCACATATGAAAATATACACATCATTAAGCCCTAAGTGCTTGCGTCTGCAGATAGAGCGGACAGTCTCCTGGGCTGACCTTTTGTTCACTGATGGAACCGCTGCTAATGAGTGTGGGGCTCCTAGGAGGGATGTTTTCATGTGTTGAAGCGAAGCGTATGCTGGCCATTAGCGTGTGTGTGTGTGTGTGTGTGTGTGTGTGTGTGTGTGTTACACACAACAGCGCTATACAAGTAGTGCTCACCAAAACATGCAGAGTCCACTGCACCTCATTATTCAGCCCCTATGGGCCTCTAAAGAGGGCTTGCTCTCCAAGGCCAAAGTCACATCCTCCTCAGGGTATTCAAGAAAGGCCATAGCAGCCTTGAGGACTTGATGGTGCTGAGGGATAAGGCTCTCTGATCGGATTAGGTGTGAATCCTGTCTCTGCTCCCATGCTAGCTGTGTGATCTTGGGCAAGTTACTTGACTTCTCTGAGCCTATTTCTACATCTATCAAGTGGAGACAATAATGATAAAACCTACTTTGAGAGGATTAAAAAAGAAAACCCAATGTAAATCTTGCAGGACTTAACACATACTAGGTGCTCAAGAAATAACAATGATGACAATTGTCGCTGGGAGGTGGGACGGGGTGGAAGGTCCTGCCTGCTCAGAGAATCATCTTGGATGAGCTTGTGAAGCCTGGGTAGGGTTTGGACGTGCCATGAGGGGACAGGGCAGGAAGGGCTTCTTCCAACGAAATAGCACAGGCCCAGCAGCTGGAAAGCTGGAGCTCGCCCAGGAAACAGCGGGCGTGGGGTGGGAGCTGCGGTGAGCAGGGGGCACAATGGGGAAACAGCTCAAGAGGGGCGTTTGGGTCAGGAAGGCCCTGGACGCGGTCCTTTGGCAGTGCTGTGTGCCGTGGAAAAACTCCCTCGGGGGCTGTGTGTCCACATCAGAGCAGGTGGGAGTAGAGACTTGTGTGGGGCCACTGGTTAGTTCAGGTGAGAGGTGAGGACTCCAGAAACCAGGGCAGTGGGGATGGAGAGGAGGGGGTGGGGTGGGTGACACACAAGAGCTAGGACTGCTGTGTGTCTGTCCTCATCTGGGAAGTGGTGACAAGCTTTTGAGTGGGGCCAGTGAGCAGGCTCAGGACACTTGATCTGGAGCCCTTGCAGCTCAGATCCACCCCCTCCCCCCACTCTGTCCCCCATGGTGCCGTCAGGGTTGGTCCTGGCTCCACCCTGGGCCCCCTCTGTGACTTGGCGGAGTCCTTTCTCTCATCTGTGCCACGAGTGGGTTGAATCAATGAGGCCCTGAGGGTCTTTCCAGGGGAGACTCTTTGTCCTCCTCCTGTTCCCTCTTGGGTCCTAAATCTCTGAACAAGTACAGGGCATGGGTTTCCAGGAAGCTTAGGTGACAGCAGAGGCGCCCACTTCAGGAGCACTGGAGGCCTGAGGCATGGGGAGCCTTTCACGGCCCACCCCTGGCTGTCCCCAGGGACATCAGCGAGGTACAGTGGATCCTATTTCCATTCTGACACCATGAAACAAGCGGCCGGGAAGCTAGGAGATACTTCGGGAACAAGGTCCTCAGAAACGTCCTCTGCTGCAGGAAATAAGGCCCCTTCCTCCTGCCGGTCACCTCGGTGCAGAGGGAGGCAGTGGCGCCAAGGAGAGCAGGGGCAGTGATACCAGCCGCCCTGACAACGTCAGCCTCGGGGCTGATGACTCAGCCACCAGTGAGAACCAGCCTCTCCAGACACTTGCATGGTCCCACTTATTTCACATTATCTGGATGAGTTCTCACTCTGAGCAGCACTCCCGCTTGCTCCAGCCTCCAGGCCTCTGCCGTCACCGTCACTCCCCCCGTCCCTCCCCCATCGCCCCTACCCCTGTCAGTCCCCGCCCCCTTCTTAAGGTGCAGCTCCCTCCCAAAGTGATCTCTCTTTGTCCCCTCAACTGTTACTACAAAGGCCACCCCGCCCCAGGCTGGTCTGTTGTGGGGTGTCTGCTAGCACAGCCAGGGGCTCAATAGTGCCACCTTGTGGACTGACTGCTGGCCTGACTGAGGCTGGGTGACCCGGGCCCTGGAGGCGGAGCTGGGGTTGGGATGAGCCCACCCTGGGGCTTCCATCCCTCTCAGGGAAGTCACTGAGGGTGGGAGCGCCCCACAGGGGCAGAGCCTCCGGTGTGGTGGTTGCTCAGCACAGGCTTCCTGGACTGAGAGCTGAGTTAAGCACCTGTGGGGAGGCCCAGGTCAGGCCTCCACTTTCCCCACCACTGTCCCTCCCTCTGCAGCCTCGGTCCCTGAAACACCCAGGTAATCTCTGTTGGTCTGCAAGTTACACCAAACCCAGCACATGCTCCCTCTTAATCCATTGCTTCAGGCAAGTCCTTAGTTCTTTTAACTAACCAAAATCTACCCCCCAACCCGTCAACCCCCAACTAGCTAGCTCTTGTTTTCTTTTTCAAATTAAAGTATAGTTGATTTATAATGTTGTACCAATTTCTGCTGTATGGCAAAGTGACTCAGTCATTCATGTATATATGTATGTATATATATATATATATATACATTCTTTTTTTAATATTATTTTCTACCATGGTCTAGCCCAGGAGATTAGATATAGTTTTCTGTGCTGCACAGTGGGACCTTATTGCTTATCCATTCTAAATGTAATAGTTTGCATCTACTAGCCCCAAACTCCCAGTGCATCCCACTCCCCATCTCCTCCCTCTTGGCAACCACAAGTCTGTTCTCCATGTCTGTGAGTCTGCTTTTGTTCTGTAGACAGGTTCATTTGTACCATATTTTAGATTCCACACATGAGTGATATCAAATGGTATTTGTCTTTCTCTGTCTGACTTCACTTAGTATGAGAATCTCTAGTTGCATCCATGTTGCTGCCAATGGCGTTATTTCATTCATTTTTATGGCTGAGTAGTATTCTATTGCATATAGGTACCACGTCTTCTTTATCCTATCCTCTGTTGATGGACACTTAGGTTGTTTCCATGTCTTGGCTATTGTGAATAGTGTTTCAATGGACATAGGATGCATGTATCTTTTTGAATTATAGTTTTGCCTGGCTATATGCCCAGGGGTGGGATTGCTGGATCATACGGTCATTCTGTTATTTTATCAACTATCCTTCAGAAATCCCAAGGCCTCCTGCGCACTGAATCATTACTGGTCTTCAGTACCGTCCATGTCTGAATGTGGCAGAGGGTTTCCTTGATGGAGCAGAGGAGGAGAGGTCTGACTTAGGCTACATGTTGAAGTTGAGGGTCACCGGCAGCAAGAGCTTAATGGGACAAAAAGGAGGAGAGGGTTTAGGGAGGCGTGAAGGTGCAAAGCCCACTGGGCCCCTGCGGCCATCTCACTGGCCTCTCCCACTCATGTTCAAAGCAAGGCAAAGGGCTCCTCTCAGTGTGCTGTGGAGCCCAGAAAACCAGCCACGCAGCCTTCACCTCTTGCTGGTCTGGTTACGACACAGCAGGATGCCCGGCACCTGCGGCATAAGTGTCGGGGAGAGCCAAGGGTGAGCCTGAGGCACGGGGGCTTGGAGGCGCAAAGGAGTGAGTGTTCTGAGTCTGTCCTACCATCTGGGCCGGGCCGGCTGCCGGCCCCACCCAAGCGCAGACCCAAGTTCTTGTGGTCCTGGATTCAAGGTCATTTTCACATTCCACACGGAGGGAGGGAGCAGGATCTTTTCCCTCTGGTGAAGGGGGCTTATATCCAGGGGGCCCGGACCCACAGAGAGTGGACAAAGCACATCCGAGCTTTGATGCCACCTCTGGTCCCACGTTCAGCCGCAGGGGAGAAGAAACAGGGCAGAGTCTTAGCCAAAGAGTGGGGGGTGGGGCGCGGACTGGTCACATTGAGGTTGTCCAGCTAGTTGGCTTCAGCTGCCCGAAACCGTCAGGAGCATTCCTAATGGAGCCTCCAGCAGAAAAACCCTGTCCCCGGTCCTTCCATCCTCTGAAGCCACACTGGCCGGCACACGTTGCAAGGGAAACTTGCTGCCTAACTGCCCCCGGTTGTGTTCAAGTCAGGGCCTGCAGGCTGGAGCCACTCAAGGAGAGCATCTGTTGACCAAAGAAATTGTCACTTCAAGCCACTGCTGACCTGAGGGGTCCCAGACCCCAGGGGGAATTTTACCAGCCACTTCCACCAATGCCCTGGGCTGCTTTCCATCCTGCAAATATCTAAGGGCCTGGAGGTCCTTTCTGTTTGGTTAGAAATAAGAGGGGCACCTTTGGCATAGAGGAGAATGACCCCAGCCCTTCCTCCCCATCCTGACCCTCAGCTTCACCCAGAGGGACAGTCCCCGCTAGAAGGGGCCACAGCACTGCCCAACCATGGCTCAGCTGGCATTCCTGAGCCGTCAGTGCAGTGAGGGTGACATTCCTGTCCGGAGTCCACCTGGCCCATAGGACATGCCCCTCCCTTCCTCACAAGCCTCTTGGGACCAGAAGGGATTAAATTCCTAGAAAGAGACCTGAACGCGCGTGCGGTTCTCCCACCTTCAAGCCACAAAGAGTGGAGCGTGGTTACGGGGACGATGCCGGAGCCCTCTGAATGTCTGAGGGCCCTTTTTCCTGCATGATGCGTCAGACTTGCGTGTGGGCTGGGGGAGTCTTCTCAGCGGGGCTCCCTTTGAAACCGGCTTCTCTGAACTGGAGGGTAAGGACCGACCCTCAGATGCCATTGATGCAAAATGGCGAATGTCCCTTTGAGCAGCGGTCCGGCCCACCCTCTTGGCAGGTTTGGGTTTCAGTTCCCAGCTTAAACCAGCCAGCAGCTTCTTATTCCCATCTTACTGGCCAAAGTGTCACTCCCCAGAGTCACTTGAGAAGGGGTTTGGTTGAAATTGCTTAATCTCTTCATGTCGAGCCAAAGGCTGAGTTTAAACCCGTGGTCGTTAAATCAAACACGTTATTACCCGCTATTAACTCCCCTCAGGGTTTCGGCTGTGGGCAGCCTCCCCAGAACCCTCCTGCCAGCCAGCCCCAAGGAATGCGTGCTGTGACTGCTCCCACAGCTGGGCCACCCCCACACTCTGGAGGCCCCTCCATCTATTTAGGAATGTGGCTGACTGGGGAGCCCAGCTGGTTGGCAGATTGAAGGCAGGTGGGAGGACCCAGGGTGCGGGAGGTCTGAAGGCACCTTCTGCTCTGCCTCTGACCCCACCCTCTGGGAAGCTTTCCCAGATGACCCCACCCACCCAGCCACCCTCCAGCCCAGTGGCCCACTGCCCCGAGCTGCTCATCTTCCGTATAAGCTCTGGCTGCCTCTGCTGGAGGGCCTCACTGTGCCTCGTCAACCCACAGCTAAGGCCACACTGCAGGGGCCTCCTGGAAGGTGGAGGTGGGTCAGGAGGACATAGGTGGCCCAGACACCCCATCGCCTCCAACCAGACTTATCCTAGTCCCACGCAACCTGGGGTAAATCCCCTCTCTGCCACTCGTTGGCTGGGTGACCTTGGGCAAATGTCTTAACCTTTCTGAACCTCGGTTTCCTCATCCGTGAAATGAGCAGCATAATAGTTTCCACTTCATAGAGCCGGAAGGAAGATCAAATGAAAGGATGCGTGTAAAGGAGTTCCTGTTGTGGCTCAGTGGGTTAAGAACCCAACATAGTGTCTGTGAGGGTGCGGGTTCGATTCCTGGCCTTGCTCAGTGGGTTAAGGATCCAGCATTGCTGCAAGCTGTGGTGGCAGATGTGGCTCAGATCCAGTATTTCTGTGTCTGTGGCATTGACTGGCAGGTGTAGCTATCACCCTAGCAAAGGAACTTCCATACACTGCAGGTGCAGCCCTAAAAAGAAAACAAAGAACAAAGAAAGAATGCATGTGAGGTATTGGCACGGTGCCTGACCAGAGCTGGCCTCAATGGAAGGAAACCGTTGCTCCCCATTATATTGTTTCTGTTGGTTTTCATTCGGTATTGGGTCTATAGATACATTTCATCTGGAGAAAGAGTAAGAAGTTTGCAGTCTGATAAAAGTTTGAGAGCCACTGGGATGCCATCCGGCTCATTTTATGCATCACCTGTAGCCAAGAGATGCGAAGGTGTTTTCTGGGAGGATATGACCTTAATTATGTCTTAATGGAGAAAAGTGCTTTGAGGTCAAGGACGGCACTGGCTTCACCTTGTAACACCCCTCCCCCTTCTGGTGGCAGTGAGGCTGGGCCACGGCCAGGGTCCCACAGCTACGAGCAGCAGGTGTGATTGGAACGCAGACCTGCCAATGCCCAGGCTGTGCCCGCGCCAAAACCCTCCCCTCGCTGCTGAGCCGTCCGTCCACCTGCCCCCGGCCTATTGCAGACGCTTTCGTGCCCGGCCTTGAGGATGGGCTGGGGTGCCTCTCACACCTGCTCTCTGAGGAGACGGACCCCGCGGATAAGGGACAGGGGCAGCTCTGAGGGGCTCTTACGCTGTGAGCATTCACACCCCTCACTCAGTTGAGCACAGGACACGGGACAGCGGGCCTCAGAGGAGGAGCCGTGTGGCCTCATGAGGCCACACACACCAGCAGTGGCAGAGCCAGAAGTCTGCTCCCAAACCTGGCCGATTCACCACGGCCCGGCCCAGCCACCTCCCCGTGCCGCCCACCCGGTGCCCACCAGCCAGCCAGCTCCCCGCGCCGCCCACCCGGTGCCCAGCAGCCAGCCACCTCCCTCGCTGATGCCACCTCTCCTCTCCCTCCCTCCAGTCCCCAGTGTTCATCGCCCAAGTGGGCCAGGATCTGGTCTCCCAGACAGAAGAGAAGCTCCTCCAGAAACCCTGCAAAGAACTCTTTTCCGCCTGCATACAGTAAGTGCTCTGGCCGTCGGGTCTCCGTCCCTCCTTCCCCGCCCAGGACGTCAGGCCCCTCAGCCACCTCTCAGCGGCCACACAGTGACCTGAAAAGCGGCTGCCTCTAGCCTCTGGGGCAGGGCTTCAGTGCCCGTGGCTGTAGACTTCTTACGAAGGGAAAAGGAGGTGGAGGGGTGCCAAGCCCAAAGAGAACGCCTGCCTCAGATGCTGTGAAAAGCAAGTAGCTCTCCAGGCAGAGACAGGGGAATGTGCAAATATTGGACTCAGGCAGAAATTGACACAACATTGTAAATCAACTATACCTAAAAAAAAAAAAAAAAAATCAGGGATTCCTGTCATGGCGCAGCGGAAACGAATCCGACTGGAACCATGAGGTTGAGGGTATTGAACCTCCCCTGGCCTCACTCAGTGGGTTAAGGATCCGGCGTTGCCATGAGCTGTGGTGAAGTTTGCAGACGCGGCTCAGATCCCGCGTTGCTTTTGGCTCTGGTGTAGGCTGGCAGGAACAGCTCCAATAAGACCCCTAGCCTGGGAACCTCCATATGCCACAGGTGAGGCCCTAAAAAGACAAAAAAAAAAATCGGACCCAGTCTGGGTGGTTTGGAAATCCTTCCTAGCTCCCACCCAGCAGCACTGCTCCAGGAGGCGGCAGCAGGCCGCCCTCTCGGCACACCCCACCACCTTGGCTAGGGCTCTACAGTGACCCTAATGGGACATGAGACAAGTTGGTGGGTGTGGTGCCAGCTGTGCACCAATTAAGCCCCATCACCCTTCACACACATGCCGGGAAGGCGCAGGCAGCTAGGCTCACACCATTCCTACGCCCACACTCAGCCCCCTGCCCCTGACACTGTGACATCTAGACGCACAAACCTACGTGCACGCCCAGATCACAGCTGGTGTGAGTCCTGTGGGCTTTTTGTGCACCTTTGTTCAGACTCTGCACCACAGACATTAATTGGGCTCCTGCTGTAGGCCTCACACTATGCTATGTGGGGGAGACCTTGTGAGCAAGAACCCAGGCCTGCTTTCATGGAGCTTTTTGCACCCTGTACGCTGTGGGAAAAGCCAGGACATTCAGGGAGGCCCAAGTGGGGTCCCCGCCCTGGGCTGGGTGCTGGGGAGAGGACGCTATGAGCGGAAAAAAGCCTGATTGCTGCCCTCTTGGAGGTGGCAGAGGGTCAGCTCTGACAGCAGGTGAGGTTCCTGGGCTGTCCACCTGACCAGGTGAGGTCCCTGGGCTGTCCACCTGACCCTGAGGGAGTGGCCATTCCTGGCCCCCAAGGCCAGCCCCCATTCTCAGGTTTGGCAGGACACCAGCATGCCCCAACTCTGCATGTCCGCTCCCTTCCCCAGGTCCCAGGTTCCTGGTCTAGATTGGTCAGCATGGCCACTTTTTAAAGGGTGAAGCCCACCCCTGCCTGCAGCCAAGTTTAGAACCTTCCAGGACCTGGTCTGGGGCCTGGCCCACAGCAGGTGACCAGCAGATTGTGCTGCAGGGATGAAAACCTCCCAGAAGCTTCACTGGTCCTGACCAAATCAGAGCCTGTGCCCCTCTGCCCCTTCCCAAGACAGCAACCATCTCAGAGTTCCTGTCTCTACCCTGTACTTAGTTAAATATCCCCCTGTTCTCACCTCAGCTGCTTTCTCTTCTCCCCAACCTCCCAGGGACCTCACCTACACCTAACGCATGACAACATGCCCCCAGGGCCATTTGTTTACTTGTTATATGCCTTTGTGTTCTCCATCACACTCATTGCTGTATCCCGGGTCCTGGAGCAGCATCCACGGCCAGTACTCACTAAGCGTTTGAAGGGTCCTTCCTTCAGTCTCACACAACCTTTGTAGAATGATGGGACCTCTCGCCACCGCTGCTGCATCTGTTGGAGGCCCCTGTGTGTTTGCATTTCCAAAGTCTGGAAGGGGATGAGACTTGGTTCTAACCTGCTGGACATGGCTCTGCCCACCTGCTCCAAGGTCAAGACTGTAAAGCGCCCCCCTCTTTGTTCCACCTGAGCTAGGTCCGTCCACGACTACCTGCGGGGAGGACCCTTCCACGAGTACCTGGACAGCATGTATTTTGATCGCTTTCTCCAGTGGAAGTGGTTGGAAAGGTGAGCACTCCCCAGGCACACCCTGCACACCAGTGTGTGTGTGTGTGTGTGTGTATGCGTTTTTCACCTGAGAAGTCATATAGAAATCAGTTACTTCCCATGGTCCTAATAAAATTAAACATTCTCCTCCTGTTAGTTAAGTTCTTACGTATTCTTCTAGAAATGCTCTATGCTTATTAACATGGACACACACACTCGTGCATGTGTACACTCAGCATTGTGTTCTTACTGTTTTGGTTCACTGTCTTTGGGAATTCTTTCTCTGCCAGCAAATAAAGAGCTGTCATATTCTTAGAAAGATCTGGAGTTCCTGTTGTGGTGCAGTGGAAACAAATCCGACTGGTGCCCATGAGGTTGTGGGTTTGATCCCTGGCCTCTTTCAGCGGGTCAGGGATCCAACCTTGCCGTGAGCTGTGGTGTAGATCGCATACATGGCTTAGATCCTTCGTTGCTATGGCTGTGGCTGTGGCTGGCAGCTGTAGCTCCAATTCGGGCCCTAGCCTGAGAACTTCTCTATGCCTTGGGTACAGCCCTAAAAAGCAAAAAAAGAAGAAGAAGAAGAAAAGAAAGATCTTCACATCCCTCATGTACCCCCACTCCCCACCATGGACACAGAGTTTGTTCTCAATTTTGCGTGCAACCTTCACTAAGTAATGTATGACTCTGTGCATATAGCTTAATGTACTTTTGCAAACACACCCACAGAAATTCCTAGCAGAGCGATTTCCCACCATGACTGGGAACTCCCCAACCGCTGCCCCAGTTTCCAGCCCTGCTAGGGCCAGGTGTCTGCCTCCCCTCTGCTGCAGCAACAGTGTTCTTGGCACGTGAGAGTGGGGTTTCCTTCTTGTTTATCTTTTCATCTCTCATCATGGGTGAGATCGAGCATCTTTTCATATGTTTTGCTTGCCACCCTGATCTTTGCAAAGTGCTCTTGCATGAACAGCAGTGACTTGGTGGGGCAGAGGTGGCCTCCATGTGACTGAAGAGGAGGAAGAGGCAGAGAGGATGTGGCTAACTGCGTCACCCAGTCGTGACAGCGCAGCCAAGGGCAGACCCCAGCTCATGACCCTCAGAGCGGTGCTCTGCCCACCACAGTGTTTCAGGATTCCCAAGCCAACAATGCCTGCATCATATCTATTCTGGGTGAGCTGGTAGGTGAGGCTGGGTGCCCTCCCACTGCCCAGGGCTCCTGTGCCCCCGAGGCCTGGCGTCCACGGCCATCGCGGTCAGAGAGCAAGGAGAACCTCCTGGTCCTGCAGGTTTACTGACATCGGTGCTGGCCAAGTCCCCTGAAGATGCTTAGGATATGAACCTGCGGGACACGAAGCCCCAAAAAGTCGCATTCACGGCCCCTCCCTGCCCACTCCAGGAAGGCCTGAGAAAGCTCCCTGCCCTGCAGCCGGCTGTGGATCGCTTCTCTCCACCCTGACAGCAGCAGGTGACAGCAAGCAGCGGATGGCCTTCCCTGCTGACACAATGCCTGCCTCTGGCCACCTTGCCGTGCATGTCATGGCTCCAGGAGACGGAGAGGCCAAGAGTGGGCCAAAGGAGCCCACATCCTGGGTCCGGGTCCCCATTCTGCCTCCTCCCGAGGGGCCCGGAAGGGCGTGCCCCTCTCCACACCTTGCTTCGCTCACCTGGAATGTTGCGATGATAAGAGTGACTCCTCGTGGGCGTGGGGTGGGGATGAGAGGAGCCAGCATGGCACACACCTCGACAAAGCCAGCCTCGAGGACTCGGGAGGGAAACTGCTGACTGTGACCGCTGGGAGGAGCTGTCACCGAACTCCTTGGCATCGCTGTGGCCGTTACCTCCCCTGCCCGATACTGGAAGAAGCGGCTGCCTCTTGCAGAGGCCAGTCTGTTGGGGATGGCGGTGTTCATCCTGCTGCGCCTGCCACTCTGGGGCCCCGATGGGAGCCCAGCTTCCAGTGGGGGGTGCAGCGGAGGGTCAGGACACCCAGCGTGGGCTCTGCAGCAGGCTGCCTGGACTCCAGCTCCAGCCCCACCACTTACCAGCCGTGACCTGGGCCATCTCACTTCACCTCTCGAAGTCTAAGGGTTCTCATCTGCAAAGTGAGGACAGCAGTAGTCGCACCTCCTGAAGCAAGAATTATATGGGTCCGCGTGCATGTGGCTTTGAGCAGCGGGGACTGTTAACCATAGAGAGAGATCCCCACAAAGGGCCACGTTCTTTATCCATGGAGCTCTGATAATGACATCTGACACTTAGCATCTCACAAAGAACCTTTGGATGCATGTACTTTTTCAATATCTCCATTTTCCTGAAGATGCAAGGCTCAGAGAGGTTGATGGGTTAGCCCAGGGTCACACAGCAAGGGCCTGGCTAGGCTGGAACCTGAACCCCAAGTCCTTCACTCAAATCCTTCATCCTCAGTCCACCCAGCACTGCTGTTCCAGTGGATTCCTTTAGCTATGGCCACCAGCTTTCACTTCACTTGTCAGTACCAAACACATGAAATGGAGAAATGGCCTTTTCAAATCTGTGTGCTGCCTGCAAAGAAGTTACGACTTTTTGAGGGTCTTAAGCAGTGGAAGCCAGCAGGGCAGGACCCTGGCCTAAAAATGTGCTATATGATTGACAGCACCCCGCCTCCCCCCTCCACGCCCCCCTCTTTTTTTTCTTGCTAACAAGATCATGGCCTGTTGGAGCTGTGCTGTGAGATATTAAAGGGATTTTTTTTTCCCTCCCAAGGTTAACCGAGAAATTCCTCGGAAATTGTATTACACTCGTTTCCCCCAGCAGAGGAGCTCTGCGGTCATGTGGACCGACTGTTTGTTCTCCGTGTCTCGTAAACTGTTAGGCCCGGCCGCCTTCATGTGGTTTCGAGGGCAGCTGGAGGAAACGCTTCCCGGGGCGGCGTGGCGGATGCAGGCACACGGCAGCGGCTCGGGCCGGGCTACTCTTGTGGAGGAAGATGAAGAGCGAGGGGGAGGCCTGCGCTCCGGCCGGGGCTGGCCCCGCTTTCTAAAGAAACGCCAGAATGAGTCACAGCCCATGAATTCGAGACAGGCGTGCCCGGGAGTGTGCGGGGGTCTTCCGGGCTGTCCTAAGAGAACAGCGTAGTGCCCGGGCCGTGATTTCCAGTGAAACCCAAATCCTCTTCCGGACCCAGCAGCGAGAAGTTTCCACGGAAGATGCATTCAGAAGCTGCCGGGGCCCAGAGGCTCGCCGGTCTTTCTCGAGCTGACCCAATTCTTTGGCCCAGTTCAGCCTCACGCAGGTCCCCGCCCTGGTTAAGACTCTTGGGGTGGGGTTGTGGGGGGGTGCTCAAAAATTGTCCAAGAGAGGAGTTCCCACCGTAGTGCAGCGGGTTAAGAATCTGACTGCAGCAGCTCAGGTCAGTGCAGAGGCATGGGTTCAATACCCAGCCCGGCACAGTGGGGGAAAGGATCCAGCACAGCCACAGCGGCGGTGTAGATCACCGCTGCAGCTCAGATTCCATCCATGGCCCAAGAACTTCCACAAGTCATGCTTGTGGCCATTGAAAAAAAAAAAAAGGAGTTCCCTTTGTGACTTAGTGGTAACGAACCCAACTAGGATCCATGAGGACACGGGTTCAATCCCTGGCCTCACTCAGTGGGTTAAGGATCTGGCATTGCCTTGAGCTGGGTGTAGCATTGCAAACACAGCTCATATCTGGCTTTGGTTGTGGCCGTGGAGTAGGCTGGTAGCTGCTGCTCCGATTTGACTCCAAGACTGGGAACTTCCATAGGCCACCAGTGCGGCCCTAAAAAGACAAAAAAAAAAAAAAAAAAACGGCTAAGAGAGCCAAAAGTCAATTTGATTATATAAGCTGCTTGTTCTCACCCATTAATCAGCTAATAGACATTTAGGTTGTTTCCATATCTTGGCTGTTGTGAATAGTGCTGCAATGAATGTGGCAGTAAAAAATGATAATGTTTATATAATGGACTATTACTCAGCCTTTTAAAAAAAAGGAAGGAAATCCTGCCATTTATGACAACGTGGATGGACCTGGACTACACGATGCTAGGTGAACCAAGCCAAACACAGAAAGACAAATACTGCATGACCTCCCTTATATGTGAAATCTAAAACCGTCAGAAGCAGAGAGCAGCGCAGTCACGGCCAGGGGTGGGGAGGGAATGGAGAGAGGGAGACGTTGGTCAAGGGCATGAGGTTTCAGTTATCCAAGATGAGTAAGTTCTGGGGGTCTCGCGTACAGCACGGTGATGGTGCTTAAGGGTACTGTATCGTTTACTTGCAGTTTGCTGAGAGGTTAGCTCTTAAGTGCTCTTGAAAGAAGGGAAGGAGGAGTTCCCGTTGTGGCTCGGTGGTTAACGAACCCGACTAGTATCCATGAGGATGCTGGTTTGATCCCTGGCCTCGCTCAGTGGGTTAAGGATCCGGCGTTGCCACGAGTTGTGGTGTAGGTTGCAGACATGGCTCGTATCCTGCTTTTGCTGTGGCTGTGGTGTAGTACAGTGGCTACAGCTCCAATTCGATCCCTAGCCTGGGGACCTCCATATGTTGAGAGTGCAGCCCTGAAAAGAAAGACTAGAGAAAAAGGAAGGAAATAGAAGGGAGGGTGGGGGATGGAAATTCTATGAGGTGACAGACAGTAATTAGCTTGATGGGGTGGTCATTTCATAATGTGTACATATATTGGACTCCCGTGTGGCTCGCAGCGTAATATCAAAACATCAAGTCGTGTGCCCTTTGCCGATTATATCTTGCTAAAGCCGAAGAAAGGGGGGGTAAAAACCCCAATTTTCTTAGCCAAACAGGCCAGTGATGGAAAAACCTCAAGCTGCCTGCAACACGGAGTCCTTTGCTGCAACTAAATAGCCATTTATTTATTTACTCCGAGTCCCATCCTCGCCTGGTGATCAGAGGTTCTGTCTCAATAGACATTATAACAGACTCTGGCTAATTAAAATGGGGGGTCGGGAGACACAAAGTGATTAGTCATAAATGCCGCTTCTGGCAGACAGGATTTCAAGTGTTCTGGGGCTGGGGGTGGCGGTGGGGGCGCGGGGGAGGGGGAATGTAATTGACTCCCTTGGTGGTGGGAAGGTTGGAGACAGGCGGCGAGAGAGTCCCCAGTCTAGACGCGAAGGGCAGCAGCCTCTGCCCGGGGGAGGCTGGGTCTTGCAGGGGTGCAGCCAGGCGCTGTGAGGGCTCCTCTGCAGGAAGGAATGGCCGGGGCGCCTGGGGACAGAGGTGCAGCCGCCTGCCCGGCAGGTGTGGGAGGGCTGCGGTTTCCTCTGTGGCCACCGTGGGACACCGAAGTTCTGCGGCTCCTGGCCCCTTCCCCTCTCCCTGTGCGAGGACACTGCTTCCTTCGGAGTTTAGCCGCATGATTTGCATTTGGGAGAGAGAGGGCAACCACAGGGAAAGTGCGGCGAGGCAGCCTCGGCTCACATTTTTGAGCCTCTTGCTTTTCCCTCCCCGTGCAGGGTGGAGGGCCGAGGCCTGGGACGTGAACACCCAGCCCCAGAGCAAGTCCTCAAGGGTCCTGTCTGCAGTGACGATTCCTGGGGGGGCTCCAGGGCCCAGTTTGGAGGGTGTGGAATTGAGTCTCACTTTGGCTGCTCTCAATGCTGCCGTTGTCTATTTCTTCTGGATTTTGCATCTTAATTCTATGAGACTCATGTTGGATTTTTTGCTTTTTTCCAGGCAACCGGTAACCAAAAACACTTTCAGGCAGTACCGAGTACTAGGAAAAGGAGGCTTTGGGGAGGTGAGTGAACATCCACGTATTCATAGGAAATTGCTGTACTCTTGTCACCTTTTCTGTCCCTTCTGGATTGCCCTGGGGTGTTCTAAGCAGGGCTTCTGAGCTAATGGCTCGGTCGTGCGCCCCCTGGTGGAGAGGGAGGGAGAGGCTGCAGCCTTCGGGAAGGTCAGCCATGTCTAAGGTGGGAGGAAACAGTGTGCCTGGCGGGGCAGGCGAGAAGGAGGCGCTCTTGGAGCCAGCCTCAAGCAGGGTTCAAGACTGGAGATGAGAAATGGGCACTTCTGATTGTTTGGAGGGAGAAGTGAGGGCGTGAGGGGCCTAAGCAACCTGGCCTGACCATGCAGTTAATCTGCACTGTTGTACCGTAATCTGATCTTCCCAATACATGAGGCAAACTTTGTTATTCCCATTTCAGAGATGAGGAAAGTGGAAGTTCAGAATGGTAGGTGCCCCAGGCAGGGTCACACAGGTAAACAGGGGCGGAACTGGAATTCCCTGGTGGCTCAGTGGGTCAAGGATCTGGCATTGTCACTGCTGTGGCTCAGGTCACTGCTGTGGCACGGGTTTGATCCCTGGCCCTGGAAGTTCTGCATGCCACAGGCACAGCCAAAAAGAAAAAAAAAAATAGGGGCAGAACTAAGACCAGACCCAGCGCTCCAGTTCTCATTCCTCTGAATTATAAAGGGTCACCCTCCCATTGCTACCCCCTGCTCCCCAAAAAAGCCTCTCTGACCAGCACTTGGAGCTTGAAAGTCCCCATTATCAATGGCCACATCCGGTAGGAAGCTTGGGGCAAAGAAAATCTGAGGCTCAGTCCTTTAGGCCTTGGCTAGCCATCTAAACATCAGTGTAAATGGCTGATTCTGCACCTTCAAGGGCTAGGATTTGCCTAAGGTGGCACCAAAACCAGGTCTCAAGGGCGGGACCCTGGGAGCAGTGGGTCCACGGCCACGGCCACGCATTGTAGGGTCCTGAGGCTGGGATACACCCAGGCTGCTCTCGGTTTCCAGCCCTGGAGACACAATATCCTGGCCTTGAGGGAGCTTCAGGCCGCCTCATTTCACGTGCCCTGTGCCCTTGGCTTCCTCATTGCCCTTCAGGTCTGTGCCTGCCAGGTTCGGGCCACAGGTAAAATGTACGCCTGTAAGCGCCTGGAAAAGAAGAGGATCAAAAAGAGGAAAGGGGAGTCCATGGCTCTGAATGAGAAGCAGATCCTGGAGAAGGTCAACAGCCAGTTTGTGGTGAGTGTCAGGGCTCCGGGACAGGACCCCTCCTGGTGACAGGACTTCCATCCCTTGGGAAGAGGGTAGTCTTCCAGGGGACAGGTCCTTGTCCCCCCGGGGCATGGAATGCAGTGAGGGGTGTGAGCTGCAGAAAGGAGCCCAAAGTTCCCTCCATCACAGGGCACCTGGGGGCCGTCGTGGCCACCTTGTCCCATCCCTGGAGCTAGCCTGGCTCCTCTCTGGGTGTGAGACCAGTTCTGGCCAGGGGCCAGTCAACCACAGGGGAGGCTGGGAAATGTGGAGAAGGATGTGGCTGTTTGGCCATCTCTCAATGTCTCTGCCACTTGTTATTATAAAAAATAATATACATGCAGGTAAAAAGTCAGACAGCACAGATGGGTGCACGGTAAAGATAAAAGCCTCCCTCTTTGAATAATCATTCCAGACATGGGTTTTTTTTATTATTATTTTTTATTTCTACACCCATGGCATACGGAAGTTCCCTGGCTAGGGGATGAATCCGAACTGCAGCTGTGGCAATGCCAGATCCTTTAACCCACTGCACCAGGCTGGGGAGGGAACCTGCACCTCCACAGTGACCCAAGATGCTGCAGTCAGATTCTTAACCCACTGTGCCACAGCGGGAACTCCTCCAGACATGTTTGATTCATATACAGATTTTATTTTTAGCTAATGGGATCTTACTACAAATCTTAGGCTGCCGTGTTCCCCCCTTAAATTGTAGATCTTTTTCTATAACCAAGCCTATAGCTGTGCCTCTTCTTTTAAGGCTGGACACCAGTCCCCTGCTGTACAGGGAAGAGATAGGCCATAACTTGTGCAGCCAACCCCCACGGATAGAAGTTGTTTCTGGCCTTGACGCCACCACTACAGACAAGGCTGCCGTGTCCATCCTCCAGCACCCCTTTGGCACGTTCCAGTGAGTGGGTTCCTGGAGGAGGAGTGGCTGTGTCAGAGGGTGTGTGCGTTTCCCCAGTAACAGGCCACGCCCCAGCTGTGCGCCAAGGCGAGCGACGCCATCAGCCTGCTGCGGCCGTCATCATTTCCAGGAGTGGGTGGGTTTTATCAGGCGATGCTTAGAGGGGCCAGAAGTTTTAACCACCTGATGCACATACATGTTTTCATGATGTAAAAGCGCAGACACCGTCCGGCGCTTTCAGGACCCCCGGAAGGGCAGGTGCCGGCTGCCCCTCGTCGCTTTGCCTTCTGGTCTGGAACCACCGAAAGGGACAGAGGGGCAGCAGCGGGTGGACCGCGAGGCCGGCGGGGCGCAGAGGGTGGTGTGAAGCTGCTGCAGCTCCCCCACCCTAGCCCTCCGCCCAGCTTCAAGGCCCCTGGGAAGAGGGGCGGATGTGGTGGTGGGTCCCAGAACCTGACCGCAGGGCCACCCTCTGCTCCCAGGTCAACCTGGCCTACGCCTACGAGACCAAGGACGCGCTGTGCTTGGTCCTGACCATCATGAATGGGGGGGACCTGAAGTTCCACATCTACAACATGGGGAACCCCGGGTTCGAGGAGGAGCGCGCCCTCTTCTACGCGGCAGAGATCCTCTGCGGCTTGGAAGACCTGCACCGCGAAAACACCGTCTACAGGTGAGCGGGCGGCGCGCCCCGCCCCAGCTGAGTCCGAGCAGGCGGGGCCCCCCTTCCACGCCCTGGATTGGACCGTCATCCCGCAGAGGTCAGGTCGAGGCCGAGTCATTGTCCTTGAGTCACCTTGGAGCCAAGTAAGGGCAGGGGGCGGGGAGAGGAGCTTAGCCAAGTGTTCCCTCAGAGTTGATGGGGTTGGGCCGCGTGTCCCTCGCCGCCAGCGCCTGGGCAACTCAGTGGAGCCTGGTGGCCAGAACCAGCCCCAGGAAGGTTTTTGTAGGGTCACCACCACAGCAGGCATCAGTGTGGAGCCCAGTCCCTCCCTCTATAGGACCAGGTGGCCAGATTCTGTGAGCAGAGGCCTTCAGACTCTTCTCACAGCCCACCTCAAAGAATCTTGAAAATCGGTGCACCCTCATGCATTTTAAGTAGACATCTGAAATAGTCCATCAGATGTTAAAATAGTGGCTAATATTGGTATTTTGAAATGGAACTAAAGTGACGTCACATATCCAAAGGTATCCAGTGGAATCTAATTGCTCTAGCAAATTGATGTTCCACCATCATCCATCTAAAAAAATGCATGACAGCTCTTTAAGGGTGAAGAATTTTCTATCATTTTCTTACCCATTCTCCTGTACCACCACAGAATATTATAAATTTTTTTTTGCATAAAAGTCATTTTTTTTAATGGCCACACCTGCAGCATATGGAAGTTCCCGGGCTAGGGATTGAATCCCATCCCTAGCTGCGACCTATGCACAGCTGCAGCGATGCCAGATCCTCTAACACACGTGCTGGGCCGGGGATCAAACCCTCAGCCACCCCAGCTGCTGTAGTCAGATTCTTAACCCACTGCACCATGGCGGGAACACCACATAAAAGTCATTGATCAACATTCTGCTCTGAAATATATGGATATATAAGATTTTTTTAAGTTTGCTTTGACTACATGGCTCTAAGTGTTAAAATAATGTCTTCTGTTGAGTTGTCCTTATAATAAGTAGATGGCACTTCTAATTGGGACTCCAGAGGTTTTACCCTCTGGAGCCAGGCTCCAGGTCACACTGAGGAGTGGGGAGGAACCTGCTTTGTTTCTGCCAAATGAGGGGAGAGCTACAGAGCAAGGGCAGGTGGAGGGGAGATCCCAGGGGGAGCCAGGCCAGGGCATTATGATGGTAAAGACTTAGAAATGCCTATTCCTGAAGTCACAGGCACATGTGGGCACGCCTGCCCCCGGCACACACACCCATTTGAAGACCTTGGGTCTCATGGTGGAGAAGACCTTGGGAGCCCAAGAAGGTCTGGAAAACAAGGAGGAGTGGTCCTTTTTTTTTTTTTTTTTTTTTTTTGCCTTTTAGGGCCGCACCTGTGGCATATGGATGTTCCCAGGCTAGGGGTCAAATCAGAGCTGTAGCCGCTGGACTACGCTACAGCCACAGCAACGCCAGATCTGAGCCGCATCAGCAACCTACACCACAGCTCATGGCAACTCCGGATCCTTAACCCACCGAGCAAGGCCAGGGCTCCAACCTCACCGTTTCTGGTCGGACTGGTTTCTGCTGTGCCACGATGGGAACTCCAAGGAGGAATGGTCTTGATGACAGGCCCTTCCCCCCATCCCCCACCCCATCTCCCAATTTATGCTTTTGTTTTGTTTTCCTTCAAGTGAGAAGAAAGTCAGAAAATTTTCCCTAAGGGTTGAAAAAAAAAAAAATCCTCCACTGACTCCTTTCCTCTTAACAGACGGAAAGGGGCCCCCCTCCAGGTTCTAGCCCTGCATCTGGGGAGGAGGAGCACCGTCACTTCGTGACCTGACCGCTTGCCACCGCCTCTCTGTGCGTGTGGGTTCTGGCCCACTAGCCAGCTGTCTTTCCAACCCGCTGGTCGGAGGGGGCTGATTCTGATTCATTGAAGCGATGGCTCCTGCCCTTATTTGGAATGGTCAGCACATCAAAAGCATGCAAGTTAATAACAACAGCAATAAAAGTATTTTGTAATAAATAGCTATATACAAACACCAGTTATCACTCTGTGAGGTTGTGCCGCTTGAACCACTTCCCATGAGGACAGCTACCCTCAGTTTAATGAACAAAGCCAGTTGGTTGAGAACTGGATCCTCAATCCAGATGCCCTTGTATCGTTTGCCCAGGGGCTTAACTGAGTTGCATACACACTATCCTGATGGTTATTCTTTAACTCATGGACAAGATCTTTTATTAGTAAAACCAGAAACTTCTGTTGCCTCTCCCCTTTTCTGAGAGCTTCCCTTTCTCATGAGCATGATCATGTCATTAAAGAAGAGAGAGACATCAGGGATGGGAGGGGGTGGTTGCAGCTACAGCTGTGCCTTCTGGCCATGCTTCCTCCCAGGCTGTGGCTCGGCTGGCGTCAGGGATGTGCCAGGTTCGGGGGTGGGGGGGCGGGGGGCATCCCAACGGGAGTCTTTGTCCTGGAGGTTGCCATTCTCTCCCTCACGATTCTCTGCCCCGGTTCTACAGCCCGTGCTTTGTCCTCAATAATATCCTCCTTTGTTCCCAGACCCTGCTTTGCCTGCAGGGCATCCTGAGACCTCAGGGTCTTCCCAACCCTGGAGGGGTCTGTCACCAGCCAGAAGTATTCTCGGCCATCAGGGTGTGCACAGGTGGCAGGCTGGCCTTTACCTGACTTCCTTTCAATCACTCCCCAGGGTCAGAAAGACACCTGTGGTGAACAGCAGGATTTGTTTTAAATTACTGGAGGGAGAGAAGTTAGCCCAAGATTGTCTTGACTCAGGGAGAGATCAGACTTCCTGAGCCTAGAGGTGGGAAGGAAACAATCAGGCCTGGTTGGCCCGAGGGGGTCCCCTCCGCGGCTGCTGTGCCCCTGCCATCCAGAAAACCCACACTCATGCTGGCCATCTTTCCCTTTCAGAGATTTGAAACCCGAAAATATCCTGTTAGACGATTACGGTAAGTCGGGCAGTGGCCCTGGGATCCTTTTCCTGCTCTGTAGCCGAGGCGAGCGTTGCAAAATTAAGGGAGCAGAGGGCCTCCCAGCAGAGACTCAGCGACGTTGACTCTGGGCCCACGGGAGGGAGAGGGCACGGATAAAGCTCCTACTTAGTAAAGAGGCAGTGAGGCCCAGCTGAGAGAGGGGCAGGGAGACAGAGTGCCCAGGGGGAAGAGTGAGCACTGCATGAGGAGTTGAGAGTTCCAGAGACTCTGGGAAAATACTTAACTGTGGTGCAGCTTCTCTGCACCTCCCCTTCCTTGTCTGTGAAATGGAAACAGTGGGTCCTGCCCTGCCTTCTTTAGAGGGGGGAGCGTGGAGGTGAGGTTCTGACAAGATCACTTGAAGAGGAATTGTTTATCAATTACAGCCAGCTTTATACGTGTTAGGCATTGTTACTTGTAACAGTGTTGTGATTTGCTAGTGTGTGTGTGTGTGTGTGCATGTACACACGGGTGACAAGAGCAAGCACAGTCACTCTTCACAACCGTTTAGCCTCTGGCGCCTGGGAAAGGGTTGTCACACCTTCTGTCTGACTAGATCTTCCCATCTCAACAGAGGGGCAGGGCCAGAGTCCCTGGACCCATTTTACAGATGACAAGATGGAGGCTCCGGGGAGCCAACCCACCAAGGTCCCCCAGCGATATCAGTGGGGAGTCGAGACCGGAAACCAGGTCTCACTGCCTGAATGCCCCAGCGCGAGGCAGCCCCTGGGGGGCGGGGGAGGTGTCGGTGACCAGGAGGACAGGCTTGAGTGTGATGCTACCACGTGGAGGAGCGGGCAGGGGTTTCCTCCCACTGGGAGCACCCAGTGCCCACGGGCCCTTGTTCCCCGCTGGTCTGGGAACTGTGGCCACCACTGATCTGTCTCCTGATGTCTGGAATCTGCGTACTCTCTTACCTATTCCTGCCTTTGTCAGGGGCCACTGAGCCAGGGGAATCCACTCAGCTCTAGCCTCGAGGGGGTCCCTGGCGCTGGGCCTTGCTGAGATCCAGCCTGGGAAGGGGGTCAGTGTTCTTTCCTGGGGGTCCAATGAGGCCACTGCCAGGAGAGGCAAGCCCTCAGCACCGCATGTCTGCCTTTGGGGGTCAGTGCTGGCCTGGGAGCCCCTGTCCTGCCTCTCAGTCTCTGCTGGACCCAGGCGTCTTCTCTTCTTTCTCCAAATGGAGAAAACAAACAGCCTCCAAAGACCAGCAAGGCAGAACAGGGAGCTGCTTCCCAGACTGCTTTATGATTTTTCCCCTTAAGCAAATTGTTGCTAAATGTCAGGAGAATCTCACATTTTCCCATGAAGCAATCTCAGAATTGGGCCAAGGCATTTTAAACTCTGTGACCTCAGCCTTCCAAGAAGCCCATTAGGGCATTTTATGAGGCAGGTCAGCCATTGTCCAACCAAAGCTAGGCGTCCTTTTGCATCTTTAGGTTTCTTCTCCTAAAAAATAATACTTTATCCCTGTCCTCTGACACCTGGACTGTCCGAAGGGTCTGTAGTCACCCAGTGATGGCAGATTGGGTACCACCCTTCCTGGGATGGGTGGCCCACATGTGGCACGTCTGGAGCCCTGCCCAGGGTGGGCAGATGTCCACACAGCTGTCCCAGGCACTCACTGACTCTGCTGTCCCTACTCAGGCCACATTAGGATCTCAGACCTGGGCCTGGCCGTGAAGATCCCTGAGGGCGACCTGATCCGAGGCCGGGTGGGCACCGTCGGCTACATGGGTGAGTGTGGGTGTGGCCCCTGCCCAGCCCGGCCCTCAGAGCCGCTGGCCTCTCTGTGCACCTCGTAGCAGAAGTGGTCATGGTGGGAGGTAAGAGGTCTCAGCCAGGGTTGGGGGAGCGTTGGGGCCCAGGGTGCAACCTGACTACACTGAGCTCTCTGCGACCCACCCCCGCAGCCCCTGCTGTCTCAAAGCCAAGCCCCTCCTGGGGTCAGGAGCACAGCCGGTACACGGTGCTGCCTGGGGGAAGGTGAAGGAGGGGGTCCCGTGAGTTGGCAGACAGCCTTTCAGGGTGACCCCAGAGTAGGGAGATCATTAGGAGGGGCCCCGAAAGGAGAGGAGCACACCCCTTCTGTGTCACAAAGCACCATTCTAAGTGGAGACCAGCCTTGGCTACCTGCCCTGCATCCCCTGAGTCTCTCTGAGACCATTATCCTGGGGGCTGTGGGGATGGGCCTCAGAGCTGCAATGGCCCCCCAGGGTCCCCCTTCCAAACAGGGACCTCCCCTGGGCCTCCTCCTGGACACCTTACATACTTACACCCACCCCAGGAGGTGGGGGACTCCAGAAAGCTCTGGGGGTTGGGGACATTGTTGTCCTCTACCGGGCTTGTGCCAGCAACACACGCTCAGTCTCTGGTACTCAAGGGTTCTTTTCAGATTGCATGCCATTTGGGAACTTGTGGGGTATTTATGTTATGTGAGGGGTTCGTATAGCCATGTGAATGCTGATGGATGGAAGAATGGATGGACAGATGATAGATAGATAGATAGATAGGATGAATGATGGATGGATGATGGATGATGGATGATGGATGGATGATGGATGATGGATGGATGATGGATGGATGGATGATGGGTGGATGGATGATGGATGATGGATGATGGATGGATGGATGGATTAGTAAATGGGTAGATGGATAAGTGGGTGGATGGGTGATAGATGGATGAGAGCTCTGTCGTGCACCTCTGTGTGTGCCTAGACACCTTTGTCCTCTCCTCTTGCACAGAGTGTCTGCACAGCCTCCGGCGTGTGCACACCAGCACATGTGGATGCATTTGCCTCCCCGGATGTGTATGCTCTGCCTCATGACCTGAAACTGTCTTTTTTGCACTACCCTGGTGAATCTCTGATTCATTTTATCAAAATGTTAGGGACATCATATTGAGAAGCTCTCTGAACTCCAGATAAATTTGAAATCATCTTTACTTTGGGTGGACACGCCTTCATTCATGGAAATGCATATGTGTACAGTACCTGCTGTGTGCCAGGTGTCACCCCTGTTACCGAGCACTGTGGGGAATCAGGTGGCTCACATTCTAGTGGGGGAGACATCAAGGGACCAGGTTGTTTCCATCCACTGCGGTCAGGCCTCTGAAGCCACAGACAGCGTGTGGGGAGCACAGTGGAGAGCAACCACGGCAGGCTCCTGGGAAGAGGTGGTATTTACAGCAGTTGGTGGGGGGGAGGCAGCAGGGCCAAGAGGTCTCAGCCACGAAGCTCCAGGCAGCACCGTCACTCCTGGCTGCAGGGCATCCTGAGGCCCCGCCGCTGTGAGTCACAGCCCTGGCCCCATGTGCCTCCACCTGTCTCTTACCTCTCCTCGGCCCCCTGCTCTGCCCGCAGCCCCGGAGGTCCTGAACAACCAGAGGTACGGCCTGAGCCCTGACTACTGGGGCCTGGGCTGCCTCATCTACGAGATGATCGAGGGCCAGTCGCCCTTCCGCGGCCGCAAGGAGAAGGTGAAGAGGGAGGACGTGGACCGCCGGGTCCTGGAGACTGAGGAGGTGTACTCGCACAAGTTCTCCGAGGAGGCCAAGTCCATCTGCAAAATGGTGAGCTCCCGGTGAACCCCACGCCGCCCTCGGGCTGGGTGTCCAGTGCTGGCTCCCCTCCCTGCGCTCAGCTGAAAACAGCGAACAGGCCGAAGGGGCAGGGCCGGGGCACACTAGGGCGCAGGCCAGAAGCCAGAACGCCAGGGAGCAGGCGGTGGACTGGGGTGGAGGCAGGGTGGCCCGGCGACAAGAGGGGGGGACTGTGCTGAGTAGTGGGCGACATGGTCGCCTCCAGCTCTGTGGAGAAGTCAGCACTGGGGAGATAGGGGGTGATCCCAGCTGGTCCTCAAGATACAAAGGGATCTCGGGCAGCCCCTGCCATTGACCTTGGGCCTCCTGCCCCCTCCAGCTCTGGATCCCTGGGTGCTGGGTTGAGGCCAGACGCTGCAGGTATTGGGGGTGGGGTGATAATTTCAGTCTTTGACCATCTTATAATCGAGTTTTCCACCCACTACATGGATGTTGGTCCCCCTTGCCGGGGTCCTGTGTGACAGCATCCATGGACAGTGTGTCGATCTGACCACAGGCAGGGCTTCCTCGGGGACTGACCTTTAGACGGCTCGCTGGGCGGGGCCAGACTGGGGTTTAGAAGCCAGACAGAGGAGGAGTGATAGGAGCCACCAAAATGGGGCTGGGAGGGGCAGTTCCCTCGTGGTCTAGTGCTTAGGGTTTGGTGCTTTCACTGTTACAGCCTGGGTCCAATCCCTAGTTTGGGAACTGAGATCCCACATCAAGCCACTGCACTGGAGGCCAAAAAAAAGAAAAGGGGGAGCTAGGGGAGAGTCAGCCCGCCACTGCGGCCCCTCCCATCAGCCCAGCTGGGCCCCTTCCCTCCCTGCCTGGCTCTCGGGCTCCCACCTGTGCCCCCTAGGACCCCCTCCCTCTGGTGCAGGCCTCGCTGTGCTGACACCCCCACCGTAGGCAGCTGCCCTCCTATGCTGGCCACACGGGGACAGGAAGGGACTGAGCACTGGCACGGGGCATCTCCTCTCCTGGATCACGCTGCATGGGAGCAGGAGACAGGCCGCTGGCCCTGGGGTGGAGCTGCCCTCCCTCCCCCATGTCTGAGTCAGAGAAGGGCAGCCTGGGGATCTGATTAAAAGTAGCGAAGTTCCTGCTTCTAGAAAACCCTAGGCTGCACTGCTAGGGGCCCAGGAGCCGTCTGGCATAGCTCCCCCTGCCCAGAAGGCCACCCTCCAGGAGCCGTCCAGCCCTGCTGGACCGCTTCCTCTGCCAGCCTCAGTCTGACGTCCCAGAGGCGTGGGAAGGAGGACTTGGGCTCGAGCTGCCATCTGACCTCTTCCAGAGGAAGAGGAACCGAGTGTAGCACTGTCATTTGCATGTGTGACACTGAGGGAGGGACAGTGTGTACATAGGCAAATGTACACCCAGACCACGAGGGCCGGCCTGCAGCTGGGGGGCCTCCAAGAAAATGGGGAGTCACAGCAGCCAGAGCTGGGGCCGGGGCACAGGAGGAGCAAGGCAGCAAAAGGCAGGTACATGGACACGTGGGGTCCTAGCGATGCTTGAAAACTGGGGATGGGGTGGGCAACGATACTTGGTTATGGCGCAACCAGGTATCTATCCAGGGGCAATCTAATCGGGTGAGGGGTGGAAGGAGGTCAGAGCATCCGTGAGTGTCCCAGGTCAGGGTCAGGAATTCAGAGAAGCAGGTCTTGAGAGACCCTCAGTGGCAACGCGGGGGCCGTGCTGAAAGGACAGAGCGCCACCGAGGGCCCCCTCCCTGCCCACAGTCATTGGCTTTGGCGCCTGGCTTTGGGGCACCAGGACCAGGGCACTGCTGCTCCTCTGCTGCCTCCTGGTGGTCACTGCAGGAAAGGCGGTGACTGAGCCTGGGGTTCGAGGCAGACCTTGGGTGCAAGTGTCAAACCAAGGTCCCTTTGTCTTTCTGAGCGAGAAGAGCCTTTGGAGGCCTCTGGCCTTGTTCTTTCTCCTTACAAATGACCCTGGAGTCTTGAGATTCTGGTTTCGGCTTCTGCACACTTAACCCCAGCCCATCTGCTCTGGCAGCTAGGCTTGTGCTGTCATCAGCAAGGGACACCATCCTGGGACACGGCAGAGCCTGACTGTAAGGAAACCATGGAGGCCCCGGGCAGCTCCAGCCCTGCCTGCTGAACAAGGCCTCACTGCAAACAGCAAGGAAGCTGGTCCTCTGCCCCCAGATTCCTTCCATCCCCCATTCCGTCTTGGCAGCCACAAGACCCCATCTCCTGGGATCCAGAAATGCATGCATCTCATTGCACTGTCCCCTAGGTCCAGTCCCTGAGCCCAGACCTCAGTCTCCACTTTCTTAGGCCCCAGCTGAGTCCCAGCACTGGTCCTTCCCCACTGGCCCCGCAGCCATCTTGCTCTAACCCAAAGCCCTCCCTGCCGGCCCCACCCACCCCCCAACTCACAACTTCTCTCCCTCCTGCTTCTCTGGGTCGATACCTGATATTGAATTTATAAACTCGACCTGATGCCCAGGTTGCAAACAAGCAGCAAGTACATGGGCGTTGATTTCGGCTCGCACAGTCTTTTAGAAAGAGGTGACTAGTAGGCAAATTGCCAAGACTTTAAAATGGGCTGAGGAGTTCCCGTCATGGCTCAGTGGTTAACGAATCCAACTAGGAACCATGAGGTTGAGGGTTCGATCCCTGGCCTTGCTCAGTGGGTTAAGGATCCGGCGTTGCCATGAGCTGTGGTGTAGGTTGCAGATGCAGCTCAGATCCCGCAGTGCTGTGGCTGTGGCGAAGGCCAACAGCTACAGCTCCTGCTAGACCCCTAGCCTGGGAACCTCTATGTGCCGCAGGTGCGGCCCTAGATAAGGCAAAAAGACAAAAAAAAAATAAAAATAAAAATAAAATAAATAAAATGGGCTGAATTCACATAAAAACTTAGATTTTTCTGGCTTCTCTCAAAAAAAAAGCAGAAGCCCTGGACACTGGCCGACAATCCTGCTTGGCAGTAGCTGATGGGCAGCCTGGCACAGCCCAACCCAGCCTACCTCTCACCTTTATAGCCCTTATTTGTGTCATCTATCTGTCCAGCCCCCAGCCCCTGCAGGCTTTGGGGTCTATAGCCTCTTGGGATTTCTCTGAGCTGAGCAAAGCCCCAGGAAAAGAGCGGCTGAGGCCCCAAGCCACCAGCCCTGGGGTAGTACATGCCAGGGTGGTTAGTGGACCAAATGGCTTAGTCCCTTCAAGGCTGTGACCTGGTGCTTGCCTGCTGCCGCCTTTCAGTCCTTAGTGGGTTTTGTTGGGTGGGGGAGGGGCTGTCCCAACAAAGCTACCCCCCCCCAGATCATAAGCCCCAGGAGGGCCCCCCCACCCACCCACTGGCTCTGAGCCTAGCTGCAAATGTGTATGAAATGAACAAGTGCCGACGGTGCCAGTATATTGGTGAAAGAAAGGACTGGACTCCCTCTGAGGTGCAGGCAGGCCCCTCACTTTGATTTTATGTTATTTTTTTAAATTTTTTTTGTCTTTTTTTTTTTGTCTTTTTAGGGCCACACCCATGGCATATGGAGATTCCCAGGCTAGGGATCGAATCAGAGCTACAGCTGCTGACCTACGCCAGAGCCAGAGCAATGCAGGATCTGACCGCATCTGTGACCTACACCATAGCTCATGGCAACGCCAGATCCTTAACCCACTGAATGAGGCCTGGGATTGAACCCACATCCTCGTGGATGCTAGTCGGGTTCGTTAACCACTGAGCCACGACAGGAACTCCGCTCACTTTGATTTTTTAGATTCAAAGCAGACACTTAGTAGATTCCAGTTGTACACAGGGTGCAGTGCTCAGTGGAGCAGGAGAGAGAAGCTGGGGCTGGAGACTGAGGGGAGGGGCTGGGGTGGCCCTGCTCCACCCACACTAAGCCCCCCCCCCATCTTTCATTCCCACTTTCCTCCCATCTGGCTGACTGGCTGTTGCTGCAGCATCTTCCTCTATTAAGCGTCCTGCCTTTGGCTGTGATGAGGACACTCCTCTACCCCAACCATCTTTGGCTCCCCACTACCTTGGGATTAAAATCTCACCTTCAGGACCCTCTGTCACTGTCCCCCAACATCTCCTTCTCCCTGAGCCGTCCGTCTCACTCATCCTTCACTCAAACTCAAAGACAGGGTTTCCCCGAGCGCACCCCTAGCATCCCTCCCACCCCTCTCATGCTGATGCAGGTCCCTCCTGCGCCCCTTCCCACATTGGCGAGCTGGTCTGAAGGCCCCCTCCCTGGGAGACCTCCCATCCCCCAGCCCGCAGCCAGTCCCCGTCCCTCTGCCACCGTGGTGTTGTATCTGTATCGCCTTGATGGTTTTGCTGAGGCCAGACCCTCAGCATCCTCTTTCTCGGGACCTGCTGGGTACCAGACTACAGTGTACCTGTGAATCGAGTAAATGAACAAGAACCTGGAGACGAGCCCTTGCCCTTCGTAATTTACCTGGAGCAGAAGAGACCCCACCAATTCCGGGCAGGAGACCAGGCATCTGAGCGTGCTGGGAGTGTGGGACCACCAGGCACAGTGCAGCTCAGGAGGCCGAATCGAGGCCTGAGCAGGGTTGGGCAGTGTCCGCTGGGTGCCTGGGGTGGCACAGGCACCGTGGAGGCGAGAGGACAGATGCCCGGGGGGGCTCAGGGACACATGTGTGAGAGGGAGGTGACCGTGGGCTCTCCAAGCCCCTCGGTCCTCCAGGCGTGTCCTCATGGGGCTCTCCTGTCACAGCTGCTCACCAAAGACGCAAAGCAGAGGCTGGGCTGCCAGGAGGAGGGGGCCGCGGAGGTCAAGAGACACCCCTTCTTCAGGAACATGAATTTCAAGCGCTTAGAAGCTGGGATGTTGGACCCCCCCTTTATTCCAGATGTGAGTAGCCTCCCCAGCCTGGACCCAGCCTGTGCACCTGCTTACGACCTTTGACTTTGCTAAACATCTGTACTGAGCCCTGGGCCGGGGTGGAGGTCCATGGGCAGGGGGCAGGCCCCGGCCTCCAGGAGCAGGACCCCCTGGTCTGGGGACTCCCTCTGCACCCAGCCTGGCATCATCCCTTCTATGAAGCCCTCATCTCCAGAATTCCAGGTTCTCAGAGCCCCTGGGAAGTCCCCCCGACCGACCTTGAACTCCCAGAGGGCAGGGCCCAGGTTTGTCTCTGGGAGTCCCAGCACGGCAGCCCTAGACGAGTGAGATAAAAGAGATCATTGTAGTCAGGGTGCCAGGTCCTTACACGGCCCCTTGGCCAGGTGCTTCCTCTCTCCCCATTATGCATGCAAGTAAACTGAGGCCTCAGGGGATGTGTGACTTTCCCAGTGTGCTGAAGCACCACGGCTGGGACCCCAGCCCAGGTCTTCGCGGCTGCAGAGCCTGCGTGCTGACCCACCACCTCTGACTGGCCGCTGACATGAAGTCCTCCTGGGATATCCCCGTCACAGTCTTTGTGTGGCAGTGATGGCAGGAGGGGGCCCTGAGCTCTCATCACCCCAACTAGGGGCCCCCGGCACCTCTAAGTGAGAGAAGCTCAGGTTCCCAGGGTGAGGGTGGCCCTGGGAGACCTCCTTGTTCCTCATCAAGACCCCCAGGCCGGGCTGGGGGCCGCCGGAGCCCTGGGCAGGGCCCCCCGTGACGAGTGCCCTGCCCTCCCAGCCCCGGGCCGTGTACTGCAAGGACGTGCTAGACATCGAGCAGTTCTCCACCGTCAAGGGCGTCAACCTGGACCACACAGACGACGACTTCTACTCCAAGTTCTCCACGGGATCTGTGCCCATCCCCTGGCAGAGCGAGGTGACACCGTGGGGTCGTTGGCTTTGCCCCGGGCGAGGCTGTGACAGGGACAGGAGAGGGACAGTTGGGTGGGCGTCCCTGGGGCTGGACTGGGGCGTGGTGGGGGCATGGAGTGGACGTGGTGTGGTTCTGGGGCAGGAGCTGGCTGGGCGGGAACAGGAGGGGAGGCAGACACGGCCTGTCTGGAGGACTCTGGAGAAGTTTGGCTGAGAAAGAAGAGAAACGGGGCCGCAGCCGGATGCTTAAGGGGGTCGGAATTGGGGCAGGTTCTAGCTGGTTCGAGTGAGGTGGAAATGAGGGGCCAGGGGCCTGCAGCCTTGAAGGGGGAAGGGCCTGGAGCCTTGGGGTGGAGGAGGAGGTAGGTTCCATGGCTGGAAGATAAACACCCCCCACCCCCCTCGCCCTTCCCGTCCCTCACCCCCGCAGCCAGCTCTGCTTTCTCAGGGAGGGCGGCTTGCAAGGCCGCCGGGAGGGGCAGTGGGCCGGCGGTGAGCTGCCGGCTCTCAGCCGGGTGAGACGGAGGGCAGGCGAGGGCCCCGGCAGGCTGAGGGCCAGGCTGAGGATGGTGTCAGCCAAGGCTGGCCTGCTGCGATTCCTTCCCACCCAAAGGACCGATGCAGCCCCTCACACCACCCGTGTTTTGACCGCTTCTCCAGATGATAGAAACAGAGTGCTTTAAGGAACTGAACGTGTTTGGACCTAACGGTACCCTCTCACCAGACCTGAACAGAAGCCACCCTCCAGAACCACCGAAGAAAGGGCTGCTGCATAGGCTCTTCAAGCGTCAGGTAAGCTCCTCCCCCCACCCCACCCCCGCTGTCCTGGCCTCAGCTCTGGGAACCCCCAGGCCTGGCCTTTCCGGGTGATTGAGACCAACTTGTGGGCTTGGGAGCCCCACGGCAGCAGTGGCCTAGAGGGGACAGGCGGCCCGTCTGAAGTGCCCTGAACCCACTGGGTGATGGGTCCCCAGAACGGAAGGGGCAGGCCAGCTGCTTCATCGGGGTCTCAGGGTCCCTCAGGGTCCCTGGGTGGTGGGGAATGTCCTCTGCAATGGAGGGTCTTTAGCAGCATTTCTGGCCTCCACCCAATAGATGGCAGTAGCACCCACTTTCATGTGTCAATCAAAATGTCTCCATGGAGGTCCCTGGTGGCACAGCAGGTTAAGGACCGAAGGTTGTCACCTCTGTGGCACGTATTTGAGCCCCGGCCAGGGAACTTCCATATGCGCGGGCATGGCCAGTAGTCTCCAGACAGTTGCTCGGTATCCCTGAGGACAAAATGCCCGTGGTTGAAAGCCATTGTAAAGATGGAGGCAAGTTCTCTAGATAAAGATTTGACATAGGAGTTCCCGTCGTGGCTCAGCAGAAACGAATCCGACTAGGAACCATGAGGTTACAGGTTCGATCCCTGGCCTCGCTCAGTGGGTTAAGGATCTGGCATTGCCGTGAGCTGTGGTGTAGGTCGCAGATGCGGCTCGGATCCTGCATTGCTGTGGCTGTGGCGTAGGCTGGCAGCTGTAGCTCCGATTAGACACCTAGCCTGGGAACCTCCACATGCCGCGGGTATGGCCCTAAAATGACAAAAGACAAAAAAAAAAAAGATTTCACATAACAAAGCACAGGGGAACCGGTGCTAAGAGGCGATCCCCACAGAACCTCGTGGTTCCCGAGGTGGGGCTCCCATAGTTTGATGCTGTGCCCCGCAGTCGGCAGCCTGAGACTGCCCCTTGGGAAAAGGTATTCTTCCCTCAGTGCCTGTCCTTGGATCAGGGTTGATGTGAGCCAGATGGAAGAAATGACCAGGAAGGACCCGGCAGTCCTTCTAGAGTGAGACCCCTAACGTCCACCCTGCTTCCAAGAGGGTGGCCACAATAGCGCCCCCTCCTGGCTGAGCCCTTCAAGAAGGCTGGGCCCAGCGTTCTGATCCCAAAGCCTGGGAGGCCCCTGGTTTCTTACGTTCCTCCTCCCCACAAGGGAGCAGCCTCTGCCCCCCAGGAGGGTGACTAGGCAGAGGCAGGTGCAGCTCCATCCCAGGCTGCTGGGAATCCCAGCTTCCTCCCGCTTAGATAACAGGGAAGTGGTGGCCGTTTGTGGCGCTCCACTGTGGACAGGCCCTGGGCTGGGAGCTTTTTGAAGGTTTCTCTCATGTCATCTCCACAAACCCCAGACCTTCATTCGCTAGTCATTCATTCCTTCAGTATGTATTGAGCACCTGCTCTGCGCTAGAGTCTTAACTGAGGGCTTCAGATGTTTCAGCAGGCAAAACCACATCCCTCCTTTGGGGCATCTTAGTGACATGTGAGCCCAGGGTGTGCTCCTGTCACCCCATTTCACAGATGAGGAAACTGAGGCTGAGAGGGGTTAAGGGACTTACCCAAGGTCACACCGCTGGTGAGCCCATGAGAAAGATCTGGGGTAACAGCGAGGAGAGCAGGGATCAGGCAGAGCAAATGCAGACCGAGTTTTCAATTTTGTCTAAAAACTTCATGTGAGCTTCACATCCTATTCCATATTGTACTCATATCCATTTACTCTAAAAATATAACTTTAAAATTCTTCCATCAAGGAAAATTGAAGTTTCAGGGAGTTCCCACTGTGACTCAGCAGGTTAAGAACCCGACTAGTATCCATGAGGACGCAGGTTCAATCCCTGGCCTTCCTCAGTGGATTAAAGATCTGGTGTTGCCGTGAGCTATGGTGTAGGACACAGATGTGGCTCGGATCTCACATTACTGTGGCTTTGGCATAGGCTGGTGGCTACAGCTCTGATTCGACCCTTAGCCTGGGAACTTCCATATGCCATGGGAGCAGCCCTAAAAAGAAAAAACAAAAAAGAAATGACCTCTGTCTCCGACACGGCAGGGGGTGGGAGGCAAGACGGTCCCAGGCCCTGAGACAAGCATTTGCTGTGAAAGCTCACAGCCTGGGTTCAGACCAGGCCCTGACCCTTCTCAGATGGGCAGCATCTTATTGAACCTCCCCCAGCCTCTGTCTGTCCACTTGAAAAATCAGGATGGAAATTCCTGCTGCCCAGAGCAGGGAAAAGGACTGAGTGTGGTGGAGGACAGTGGCCTTGGTGCAGAGCCCGGCACCCCCGCCACCAGGGGAGCAGGGAGTCTGGGTCTCTCTTCTCCTGTGATGTGAGGGACTCTCACCCATGGGGGTGCCAAGAGGGTGCCAGGAGTCCTGAGGACCAGCAGCTTGTGGTCCCCAGGTCTGCACAGGGAGAACGCAAAAGGCAGCAGCAAGCAAGAGGAGCTGGTCTGTGGTCCAGGGTCCTATCTTCCTTTCAGGTTCAGAGGCCCCTGTGACGTGAGGGCCCCAGAGCTGGACTCTAAATGACTGACTCTCTCTCTCTCTCCATCTCTCTCTCCTCCCTGCTCACCCCACTCCCAGCATCAGAACAATTCCAAGAGTTCATCCAATTCCAAGGCCAGTTTTAACCACCACATAAATTCAAACCATGTCAGTTCAAACTCCACCGGAAGCAGCTAGTTGCAGCTCTGGCCTTGAAGTCCATGGTGGGACCAGCTTAGACCCTTCTCATTCGAAGTGGACTCGTGACCGGTGGAGCTTCCGCCCTGGTGCGGCAGATGGGACAGCCATCCAGGAGCAGGGGAAGGAGGCCATGCACTCCCGTGACCGGGAGCCTCCAGGTTCCTCAAAGAGATTCCCACTCAGGTCTGTGTTTGGAGGCGCCCCTCGAGCCAGGGTGGATCGGCCGTCTCTGCTGAACATTGCAATAGAACTCCGATTGGATACCACAACTTGCACGTATTTTAATAGCGTCATAACTAGAACTGAATTTTGTCTTTATTATTTTTAAAGAAAAGTTTTGTAAATTTCTCTATTGTCTCAGTTTACATTTTGTATATTTGTATTTAAATGAAAGTCAGACTTTGAGGGTGTATATTTTCTGTGCAGCCACTGTTAAGCCATGTGTTTTGACATTTTAGAGGGGGCAGGGGGGATTTCCAAAAAAAAAAAAATGTGACTCAAGACTTCCAAGAGCCTCAAATGAGAAAGTGTTTTTATTAAATGTAGAAAATGATTCACATTTCACCTTAAAAGGATTGACTGTATCCATCTCTGATGTTTCCCTCGCATTGGCATCACATTCTGCTGGCTTGTAACAATCTGAATTAAGTGCTCAAAGATACACAGAGACTTCACCCCAGCCAGAATGTCTTCCTTTGGGGTCCTCGGAGTTGCCCGGGGCCAGCTCTGCCAAGATGTGCACTTTTCCTTTTGGGGCACGTTAATGCCACTGTTGCTTTGGCCTCCGCCTCTTCTTCCTTCTCTTCCTTCTAGAAGGTGGCCGGTACATGGAGCTAAGGATCCTCTCAGCACAGTGGCATCTGGGCTCTCTTTCTGAGCAGGTTCTAACTGCTAACGCCAGTATGTTTTCAAGAGGCTCGCATTTGGGGATTGTTTTATTCCATTTTTAAGAAAAGCATAGCAAAGATGAGTAGTCATGGAAACCCAAGAGCTTGAAACCCTTACGTCCCGTGGGAGTGTCAGGGAGCAGCGGTCGTGGGGTCACCCCTGAAGAGTCTGCAGAAGGGAGAGTGGCTTGCCCAGGGATTTCAGGCACGTCCCTTGAGTGTTTACGGGGTCATGGAGTCTTGAGAGCTTCGTGGGGACCCACAGACTCATTGGCCCGGGCGGCATGGATGGATGGGGTTGGCTCTCCAAGCAAAGGGGAGTCCAAGGAGAGGCCGGGCCACCAAAGAGGCCCAAGACAAACTTACTGTCACTTCTGGGAGAAGTGGGACAGAGGTGAGTTCTAATTGGGCATTTCAAGCTTCAGGCACAAAGTAGCTACAGGAGGACTTGGTGGCTTTGCCAGACCAGAGCCTCTGAAAGCAGCCCCCGGGCCCTGAGCATGGTCCAGCCCTGGGGAGCTGCCATCCTCCCCCTGCTGCCTCCACAGGGTGACAAGGAGCAAATCCGCAGCCTCAGTTAGACCTGGTCTGGGCCACCGGGCAGCTCCCAGGGTCTCTCCCCGTGTGCGCCCTGCTTCCGGCAGCGGCGTCTCCTGTTAAAATACAGATTCTAGGCTCCACCCCAAACCTACAGAATGGGATTCTCTGGGAGCAGAGCTCAGGAATCTGCATTTTTAAAAGCCTGCCATGTCAATTCTGACACTCCTGCATCTGACAACCTCCACCTTAGGCCATGGGTGCGGTTTGGATGTGACCTCCCAAGCTTCCCCTCCTCCCGGGCAGCCTTGGAGCCTGAACTTTTCTGGAGGAGAGAGAAGCCAGTGTGTCAGATTGTGGCCCAGTTTCCATGCTCTTTCCCCAGACTTTGCCCCTGGGTCCTGGGACACACGGCCAGACAGGGGCCCGACCTCTGCCACTGACCATTCTGAGGTCATTTTACAAACAAAGGGGAGAGAAGAAACCACTGGGCCCCCCTCGGATCCCTTAATGTGCAGTACTATTTTCCTCCAGACCAGCTCTGTCTCCGCGGCTGCTTCCAGTACCTTTTTCTAGGGCTGAATACAAGATGCAAACAGCCATCCTCAGTTTTTGGCCAGGAGATGGAAAGCTCTGACCGGTGTTAAGAGCCCCAAGGTCTTTAACGATGAAAAGCACAGTCATCTTCCTGGGACAGTCACGGCTCTCCTGTCCAGGAGTTTGGTCATTTTGTCCAACTCACAGCAACCCAAACATTTCCAAACTGGTGTGAAGAAGCCAGTCTCTTTACACCTCAAATCCTGTCCCCTTTGCAGTAGAGAATCCTTAAAGTCCAAGAGAGAGACCTAAATCTTCTCAGTGTGTTTCTTTGTGAGAAGCACAGATGCTACAGCACAGAGCTCTCCATGGCTCTTAAGATAACGGGAATCTTCCCGTTTGCTACCTATCCCTGGAGCCCCCAGGGGACACGGAGTCGGAGCCACTGGCATTTGCAATTCTCTTCTCTTTGGCCCATTGCTTCATACAGAGAAAGGGCGTCTTCATTTAGAACAGTGCCTGAAAGTCAGCCCCCTGGGGTCCCCAGTCACTGCGGGTCCTGTCCCTGAGCCCTCCCCCCACTTCTACTCCAGCTTGTTTTCTACAGCTGCATTTTTAAGATTTTTTTTTAATTAAAAAAACAAAAACAAAAGACTTCCCACTATCCACCTGTCCAGGATCAGGCATACATGGGCTACAAGTGGACTGAAATCTTTTTTTTTTACTGCACTTGAGCTCTTCATGGAAGAGCCTTTCTTCTTCCACGTGTGACATTTTCTTAGCGGACCTTCGCTGACTTCGTGCCTTTGAGGTGAGACGCAGCGTCTTCCAGAAGCGTCTCTGCTTCCACTTTTTAGGAGATAAGCCACGGTCCCGGTGGGACAGGGGTGGTCTCTGCCATGATCACCATGACCCGTGAGTGTTTCTCGAGCCCCCGGGAGGCTCCCATGGTATCTCTCATAAGTTCACGAAGACCCAAGCCCACCTTCACTGAGGATGGCACTGCCACCTGCAGCAGCTCATCCTCTGGTCTTTCCAGGCTGGGAACATCACTTTGTAAAACCATGATGCTTCTTGGGAGGGCGGCTCACTTGCCCAGGGGCTAAGGGGTGTTCTGTCTTGAGCAGCCCCAGGAAGGCTTATTTCCTGAAATGCACTGCTCTTAGCAAAGGGGAGCATTCGGGCTTAGAGGCCGTATTGCTTAGAAGCAGGCGGCATGGCCTGGGGTATGCACACTTTTTGGCAGCCCATGGGGGGCAAGTGGCAGTTCTGGAGACACTATGTGGACACAGCCTTAGCGTGGAAGGCACAAGAGGGACATGACTGCCTGCCCTTGACCCTAACAAGCCCTGACGATGCTGAGGGCCTGCCCTCCGAGAAGCCAGGGGTCTCCACGTCCATATCCTTTCCCAAAAGGTTTCCCACCAACTTTCTCATGTGAGCTGCAGGCCCCGACCTCAGTACCAAGGGAATGTGGCATCCCAGGCCTTGCCAAAGGGAACAGCAGCCAGGGGGACCACTAGAAGTCCACCGAGATGAAGAGGAAAGGCTGGTCGGAGTGACAGCTGCTTCTCTCAGGCCATTGTGAGCTCGAGCATCCAAGGGCCACCTCTCTGGTTGTCTCCTGTTCTCCAGCTCCATGCTCTGCAATAGGACCGCCCAACTATCCAACCTTCGTAGGGAAAGACTGTGACATCTTTGTGTATTTCCATGTGCCGGAACCGTGAGTTATCAACAGCAGAGAGCTGCTGTTTTCTGATCACAGCAGACCAGGATGGCGAGGCGATGGTGACCACTTTTACAACCAACCAGCCCAGCTGTTGAAGCTCCAACAAGCGTGGGTCAGACGTTGCTCTGGTGCAGTGGCCTCATCTGCCCCGCCCCCCTTTTTGGCAAGGCATGTGGAGGTTCCCAGGTTAGCGGTTGAATCCAGAGCTGTAGTTGCCGGCCTACAGTGATGTGGGATCCGAGCCTCATCTGCAACCTACACCACAGCTCATAGCAACACCAGATCCTCAACCCACTGAGCAAGGCCAGGGATCGAACCTACGTCCTCATGGATACTAGCTGGGTACATTAACCACTGAGCCACGACGGGAACTCCTGCTCTAACTTTAAAAGCTTGTGCTGGGGACACTGGTTAAAACATTTGAAAAGTTGGCTCTCCTTAGGAGGGAAAGATACCTCCCCAAAGAAGACTCTAGATGTCTTTTCCCGGCCCATCAATAAATCATTTTTGTAATATATCAAAAGCAATTGTTCTTGATTAAAAGAGCTCCGTGGCTGTTGGTAGTGATAAAATAAGAATCCTACTAGTATCCAGAGGTTTCTATTTTGTTTTTCAGGGATATTTTAACATTGATGAATAAAAGTAGTTCCATTTTGGAGGTCGTTCCTGAAGATGTGGGATTTTGTTCTCCAGCTGCCCTGAAACTTGCATGTTCCGTCGTCCATGTCCCAGTGCTGCTGTATCTAGATCGAACCACTGTTGTTTTTTTTAAAGAGAAATAAATTCCTTAATGAAAATACGCTGCATTTCTTTCCTTTTGCTGAGCTGTTCTGTTCCTTCTGCAGAGGCCAGCTGCCCACAAGATGCTGCTGCTTCAGTCTTTGAATTAATCTCTCCTTTGGGCGGATGGTTCAGCCCCACCCAAAGCTGGCCCCCACCCTGACCGTTCTGACCTGTCCACAGATGGCCCAACGCCAGTGGGTGGGCCCTAAGGAGATCGCCTGATCCATTTCCACGCTGACTGGCTCCTGATCCCAAACCCAACAGACAGCTCCAGAAGTATCCTGCTACATGTTGGCACACAGGAGTGAGGTGAGAGGGCCTGAGCCACTGCTGACACCCCGAGGGCTGGGGCCCTCCACCTGGCTCTAGCTGACAGAGGCTGTAACTCAGAGGTGGGCTCTGCAGAGAGGGGAGCTTCTGGCTGTTTAGCCCTCACAGACCCAGCCACATGTTAGAAATGGTCTCTAACCTCAAAACCCAGGGTCTCAGTCTAGGACCTAAGACTCTGTCAGTCCCCTCTGCCTGCTTGGCTTAGTGATACAACAAGCACAGCTTTGCGCTCGAACCCCTTACTGACCCTCGGTATGAGCTTGAGTGGCCACTTTGAGCTTCAATGTCTTCATCTGTAAAATGGGATAACACCTGCACGGGGCAGGGGGGTTCTGGAAGATTCAGGGAGGGGGCGTGTGTGATACCCAGAATAGAGGACTTTGCCCTGCTGTCTTTGGACCCCTTTTGATCCTTGACCTCAGGACAGGGTGGGGGGTCCTAGACCCACACTCATCAGACCCTCAGCCCAGCCCAGGTGCAGTCCTAGCGCCTGGCCGAGGGGAGACCTGAGCTGGAGGTCAAGGCTTCAGCCAGCCCACCTCACAGGAAAGGAAGGAATTGGAATATTACCCTCCCACACCAGAGCAGGTGTCTTTCCTAATGAAAGAAAAGGACTGAGCAGGATACAGCTTATTGGGGGGCTTGGGACTTTGAGAGAGCGGGGCTGGTGAGCAATAGGGCGGGCAGGGGAAAACTGGTCAACCAGGGGCTGAGGGAGACCAATCTGGAGAAAATGGGGTGAGGCGAGCCCTGTGAGCCTCTAAACAGGGGTCCCCTCACAGGGACTGGGACCACCCTTCCTCTTAGGGGCTGTTCTCTTGGTCGCCCCAGGCTTCCTCTGGGACCTTATCCCAGCACCACAGAAACCGCCCCTGTCTGAGCTGCCATCTTTCTGGGACAGGGGCTGTGTGAGAGAAACTCCAGCCCCACTGCCCGTTCCGGGCATGGGGCACGGTGGGGGGGAGGGGGACGGAGGCTGGGGGGCACGGCGCACCCCTCCCTCACTTCCTCGGCCCCTCCAGGCCCTTCCCCCACTGTCATCCCCACAGCCATGGGCTTGGTAAGTGAGGGCCGACGGCCTCCATTTTCAGAGAGGCGCAAAGTGGGCGCCCAGGGCACTGAGGGGCTGCAAGCCGTTATCCCTCTGGGAGGGGGGGGTCCACCTGCCACCCCTGGCGACCCTGAAGAGGAAGGAGAGAGGGGGCGCTTGGGGACGAAGCTGCAGCAGGTCGGGGCTCCTAGCACCATCCTAGGGGTGGAGCAATGGGCTAGCTGGCGGGTTCTCCCCCTCCTCAGCCCTCACCAGGTGTTTACTGAGCACCTACTATGCCCGCAGCTCTGTCTCAGAACCAAACCAGATAAAGCCCCTGACTTCTCCAGCTGGCATTCCAGGGGGCATCGCTGCCCCCGCCCTGGCCCCCCCGCCCCCACTGCCACCCCAGCCCCACCCTGGCATAAACCAGAGGGCATGGAGACTTAGGCCAGCTCCTCTCACATCACAGGAGCATAGCCTCACCTGGGCGTTTTGGAAACGCCAGGTTCTGATTCAGTAGAGGCTCGGGTCAGGGTCTGCACTTCTAACAAGCTCCCAGGAGAAGCTGCTAGTCCGCAAACTACCTCTGAGGAGAGAACTTTCAGCTGGAATGTCAGGCCAAGGTCTGTATCAAGCCAGGGCCTCCATTCTCCCTGCCGGTCCTTCCCCCAGGCACCCCCGTTCAGAGGTAGCAACGTCTTAGTCATACTCACTTACATTTGCCCCGCCCTTGACCGAGACGCATAGTAATGGTGCTCAAAGTCTGGTCCCCCGACCAACAGCCTTGGCCTCCCTGGAAACTCAGCCCCACCCAGATCCGCTGAATCAGAAAATCTGGGTGGGTCCTGGTAACAGGCTCTCCAGGTGATTCGAGGGCCACGCAAGCGTGACGGCTCCTGATTTACGAAGTGCTTTCACCTCCTTGAGAGCTCATTGCGGCTCACGCTCATGTCCGCCCGCAGGCGCGTGCTCGGCTGAGGGGGCGGGGTCACGTCACGTGGCCGCGGCTCTTGCCTATAAAGAGAGGGCTGCGGGCAGCGGGCTGCCTCTGTTCCTTCGACAAGGGAGTGAGGGGGTTACGACGTGTGGTCTTCTTGCTTTATATTTTAGATAATGAAAGGATACAGGAGAGACGAAAAGAGAGAAGCAGCGGGAGGGGGGAAGAAGCCAACTGGCGAGGGAAAGGGTGGTGAGGGGACATAAAAACCAGGTTTTCTCTGAGGGAGCCCGTCTTGGAGTTTTGGCTCTAGAAGCAGGGTGGTCAACAACGCAGACTTTTCTTCAAAAGGGTTCTTTGAGAGATGGGGAAGAGGGGCAATTGGAACGTTGCAGAAAAAGTAGTTTTGACCCCTAGCTCTGCGAGCGCTCGGGGTTAGGCGGAAAGGCGCTTTCATTGTTGGGGGGGGGTGAACGAAACTCTTTCCTCGCTCCAAGCTTTTACTCTCATCTCTTTTCCCAAAAGAACGTTTATACCCTGAGGCCGGCGTGTTCTCCAGGGGGCCGTGTGCAGGCTCGGGCTGAGGGTGGGCCAGGGTTCAAGACGGAAGGAGAAAAAAACACCAAAGCTGTGGAGACTAGCGTTTTGTTCTGACGGGCCAGTAAGGGCCGACAGTTCAGTGAACTGTCTGAGGCAAAAGATGGGGATTTTGGGGTGGGGGGTCCTGTCCGGCCTCATCCTAGGCGAACAAGTGGGGGGGGTGTCTCTGGGTCTGAAGTCCCGTGGGGAGATTCTTTGTAATGAGCTGTTCAGGTGTTTTTGTTTTTGAACGCAAAAGTGAGGGATATTTAGTCTTTTTCTGGAGCCCGGAACTTGGGTAAAATTCAATGCTCACCTGTAAATACTTCAGGTGACTATGAACTTTTTAAAGCATTCCCTAAAAATCATAAACCTCCCTGGGTACGCAGTTGGTTGCATAATCTGAGAACATTCTCAAGTGACTTTGAAAGGAGTAAGAGGTGGGGGACGCTCTTAGGTACAAGAGCCCCTCCGTATCTTCTGTCAACAAGGGCCTTGGTCCCCCAGCTCCCCAAGCAGACTCGGGCAGTTAATAAGGCACTAGCCTTGCAGGACTCCTAGTTTCTCCTGCAGGGGTGCAGAAAACAACCATAGTTCTCAGGGACCAAGATACCCATGGTGGGGTGGGGGAGCGGGGAGAGAAAAACAGATGTAGACCTCACACTAGAACCGGAAGCTTGACGTTCTGGGGACATTGCCCTGTTCACCTCACCACCCACCAATGAGAACTACAGCTGTCACCCCAAACTTTGCCTTTAAAAACTACCCCCCCAAATCATTAGGGAATCATTGGTTTTTTGAGCATGAGCTGCCTGTTCTTGCTGTGCCTTGTAGTATAAGCAGTTTCTTCTGCTCCAAACTGATACTTCAGCTTGCTTGGCCTTGCCAGGTGCACAAACTTGTATTTTATTTTAACAATGGCAGGGAGTCCCTTGGGGCCCAGACTCTAGCCTCCAGATACCATTTCCTGCTAAAAGGACCCAGGACTCCTGCTGAAATGGCTGATTCCTTCCTAGATAAACCAAATCTATCAAAGACTACTAGGAGTTCTCAGTGCCCAAATTGGGGACAACTGGAGTGTTAGTAAGGATAATTAATACCAAACCAGGAGTTTGGAATAGTACTCAAAAGTTTTTAAAGAAAACGTCATGTTTGGAGGAGCCCAGAGAACAAATACACTATCTTGAAAACGAGTTAAATAATGGGGAAGAATCCAGTCCCGTTTATCATCCGATAGAGCTGTTATGCCAGGGACGCAATGACAAACACACTTTGTGGATTCTCACATAACCCGCCACCTCGAAAAGGTTTGAATATGCACATGATACTCATTTATGACTTAGGAAACCATGGCTTCAAGCGGGTAATTTGGCTGAACTCTTACAGCTGCATAAGTGGAGGGGCTGGGATTTTGAACCTAGGCAATTGGGCGCCAGAATTTACGTGCTTAACTACCAGGTCGTGCAGCTGCTGTAACGAAGACACTGGTTTCCCAAACAAAGACAAAGCTTCAGAAAGGAGTTCCCTTCATGGCTCAGTGGTTAACGAATCTGACTAGGAACGATGAGGTTGCAGGTTCGATCCCTGGCCTTGCTCAGTGGGTTAAGGATCCAACGTTGCCGTGAGCTGTGGTGTAGGTTGCAGACGCGGCTCGGATCCCACGTTGCTGTGGCGAAGGCCGGCAGCTATAGCTCCTGTTAGACCCCTAGCCTGGAAACCTCCATATGCCGCGGGTGCGGCCCAAATAAGGCAAAAAAGGCCCGACAGAGGCTGAGGCTCGCTGAGGTTTCTGTCTAGGTTACTTTATGGAAAAGTCAAGCCTCACTTCAAGCACTGAAATGTTTTAGTCGCCTGATAAAATGGGCCTGGCAGGCAGGAGTTAGCTTTTAGCTCCTTTCCCATCCTCCCCACTAAGGCAAGAACAACGCAAGTGACCACATACATGAAGCCAAGCCAGAAACTGCCATTTGGGGGTTGGACTGAGTGTTAGAACTGTTCCCAACATCAGCGTCCAAGTTTCTGCAAACTTGAACACTTGTCGTGGGCTTGAGCAGAAGCCTTATCTGGATAAACCCTCATGTGCAGATCTTGCACAAGATACAGTGGTATTTTGAACCCGTGTCTGTGTCTACACTGGGAGTGTGGGTTCCTGATTAGGGGCCCTGCCTAAGCTAGCTAAGTGCTGTGAGGGTGTGGGCTAAATTAACCGCTATACATCTATTTCACTGTTTATACTAGAGTATTTCAAAGTAAGTCACATGCGGGATCACAGCTGAGTGAGGCAAAACCTCAAGACACCACCCACCCCCCACACCCCAGTTCCAGTATTATGGAATTCATCAAAGCCTGAGAAAAGCTGAACTTTTGCCCAAACTCAAAGCAAACAGATTTTTCAGCCAATGGGGAAAAATACACTCAGCAAGCCTGGGAAAAATACACTCAGCTAAGCCTGTGAAAACTGCCTTTTTAAAAAGTGGGTTTCTCAAACACAGAGGTGGGTGTGGGTCTTTTATAGCCAGTTGGACAATCTTTTAATTAGTATGTTTGCACCACTCATATTTTAAAGTAGTTATCAATATGGGTGGGTTTGAAACCTAACCATCCTTGTTAGCTTGTTTTCTATTTAGTCCATTCTTCCTTGTCTGCCTTCTGTGGGTTTAATGGAACACTTTGATTCCATGTAACTTATTCTACCTCCTAAAGCACTTGTAGTTGCCATGGGCTTACAATATTAGTCAATCTTCAAATATTCTATTGCTCTGAGTCATGTAAGGATCTTAAAATACATTCCCTGTTTCTCTCTCCCATCCCTGTGCTAGAGTTGCTGTTTTACACATGCTATAAGCATAAGGTGCGTTGTTGCTAATTTTGCTTTAAAAACGCAGCTGTCTTTTAGGGAAACTTAAACACTTCATTTACCTTCACTTATTCCTTTCCCAATGTTACTCATTTCTCTGTATGAATCGAAGTTTTTAACCCTATATCCTATTTTTTCGGCCTGAACTTTTATTTCCTATAGAGTAAGTCTGACAATGAATTCCCTCATTTAAGGTCATTTTTTTTTTTTTAGTGTCTTGCTGGGTATTGAATTCAGGGGTGACTTTTTCCTTCAGTACTTTTAAGATGTAACCTGTCTTCCTGCTTGAATGGCTTCTGATGTAATTTTTACCTCTGCTCCAAGGAGGGTAATTGTCATTTCTGTCTATAAGGTCTTGTTTGTTCTTAGCATTTTAGTGTGTGCCTAGATGTATTTGATTTTGGTATTTCATCTTCAGGCTTGCTGAACTAAAATCTTCTTGCTGACTTTTGTCATTAATTTTGGAAAATTCTCAGCTGTTAAGTATTCTGCCCTAGTCTCCTAGGATTCCAATTGTGCATGTTTTAGACTGTTTAAAGGCCATTTTCCTCCCACTTTTCTCTTTGGGTAATTTCTTTTGAGCAATCTTCAACTCACTGATACTTGGCCCAGCTGTGTTGGGTGTAGTGACGAGGCTTTCACCTGTTAACTACTAGTTTTGACTTCTAGCCTTTTCATTTAATCGTATCTCTGCTGAAATGACCTACCTGATCTTCCCAGTCTCCAAAGTTCATATTGTTCGGTTACTTAAAATTCCCTGATCCACCATCTGTGTCAGATCATCCTTTTGGATAACTGGTCTCTAGATTGCAGCTTCCTTTGCCATTTTGGAAGCTGGATACACTGTGCAGGACAGCAGATCCTGAAGTTCCTTTAATGGCTGTGCCATCCCTTCATCCTTTTCTGGGCCTTAGGTGTGGGCTGTTAATCCCATCAGTAGCTAGGCTGGGGTGCAGAGTGTATTACCTTCAGTTGCCACAGGCTTCAAAAACCACCTCTGGTGAAACCTTACATTTAGGGGTAGGCTGCTTCACCAGAGGGACTTTCTCAGTGGCTGCTCCTGGCATGGATTTGGGTCTCCCTTTGTACTACCCTCCAAGAAGAACCTGTCTCAACTCTCCTAGCTGGATCACTGTTTTTGTTTTTGCTCAGTGCTTTTAGTGCGGGGGGTAGGGGGGGAATGCATGCTGTCATTAACCTTGGGTCTCAGCAAACCCTGGGAGCATGGATCTCGGGAGAGTGGCTCCCACCTGTTCCTGCCCTTCCTCCAGCTCAAAAGCCAGGCCCGGCTCCATTCCCGCCCCTTCTCCTGGGCTTTTGGTCCCTTCCCATAGCTTCAAAGAGTTCCTGAGTGCCTTACAGCTACCTTACAAACCTTCCCCTCAGATGAAGGGTTTGTTTCTTGGGGAGAGTGAGCTGGGTCTCAAAGGAGTTTCCACAGTTGAGTCGCTCCCTTCCCACGTGGCCCCTAGGGGGAAGTTTTCTCAGGGGTCTTCCCAGGGAGTGTCTAGTGGATCCTGTAGGAAAACCCTACAGGAAGAAGGTATGTGAAGCCCCCTGTGTTTGCGGCCCCAGCAGTTCACACTTTTTTGCGAGTAGCGAATGTTTTCTAGCTTCATTTTCCTACCAGCACCTAAGTGGCCAGAGGCATCTGCCCCCCAGATGAGCAGGTGCTTAGGTCCTGCCTCTCCCAGATTTCAGCCTAATTGCTTGTCCTGCAACCTCCATTCTCTGGGTTTAGGAAAAGTCTTGTTTGTCCGGCTCCGCTCCTCTTGCAGGTGGAAACTATGCCCTGCCCTGCTGTCTACAGCTCTGCACTGAGGCCAGAGGCTGAAAGACACTTTAGAGGCTCTAATGTGTGTCAGATTCTGACCGTGGGTCAGGCTTCCCTGTGGGAACTCTGGCAGGCTTGCTTTCCCCAGCCTCTGCGGTTAGCGTCAGACAGTGACACCTGACCTGCTGAGACTTTGACCAAAGAAGAGCAGAGGGCAGCTCTGAAGTGCCCCTGGGTGCAGGAAATTCCCGGGTGAATGGGGCGGCTCCTGGCCTGGTGGAAGCTGGGGGAAGGGGCTGGGTGAGCCAGAGCCAAGAGGAGAAAAGGAGCCCTTTCCACTAGGGGCGAAGGAGGGGCTTCCTCTCCCCCCTACCTGCATCCTTTAATTCATCCTCAAAAAGTCAGAGAGCTTTGAGCTAAGTTTGATAGCTCTCTAACGGCTTTTCCCCTTATTGTGACATAAGTACACTCCTTTCCCCATGTCGAGGGTTTGCCCCAAAAGAAGAAACTAACACATCATCCTTCCTCGGTCCCCATGTAGAGATGGAGAGGGGACGCCAAGGACAGACAACCCAGCTGAAAGTAACCTTTCCTTTGGAAAATGAGGCCAGTCTCCTGTTGTGGCTGAATGTTTGGAGAGTCGGGGAAAGTAGCTCTGGGGCCACTGCCAGGGAAGGGTCAGCCCCGAGACCAGGCTTGGGCCTGGGGTATGTCCTTGGGGGAACCATCTGGGAAGATCTTTGGGTGACGGGGACAGAGTTCAGGCACAGTTTCAAGCTGTGTCCTCACATCCTCTGTGATATGAGTCCTTCTGTGGCCCCTCCTTCAGGAAAGTCTGTCCCAGATGCCAGGCCTCCTGTGGGGAGGCCAAGGGGCTTGGGGTCTTCCTCAGAGACCCCTCTGTTGAGGCTGCCTGGTGGAAGTGGAAGCATTCCAGTCACTGGACACAAAGCGGGTCCCAGGACAAGGATGAGAGAGGCTGGGAGGGTCCCTAAGCATGAGGCAGCAGCTCACTGGATGCCCCCTCCCCCAGCTCCTTTAAGATCCTGAAAGGAGAGAGCCTTGAAGGGCAGAGGGCACACTGGGTCCAGAGGCCAACTGACCACATGGCGCCTCTGGCCTCCCCATCATCCACCACCCCTCATCTCTCACTTCCAGGCCTTTGCACCACCTGCTCCTTTATTAATTAGACTTTCTTTCACTGGACTTGAGAGCAGTTTTAGGTTTACTGAAACTGGGCAGACTTCAGAGACCTGCGTATGCCGCTCCTGCTCCTACCCCCCGCGACTCCACAACAGAGTTCCCCCTATTACATCTTGCATTCATGTACTTTGTGATGACAACTGAGCCAATAGCAAGAGTACCTGAAGTTCAGTTTACCCTAGGGCAGTCTCCCTGTGTTGTACAGGTCTGTGGGTTTTGGCAAATGCTTAATGTGCTTTCACCATGGGAGTGTAGACAGGATGGTTCATGGCTCCCAAATCCATCTGCTCATCCATCCTTCCCCAAGCCCCGTGACCTCTCTTTAAATGACTATTAATACCCATTTTACTCCTTGACAGTTTGCTTTCCTTGATTCCTCCATCAAGGAAACTTTGACATGGGTTGATTCTATATTTGCATGAAGTCATTTACTTTTTGAAAACTGATAGTGGAAGGACACAGGGAAAATGACAATGGGTGGTGTGTACTTTCCCCCCTACAAAGAGTTAAGAGCCCAAGAAGTGGTAGTTTGGGTTCCCCCCCGCCCCCACTGTCTGAAGTGATCAGTACAACTACCCAGCAAGGGCAGGGAATGCTACCCCACTCTAGAGATGAGCAAACCATGGTTTGGTTGCTTATTAAATCACTCACCCAAGGTCACACAGCTAGGAAGTGGTAGGGCTGGGACTTGAACCCTGCATTCTCCAGCCACAGAGCCTGTTGTCAAGAGTTGAGCATCCGTAGTGTTGCCTGTCTGTGAGCTGTTTCTCTTCCGCAGTCTCGCCATGCCTACACTTGGCCTTGACATAGCTGGCCGGAGAAGGCGGCATAGGCCCGTCCACCCTCACTGCCTTCGTGGGCCCTTTGCCAGGATGACCATTGCTTCTGGTGGCTTCTGTCGTGCTGGGGACTGAAGGGCTCATGTGGGACCCCAAAATCCAAAAGGACTTCTGGAAGCCAGAACCAGGCTCCAAGGTGGCCCCAGCCACTGCAGACCTTGCCTGTTGGGTGGCACGTCCTCCCCTCCCCGGGCAGTTGGCTTCTCTCTCTGCTCTTGCCTGTCCGCCTTACCCTGGACCTCAAACAGCTGGGCCTCAGCCTCAGCTGGCTCCTGGCTGGTGTCTCCTGACCCCACCCAGTCTCTCTAGGCCTCCCTGCATCTGCTGCCAACTGCTCAGCTCTCCGTGTCCCACCTCAAATCCCGGAGAGGGAGCTTGATGGATAAACGGGAGTACCTGGCACCCAGTGCCTCTGGGAGAAATTTGCCTGCTGAGGCTCTCCCAATGCTGGCAGGCCCGTTCCTTGGTCGGTCCCTGCTGCCCCACAGTGGGAAGAGGGGGGCAGGGAGCGGATGGGCCTCACGTGATGGCAAGCGTAGCCGCCCAGGGCTGTGGACAGGTTCCCAGGCCTGGTGCCTGGCCCCCTCTTGTCCCTCCCACTAATCCCACCGCTGTCTGGAAGCTGGGAGCGTGGACGTGTCACAGCCGTGACACACGACTGGAGCCCAATGGGGTCACCTTAACATGAAGCTCATTTTCACTTTTTATCACTTTAAATTTTCATCAATGTACTACAGGCCAGAGTACCAAGTGCTGTTTCCAAGTGACTTTCCCCACCTGCCAGTAATACTGTACAGCCCTGTGAACCCATTTTAGACTTCTGACACCCAGAACAAATTTGTGTCCTAAGCCATCAAGTTTGTGGCACTTGGTGTCAGCAGAAAAAGGAAACTAATGTAATACTTTATCAATACTCAATACATGAAGTCTTACACATTGTGCTTTACTATTTCCCAAACATCTTACATCCTTGTCTCCCTAACTAGATTATAAATTCCGTAAGGATGCAAACTGCTTTTTCTGATTCTCTTGCACCCCAGTCTCTTGGCAGATTCCACGTCCTCCAACACGAATACAAGGGCCACTTGCAGTATCTTCACACCGAACGGCTCCAGGAGGAAGAAGGAAGGGAAACAGCAATGTTTACTCAGCATACGTTACGTCCCAAGCATTCTACATGCTCCATCTCCTTAAATCTTTACTCCTTTAAAAAGGGAGAAGGGAGTAAAAAGGAAAGGTTTTTTAAAGTTCCACATTTTGTAAGTCCTCCTGTTTCCCTTGTTTATTTCCCTTTGGGCTTTGCGGGCTGTCGGTAAAGTTCCATTTGAAAACCTCTGTCCTTTAAGCCAAGGGAAACACAGAAATGGGACCGCGTTGCCCACACTTGGCCAGAGAGAAGAAGGAGCTGGGTCTGGAGGGAGGTGGAGAGTGAGGCTTGGAGCCAAGAGAGTTGGGTGCAAGACCATCTCTGCCACCGACTGGCTCCATGGACTTGGACGAGTTACTTGAGTTCTCCAAGTCAGAATCTCTTATGCTGTAAGACGCATGCACCATTCACGCCACAAATGTGCGGTGAGCCCTGTGGGCTGGGCATGTCCCTGGCCCTAGGGGTTAAAAGTGAACAGCAAAGGCACAAGCTCTTGCTCTTTAGGGGGCTTACCTTCTAGAGGGGTAGAGAAAATAAGACAAATACATGATGTTGGTCAGCAGTGCTTAGGGGACACAAATGTCCTTCAAGCAGTGTAATGGCAGTACATCCGCTATCATGGCAGATTCTCAGCCGAGTGGAAGTATCAATACACACAACTTGTGTGGGTCCAAAAGGCATTGAGTGAAGAGAGCCCATCTCTGAAGGTCACGTGTTGTGGGATTCCGCTTTGTGTCCTCAATGTCGACACTGTAGAGACGTGGAAGATTAGAGGCTGCCCAGGGTTATGGGCGTGGGTGTGACTGCAAAGGGCAGTGTAAGAGAGCTTTGTGGCGATGGACTACTCTATCTTGGCTGCAGTGGCTTCACAAATCTACACATGTATTAAAACTAGCCTAAAACGGCACACAAGTTGGATCAGTGTCAATTCCTGGCTTTGATGTAATGTGACATAAGATGCTGCTGACATTGGGGGAACCAGGTGAAGGGTGCCTGGGAGCCCCCCTGTACTGTCTCTGCAACTTGCTGTGAATCTATATTTCAAAGCTATATGAAATAAAATTTAAGCTAAAGCAAGGAGAAGGGCTTGGCACTATGTGGGCCATGGGTGATGAGATTTTAGGGTATGTGTAACAACCTCTGGGCGGGGGGGTTGTTAAATGCCAGGTGCCATGAACCTAGAAATGCTGCAGGTACTCAGTAAATGCCAGTTTTTTATTAGAGAGCTTAGGGTTCTGTTTAAATGCTCCTTTTAAAAAATTTGATATATTGCAGTTATTTTAAGTCTAGAAATTTTGGAGATGGTACTGAAATATTGACAGATGACCATCTACGAGGTCTGGAACTTCAAAATAAAGCACAAGGCAGAGAAGTGGAGGAACGCGGGACAGTCAGGGCTGGTGAGGGTTTGGGGCCAGGTGTTGCTGTGAAACTGGTGTCCTTCGAACCCCATTACTAGGACACAGCAGCCTCTCATCCCAGACAGACTCCGAGCACAGCAGGAGCCTGTTCTACTATGGGTCCCCCGAGGTCAAGACTGCTCAAGTCATCGACTTTGGGTGTTACAGAGAAGGGGATGTGCCCTGCCAGTCCGGTGGAGACCCCCATCTTTGGGGGAAGGTCCTTCATGTCAAGACCATCTCCTAGTTTGCTGTCTGGAGCTGGTTTTAGGGGTCGTTCCTGTTTTTGTTTGCTAATCTGTTCACCAGAAAGCCAGGTTCTGAAGGTGGAACACGCAGCAGGATGTGTTTCGCCCAAACTTGTTTTAGCAGAAGAAACTCTTCTTTAAAACAATGCCCTATGAGGCAACCAGACATATGAAGCAGAAAACCTCCCTACACTCTCGTATGTGTGATCATGAAGAAAGGGCTGCTTTTCCCTTCCGGTGTCTTTGCACAGCACTTTACAGCTTATCAGCTCCAAAAGGCAGGCGGACTAGACGAGGTCTTGGAGCCAAGGAAACTGGGGGCAGAGGGTTCTGTCATTTGCCCCAAGTCCTGTGGTTGGTGTGCAGTGGGGCCGCTTCCTTCCTATGTCCTCCGCTGAGCCCTGTGGAAGGGCGGATGGTAGGGGGTGTTTCGTCCCTGCAGCCCTAAACACAGGGTCTGGGGACGTGTGTGGCTGAAAACGCCCATGTGTGCTCCGGCAGTCGAGGTCAGAGGGTCTCCAGGTGGGGAGACCCTACCTAGTTCCAGCCCTCAGTCTGCCACTAGCTACCCAGGGACATTCACGGTTCCCACGCTCCTTCCCAAAAGGGTGTTTGGGCCTGTGCGAGGGGTCTTCATGAATGAAGATTATAACAGTTAACAGTATCAGGGCAGAGCTCAGCCTCCATTTCTCTCAATCATCCCAAATGCCCAACTGTCTGGGTGTCGCTATGAGTTATTCCTATTTCACAGAAGGCAACACTGAGATTTAGCAAGAAAGAACCTACCCGAAGTCAGACAGCCAGTAAGTGATAGATGCAGGACCCAAAACTCTGCTGAGTCCACAAGCCTCGCTTTCTTAAATTTTTGGTAAAAATTGTCACAATAGCCCTCTTCCTAAGTGGAAGGATTTTCCTGCAGGTTTGGTTCTCTGGAGCGATTCCTTGCATACGTATTCCTTTAACTTTACTCAGTGGGGGGCTGTGCTCACTCTCAGTGCGTCCTGAAGATGGTCTTGTAGCAGCAGGTACAGGATGGCCTTGTTGCTTTTTAGCTGCTCAGTGTTCTGTACATATGGCCATATAGATTCTTTCCATGATTCTTCTGTAAACGATCACTTAGGTGGGTTCCAGAGGTTCCTTTTCCCAAGCCCTGCTGAGGCCAATGTCCACCTCAGCCAACACTCCTGCCCGCCTCTTGTCCAGCAACGTGGCCACAACCCCTCTCTGGGCTCCTCATCGAAGATTCCTTTCAACCCTAACTACAGCCTCTGATGCTTCAGCTGGAGAAGGGGTGGAGCAGGTGTCCTCAGTTGCCGGTGGAGGACAACCGGTAGGAGGGCCGGTGAAGGATCAGCTGGTCCGTTTGCCGCCTCCAGGCCTTGCTGCATGCAGACCTCCCAGAGGAGGCCCCCCGGCACACTCCTCCCTTAGAAGAACACGTGGATGTGCCGGTGGCCCTCAGGCCCTGACCACGGTTTCCTGTCCTGCCCTCTGGGGCCTCAGCCACTAGCCCCCTTTTCCATCTCGTCACCTCGTCCTTCCTCAGGTTCTCTCCGCAGAGATTGGAGAACAAGGTCACCATCTGCTCCAGAGTCAGTGCTGCTGCTCCTGGGAGGTGGCCTCAGGTGGCTCAGGGACTCTGCGTTAAGGAGGGGGTCCTGGTAGGGTAGGTAGCAAGCCTGGGGCCTGTGACAGGAGCTGCTTGGACACGAAGCAATGGCAGGACAACACGGCCTCAGGCAGACTGGGAAATGCCTCAGACCCGGAGTGCACTTGGTGTCCCCAGCGAGTTGAATGAAGCACCAACAGCCACAGCCTCTGTTGTCCTTCTCTTCCTAAAAGCTTAAGGAAGAGGAGGGAGGAAAGGCTGCCTCCTTCAGTGTGGTGCTTCTCCCCTTGGCACAGAGATCTGGATTTGAATCGGCTCTGCAGCACCCCAGTGATGACAGTCGCCCACTCTTGGCCTCAGTCTCAATAGCTGTAAAAATGGTGCCTAAATACCACCCTTGTCAGTTGCTACGACAAAGCATGTAAAACATTCTTCACACTACATAGCACCCAGTAAAAGCTCAACACATGGTAGTGACATTGCTTTCTGTCTTGGGTCTCTCTATAGAAGCAGAGCCTGAGGCTGGGGTTCGTGTGTAAATGCAGGTATGAGCATATCTTGGAGAAACTGTGGGCTTGGTTCCAGACCACCATGATAAAGCAGATCACATGAATATTTTCTCTGCATAGACGTTTACACTAGACTATTAAGTATGTAAAACGAATGTGCGATACCTTAATTTAAAAATAATGCTTGTTGAAAAAAATGGTGCCGATAGACATGGTCCAAGCCTTGTTGCCGCCAAGTTTTCAATCTTATTTTTTTTAAAAAGGCAGTATCTGCACAGTGCAAGAAAGCAAAGAGCAATGGAATGGGTATGCCTGCCTTGAGGGGAAGGAAGCCGGACAGGCTGTGGAAGAAGCTGGGCAAAGACAGTTTCAGGGGAATCCTGCCTCAACTTGATCCTACAGGGAGCTCTGGAGTGTACATGATGGCACAGAGCTGCTCCTGGGGCTGGATACTTACAGCCCTGCTGCATCCACCAGCCATTGGCTATGGGTTTTGGGGGAGGAGAGCTGCAAACCTGCCAGGCATCTCTACATGAGGCTGCTGGGGGCAATCCTCCAGAAAAGAACGCGGCTGTGAGTCCTTAACAGCCAAGCTCTATAGTACTCATACTCAGAGTGGAAAGGCACCTGCTCAGGGCACCAGCAGCCTCTGCACTGTTGTCAACAGGAGTGGCTGCCCCAGCCCTTGTGTTGATTTGTGAAACTGAATGGTGGCTCAGTGGGAAAGGATAACTCCATCGATTAGTAATGTCTGCAGTGGTTGTGGGAGGAGAAATAATGGCAGTGAATTTGCTCATAAACTTGAGGACCTCTTGGCTATTTCCAGCTCTACCTCTAGAATTGCATATGCTGACCAACTTCTCATTCACCACATACTGTTAGGGGAACTACTGGGTGTGATGTACTAGGCCTTTGCAAGGCCTTCAGTGAGCTTATATAAACATGAGAGAAGACATGTGCCCACAGAAAAGGTACAAAATCGCACACAAACGAGAACAAGCTAATAGTTGCTGAACCCACACCATCACACCAGCCATGCCATGGGCCTGCCAGGAAGGGCTGTCTGCCAGCAATGCAGTGCCATCCTTAAAGCCTAATCTAAACAATTCAGTCTCTGGGTTTTGCTCATCTCCTCCTAACACATGTCCAGCCCTTCGGGCCTCTTCTGTTGTACACCAGGAGCTGTACAACAGATTCATTAAGGCCTCGGCTTTGGACCCAGTAGAGCTTGGATCAAATCCTGGCTCTGCCACTTACTAGCTGTGTGACCTCTGAAAGTCATTTGATCCAAGTCTACTTCCTTGTCAAACTGATCTAACAAAGCAGCTGCCCCATGTGGCCAATGTGACGTTGCTGAGGTGGCATTTGATGGCCAAGAAGGATGTATGTCCCATGTGGAAGAAATATTCTGCAAAAGTGGGGGCCTCCCACCCCCTTAGGGGCCACCTCAGCTGGCTTCCCTTCCAGCGTTCTCTCCCTGAGGTGGGGGTGGGGGGTCAGGTGTCTGTCCTGCCTCAGATTTCAAAGTGTGACCCCTAAAGGCTGTGATCTTGGCCCCGTCACAGGAGTCTTAGAGCCACTGTTTCCTCAGTGCTGCCTTGGCTGCAGCAGAGGCTTGGGAACTTCACCCCTGCTGTGGTTGCTGGCCCAGCCCCCAACCCCCAGAGACCCCAGGTGCAATGCCAGACTTGGGTTCTGAGAGCCAGGCAGGACCTGGAGGGGTGCACCCCACTCTCCCAGTGAGATGGACTGGGGTGGCAGCCAGATTTGTGTCCCTCTGGAAAGTGCCAGGAAAGGGGAAGTGGTGGTGGTGGAGGCCCAAGGGCCAGGGTGATGGCACAACTGGCTCTGGATGCTGGGCTGGGTCATGTGTATTTGCTCTGTGGCACCCGATGGTATCTGGCACCACCTGGCACAGTGGACTGGGGGCCCCAGACACCTCTCAGCTGCTGGCCAAGATGTTCCAAGTTCACCCCTTCACAATTTCCAGGTCGCCAGCTGTCCAGGCCCCATTTTAACTGGAAGTCCATTGGCACAGAGCTAAGCCAGCCCTCCCTGCCAACTTCCTCACCGCCCAGCTTTTGATTCTAAAGCCCTCTTTATGCCAATCCCACAAAAGGGAGCCCGAACCAGCAATAACAGGAAAAAAACAACAATAAAAATGTGATGGGCTAGGTGGGTTTTTACAGCAGGTCTGAGGGTCTGGAGAGGTCCTTCTGTGCAGCCTGGGCTCAGCTTGTGACGGGGGTGGAGCATCTGGGCTGAGTACCTGGCCAAAGTACAAAGGCATCCCCTCTGCAGTGGGTCCTGAATCACCAAAGAGTCCAGAAACAACAAGAGTTTGAGGCTGAAAAGTACAGTTCAGGGATATTTTGCTCATGTTCTTGTAAATGATACACGAATATTCATTTGAGTGAACAGGGAGAACTCGGGCGATTTAAACATAACGTAGCAAACAAGGGTGAAGGTGATGGCCGTGGGGCCCCATCGTGGGTCCGTGGGCGGCCTTCAGAAAAGGCTTGGTCCTCTCTGGCTGGTCTTGAAGTCGGTGTTGGGAAGTTTTTAAAGGACCCGGTGACCTCACACCTCTTTGCCATGTCATGTGTGTAAATTCTGAAAGGCGTGAAGGAACGAATTCTTTAAACTTTATTCTCTAAAGTAACAGACTTGAGCTTAATCTGCCCTAAATCTTATTAGATACTTCTCTGCTCATTTCCCTGCCCCCCTCCTTCTTCATGGACCCTCTCTGCAGCTATGAATTCACCATTGGCTTGTTCTATTCACTCATTCATTGCCCAGCCAAGGATGTGCTTATGGGTTTTTTGAATGATCCCCCCCCACACACACACACACCCAGTCCTATGAATTAAACAAATTGATAGGTATAAATTTGTATCTATTTATATCCATATACCTATATCCAATTTTTTTCTTTGGCTGTTCCTGTGGCCAAGCCAGACCAGGGATCAAACCCATGCCACAGCAGTGATAACACTGGATCCTTAACCTGCTAAGCCACCAGAGAACTCTGATGCCCTTTAGATGCTTGTTTATAGACCAGGAATTCAAGGTTCTGTCACTTACCTGCCCTGAAACCCCTGAATGGCGTATTGGAGACGAACCCTGCCTGGAAGGGCTCAGTGGTGTGCTAGGAAATAGTTAACAACAGGTTCTTGGGGGAAGCGGGTGAAAAGCCCCGGCTGAAGCCTTTGCTGATTTCTGTGGTACAGATATTCTTACCATGGCTGTTGTCACACCACCAGTGGCATCACCTACTGTGGAATTGCTCTCTCGAGCTGTGTTTGCCGGACACAGCACAACCCGTGGGAGGTCAGTACAGGGTGGAGATGGATGGCCTGAGGCTGGAAGTCCCCTGACCCTTCCTATATCCACTGCAGCCCCAGGGGTTTTAGAGGTCTTTCCCCTCGATTCTTGGTCCACCTTCCGCCCTCCCCTTCCTCCAGCAAGTACAGACCAGAAGGTCAACAGTCCTTATTAGTCTGGCCGCCAGACCACAGCCAGAACAACAGGACTCTTCTTAAATAGAACTCTAACCCCAATCAAATAAACTTATTCTTTTCCCAAGATTTGTAAAGTGTATACTTGCTACTGAAAACAGGGACCGGGGGAGGAAAGGGTGATGGCCACTGAGCGAGCAGGTCCCCTGAGGTGGCCCAGCCCGGAAGGTCATGGCCTGAAAGCGTGGAGTTTGTGGTTGATGGGGTTGCACATGCCTCAGGCCAGGGGGACACAGACTGGGCGGGCCACTGGCTCAGAGCCCGGGAGGCCACCGTGTGTGTGTGCAGGGCCGGCTGAGGAGAGGAGCCGGGTTCCCCCTGAGAGTCTTCAAGTATGATGGTGTCACGTCGGGTGCTCACTTAATGTAGAGATTCAGCTCTGCCCACTGGAGGAGAGGAGTGAGACTCTGAATAGTTGAAGCAATTCCATGCACATCCTGGGCAGGGAGCACATTTCCTGAGTGAGGCCATCGGGTTCTGAGGAGTCGCTCCCGCTGCCCTGCGTGGTGGGAACACCCCCCTCCCCCTCCCCCACCGCGTGTAATTCTGCCAGTTAAAGACATGCGTTTTTTCACCCAGCCTGGCCCCTCCATAATGGTGAGGGCCCTCGAGGGTGCCTTGCATAAGGGCACGGACTGTTGATGGAGGGCCCCGCTTTCATGACCTAACCCCCTCCTGAAGCCCCCATCTCCTAATCCCATCCCCTTGGTTGATTTCGACATACAGATTTGGGGACCTGAACCCTTAGGCCAGAGCACTTAGCAGGGTCCTCACCCCTTCTAAGCTGTGACACACTGGACCTATTAAACTCTCTGTGCCTGTCTTTATCCACGGTGCTGTGGCAGAAGTTGAAAAGCTAATAGACATAAAGGCTTAGCCTAGTACCTGGTCTGCAGTGAAGCCTTGATATCAACTATTGATCATGAGCATAAAAATCCTGGAACACCGTCTGAAACAGCTGAATCCCAAGTGTTTATTTTTTTAAAGAGAAATTAGAAACCAACATCCTGTGGGCACTTTGTCTGACACTAGCATGTGCAAGCTCTTACTCTGGAGAATGAATGGTGGCAGTGCACCACGAATGAGTGACCAGTTTCCATCTGCGGCTCCTGGGGCCCATCCCAGAGCAGGGCCCCTCGGAGGAGGGCTTGGGAACTTGTTTTAACAAGCCCTAATTCCGATGTGCTTGCCATGTCGGAACCACTGGCCCAGAGCCAAACTTGTCTGCCTAAATGGCTTGTGGGCCAGTCAGCCTTTAGCCAGGCCTAGCGAGGGTCCCTCCTAGCTACCAGAGGCAAACAACCTTTCTCCGAAAGACGCATTGTTGGATATATTTTCCCATAATTGACTATAATATAGAAATGCAGGGTGGTGGTTTTTGCTTTGTTTTTAAAGTGAACTCCCTTTGAGGTAACCATAGGTGCACACGCAGTGGTGAATAGAGCCCCCGAGTACCCTTCTTCAAGCTCCCCCTGCGGTGACATCTTACAAAACTCCAGTACTGCATCCCAGCCAGGATAGTGACATGGATGCTCTCAACCTACAGACATGTCCGTCAGCCAGATCCCTCCTGCTGCCATTTCATAGCTGCTCCCTTCTCTCCTGTGCCCCCCGCCCAGATTCTTAACCCCTGGCAGCCACCAAATAAGTGGCAGAAAGTGAGGCCACTGCAGATAGCACAGAATCAATGCAGAAGCACCAGCTCAGCAGCAGGAAGGATAACCAGTGGGCTGAGGGCTTGGCAGCTTGAGCCGAGGGAGCTCTTCTCCCAACCCCCAGGAAAATACTTGAGGCATATCTGTTTAAGGGGAAGCCTTAAACAGTGTGCATGAAGGTGAAATCTATAATAGACCCAAAGTGTGGTGGAAAGGAGACAGGACTGGGCATCAGAACCCCAGGCTCTCTGCCAGCCCCTGCTGAGGGAAGCAGACCTGGAGAGGAAGTTGAAGGGGGGCCCAGGACAGTGGGAGAGGGGGGCCTGGTGGAAACCCAGGGGGGAGGTCAGATGATTCTAGCCTCTCAGCATCTGACATGAAGGAATAAAGAGATCAGCCAGCCCCTTCCCACTCTAGATCTCTCTTTGGAACCTATCTTTTTTTCTACATTGAAGGAAAACATAGTCCAGTGAACTGGTTCCACCTCTGAAGAAACCCTGTGGTTTCTACAGCTTGAACTTGAGCAACACTGGAACATCAGAAAATTCTTTCCTTCTGTGGCACTTCTTAAAATCTTCCAGCAAGGATGCCTGATCTATTCTGTTTCCATTTAAAAAAAAAAAAAAAAAGCCTGGGTGAATGAGGGGGTCTCAGTATATTTATTGTCCTTTTTTGCTCCCTCCACTGCCCTTCCTCCCTCGGGAACCCACAGAAGGAGGGTTCCCATTGGAAACGGTGATCCACAAGTCAGCCCCTCTTTGAGATGAGCTGCCAAGAAGTTTGTTTGCTTTTCTTTTTCATCTAAACTCCAAATACCACAGAACCAGCACCTGCAATTTTCCTTAACACAGCCTTTGAACTTGATGCAAGTGAAACCGTAGAAGGTTTCACTTCTCAGTTGCAATGTATGTCACTCTCCCTCACCTCCCAATAACAACAACAGAACTGAAATATGAACTCAACAACAGCGCCCTTGCTCGGCTCTGTGTCGACAGCATGGCGAGAATAAAGCCCGGGCTCCCTCGCCCTCCTCACTTTCCAGTCTTAGCCGAGAACACCATAAACAGCAACGGCACCAGGGGGCAGACGGGCACATCCAGATGGGACAGGTGTGATTAGCAGCATCGTTGCTTTGTGCAGAAGAGATAGCAGAACGCCACCACCCACATGAGGCTTTGGTAAATGAATTGTCACTCATTTTCACAAACAACTCAGTGGGTTTTTAAAAAGTGCCAACAACAAGCCAAGAAAGGCTCAGGAGAAAAAAGAATGACAATTCAGCCAGTGTTCCAAAGTTACTGAGGAGTTGCTCTGGGGACAATGAAGCTGAACTAACTTGATGACTTTTTATGTCCTAGTTCAGTCGGTTAGAGAGCCTGGGGTTCACGTGACAGGCAGTGGACAAAGCACCAGACTGATGGAAAAAATAAACTTCCATGTTCTTCATGGAGCGGTCACATGCCCCTGAGCCTTACTTTTCACATCTGCTCGATGGGCATGTCAACACTAGTGTTCGATCTCTGGATTATGGTGAGGCTCAAAGGTGATCGCGTGGAAAAGTGAGTGATTTGGGGTCTCTAGAATGGGGAATCAGAAATCGCAGCTCAAAACACCAAGCATAGCTCCTCCACAGTGCCAGTCCCACTGGCCACCCTGCATGGAGTGCAAGGGTTAATAAGGCAGCCTTTATAAAACCCAGAACCTCCATAACCTAGTCTCAGAGCAGTCGCACAGCTAAAGGGGCACCGTCTGATGTGTTTTCCTTTTATTTCCCCCAAACTGTGGAGGAGGTCCAAACAGTAAGTTCTGGGGGCTTGTTAAAATCCCTGTTTCTCTCCCACTGGCCTCCCCCATGCCCTCCCCTGCTTCTCTCCTCTTGCTCACTTTCTGTGTGATGGGGCTCAACCTGGGCGCTCTGGGCTAGAAAGAATCATTTTTGTGTGTGGGGTGGTGACCCAGCTGGCAGCGACGGGATTCTAGAAGGCAGCTGCTTATAGAGGAAAGAAAGCTCAGGGATTCATATTTATGCCGCCAGTGCAATTGTTTCTTTTGATGGTGTCCTCAAAATGCTCCATGGCCCAGACTTAATAGCTTATACAAATGCTGAGAAACAAATTGTTTTCGGAGCTATTTTTTTCCCTCAAATCTCCCTTTTAAGCTCATTTCCTGCTTTTACTCGGGATGAAACGGAAGATTGCAGTTCCTGCCTTTCTTGAAGCATCTTCTAGAACATGAACCCATGGTCTCCCAGAGTTGAAAGAGGCTACAGGGTTCCATCAGTCCAATCACATGTCCTGCATCCCATAGGAGGCGGTCCAGCCTCTGCTTGGATGTCTCCAGGGAGACCAGGGTTCTCCTCCTACCTGAGGCCCCGGAGATGCTGTCTGACTTTTACCCAAGGGGCACCCGGCCTCTGGGTCCGGGCTCTGAACCTTCCCAACCCCCACAGCCAGCTTCCCAGGAGAGACTGTAGGAAGGCAAAGGAAATGACCCAGTAGTGCCCCGTGTACAGGAGATGTCCCAAACATTCAAGTGGGTGAAAGCTTTGGAGGAGGATGACTTAACCTTGATCAACGAGAATTCTGACAGCTGCTTCTCAGATTCACAACTAAAGTTGCTTCCAGGAAGGGAACTGGAAAAGCACTGAAGTCAAGAGCGTGGGTTACAGCTGGGCCTGCTGACAGAGGCCAGCTCGCAACACTTCAGTCGAGAAGTTTAGATAATTCACCAAGGAAATACTGAGATTTTCATGGAAAAAGAGCCTTCACCTCCCCCTGCCTACTGACACTGAGGGGAAATGTCCTCATTTGGTCCGGGATGAGGATGGGAGGGAACTGCAAGAATGGGTTTAAACCCACCCTGACATTTATGTCCCTTCCCTCTCGGTGGCTGCAAAAACACAAAGGCAGGGCTGACCCTGCTCACCTCTGGGTCCCTAACTACCTGGAGCTCCGGGACTCTCATGTGAGATGTCTTCAACCAGCACCTATCCAAGAGAACAGGTTTTCTAGCAAGGGGCATTCGCAAGGCCGGTGAACTCACTCTCTTGGCTACATCAAGACCCAGCCCTTGTCCACTGAACCTTTATCCCATCGTCTTTCATCTTCTTCTCTTGACAGTAAACTCAGGGTCAGAGATGACCTCAGAGGACTTGTCCTAACATGGTGCGCTTTGGGTTACTGAGACAGACCACCAAGGATGCTGCTTTTTAAACAGGCACCTGAAACCCCGATCAGGTCCCCTGGGGTGGGTGTGGCTCAGGAGTACTTGCTGTAATAGTGTCCCCAGATGTTTCTGAAGCACAGTGAGGTTAGGAGGACCTGCTCTAGGTAAGGAGGTGTTCTCTGTCCATTTAGTTGAGACAAACCTGTGCTTGTTCACTGTCTTCAGGTCATTTGTAATCTTTGCAGCTGCAGTTGTCAGATGCTGGATTCATGGTATGGTTCCCAAACTGCCCACGAAGGTACTCAAGCACCACAGTAAACTGACAGGAGTGCCAGAGGACATCCTAACTTTCAAGGGAAACACAGGGGTAGTTGGCACTGAATTAGCTAAGGCAGTTCACAGTTTCAACACTAGATCATGCCACATTCCCTCTGATGGAGTCGTATCTTTCTAAGCAGGGTTTTCAGTGGTTGCTGTGCTGAAAAGGAAATACACGAAAATCACTGTGGGGCAGGATCGAAGGGTGGTGGTGGCACCCATCTGATTCTAAGGTTGGAGAAACCGGCTAGAGCCCACAGGTGCACCAACTCAATTGTAATTTGGTTACTTTTGAAATAGCAAATTTGAGATCTAATATTTCTATTAAATCGGCTATGAAGTTATTAGGACACAAGTTTTTTGGACCTACTTAACAAAACAAATGGAGCAATTAGTTTGGGGTTAAGACCCAAGAACACTGAAGAAAACTGAGACATCAAGGGCGTTGTGAACTGAGAAAATTCAGGAGCCTCTGGACTAAGGAGAAAGGGTCAGCATAAGTAATGTTAATTCTCAAAAGTAAAGGCAATACAAGCTAAAGACACCATGGAGAAACAGTAAAACAAATCAAGAACATGAGGCATATACTAAGCCTGGTTTCTTCAAAAAGGGCAATGCCATTAAACAAAAAAATATAAAAGATAGGGAGACTGGTCTAAATTGAGAGATGAATTATAACGCCAGCTCCTCGACTGAATCCTGGTTTGAAAAGACATTTCTAAATGTTCTATAGTTTGAGAAGTTTGAATATGAAGTAGGTGTTAAGTGATATTGAGAACTGTTCATTTGAATAGGTGCAATAAATAACGAGGTGAACCAAGTCTAATTTTCTTTAAAATTGGCCAAAAAATAACAAATGGAGTAAACATGGCTTAATAGTGATGTTATTAAATACAGCCAATGGTGTCTTATTGCAATTTTTACCTTTCTGAATGTTTTTGAAACTCTTCCTATAGTTTTATAATGTAATGGGTTGGTGGTTAACTGAGCAATACAACTGGTCAGCACTGAAGAAGCACAATGCGATGATATGGGCAAATCCATCAAAACCCTCCCCACCCCCAGCTTTGCCGTAAACATGTGCAAAGGCAGAATGGCGCCTTGGCTGCTAGTTACTTGCAAAGTAATTTCCCTAATGAAAAATCTCAAGGGCGTTCCTGTCGTGGCTCAGTGGAAACAAATCTGACTAGCATTGGTGAGGACTCAGGTTCAATCCCTGGCCTTGCTCAGTGGGTTAAAGGATCCGGCGTTGCCGTGAGCTGTGTGGTATAGGTCGCAGATGCAGCTTGGATCCCGCGTTCCTGGGGTGTAGGGGCAGCTACAGCTCCAATTTGACCCCTAGCCTGGGAACCTCCATAGGCCGCTGGTACAGCTCTAAAAATACAAAAAACAAAACAACAAAAAAACTCAACTCTGCATGAAGGAGGGGCCACTATATTCTCCACACAGCTGGACAGGGAGTTGGGGACAGGGCAGTGACCTCTCCATCTGTGAGAACTGAGACAGGAGGAAATAGGAAAGGTGAGATGACGAGCACAGTGGGGGCCCTGGGGTTAACACCCATCCAGAAAAACACACCATAAAAACTACTCCAGATGCTGGCAGTGTTCTGGTGTTGGTTACATGTGTGTAAACAATTGTGGACATTTATTGAGCAGCCCACTCAAGATTTGTATACTTTACTGAACATTAATTATTCCTCAACTTAAAGCCCCCTCCCAAGTAATAATGCATTCCAGAGAGCTAAGAAGGAAAGAGTGAACATTTTAGCCTCTTATCTTGGAAGCTTCAGAAATAACAAATTACAGTTCAGAACAAACACCAGAGATGAAAAATGAGGATTTGGAGATAAGACTTTTAAAATCCACCGATGAGAAAGGGAAATACTTAATATTGGAACCATTGTAAAACTTTTAAGCTTGAGTGCACAAAGCTAGTCGTTTCTTGATCTCTTTGTTAATGCAAATTTAGTACCTGGCAGTTTATTGTGCAAAGCCCTGCAGTTCTTTAATAAACTTACATCAAAACACTGTTTCAAGATATAGTTTCCAAGTGCTTTAAAAAAAAAAATTAGCAAGTGACTTTAGAAGTGAGTGAAATGAACAAAGCAGACCCCCACGAATGGCCCATCTGAATCTTGGAGGCAGTGGAGACCAAGGTTGGTGTGTGCGTTGGGAAGGGGGGTAGGAAAATGGGGGGTGGAGTGGGGGTGGCGGTGGAGAGAGAAGGGATCAGGAACTAGTGAAAAGAAGCAGAAGAACTTCAGTGCTAAGCTCAGGAAGTGCCTCATCCTCCTGCCTTTGGGACCATGGGGGGCTAAGAAGGGTGCCAGCAGCTGCCCCACCTTCCTACCGCTCACACCTCTAGAAGCCAATGCCATGGCACAGACCCAGCAGTTCTGGGGCTGCCCCATCCCCGACTTGGGCTCTTAGAAGGTGATTAGCACAAAGACCCTTTTACAACCAGACCTGGGGAAGGGGGAAATACAGGGAAGGACCGCTCCCTGGGGCGGGGGTTGATGCCCAGTGCCCTAAGGCCTTGGAGGGTTCTTCTGAGTTGCAGAACGTCCCAGCAGGGAGCCCAGCTGCTTGCTCCCTCCACAGCTCAGCAGCTCCCCCGTGAGCCCAAGCCGGGAACCTCAGGCGGGCTAGTTGTACTGGGTTCCGTGGACGTCCTGAAGGCACGAAGGCAGCTCAGCTCCTCTCCGGGAACTGATGGTGCTCGAGTGCCAAGGGAAGGTCGTGGAGGGTTCGAGCAGCTCCCCAAAGGTCATCTTCTGGGTTCCCTTCCCCTTCAGATGCAAAATGCCTCCAGAAGTGACCACCAGCTCCCTGTTTGCACTGCTTTTCCTTGGTCAGATGCCAACCCCCTCTGTCTGAAATGTTTAGACCTCTGCCCTTTAACTTAGCCATTTGGCTGGACTAGGAACCTGGCTCTGGGTTGGCAATGGAGCCACCTCCCAGCCTTGATACCCAATCCCAGGCCCACCCTGGTCCCCCATCTCCTCCCCTCCCCAGCTGCCTGCCATGTCCACCAGTGCTGACCCAAACCTGCTGAGACCCACCGACATTCTAGCTCCCTGGTCCTGGGGCCCTTCCTGTGGCCACTGAAATGACATGGAAGAGACCCAGACCATTATCACCTTGCACAATTCATATGACACTGAATCATTCATGTTTTTTGATGCACTATGGATGGGGCACTGTGCTAGGCCCCCATGAATCATCTCATGGAATCTCACTGAGTCACTGTTAGTCCCATGTAACAGGTGAGCAAACTTAGGCTTGGAAAGATATGACCTGCCCAGGAGCACAGAGCTAATAAGCAATGGAGCTGGGTTAGGATTTAGGTGGTCGAACTCCGTGCCATGAACTTAAAATTCTCATGCTAGCCACTAGTAAGTCATAATCTGAGAGATTCTACCAGAATCAGCTAAAATTCTGGGGAAATCTGCAACTATAGGAAAAGTGGACATTTTTCATGTCTCCAGGTGGGCCATCATCTTAACCACCTAAGGAAATTCAGAGCAATAATCCCTCCAGGAGGGGAAGCAACAGTCCTCCTGGGAGACCGGGGCCTCACCTCTGTTATCACCAGGATACGTAAACATGTTTACAAAGCAGCCCGAAGCACTGTGTCCCCCCCCCCATTCTTCTGACTAGGGTAAGAGGGGCAACACGTGGCCCAAAAGCCACATACTTGCAAAGACATCCTTCCTCTGGAGACCAAGCAGCAGCAAATTCTTTTCCTGGGAACATCTCTGTTACTCTTAAGCGATCTGTATGCCATAACAGTTTAAAAAACAGAGTTTAAATGCTTAAATAAGAAAACAGTTTGCCAGCATTGCAAAACGGCATATAAACTGTGCTGGAATTAGCACAACGGAAACATTTATCTTCCCTAGATAATCTTGAAACTGGACCTTTTTTTTTGGGTGATGTGTAACTGTTTACTGGCATGGAAAGATGGTCATGATATAGTTTTGCTAAAAGGGAAAAAAAAGGTTGCAGGTACCAAACCAGACTTCTTAGAGGAGCATTTGACTCTTCCTCCCTGGCCTGGGGCAAGGCGCCCTCTGCCTGTCCTGCAAAGGTCAAGACTGGTGACCTTCTTCCTGGGAGAACAGAGTCCCATTTTTTAGCTGGAATGGCCAAAGATTTGTCTGAGCTGGAACGTGGCCCAGCTTGGTACAGAGAAATATGGTGGGCTTGGGGGCAGGGGGAGCCTAAAAGACCTGGGTTCCAATCCTGACATCGCCAACCATGAGCCATGGTTACCTGGTACCTGTTCCACGCCTCCGAAATGTGCTCCCCACTTGCTACAGTGGAAACCACACCCCCGCCCATGTTTGATACCATCTGCAGTGCACCTGACACAACAATACCTGGCACGTGGGGGGCTTCTCCCCAAATCTGCATTTATATGACAATTACAAGGGTGGACCACTACCAAGGAGCCATACTGAGATGCTAGTCTGTGAATGAGCTCAACCAAAACTTGAGATCCTGACCCACGTGGCACTCCTTTGCTCACATCAGAAACATTTACAGAGGGCTGCTGTGTGGCTGCTCGGGGCCAGGCACTAGGCTCACCTCTGGGAACTCAGTGAAACACATCCTAGTTCCTGTCCTTGGAGGGAGAGGTCACAAACTGGTAACAGATAATGAGCCATGTGCCAGGGCTCTGGAGGTACTGGGGAGGGGAGACAAGGGTGGGGTGGGGCCCTTGGGAAAGATCTCTGCCAGGAGCTGACACTATGGCCTGAGACTGGAAGGACAGGAGGACTGAGGTTGGAAGGGGGGCAGCCTGTGCAGAGGCTGCAGAGAGCAGCATCTGTGGCCCACTCGCATCTGAAATGAGGCCATGGTCACAATCTGAATTTTTACTCTAAAAACAAAGGTGCAGAAGGGGCTCAGGCAGATGAGCAGCCTGGTCAGGTCTGTGCTTTTAAAGGGTGGGTAGAGGAACTCCTTGGTGGCCCAGAGAGTCAAGGATCTGGCGTGGTCACTATGGTGTCTTGGGTCACTGCTGTGGTGTGGGTTTGCTCCCTGGCCGTGGAATTTCCGCAAGCTTACAGGCATGGCCAAAAAGAAAAAATAAAATTTAAAAAAAGGTGGTGGATGTGAGCTGAGTATGGGAAGGAGGGAGTGTGAGTGAGGAGACCTGACCAGCGAGGAGGCTCCATCAGGCGAGGGACGAGGGAGGCAGACTGGTCAGGACCTGGGGCTGTGGCGATGGGAAGAGTGGACACATTCACTAGATTTTGGAGCCGAATCTAGAAGACTTGCTGATGGATCAGACATAAAAATGCAGGAAAGGGGGGAGTTCCCTTCGTGGCTCAGTGGTTAGCGAATCCGACTAAGAACCATGAGGTTGCGGGTTCGATCCCTGGCCTTGCTCAGTGGGTTAAGGATCCGGCGTTGCCGTGAGCTGTGGTGAAGGCTGCAGACGCGGCTAGGATCCCGCGTTGCTGTGGCTGTGGCGAAGACCGGCGGCTACAGCTCCTGTTAGACCCCTAGCCTGGGAACCTCCATATGCCGCGGGTGCGGCTCTACATAAAGGCAAAAAGACAAAAAAAAAAAAAGGCAGGAAAGGGGAGACTTTCAGGTCACTTCCAGGTTCCCCAACCCAGGGGCTTTGTGGTAACTGGGAAAACCCCCTTTTCTCCTGGTGGACACAGCACTGTGATCCACACAAACACCTACTGAGGGCATTACCTGCGAGAGCTTTGCTAAGAAGGACCCAAGGAGAGAGACACACCCCCACACACCAGGTTTCTGCTTGAGGAACTTTGGACCTGCAAAGCTTGCCGTGCCTGTGGGAACCCAAGGAGAGCCATTTGGGGACCATTTTGACAGTGATTCTATCCCGCTACCCCCTCTGCCCAGACACAGCTCTGCCACAGGCCTCACCGCATTCTGTACGGCCAGCCTTGAGAAGACACAATTTTCAAGCCCTGGAAGCTAAGGGTACAAGAAGACCCTTTAGCGCTTAAATAAATGCAAATTCTAGAACAGCCGCAGCCAAAATGAAAGTAAATGATGACAGAATGTGAGTCATGTCGGCGCTTGCCAAGTAGTTTGCAGGGCATATAATAAACAAAGTGTGCTCACACACTCAGAGCTGTGACCTGGGAGTCGGGTACCAGTTCATCAGCTCCCAACTCTGTAACAGGAAAAGACGCGTCGGCAAAACCATAATGGGAAACTTGGCTAACTCTTCATTCTCTGGAGTCTACCTTAGACTAGAATTTTAAAAGCTTATCCCTGTGAGAACAGAGTATTCATTCTCATGTTTTCCGAATGAAATCACTTCACTACCAGTGTCAACATGAGGCTTAACATCCTGATATTTAGGGAAAAGACAAAACAACTGAGCATGTAAACTTGAGATGAACACAACCAGCAGGCATGTCCCATAGGTCCCTCTCCTAGGAGCTAGTCACTTTCTCCAGCAGAGTTTTTTGGTAAATACTCCATCCCATCTCCTGCCCAGCTGCTCCCTTAAAGGCAGGGCTGATGCCTCACTCTCTAATCTCCTACATTCGTATGGCTAGTATTTGGCCTTGGATATAGTAAGTGCTCACTAAATTGCAGTTGTGTAAATGAGCATCTTTGCCAAATGTGGGTATTTTTACCTCCACCCTGGGTGTCCTTGGGGCCCTGTCCAGGCAGAGGATGGACCAAAAGGGGAGCTGGGCTCAGAACACAGAAGGCTTGGTTCCAGCCTCAGACCCTACCACTCACAAGCACGTGCCTGCGTGAGTCATGTCCGTTTATTTGGTTTTCCCATCTCTAAAGTGGGAGAAATAGCTGTCCTCCCACTTTTTAAGACTATGTACTGAGGCAGTGGGAAAGAAGATTTGGAAAGGTGTTCAAGCCTGAGGCATTCCCCGCTACCTTGGGGATTTCTGCGATTGAGAGGGCAGGACTATGCAGGGGCATAGACCAGCACTGACACTTGGAAGGCCAGGCGGCTCAGCAGGGTGGAGGTACAGTTGCTTCCAAGTCACAGAGGACAATGTCACCCAGCCTGAGCTCTCTGCCCGTGGGAGATGGGAGATCAGCGCACAAACTGTAGAGTCAGGAGATAACATAAAATCTGAATGGCTGCTTATAAGGCAATAGGGAATGATGGGGCCTGCCACCAACTGGAGATGACACACGTGACCCACCCCAGGCAAAAGCACTGCAAGCTTTAAAACACATGTCCCATAATCATAACATCTATGGCCTGTGGGCTGAGATTCTGAGAGCCTGCAGGTTGTTGTCTTAAGCATGTTTGCTCTGATGCTTTGACATCTGGGTCCTGGCTGGCACTGCCTCTCCCAGCACTAGCTGATTCCCAGAGATAGTAAACAACTGACCAGTCTGGGGCTTATGTCCACAGGCCCCTTCTTTATAGGGCTTTCCCACTCCAGGCCACCTGCTCTAATCACTCAAACAATTAGGGACGGTCCCTAAGCCCTAGAGCCCACAAATGATTCAAGCTAGTCCATCCTACTCTTTAGCCTGCCCTGCCTTTTCCAAGGAAACCGCAGTATAGTTCCTTGCCCACCCCCCTCTCCCCTCCTGCCCTCTGCCTCCTGATTGACCCTGGTGATTCCGCACGTGGCCCTGGGTGGCGTGACCTGCCCCCTTCTCTGAGGAAATGTAACAAACTCTCCTTTCAATGGTAGTTGTCACCTGATCTGTTAGGCTCACTGTATCTAAAATAATAATCACACCTACACTTTAGAACACCTGTGAATTCCACTGGTGCATGAACCATCACAACCACTGTATCCCCCCACATTGAATCTCGGCACCTAGCACAGTCCCGAGCACGTTGCAGACACAATTTAAATACTAATCAATCAATGGGTGGATTAACAGACTAGGGTGAAAGTGAAAAGCCAAGTAGAAGCATCAGTCTGGCTACACAGACCCCCTACACTCCATCTCACTTTTGCAACGGCTTTGGGAAGCTGAAGGCTGCACCTGCCGCAGCTCTGCGATTGGCGGAGGTATGGGCAGCCAGGCAGGAGCAAGCCAGGGGAAGTGGTGTGAGTGCACCCTGGTGGGGGTGGGCTGTGGTTAAACGTAAGCACCTCACCCTCCCACAGGCAGCTCCTATTTGAGAGGCTTTTCAGCAGACAATCTTCCGGCCAATTCTAGCATTTCCTTTATGTGCTGATGACGAAATCACCACCTCAAAGGGTCTCTGAACGCAGTGGTAAGAGGGCAAAAGCCGGAAAGAGGGTTTCCAGCCCTCCCACATTCTCTGGGACCTGCCCAGCAAGGGCCCCAAAGGGAGAACCAAGCAGCTGTCTCAGCTCCATGGCACCCCGAAACTATCCTGCATCTGCAAAAGGGCAGGGGGTGGGAGTCTGAATACTTGCACTTTTCTGGCTGGGAAACTGCCAGCTGAGCTAGAGAACGCATGTTTTTAATCATCTCTAAAGTGCATCAGTCACTGTGCTTGACAATGGACAGGACTTTAAATGACAGGGCCCTTGGGTATCATTCTCAACATCCCTGTCTCATCCCAGGCTGAGAGAAGGCCAGTCTGGGACACTTGGGGGGAGGCATAAACCTCCCCCCTATTTGAGGGGGGTGAAGTATTTGCTGTTTCTGATGAACGCTCAGTGCAGTGGCTGTTTGCAGCAGCGAATGGCTCCCTGAAGACAGTCCCCTCCCAAGGTCCAAGATAGAAGAACAGGGGAGCATTCGACCACAGGGAATGGACAATGAGAATCTGGGAGCTGCCCAAAATGTCACACTAGGAGAAGAGTGGTCGGTAGGGTGACCCTGCAAACTGGTTTCACCCATGGCAGAACCAAGTGCCGCCTGTCATCCCAGTGTAATGATTAAACTTACTCCCCTTCTCTCCCAAAGGTCCTGGTTTTGATTGATCCATCATATGGTCACACTCAACAGCACAGAATATTTTGCAAATGGAAACAACTGAGCTGAAAGGCTCTCAGTAAGAGTTTGGTGGTTTGTGTGTACAAACAGTTTAAGGTTTGGCAAACGTGATGGAGAAGATCTGGCGGGAGCAGATGGCAGGAGCAATAAGCAGAAGGGAACTATGCTCGACCTTGGGCTCTGCTGGGGGGTGGGTACCCTGGGCTGGCTGGGACAGTCTGGGCCGAGCAAGACCTCACTCACAGCCTCTTTGCCCAAGAGAAGACTTCCAAAGACAGTATTTCTTTCCCCTGGTTGATGGCTCAAGCCCACAGATAACAAGCCTAGAAAAGGGTTCCACACGATGGGCTGCCAGGGAAGGGACCAACCCCCCTAACTCCATCAGGCCAGACTGGGCGCTACCATCCCATTCAGCACCATCTTGCATTGCCATGGGGACCCTGAACAATCTCCCATTTGTCTTTTTCCCGGTTGAGATCCTGTTTCTGTCAAAACAGTTTATCTGTGTTGCTGAGAGGTCACAGGCTGTGGGCAAAACCAGGACAAACCCACACATGAAAAATAGCCCTCTGAAGACGCTCACACGCAACTCCCCTAATCCTTAAAAGCTGTGATGAATTTTCTTTTCCCAGCACTGAACTTATTCTCTAGAAGTATTTAACCCAAAAAGCACCTGACTGGCCAAGCCCCAGTGGCCCGAGTTTGTCACATCAACTCATTCTTGAGTTGATTGACCAAGTGACTCTGCAGACACACATGGCCGGCCCTCCAGCAGAGGCAGGGCAAAGATTTCCAAGGTACAAGCTGGCAGTAAGCCTCACCCAGTGGCCGTAAGCCTCACCCGGTGGCCTCACATGAAGTTTAATCAAGCTGTAAAGTACTCAAAATGTCCAGTGTTTAAGGACCTCTTCTGCCTTTGTGTGTGTGTGTTTGAGAACTAAAATTTCTAAAGCTATTTGTCTTTTTATGTAAGATTAGCCATCATGCAAAACTTACTGGTCAAGCAGGTAATCAAATACACATATCCCATGGAAGGGTTTTGTACATTTCAGTCCTTGCAGATAACAAAGCCGTTATGAATCCTGCATGGCCCTGAGAATGAGTTCCTTTGCTCCAGAACGCGGCCAGTCCTGCCAGCTTCTTTGAGGGGCTCATGTATTATAAATTCTCGAAGCTCTTTTAGCCGCAGTCTGGGCATCGGTGGAATCTTCATCCTCTTCCTCGGTTCGCTTGTGTTTTAAGAACAAGTCGGACTTTAGGAAGCGGCTGTAGCTGTCATACTTCATGAGGTTGAAGATCTAAGGGGAAAAGGAAAAGTGTCTGAAGGGTTGAGGCTAATCAGGCTGTGAATCATCTTATCAAATGTTTATTAAATACCTATTGAGTGCCGAGGCATGTAAATACATGCCAAACACACAAAGCTAAAGTAGGTCATGTGCTAGACAAAGTGGGTTTCTGGGATTTGGGGGGTCATTGGGAAATTATCTCAACGGAAGAGCTTAAAGAGCTTAAAGTGTCCCATAAATCTGTATTTTTCACGGAAGTATAGGTTCACAGAGCTCTTGATTCCTACCCTGGTATCAGAGGTCCTTTAAGAATCCCTGCTTTATTCAGGCAATTAACACAGGGACGGAGTTCTCCAGGAACTTGAGATTAGTAGAACAGAAACCATTTCTGTAGAGACAGCGGTAGAAAGGCCACTGACATATCAGATGATGGCAAGAGAGTTAAGCCCCTCGGAAGTCTGGCATGAAAATCTCAAGCAAACCTATTATTATGCCTAGAAACAAAACAGAGCTTATTCAGTGCAGGGCAGGGAAGGGAAATGACAGTCTTAGCGAGGCTTCTGGAACAGCCCTGATGAAAGAAAATAGCAGCCAGCTGCAGAAGGCAAACACCTGCTGGCTCATATGGGCCCAGGAGTGCGTCTCTGGGAGAAGAAAGCATTCGAAGGTAGTCGTCAGGTGCAGAGGGAAGACGACTCCTGACAGGTTAGAGAGCTGCCCCCGTCTGCCCCCTGCCGCGCTCCAAGTCCTCAAAGAGCTCCCCCTCTCTCCTAAGCCCCTGTTCCCAGGAGCCCTCTCCCTGCTCTCGCAGCATCCTTTGCTAACCTCGTTCCTGGCCCTGCAAAGGGGAGAAGAAAAGAGCTTTCCAGCTGTCCAGGGATACTGTCTTTTTGGGGGACCCCTCTCTCTCTCCATCTCTCAGACCTTTAGACTGAACTTGCAGGACACGCTGTGGACTGAAAATCCACACAGCACACCCTGGTGCCTTAACAGCACTGCCATAGGCTCAACAAGTGGAAAGTTCTAGGGGTGTCTAGAATGTCGCTCACTGCCAGGCGGGGTTATCAAGTGGGTGGTAAAACATCTTTTAAGCTCACCCTCTCCCAAGAGGCACACAAACTACTTTGTACACGAAACATCCGATGGTGTCCCAGGACTCGGAACATCTGCCTGGGGGGATGGGAGAACTGGGCCTTGGCGTCTTCATTTTCCCAAGGCAGCTTCAGCCATGGGAGAACTGCTGATCACTTTGCTCTCAGCAGAGTTTGGACTTCAGGTTTTGTTTTTTTAATTTTTATTGAAATATGTTGATTTACACTGTTTCAGGTGTACAGCAAAGTGATTCAGTTACATATATTGCAGATCTTGTTACAATATATGTTACAAGATATGTTACAAGATGCTGAGTAGAGTCCCTTGTGCTACACAGTAGGTCCTTGTTGGTTATCTATTTTATATATAGTAGTGTATGTATTTTAATCCCAAATTCCTAATTTATCCCTCTCTCCCCCAATTCTTCCCCTTTGGTAACCACAAATTTGTTCTCTATGAGTCTATCTCTGTCTTGTAAATAAGTTCATTTACGTCACTTTTTTAGATTCCATATATAAGCAACATCACATGATATTTGTTTCTCTGACTTATTTGGGTTTTCTCTGAGCTCTTAAACTACGGCCTGCCCCGCCCTGGGTGCCCTTCCAGTCTAACTGCTCAGAAAGACCAGGCCTCCGTGAGCCCCACCCTGTGCGTCTCTCAAGCAGTTATCTGTTTTGTAGCAATCTCTCATCCTAGACTGATCTACTGAGGTTTGGAGAATTATTCATTAAAAAAAATCTCCCAGAAAATACAAAAACCACTGCCAGGGGTGAGGCGGGGGATGAGGAAGGTCGTCATTTCGCGGCCATGTGCCAGCGCTCGGCACCTGCATTAGTCAGGCCCAAGAGCCCCCAAAGAGGCCCATCTAGTTCAAGTTTGGAATGATTCTCCAAGAGTAACTAATGGAAACCAGCTCCGTTGGAGAGTGCCCACCCCCACCCAGGTCCGCAGCAGACGGGACCCAGCGCAGCCAGCAGGATGCGGTTCGACCCGAGTGTCTCGTCTGAGTCTCCGCGTGTGGGAGTGGAACATCCTGTTTGCCTGCCGTGGCTCTTCAAAGAAAAGAAAAGAGGCAGGGGCTGGAGGCGCCCAGGGCCAGAGGCGGTGGGGGAGGAGGAAGGGGTTGCTTCAGCGAGGGGCCAGGGGCTGGCAGGGCTCAGCCAGCCTCCAGGAGATGCCAGGACACCACGGGCTCTGCTCCCCCTTAGGCACTCCTGGGGCCAGCAAGCTGGAGGGGAGGGGGCTACCAACTATTTAACAAGAGCCTAAAGGCCACTCCCCGCCTGGGTGGGTGCGAGGTGCCCATGAAGGCCTTCAGGCAGGGGCTTCCCTCTTGACCAGCCCTCATCTGCCTCCTGGTGCAGCTCCTGGCGCTGAGAGTCACCAGGTGGCAGCTGCAGCATCAGACCCGGACAGATTTGAAAGAAAGGGATGCCATTTTCAAGAGCCTCATTTTCTGGAGTGGTGAGCTGCCTGGTGTATCTGCTCCGGGTCTTCACTACCACGGGCCACAGTTCTCCTGGGCACTGGCCTGGGGCCCATGGCAGTAAGGTGCTCCCATCCCAGGGTCCCTCACGGGTGGTGCTCAGTGAAGATGGCTTGGAGGATAGTGCGCCTAAAAACCTCTTCCAAGAAAGTGGCCAAAGACCAGGTACCCGGCTGCTGACCACAGCATCTTTATCACTGGACAGATGGCCATGACGGGGCTCCAAGGAACATTCGCCCAGTGAATGAACAGAATCCACCCGCCGAGCAAAGACAGGGCTGGTTAAACGATTCAGGGTGGTGCCAAGCCAGTCAAGAGCGCCTTCAAACCACACATCAGGCACCGCGAGGAGCATCCTCTGATCCTCGCCAAACCCCAGAGTACCCCCTATTCCACAGGGGAAGAACCAGGCCTTGGAGGTTCTGTGCTTTGCTTCAGTGGCTGGTGTATTGTCAGCTTGGGTGCTGTGACAAGGACTGAGGACTGGGTAGCTTAACAGAAATTTCCTTCCTCCAAGTTCTGGGGGCTTGGAAGTCCAAGATCAAGGTGGCAGCAGGATTGGTTTTCCCTGAAGCCTCTCTCCTTGGCTTGGAGGTGGCCGTCTTCCCCAATGTCTCTCCTCTGTGCGTGTCTATGTCCGAATCTCCTCTCCTTATAAGGACTTGGCTCAGGCTAGACTAGTATCCACCCCCAAGGACCCCATTTAATGTTAATCATCCCTTTAAGGACCCCCATATCCAAACAGTCACATTCTGAGGTTCAGCGGTTTAGGAATCAAACAAGAATTTGAGAGGAGACACAAGTCTGCCCACAACAGAGCTGGGCAAAAGAGCTGGGCGTGATGCAAACCCTGGCTGTCCAGCTCAGTAGTTCACACTCCTAACATCCAGGCTCCCCTGCGGCTCCCATAGCAGAGCAAGAGGTCGTCCTTAAAATGACGGTGACAAACGGGGGGGGGGGGGGGGAGATGTTCGTGAGTGTTAAATGGCTGAACACTGACTGTTTTAAACGCACTAAACCTAGAAACAAAGCTCCCAAATGTGTTCTTTAGTGTGTGCTCGTGTGCATAAATGGGAAATAAACATCCCTGAAGGTCAGAGTGGGCTGAATTTTGTGTCCCCCAAATGTCTGTCCATCTGGAAGCTCAGAAGATGATTTGGGAATAGGCTTAGCTGAGGATCTCGATGACATCATTCTGGATTTAGGGTGGGCCCTTCTCCTTATAAGGAGAGGACGGGTTGACACACAAGGGAGGAAGGCAGGCCGGGACTGGGGAGATGGGGCTACAAGCCGAGGACACCAGTGAGCACCAGCCAACACCAGAAGCTGCGAGAGGCAAGTTAGGAATCTCTCCTCCAGCCTCACGAGCGAGCTCGGCTCCGCCAGTGCCTCCAGGTCAGACTTCTGGCCCCCTGAGCTGTGAGAGTAGAAAAAAATGTCCGTTTTAAGCAACTCAGCTTGCAATAAACTGTTACGACAGCTCTTGGACATGAACACAGATTATGGACTACACCTCACACCTCCTTGAGCACTGAAAACGAGATGGCTCAAGGGGGGGTTCCAGAAGGTTCCACAAAACCAGGACCCTCTGATGGGGAGACCTGGCCTTACCAGGGCTGAACCGTGACCATCCCCTAACAAATGCACTTCAAGCTGTCTGCAGGGGATCAAAAGATGAGGGAAGGTGGGGCTCTAGGCGGGCAGACCATTGGAGCAGAGCCATAAAACAAACATGCAGGCAGCTGCTGCCGATGGAGCAGAAAACTCAAGCTGGCAGCTTAAGTGGCATTCCCTACCTTTTTTTTTTCTTTTTGGCCAGCAGACTATGGCCCGGTAGGTTTGGGGCTTCAGCAGCCCCACATCTGGAGGTGCATGCCGGGACTGACCATTGCTTAGTGTCGTGGCCTTGGGATCCAGCCCTACAGGCTGCTGGACATGGGACTCGTGGTGAAAACAGGGGCTCCTCAACGCAAGGTCTTTACAAAACAAGGAACCCCACCCTCCTGAGATCCCAGACAGCATGACCAATGAGGGTTTGTCTTTCTGTAAAGGAAACTAGTCACGAGGTGCTTGCTCCGTGTCTGCGGCTCCAGGAAAGGGCTCCCTCAGGCCACAGACCCGAGTAGAGAATAAGCAGTTTAACTAGCTGTTAAGGCCCCTCTGTGAAGCTTTCAGCCCTGTCTCAGTCAAGTGCATTGCAACTGAGTCAGTCTTTTAACCCCTCCTCGAAGACAGGGACATTAAAGACCTAAACTAAAGATGCATACTGCCTGCTCTTCAAAGCCCTCCTCCGTGTCATTTCAACTGGGCACCGGGAGGAAAAACACGAACCCCTTAACGCAACAAAGTTTTATGTGAATTCATATTTGCTTCAGGAACTTGGTTTAGTTTTTATATGAAAATGGCTGAAAGAACACACAACTGTCCACAAAGTGTAGTTCTAAAACACACCTGCACGCCTAGACTACAGACAAGCTGTCATAACCACGTGGTAAAGCCAGCTCATGCTCCAACCCTCAGTCAAGGATCGGCTGGGCAGTGCGGAGGCTGCTGGAACCAGACACGGGGACGTTCCCACCCCTGAGTCGAAGACCCCCTCCCCCTCTGGTGACAGGGGAGTGGGGTGCACCCCCACCCCCGCCATGGGGAGAAGGCCTGAGGGCAGCTGGCAGAGAGCAGGTGTGAAAACAAAGCTCAGGTCAGCACTTCTCCCAGAGTATCAGGGAGGGCGACACAGAAGGTTCTGTCACCTGGACAATGATCCTGCTTCCTGGACAGGCCTCCAGAGGCGGACAACGTGCCAGAGTGGGATCTGAACTCCAGAAAGATGCCGAACAGAGACAGAGACCCCTGACCGGGTGAAATCGCCTCACAGGCCCTTAGGTCTGGTGCTCTCGCATCGCAGGGGTGGGGGTGGGGCTTTGTTCACCTGTTCCCGGAATCCTTAATATTCAGATTCAAAGCTGAAATGACATGCTTTCTACACGGGGCAGAGGTGTTTTATTTTTGCCTTTGGCCATCAGGGAGGGAGATGAATACTATTCTGGCACCCTCCCCCACGCCCTCTTCCCCTAAACCCAGTTTTAAAAGTTGTAAAAAAAAAAAAAAAAAAAAACAAAAAAAAAACTCCTAAAGTATTTCAAACGCCATCTTTCCCACCCCACCATCAGAAGGCAGAGAGCTGTGGCAGAGTCCAGGAGCCGGCGTGCCCTCCATTCGAATGAAAGCCCACGGGCTGCTCTTTCTGGCTTGGCCGCTGGAACATGCCATTTTCCAGACTGGGCTTGATCTTTGGGAACAAAGGTCAGCTGGCACCAAGACTGAGGTGACTGAATCCCTGGCTCCAAGCCACCACAGCAGACTTGGAGAAATGAGGGATTGGAGAGCGAGGAGACCCCTAAATGACCCCCGTAGGTGGGGCAGCCCCTCCCCCACCTCTGGGTCCTCACCAGCTGGTCCAGCCCCTCTCACTGAAGTTTAAGAAGGAAGCGCTTCTCACTTCTTGGGTTCTGGGGAAATTCAAAGAAACAACACTGCTAAAAAGGGGCCTGTGTATATGGTTCCTTTCTCTGTCAAGGATGTGGCCGGGAGCGCTGACATCTCACTGAAGTCTTTCAAATTTTTTTTTTTTTTTTTTAACATCAGAGGTGGAGGATTTCCTTTTCGGTGGAGAAGGCCGCCTCCACTCTGCTCTCCCCAGACCAGACTTAGCATGGCTCTCGAAGCCTGGGCGACTTAGCATCCCAACAACACTCAGTCCTCAGGAAGTGTAGACACCGGGGTTCCTAAGACTTCTGGATGAAGAATTAGCACCCCTGCCCACCTCAAGCCTGCAGTCTCTTTAATGGTCTGAGAAAGTAATGACCTCAAGTTGCCATTTGTAATGACTTTGACTTCTATCTTCTCCAGTTCCCGTGCTTGTCCAGGGAACCCATCATGCTAGGCTGCAGAATTCAAACCAGAGTCTTTAGGGATAGAAAGCTCTATCCCTGGTAAATTGGTACCCAGACACTTGTAGGATCAGAATTCTGTTTTAAATCTTTCATATGGCACAACCTCAAGTCACTGAGCAGAGTTCAAGTGTTCCACTTTCAAACGCTCAGGGAAGGTTCTGGAAGGATATACAACATCACGGAGAAAGTGCGAGGGAAGAGGCATGAACTGGGTGACTTTAGCTTTTCACTTCATGTAGTAATCTAACATAATTTTAAGGAGTTCCCTTGTGGCAAAGCAGGTTAAGTATCCAGGCACTGTCACTGCAGCAGCTCAGGTCACTACTGTGGTGCAGGTTCAATCCCCGGCCCAGCGAATTTCCATGTGTTGTAGGCACAGCCAAAAATGATAATTTTAAAAGTTGTCCAGAATCTTGGGTAAAGCACTAGCAGGAGGCGTCATGGGTAGTGCTGGCTTAGTGGGTGCCTGTGCTGGCCTTCCTCCCTGGAGTTCTAGCTGTGTGGGTGAGCAGGACACGTGTGTTCAGGCCACCAAGCTGACAGGGCCAGCACAGACTGGCATTGTCATTCCTTATCAAAAGAAAAACATGTCAGGCTGCTGTGAGTAATTTGACCCCTTCATGTAGTGGGTGCCTCTCAGCACCTGAGTGACTGGAGGGAATGTTCTAGAATCAGCAAGGCTGGCTATATGGGAGATCAGAACTGAGGAAAGGAGGTGAAGGTGGGAAAGGAGAAGCGGGTGAAGAGCATTGGTTGGTCTTTAAATGCCAGAGACCATGTTGCTGTACCGGGGCCTCACGAGCAATGGTGGGGCAGGAAGGATCCAGCTGAACCAGAAGCCCTGGGCTCAGGCTCCGTTTGCCCTCCCAGCTCTGGGACCTCAAGCAGTCAGGTCACCTTCCTTCCCCTCCAGGGAACTTTATCGTGTGAACTGTGGTTCCAGGACCCGCCTTTCCCAGACAACGTGAGAGTCAAACGAGACACACACACAAAAGCATTGTGTAAACTGTGAAGAAGTTCAGTCCTACTGGCTTCCCAGAATTCACTAAAGTGTAGAAAACTGACATATATTATTTGCTTTTAAAAAAGGTAGGACCTGGGGGCTCTGTCACATTTTCAGAAGTCAATAAGCTGGGGTTTCTCAGCCTTGGCACTGCTAACATCTTGGACCAGACGCGGCTGTGTTGGGGGCGGGGAGGGGCTGTCCCATGCATTGCAGGGTGTTTAGCAGCATCCTGGCCTCTGCCCATTAGGTGCCAGTGGTAGCATTCCCACTCCAAGTGTGACAACCAAAAATGGCTCCAGACACAGTCCAGTGTCCCCTCAGGGGCAAAGTCACCACCAGGTGAGAATGACCGCATGCGGCTAAGGTACATTTTCCCGTAATATTCGAAAGGACAGGCACAGGTAACTCCTATGGGGGGCCGACTGCCCACCAGGCACCGCACTAAGTAAGCACCCTGCTGACAGTGCATTTCATCCTCACAGCTGCCTTATTATAACCTGAATTTCACAAATGAGGAAACTGAGGATTGGAGAAGGATCACATCTCACCTAAAGCTTGATAGCTGCTAAATTCTGAAGTCAAGAAAAGAGAAAAAAGTCAGGTCTAAGGAAATAAGATTGCCATCAGAGGGTCATCTCCTTTAACACAGGGGCATTGGAGACTTGTGGGCTGCTTTGCGTGTAGCTTGGGGAGTATTTGCCCAAAGCCCCATGTTACTGATGAAGCCACAGAGGCCCCACCAGGAAACAGGATCCACGTGGGACAGGCTGCGAGGCTGTCCTGGAACATGGGTTCCCACTTCCCCCTCCTGGCTGACCTGACATACAGTGACAATGACAGTGAATCTGCATTGTCACTCAGCATCCAGGAAGTGATGGGCAGGGGGGCCCGAGGGTCAGGCCATCTGGGTACAAATGATGAGCCACGGTCAGGAGACCGAGGGTTTGTAGCTGACTTTCTAGTAACCGAGCTCACTCTGCATGCAGTCATCACATTCTCTCGCCTGGCGGATGAGTGACGGGCACAGTTGGAGCTGGGGATCAGAGCCAAGGTGCCCAGCTTTCAAGAGGACCTTATGAGCCCAGCTGGCACATTCTATAAATAGTCAGTGTTGAAATTAAACTGTTTACCACAGCCTCAGGGCCTAGCCCCAGCCAATCCCTCCCAGCTTAGCTTCTTTCACCTCCTTCCCTCGCTCCACTCCAGCCACACAGACCTCCCCGACACACAGTGGATTCCGGCCCCAGGGCCTTTGCACCTGCCATTGGCTCTCCCTGGAAGGTCCTGCCCCCTTCTTGCCAGGCTCCCCTTTGCCACTCAGATCTCAGCCACCTCTTCAAGGAGCCCTCCCTGACCACTTGACCCGAAGTGGGCCCCTCCCGGTCACTCTTAGCCCATTCCCCTGGTGCATTTCCTTCTTAGCGTTTATCTCCCTCTGGCCTCCTGGGTGGACAGGTGCTGCTTCCCTTGCTGCACACACAGTTCCTAACTCAGTCCCTGGTACAGAGTAGGCTCTCCAGCAGTACGTACAGCACAAAGGGATGAAGGAAAAAACAAGTCCACACGGCAGCAAACCAACCGGAACCGAGCTAAGCCCTCCCAGGGGAGTTCTAAGATTAAAAAGCCCAGAAGGGCAGTTCATTGAAGAAACCAGCTCTTTGTAAGATCACCTCCCACTTCCTGCTTCCTACAACTTCTATCTGCCCCACAGCAGCCTTGGACTCTGGGCTAAAGTGCCAAAGAAATGCCTCTAGTACTGCTCTCACCTCTCCTGGGCTTGCCAGCCGGGCACACCGCTGGGCACCATGAGCAGAGGACAATCTCTCCAATTAGGTATTTTCCAAGTAACAAAGTTTTAAGCCTCCAAACTTCTCTTAAGAGAGACCATTTTGGATGAAATTCTTTTTTTTCTTTTTTTTTAAACTTAATGAATTTTATTTCAATTATAGTTGTACATAAATTATCTGGATGAAATTCTTTTAAAACGTCTAACACATTCCTCAGTGAATACACTGACCACAATTCGCTTTGCTTGCTACTTTGGGATCACTACTGCGTCACCATCCTGCAGCACAGCGACGCCCCTAGTGTGGTGTGTGGGGCTGTGGGCCCCCACGCCCAGTGGTTCCCAATCACTGTGCTGTGGTTTTGTGTTTAGTATCATTTTTCTGTTTCCTCCCTGGCTGTTAGCCATCGCTTCTTGCTGCCCATCACTCCACAGCTTCTACCAGCACTTCAAACTGGCTGCGAACTGAAAAACCAGAACCCGTTAGAACTGTGTGTAAACCAAGAATCAGTAGGACCCGAAAGAAGACCTGAGACACTCTCCTTTAAGTGAGATTCATGGATATCAGATCACCTCATGTGAGGGTCGGAAGGATTTTCCCATCCTTCTAAGGTTCCAGCTGTGCCCCCAAATCCATGCTGCCCTATCAGCACTGCCCACCATGGGGAGGAGCTGAGGGTCCCTGAGGTTTTCCTGGTAAGCCAGTGCTGAAAGCTGGCTGCTCGGAGAGCTCAGAGATAAAGCCAAAGGATACTTAAAGCCAAAGCCACCGAGGAGGTTTTTTCAAGTTATGTGAAATCTTGTTCCAAACATGCTCCCCTCGGCTTCACATTCCTTCACTTAGGAAAACGGGGCTTTCGTGGGAGCCTTTTGGGAGCAGAGACCCACAGACTGCTGAGCACACATTAGGACGGTTACCAGCAAGGCCCCCCAAGAGGCATAGTTTTCCGAAGTGAAAGAGAACCCAGAAGCCCTTCCCAGGGACTTGCTGTGGAATCAGCTCGGATCCCAAACACTTTGTTTCCACTCAATTTCACCTCAGGAAGATAGCAGCCCACCCCCCCATAAATGATTTTTAACAGCAGAGTATAAAAGTACTTTTTTTTTTTTTCTACAGAGTAGTTAGAACTCTTTTGTGCTACATGTGTTAGAAGCATGTGTACATACACATTTATAGGGGAAAAAAAAAGATGGAAAACCCAAACATCAAATGTTATCCAGTGGTTATCTCCAGGAATGAAATTATGAATTTTTTTCATCTTTACATTTTGGTTTCCCAAGTTTCTTTAGCAGAGCCTGTATGATTTTTCCGGTTAGGTAGGGGACAATACCAGATCCTTTAACTGCTAGGCCACCAGGGAACTCCAATGAGTTTTCTAAAATAAAATTACTTTTTAAATATTTTTGTCCCTTTAAGAAAACACCCTCAGTCTCATTTCCTCTGTTCTGTTACACTAAACCTTACACATCTCAATCCAGTGGTGGCGCCCAGTTCACAGAGGCCCAGCTGACCTCATGGCAGGAGAGCCGGGTGCTCGGGAGCCCGTGACCTCACACATGGAACGGCAGCAGGCCATCCTGCTCCTCGCCACCCCAGGTGGCTTCTGCAGTGCCAGAAAAGAACTGTACATCCATGGCTCTCCATTCCCTCTGCTCCAGCAGGTCTCAGGGGGCTTTAAGGAGCAGTGAGGGGCTGCCTTGAAGCCCAGGGCAGCTGCACAGGCTGTGGGTGATCAAGTACAGTCTTTGAAGGCAGGTGCATCAGCCTCTAGCACTTCTATGCCTGGGGGACTCTGTGCTAACAAACCACGTAGTGCCCTTGAATCCTGCTTTCCTTCTCATCAAAATGGGAATGCTACTTCTCACTGGAGAATAAATGTGACAGTACACATGGCAAGGGGGCCGGGCACGGGAGGGCCCCTCTGAAAGGTAGATATTGCTCTTACTGAGAACACCTAGAACACAGGTGTCAGTGCAATTCTCAGCCTTGGCCGCATTTCAAAGTGCCCTAGGAAGCTGGTGAACAAATCGGAGGTCCAGCTGGGGCAGATCCCCCATGCGGTTACAGCCCTAAGAATTGCCTTGAACCATTCATCCCACTTACTTCACCTCCACAAATCCAGGTCCACAGCACCCCTCTTGTTGGCTCAAAATCGCCACCTCCAAGAAGCCCTCAGCAAGTCTGCCGTGTTAACTGGAGTCCCTTCAACATCCAAACTTGATTCAGAATTTGCACTTGCCACTGTATCAATTGGAAAACATTTCCAACTACTTGTCATACTTGTATTTTCTACCTGTTTTCTATCTGATGCTGGGATATGCCCTGGGCTCAGTGCCCAACCCAGGTTATCAGAAAAAGGCCAAATGATGCCAGATGTTTTTCAAGTGTAGTCCTGGGACCTGCAGCATCAGTGTCACCTGGGAACTTGTTGGGATGACACCATCTTAACCCCCCTGGGAACCATCAAGTCTGCTGATTAACTCTGGGGCTAGAGTCCAGCCTCTGTTTTAACAAGCCCTCCAGGCGTTCCCTTCATGGCTTGATGGTTAACAAACCCGACTAGGATCCGTAAAGATGCGGGTTCGATCCCTGGCCTCACTCAGTGGGTTAAGGATCCAGCGTTGCTGTGAGCTGTGGTGTAAGTCGCATATGTGGCTTGGATCTGGCATTGCTATGGCTGTGATGTAGGCCGTCGGCTGTAGTTCCAATTTGAACCCTAGCCTGGGAACATCCATGTGCCATGAGTGTGGCCCTAAAAAGACTAAAAAAATAAAAAAAAGCCCTCCAGGTGGCTCTGGGCTTGCTCAGGTTGGAGGAGCGCTGAATTAAGCTAAGAGCTAATCTCCACCTGTCTGCCAAGTAGGGCCTTGGCTTCCCCAGTAAGAACAGGGCTGGCAGAAGGTTGAAATCTGTCAGTGTTCCATGGACTACAAGTGTGTATGTACCATTTCTGAAGAATAGAGCATGCTATGAATAGTCACATTTGCAAATTCATGTAAAAAAAAAAAAAAACAACGCAAACTGCAGAACAACTTCATCCCTTTTGCCTGTCTTACTGCTGGCATTCCTCCCATGACAATTTGCCAGAAAACTAAAGTTTACCCCTTATAGGTCCATTCTTGAAACCTAACTTTTCCTGCTTTCAGTGCACTTATGTTGGCAAAGCGGACTACTGGGCCATCAGAAGCAGGTGGCGATGTCTGGACCTTAGCACAGAAACCCTGGGCTCCCTGCCGCTCCGAGTCTGTGTGCTTGTTTGCTGGATTTTTCTGGCTGCTCCTACCTTCAGCAGTTCTATCACATGCTGCTTCCTGAATGTGGGTTCCTCAACTAACCCCAGCCTCCCTTCTAAGCTGGTTGAGAAGACAGATAACCCTGCTCAGTCAAACCGTGTGCAGACCAAAAGTAAGGAGGCCTGAGGGAGGCCCCTGCGGGCCAGCTCTTGGGCCTGGCAAGTCGTCATCTCTGTCACCAAGCATAGGCCCTCCACGGGCCTCACTCTGTCCAATTGGATGAGATGGCTTCTAGGGTGTCTAGCGTTTAGTCTTAACTGAATTCTTCCAGACTTGGGGAAAAAAATGTCAGTTTTCAAATCAAGGTCTAAGTAGGGAAGTCAGGTTACCTGGTCCTGGAGTTTCTGGAACATCAGTGGGTGTGGTTCCTCCAGAATCTTCTCATTGAGTCGGGACTGGCCCTCAACGTTTACTTGTGATGAGGCCTTGCTGGACAGAAAGGTCATGTAGATCTCCTTTGCCTTTTCCTGCATCTGGGGAGACACGGAGAGCCTGTCTGTTATCTGTGAGCACAGCCCTTCCGGGCCTGAGCCCGGCTCTCCTCTCCAGCCCAGCCCAGCAGGAGACGCTGCTCTAGGAGCCCCGGTGGGTGGGAGGACTCGTGGTCTGCCTGGCCCCCTCCCCTCCCCTACCATGCATCTGTAGTCACGTCTCCTGACACAAATCTACCTTACTATCCATTCAGAAATAATACAAAGAATCCTGGCCCAGAGAGAGTGACATTAGGTAGCATTCACGACCATCCTGTGAATTCTCCGAGGGACTCTTGGGAACGTCATTCAGCCATAAAAAGGAATGAAGGTTTAAAAACAACAATAAAACATATCTTATGATCAAAAAAAAAAAAAAAAGGGAATGAGGACCGTCACATTCTACAACACGGTGAACCTTGAAAGCATTATCCTCAGTGAAAGAAGCCAGACATTGAAAGGCCACATGTTACACGATTCCATTCATATGAACTATTCAGAATGGGCAACTCCGTGGAGACAGTGAGGAGTGATTGGCTGGGGGAGGGGGAAGTGGGGGATGACTGCTTCATGAGTAAGGGGTTCCTGTTTCACATGATGAAAAAGTTCTGGAACTACATAATGGTGATAACTGTGTAAGACTGTGAACGTGTTTAATGCCACTGAACTGCTCACTTTAAAATGGTTAGTAAACATGAGGACCATAAAAAAACAGTTATGGTAAAATGTATGTCTATTTTGCTGCAATAAAAAAAAAAACTATGAATGCATATCCCAGCCAGTTACCAAGCCCATACTATGTTCCGGACACACGCCAGGTAGTTTATAACTAGGGCCCATTTCCTCAGTCCCTTGGGTGCCCAGCCAAGTGCTCATCTCCTGTTAGTGTCACATCCCTGATGACAAGGAGGCCAGGAGAGGTGGTGTGGCGTCTCCCTCTGCAGGAGACGAAGGGCCACTTGGCTCCAAAGCCTGGCATTTAGCCCAGTTCCACGCTTACAAGATACGTCATCCCCCATGTGGTGCTACTAGCTGCCCAGGACTGGGGGTCGTTTTCAGGGAACGAGATATGAGTAATATCAAGACAGAGCCCTCGGCCACCTGCCGCGAGGCCCAGGTGCCGTCGGGCCAGAAGGCATCCGCCCTCGTCAGCGAGGCTGGAAAAGGCGTGCACATCCACACCGAACCCCAACAGTGGCTGGTACAGGAATGCTGTCAGGGTGAGCGCTTTGTCTTACAAAGAGCCGACCCGTGCTGGGTCCTGCAGAATGTCCCCAGACGGTTCCAGGCTCTCTGACTTCCTGTGCTCGCACCTCGCCGGCAGCAGACACGGGGGCTGTCTCTCCAAGCATCAGAGCCTCATAGTACCTCACCCCACAGAGGAAACCAGACAGTAAATGCCTCTGCAACAGGGCCACAGAGATGTGATTTGCAGAGAGAAGCGAGGGGGCTGCTCAGTCTCTCTAGAAAACTGCCCGTCCCTCCAGAGCCCACCTGGGGCCCCACACGTGCTGTAGAGCTTGGCTTAGGAAACCTCCGGCCTCAGGGAAACCACCAGAAGGTTCAAGTCCTGGTGCTTGAAAGGAGGGGAAAAGTCCACCTTTAACTTATAGTTCTGGGGACCAGTTGACAAAAGACCCCATGAGGTGGAGGCCTGACCATCTCCCACCCCCAGGAAGAAAGCCTGAGCAAGATGTGCGGGAAGACCACTCAGGGAGGAGGGGCCTTGTGAGGACGTGGCTCTTCCTGGGGACAGGCCTGGAGACCCAGGTGGAGCAGCAGTTGGGGCCGCCTGCCTCTCCACGACGGCCTCCCCCCACCAGCCCCACTCTGTCAGGAAGGAACGTCTTTGGAAAACCACTTCCTGTTGTAACAGTACTTCACAGTGGCAGACGTGCCGCCAGTCGGACTAGCAAACTCCACGTGGGCCTCTGGAAGCAGAAATCAGTGTAGGCTTCTCCTCCCTTGAACACACACACACACACACACACACGTTTTCCAGATGGAGCCAGGCTGTCTTGGGTGGTTCTGAAGAGAAGTGTAATGAGTAACTTGAGGCTTAGAGGTGGGGGTGGGAGGGAGGACAGGAAGCAGGTGTGTGTGTGGGGGGCTGGCTCTTGGCCACACCCATGTGTCCCCAGCACCCAGAGTCTCTGGGGAGCGTGCAGGGTCCCCGGGCTGCCCTCGTCTCTGACTAATCACTTGGGGTGACTGCGTCGTGGGCAGAGCTTATCGGGCTGGTGTAGGAAGCGTGACTGAGAAGGGAAACCCTGAGTCTGCTGACCGCAAGCTGATCACGGGAAGGCCTGGTGTCCACGCTGAAAACACTTAGCAAAAAAGAAGAACCGGGTTGCTCGAGTTATTTTGGTATATTTTCCAGGACTTGGTTAACCCTATGCTAGCTCCTGTCAGGACCGGCTGAGAACACCCCCAACTGCGGGGCCGGGGGGCACTCGGGTCCCCTACCCCGGTCATGGCCTGCGCGGTGGATGGCCTCCCCCCGCCCTCGCAGCCTCCACCACGAGTGCCTGTCCCACCATGGACAGCAAGTGTGCCCAGCACCCAACTCTGACCCGGAAGGTGCTGGAAAAACATCCCCCCTGGGCCCAGGTGATGACTCCCGGTATCAACCCGAGGACCGTCCGCAGAGCACAGACCCAGGTCTGCCTCCCGGATAGCGCGCCAGCCGTGGCAGCGCTCAGGCAGAAGTCAGCCCTCAGATGCTGCTCCCAGCAAGTACAAGTTTAGGAGAAGCAAATTCACTTTGACATCAGCCCCAGAAACAGAGATCAACCCAGAACAACGGCAAGAGTGCAGCCCACAGCTCCAACGAGCTGGTTCCTCTATTTGTTCTGGTTCCTCTCTCCCACCCAGTAAGCATGCTTGGATTTTTTTTTTTTCCCCACTGGGAAAATAAAACCTTTTACTCCACATCCCCCTATAGCTAATGACCTCTTACTGAAACATCTCAAAAGAAAAATGTGCATTTTGTGGCTCCACTCTGTCACCCTACCCCCAACCTGCTCCTCGTCCCCCAGCTTCTGCCCCTCCCACCAGCTCACTCATGTCGGACGCCCTCTGGCCCCTGGTCCTGTTCACCATGCTGCCTTCTCAGGATTCTCCAGCATTTTCCAGCTTCTGTCTCCTTTGCCAGCTCCTATTGCTCTGTGCCCCCCATAAATTCTGGAGTTTCCCAAGTTCTGCCCTAATCTGACCGTTTTCCTGACCACACCCTCTCTCAAGATCTCAGTCCCTCTCTTTCCTGAGCCTACTGACCACGTAGCCAACTGATTTCTAGAAACGTGGGTTTGAATGTCACCTCAAACCTAACAGCAAGGAAAGAAGTGGTGGGTCCTGACATCTCTGCTCCAGGAAGCTGGGAGCAGCTGTCCCCTAACACCTCCTCCACCCTGGAACCCTGGACCCCCCTTGTCACCGAGTGCTTGTCTTGCCGCCTCAGCCCGCTCCCCTCCATTTTCATCACTCTGCCAGAGACGGACAACGGGACAGGGCACATAAAGTGAAAGGATCAAGCCACTTCTTTTAATTAACATCAGCTTCAGAAAAAGAAAGAGACAAAGAATATGTCAAGTGAACGATCTGAGAATATTTCTGAGCACTGACTCAGGAAATGGAAAGCATTTGGAGGGACAGCAAGTGACAGCAGAGAGCAGCCAGAAGAAACCTAGGCACCTGCAAGGTTGGAGCGGGGAGGCAGGGCCAGCAAAAACATGCGAAAGTAGCAGATCTCCAGGGCATCAGGGAACCCTGGCCGGAGGGATAAGGAGGCAGCAGAAAGGAGCCGTTAGACCCCCAGGTCCCCGACCCCCAACTCTGAGCAGTTATCCCGCTGCCCCCCCTCTCCCCGGGAGCCTGGAATTTTCTTCTCTATAGAAACTGACTCAGAGAAGCGACAGGTACTAAGGGCAAGGAAGAGACGGCAAAGTGAACACAAGGACTAAGCAGAATCCTTCATGGAAACACTCAGCAAGTTTCTCCCAACCCAGCTGATTGGAGATGTTTATAAACACATCAGGCTTGTGGCCACCAGGAAGGGACAAGGGGGCCCTAATCTACAAAAAAACAAAAGATGAAAGACTAGGAGGGGAAAAAAGATAAAATTAAGGGCTCGTCCAGGGGGATGTGGCTCGTGTTGGGGGGGAGGGAGAAATGGAAAGAAGTTATTTAAAAAATGATACTGAAAATAACAATATAAGATCATTTCCCAGAACTACAAATTTCCAGGTTAAAGGGCTCCACAAAATGCCCACACTATGAACGAACCCACCCCTTCTCCAAAGCCTCTGATTGTACAGTTTTAGAATATTGGCAATGGAAAAAGGATCCTATGCCATTCCAGAGAGAGAAGCAGAGAAAACACAATAGTTTACATGTTACACACAGATTCTTAACAAAAATGGAAGATAACAGGCCAATGTCCTCAAAAATCTGAGTTTTTCAACCTAGAATTCAAATCTATGCTCCACGAAGTGGGAGAATAGCGAAAAAATACTTTCATTCAATAAGATCTTTAAAGATCTATCTGTCAAGTCCTTTTAAGAAGTTATTGTGGTCCTGCTCCACCAGGACGAGTGACTCCGGACAGACGAGGACCTGTGGGTGGGAGGCTGAAGAGGGCAGGGAAGGGCCAGCAGTGGCGAAGGAAGACCTGGGGTCACCCTGTGGGAGCTGTGGTCAGAGGGCCCCAGGAGGACTATCCCCAGGGGACTTGGACAGTAGAGATGATCTGAGAGGCCTGTGTAAAGTGTTCTAAAGGGCCATTAATATAAAAATAAGCAAAAAAAAAAAAAAAGTCCAAGAAGGAAAAATGTAATCTTTGCATCCTCTTTGGCTCAACAGCAAACAGTGAACAAAAAAGCCTCAGTAGTGAAAATACAGGAGACGGAGATCTAGAGTAAGTGAAACCTCAGTGATAGTAACAGGATGTTAGAGGCCATCTGAAACTGACAAAATGGGCCAGGAAGGAGCAGGGGTGTAGGGCAGGGCCATGCTAAGCCCCAGGCCACACCGTGCACAGCTGAGCTCCCACCCTATCCCACCTGGACTCAGACAATCCATGGGCAAGAGCAAAGTTCAGAAAGACACAGCCCAAACCCAAGGGGGAGTGAAATCTGGACTGTGCTGAGGGTTTAAAGGCATGAGCCCTTCTTACTCCACTCACCTATGAAGTGAATGAATTTCATATAAGGAGTGCTCGTCACTTTGGATTTTTAAATAGTTTTTTTTTTTTTTTTTAAACGAAGATCAATCATTGTAAAACCTTGGGTCAAGTTTCAGTGTTAAATACAATGTAATAAAATGAACAAAAACCACAGGCCCTCTCCTCATAATTATTAACTCTAAAACACTATAAAAGTCTCAGTAACATTATAGTTAAACATATTGGTGCCAGTTGCTCTCAGAGCTGTGATTATTAGAAATCTTGCACTATCCCACCACTTCCCCACCCCACTCTGGTTTTTATGAATCTGTACCAGTGGCTGTATCCACCTCAAGCCCCGTCCCACAGTAAACCAGCTTAACATGCATGTGCTGATGATGGCAGGAAGGAAAGAATTCAAGGGAGGTCAAAGAATAAGCACCTTTTTGGAGCTTTTACTGAGGCTTCATCAGACAAATGCTGCTTTATATCTGAAGACCGATGTATCTCATGGGCTAATTCAATGGGAAGAGGCCCTTTTAAACCATAAAGAAATAGCAAAGGGAGAAAACTGCTTTGAAAGCCGCTGCATCTAAACCCCTGGCATTATAGCCCAGGACCTCCCAAAGAGGGAGGGTAGCAGGCATCACCCACCCTTCTTCCTAAAGCCCAGGACTCCCCACCAGAGATGCAGAGTCGAGACCCCCCTGAACTAAAGGGCTGCTTTCCAGGCTGCCAGGGAGTGAAGCACAAACTGGGGAAGACACGGCCCCAGCCCTCTGTTTGGAGCTTCTGAGATCACAAGCCCCAGAAGAGCAGAGGGCATGTTCCTCGCTCCAGTCCAACCCCCGGAGTGACTGCAGCACAAGGTGAGCGGGGAGGCCGGGACCCTGCCCACTGCGGGTTCTAGGGGCTCAGCAGGATGTTAGAGGCTATCTGAAAGTGGCTTGAGTGGAAGAACATTGCCAGCCACTGTCCTAGGCGCTTGGACACAGTGGGGAAGAAGACAAAGATGACAAACCTTACAGAGTCCACATGACAGAGGGAAAAGCAAACCACACTGAAGATAAATCGATGACACAAGGTACCAGATAAGTGGGTAAGCGCTCTGGAGAGATCCGGTTGGATAATTAGAGTGAAAGAATGAAAAAAATCCAACCAGCACAGGTCCTATTTAAATAACCAAGGCCAAAGTGAGACTCGGATCAATCCCACAACTGCCCTAGTTCCCTGTAGAGATAAACCATCCCCACTGGATCAGATGCGGGAAGTCTGATTGTGCAATTCAGTTAGGCCGACTTCTCCCTGTACAATGGCCTCCCCCGCTTTTTAAAATTAGCGAAACAGGACTGACTGCTGGTTTTACTTCCCCTGCAGCCAGACCCACGAGAGACTACGCAGGGGAGCTGGGCCTGCATCCTGGTTCTCTCTGCACCAAGCCAGGTGGCCGTGGGCGAGCTTAAGCGCTCAGACCACAGCTCTAACCTCTGGAAGGGTGAGAATTGTCACGAGGCTAAGTGATAAACCCAGGCTAAGGTGTGGACACCACCACGGGCCTCAGGACACTGCCTCCCTTCCCAGTGCCATCTGCATCCTCGGGCAGGTGGGCGAAGTGGCAGTCATCACCTGGAGCAATGGCCAGGCACGCTCTAGGATTCAGGGCACAAGACCTCAAGGAATCCTATGCTGATGACAGGGTTGGGGACGCAGAGAGGGGGCCAGATTCTGGATGTTCTGGCTGTGGGATGTGGGTGAGCCAGTGCAATCCAATCCAGTGTTCTCCTTGGCACCCAAGTTCTCCAGGCATGCCCCCAGCTGCAGGCAAGCAAAGCCAGCCTGTCCCTCAGGCATGACCCCTGCCTTCTGGTCTTCCTTCAGCTCTTCTCTCCAGGCCTTGCTCCCTCATGTTGTTCCCCTCTTCCAGGAACACTCCCCTCACCAAGCTCCACTTAACCTAAGAGTCACTTCCCCAGGGGCCTTCCTTACACCCACTCCCCGGACTGGACTTCCCATTTCTGTACTCGTCAGACTTGCAAAGCCTTCTTTAACAAGCAGCTTCCCCTCTCAAAGCCTGTTCCCTAAAGAGGCTCGTCTGTCTTGTCACCATGCTTTTGACAAGACCTGGCCCTGAGCAGGTACGCTGCAAAGATCAGGAACACTCGGTTGAATTGAAAGGCACACTGGCACCCTGTGCTGGGGAAATGACTGGGCAGCTCAGGGTGCAGGGTCAAGTCCCAGCTCAGGCTAGGGGACCTCAGCTGCCTGGTTTGTGCAATGCAGGGTTGGGCTGGCTGACCTGTCGGCCCCTCTCGCCTGCAGCATGCAAACTAAGGCAGAGGAAGGGACCTCTGTCCGCCTGCTTGAGTCTGAGGGAGGATTTTAGGGTGAGGCTGGATGTATCTGTTGCCCAGGCCAGCATTTATTGATGGTTGTTCCGGCCTTGGCCTGGGTGGGGGTGAGGATGGGGGCAAAAGAGAGCGCGGGGCACTGCTGGTCTGAAGGGGTGCAGCCAACACCTGGCTTTCCAGAGCAGGCCCTACCACCTGAGGCCGTTCACCACCCGGGAGCTCGGGCAAAGCCATCTCCCAGGGAGAAGAAGCAGGAAGGAGGCAAACACCAAGGGTTACATTGAGATGCTTTTCTCAGCTGACTGAGGAAGTTCAGCTAAAGGGACCTTGGATCCACCCCTGTCCCCACAGGGCGGAAGGTGGTAGAAAGACCACGCTGCTCAGTCCTGGGAAAGGGTGTCTGAGGCAGAAAAGCCTTTGAATAAACCAATGCAGACATGTTCTGCAAACACACAATGGTTTCTGGCCTCAGGGATTCCAGCTATTTGGCGCCAGAGACTCGAAAACTGGCAGCCTGCAAGCCGCATCTGCCCATGGATATGTTTTGTTTGGCAGGCGAACTTTTCCATTTTTTTTGAAAAAATAAGTCCCATCATTTATAAAATCGGAAGGTTTCCTATAAGAACCCACATGTCCAGCCTCTCTGGAAAAACAGGCAGCACTGGGCTGAAGATGGGAGAAGTTGCCTTCGGAGGAAAGGGCCCTCACTCAGAGTTCCGGGGTCAGGGTGGGCAAGCCAAGATCTAGGTGGGTAGACCTCAAAGCAGGGAAAGCTCAGATGGCAATAGACCCCAAAGTGTTCACTGCCAAATTCAACTAAACAGCCAGCTACACACAGCCTCTGGAGGCAGGGCAGGCTACCCACTAATGGCCCCAGTCTCCACCACTCCCTACAGCCTCACACCAAAAACCTCACTCGTGCTCATAAGTTAGCAGCCCCTGCAGGCATTTAGCCACCAGCCTCTTAGAAATACACAGGCATGGGCCTCAAAACACACCAAATCCACAAGCTTCCTTCCCTATAATTTCTTCCACCTCTCCTGACACCCAGCGTTCAATGGCAGAAAATCCAGCTGACACTGGAATTAAAGGCTACCTCCTGCAAAGAGCACATATCCACCCAGGAGAACAGTCAGAAACTTTCTAGTGGGATGCCTGCCAACTACAAGATGTTCTGCAAAAATACACTGAATAATTGACAATCCATCTGATGCACGGGCCATCTGATGCATGGTGCATTATCACCACACATCTGCTTTATGACATCCATGCAAGATGCTGGCATGTCAAACTCTGGAAGATGCATCCACGTAACTTACTCGTGAAAAAAAAATCATACGCTATGATGAACTCTCAATGACTTGAATCCTTATTTATACTTTAAATGTCCATTTGAATAGCTCCGTTTAAAAATAGATTAACATGCTTTTTAAAATTTGTTAATATTTGATCAACACGAGATAGCCTACTCTGAAGCTTAAATCTTCCCTTCAAGTCCAAAATGGATTAGATTTTTTAGGCAACTTCAACATTTTTTGGAAAGGTAGCTGTAACTTTATGAGGAGGGAAAAAAATGATCAAGAACGTGAGCCCTTTGTGGCTCAGCAGTAATAATGAGCCCAACTGGTATCCGCAAGGAAGCGGATTCGATTCCTGGCCTTGCTCAGTGGGTTAAGGATCCGGCATTGCCGTGAACTGTGGTGTAGGTCACAGACATGGCTCAGATTCCAAATGGCTATGGCTGTGGTGTAGGCTGGCAGATGTAGCTCCAACTCAACCCTTAGCCTGGGAACCTCCATATGCTGCAGGTACAGCCCTAAAACAACAACAACAACAACAAAAACAAAAACAAAAAGAACAACATGATTACAGAGTGGAAGAAGTACCTGCTTTTTATCTTCTGTTTTCTTAAAATCTTCACAGGCTAGCCAAAATAAAACATTCTCTTCACTGAATTCTTTTTTTAAAAACTCCTGTGGATGAAAAGAAGGAAAATGTCAAACAGTATTCTACTTTGAAAACAAACAAAGCATTTCCCTTTAAGAAAGGATATAAGTCAACATTCAGTAACTGATCATGTTCAATCACCCTGTGGAAAGCTCCGCCCTGAAAAACAATATATGTTTAATGTTACAGCTAGAATCCCACGTGCATTTGAACTTAATGACTTTGACATTGTGAAGAAGAGTAAAAAAGAAGCAGGAATCTACTCACAATTCTCAACTGACAATAAATTATCAGAAAGTAAATTAAAGTGGAAGATCTATCCGTTCCTTCTAGACAGTGTTTAAACAAAGTACATTCCTCTAAAATCAGGCTCTTTTTTTTTTTTTAAACAAAAGGAAAGAAAACATATTAAGCATGTCTAAAAATGCCAGGATGAAAACTATCTTCAGTTGGAGATGTGCTTTCCTTTGGCAGACACTGGGGCCGGTGGCACAGCCAGCTCTCCGGCTATGCATGGAAAACTTTTCTCCTAGAGATCTAGATGGTGCTCACAGGGGCCCTCTGTCCAGGCCTGTGAGTAGCCCTGCCTGCTGCCCGCCTCCTTGGAATCTGCAATGGGCAGCAACAGCATGAGAGCTTATCCTGGCCTGACCCAAGGCTTAAAGACAGAAGTCAGTGGGAGTCGGGCAGATATAAGGCATTCTTGATATTCACATATGGTTCTTCTGACACCTGGGGTTTCTGCAGACCATTCCTAGGCAGTACTGACCTTGCCATCCCCCTGCCCTCCTCTTGGAGTTCAACTTCACTTTGCCAGCTGTCACCCAGCCTCTTTCACTGTCACCAATGCACCCTGAGAATCCCCAACACACAAGAGAACAAACCTTCCCATCAGAGAGACCCAGGCCATCCCCTCCCAGATGTCACAGAGCTGGAAATGCTTTGTTTGCCGAGTGTGGAACCCATTCCCCAGCACCTCCACCCCTCCCATCCAGCTGTATAAAAACTGTCCGGGAAAGTGTTTCCATCTTGGGCATGACAGGTGAGAAATTCTCATTCTCAAGTGGGGACAGACAGTTTTAAAAACTGGCCTGGGTTTCCCCCACAAACTCTTAAACCTCTTGGTGTGTTGCATCAATCCCGGTCAACAACAACAACAAAAAAGGCAAACCCTAAATCTTTTCACTCCTTCTGGGTCTTCAAGCAGATTCTCCAAAGAAGCCGCCCACTTGGCTGTGCTCTTGGGGTTCTGGTGGCTGCTGCTGGAACTCCCATCACTGTCGTGGATGTCTGCAAAGCAAAGTTCAGACTGTGTATGTGGCCCGAAGATACTGTCATTTTATAATTGTCGCTATGATCGTCTTCATCATCACCACAGTGGCTCACCTTTAGTACTGTTATAATCCAGAAGCTACTCTAGGTGCTTAATATAGCGAATTCATTCTAGTCCTGACAATAACCTTAGGAAGTAGGTGCCAACAATCCCTCCATTTCACAGAAGTGGAAAACTAAGGCTCAGAGCTAAGAAGGGACTTGTCATTTCCAAACTCCCCATACATACATCATCCTTCCCCCATCCATGTGTCCCCTGGCTGACCCAAGTCTCCCTCAAGCCCCCCTCCCATGGACCTGGCTCAACAGCAACTCTTTCTTGCTACATTCTGTGCACAATCTTATTATCAAGCTGTGTTGTGGCTGCACAACTGGCTCTCACGAGTCTGAAAGCGCCCGTGTACCTGGATCATCTGTCTCTAGCAGGTAGCTCACTGCCCGCTGGCACAGAAATAAAAGTATGTGCCAGGGCTGGGTCTAGGGTGGGGAAAGGGAGCCACTGGCTGGAGGTGCAGAATTTAAGGAGGTGCCAAAAAACTCAGGCATCAGATAAATGAGATGTCCGTGCAACATTTTGAAAAAATCAAAATTAACATAAAAAAAATCCATCATGAGCAAAACACCAGAAATTAAAACAATTCAGGGTAGTAATAACTCATTTTTTCCTTGTGCCTCTCGGGCTCCAATATGGTTTGGCGCCACACTGTTTCTACAAGGGTAGACAGAACGAATCAGTCACTTTGTATCTGGTGCACTCTCATTCTACCCTCTAAAAAGAGCCTCTCGACTAAAGGAAAGAGGACAGGGACCTCGAACTAACACACTCTGGCTACTTGCCTGAACGAGGAAGTGACAACACAGCTACAGAATTTGGCCCCTTCTTGGAGACAAGGGAAAAACCATAGAATGTCACTTTGGGTGGGCTCAGGTTCCAAAGTCAGTTTGACCAATTTGAAGTGTGACCATAGACAAAATTCTGCATAAGATGGTCACCCCCTATCTCTTGTAGTCATCGGAAGGATTAAAGGAGGAAGCACATCAGGTCCCTCGATGCCCACAGTGGCCCCTCCAGAAATATTCTCTCTTCTCTCCTCTTCCTTAAAATAATGATCTATCAAGTGAACTATTTTTATAGCTAATTCTCTTTTCCTCCATTTCCTTTATTCAAAGTAGAGACATGTTTCTCTTAAAAAAAAGTCTGAATCTAGGGGAAATAAGCAAAGCAGATCATTTTAAAAGGATACATTTTAAAATTCTTGGAAGCGTTCATTGCTGCAAGTAGCTGGGGGGGGCATATGGTTTTAAATGTTTTTGGAGAAAAGTTGTATCAAAATATGTTGGACTTAGTAGTAACTAGGCTCCTATGATCCCTCCTGTTCTACTGGGGTTCATACACATGGTAATTTCTCAGGCAACCGACACTGACTCCATCTCCTAGCATCTGGGAAAACTACCTGGATTTTAGACATTGATTGGCTGGCTTGGGCTAAATAAAGTAGACGCCAGAAGCCCACCAGGGCTGTGTTTCAATACTCACTGGTGATGGAGCACGTAAGAGAATTGTTTGGGACAAACCCATTTCTTTAATCAGGAGGCAAACTCACTCAAAACATTGCAAATGGACCTGACACTTCTTTAAAGTGAATCTTCGGTTTGTGGATATTAAATTAGTTCCCTGCTCGCTTTGCAAATGCTAAAACAGCAAGCTTCTGAAGGCTGCATTTCTTCGAAACAAAGTATAAATCAAATTAAAAGATCATTAGCATAAGAACTTTCTGCAAAACGGTTCATTCTGCCAAGCATTTCACAAATTTACTCTGTTCCCTACCTGAGAATGCAGTTTGACCATTTACTCCAATTCCCTACCAGATCTTCTCTTAAATAAACAAATGTAGAGACACAAGTTTGCTGTTCCACAAACAATGTTGGGCAGCCAGAAATTTCTCTCACCATTGCAGAACAAATCCTTTGGCTGTAAGTTTTCAGTCTTGGCCGAAAATGATTCTAAAACTCTTGACATTCTTTTCAATAATAAGCCAAACCACATTTGAGTTTTCACAGCCTCACTGTCTTGCAAGTAAATACGCTCGGGGGATTCTCATGTAGCCAATAGCGTGCTCTGGTTAACCAGGTCTTCTCCCCTCCCCGCTTCGATTTCCTACTCTAATTATTTTTGCATATTAGGTTTCTGCACCAGCTTGCATTTGAACAAAGTTTTAAAACTCAAAATCCACTCATCTGATCTAGTTCCCTTATTTAATAGACTGAGAAATCAAGGTCTAGAAAGTAAGGTGTCCCAGCTTAGGAACTCCTAGATGCAACCAGTACTGCAGGCAACTGCCACCCCCCACCACCACCTCCACGGAATACCAGAGTTCCTCAGAACACAGGAGTTTGCAAATGGATGGCCCTTCCTTTCAGTTCCCTCCTGAAGAACGAGCCCCCTTCCACTGACCTCATGAAATACATCTATGGCTGACACTGTAACAGAAGGCACAGAATTTTCAGGGCTGGCTCAGGAAGTACACCAGGACGTGGACAGTACTCCACAGCCACGGTTACCTGGCTGCTGGCTTTGGGGCCCTGGACAAAGAGAAATTCCTTCTTGCCTTCCTGCCCACCATCTGCCCCAGCGGTCCTTACTCTAGGAATCTTCTACTCACTCTCTGTCACACGTCTTCACTTTCTTGGAAATACTGGTTTGAATTTTGCCAAGACTTCCTGATTGTCTTTTGGTTTTGATTAAGGCCTTTGGCCATGCCTTAAAAAAATAAATCCTTCTTGATTGGTATGAATACAGATAGAGAGCTCTAGATAAAGGAATATTTGCAAACTCCATTCCCTTAACGGTGTCTCTTTTTTCATTATCCTTGACTACTATGAGATTGGCAGAGGTCCACTCCCTTTGGCATCGCCCTATAGATCACCCCTTAACGTGGGGCATTTCTGTTATTCAGGATCCTCTGCCCAAGGAGATTTCTGCTATTTTCCAGTGCATGTAAGTAAAGCCTTCCTTATCCATCTCTGCTCACTTTGTGTGTGTGTGTGTGTGTGTGTCCATGGCCTGAGAAGTTCCTGGGTCAGGAATCAAACCCGCATCACATATGTCACAAGAGCTGCAGCAGTGATAATGCCGGATCCTTAATCAGGGTCCGGGTAGGCCACCAGGAAACGCCTCGGCTCACTTTAAATGTTACAATCAGCCCAGTGACATAGACGAAAAGAATGAACCTGTCTTCATAACAAGAAAGTTCACTTCTGAGCTAAGAATAAAGCAAAACCAAGAGTGCCTAGCTTCTCTCCTCTCCTCTCCAGTTCCTGGCACTTGGAAACACAAAGGTACCCACACTCTTCTTTCCTTTTTCATTGATAAAAGTTTCATTTTAGATGAATTACACAAGGAGGAAAAAGACTTACACCTATCTTTCTAGCAGCTTTAAGATCACTGAAGCTACTAAGGAACTGCTGAAGGGAGCATTTGTTTCAATTTGGTCCAGCTCTGCTTATTTATTGTCATCTAGACCAGCTGTAAAACTTTTGTGATGAAAAAAAAAAAAAATTTTTTTTACCTCCTGGGCTCTCAAAGCATTTTAGATCTTCAGATTTTTGCAAGCACGATATTTATTTTCTATAAATTCCTCTTTTCAATAAATTCATCTTCAGATGAACCTATCCATGGCTAATAAGAACCGTTAACACAACGAATTATTCACAATGTGCAGGGTACGATTCCAAGCTTCTCCCATGGGTTAAATCATCTGGTTCTCATAATGACGCTCTGATATGGTTAATATCAGCCGCACTTCACAGATAAGGAAACTGAGGCACAGTAACTTGTAAGGGTCACCCAGCTAGAAAATAGGGAACCGTGGCCCACGTCCAAGTAATCCTGCTCCAGAGCACATGCCACTTACCACGGGCTCTGCAGCCATTTTTATTCTTGACATCTGCTGATCCTCATACTCACAGAGGCCAGAACATGACGACCTTATTAATTATAACAATTATGTGGGAGAAGACTCCGAAAACTGAGTCGAATTCCCCAAGACAAAAACTCATCTAAGACTGGACCAGAATCATCCAGCACGCAAGCAGGAGGTACATACACTTTCCATTTACATTGATGCTGTCCTATGTGATCTCTGACTTTACTAAAAGCCATCATTTCAAAGCCGGCCCAGCATCATGGCGTGGAGGCCTGAGGCTGGTTGCTTGCAGCATATGGTGTGATGCATTATTTATAGATGGTATGATGTCATATCTATCAGGGACCTTCGCCAGACATTAGTTCCTTGGAAATCCATACTCAAAAGGCATCTCCAGCACTCAAAGACCTGAACGCTTACAGTATGAATTCCTGCTATTAGTCTGCCGGAAGATCAGGGTAATGATCCTGCATAGACAATTTCCCCAAATCAAAGATTTTATTAGAATCTCAATATCCAGCTTCCTCAACAGCATCAACTTACATCCTCCAACTGTATGTCCCAAACACCCCACACACACACACACAAATGTGCAGCATATTAAAACAAACCAAACATTCAAGCCCAGGAAAAGGCAGAAATGTTAACCCTAAACTTTAAAGTGGTTTCGTGTCACACACATCATACTCCCTTAAAATACTCGGGGAAAGTATGCACCTCAGAAAAACTTAGTGTTGGATCACTTATACCACATCAGACATGACATTTAAAAAAAAAATCATCCTAACTTAGAAGCAGAGAATCAGTTTGTTACAACTGGTGATCCATGTAAGTTTCCAGCGAAACTAGGTCATGGAAACCCTCTATCTAAATATTACTTCAGTGTTTATCAGCTCCAGTATCTAGCTTTGGAGAATAACGACCCCTCAGGCATGCAATTCCCTTGGTGGGGAGGTTTGCATGAATTGCTATGAGCAGAGAATAATAAAAACGTTTTGAAATAATCATACTAATAGTAAGCATCACCAGAGCAGGCCAACAGGCTGGAGAGGATGATACGGCTCAGAAATGGCCTCGTGGCAGCTTTCCCAAGAGGCCCAAGGCCTCAGAGCAAGTCAGATGCCCAGGCGACCCTTCCAAAGGCCGCCGATGCCCCTGTGTCTGCACCACACCCTCCCGTCCCTACCCCTCCTGCCAGTGCCCAGCGATGGGTGAGCTGAGGGCATCTGCCGAAGCAGCGGGGGTGCTTCCTTACGTGCCATGCCCTGGAGTCCGCCTGGGGAGGTGCCCGGAGCCCAAAGCTCCGCTGCCTTCTTGGAGACGCTTTGTTCGAGACAGGCGGGGGCTGCAGGCCTCCTGAGCACCCTTGGGTCCCGAGGAAAAACAAGCCCCAACATCCTCTTTTGAGTGGACTAAACAACAGATGGCCACTGGTTTCTAGTTTCTACCAGAGGGAAGGAAATAATGTCAGACTGTTCCGCGTAGCCTCCCTAGAACCCTCACTTTCTAGGCAAAGGCCCAGAAACAATTAAAACTAACCAGGCCCCCAGTTCTGGAGGTGAAAATGAAGGCCCCATCATTACTGTTTTTTACTTTCCAGAAGCACACCCCCTGCCCCGGGCTTTCTCTGGGACCTGATATTTATGCAGACATGTGCCCTCACTCTCTCCTGACCCCTACCTAGGGGCAAATTAGTGACTTTCTCCCCTCCAGTATCAGTAAGGTAATCTATATATTCCCACATGCACACCCCTTTTTTTTTTTTTTTTTTTGGCCATGCCTGAGGCATGCACAGGTTCCCAAGCCAGGGATCAAACCTGTGCCACAACAGCAACAATGCTGAATACTTAACCCGCTGCACCATAAAGGAACTCCTGAGTGTGTATTTCTTGAGAGTAAGAGCTGTGTCTTCAGAGTTCCCACTGTGGCTCAGCTGTAACGAACCCAACTAGTATTCATGAGGACAGGGGTTCGATCCCTGGCCTCGCTCAGTGGGTTTAGGATCCGGCATTGCCATAAGCTGGGATGTAGGTCGCAGAGACGGCTGGAATCTGGCGTGGCTGTGGCTGTGGCCGGCAGCTGCAGTTCCGATTTGACCCCTAGCCTGGGAACTTCCATATGCCGTGGGTGTGGCCCTATAAAGACCAAAAGGAAAAAAAAAAAAGAAAAAAAAGCCCTATCTTCCTCAGGGTCGGTAGTGTCTGAGACCACATGTAGACAGATATTGATAACTGTTTCTGGTAGATCGTTGGTACCAGGGAAGGCAGAGAGGAGGGTGACAGCTGTAAAAAGAGCTGGCATTGACTGACCACTTACTCTATCCCATCTCAACCTCTTAACTTTTGGAGGTAGGACCTGTCATTGGCCCATTGTACAGATGAGGAAAACTGAAGCACAACAAGTTTAAATCACTTGCTCCAAAGGAGCAAGCCAGGAAGTAGGTGAACTGGGATTCAACCCTAGGCTGTCTGGCTGCACAGGCTGGAAAGAGAAGAGAGTGAAAGACACAAGAACTAAAAGGTGGGCCCAGAGCTCTCACTGTGTCACAACAGGATCACCAGCATCTTGGGAGTGCTGGGACATGGGTTCAATCCCAAGTCCGCACAGTGGATTAAAGATCCAGCACTGCTGCAGCTTAGGTAGTGACTGTGGCTCAGAACTGATCCCTGTCCTGGGAGCTCCATATCCCACGGGGTGGCCAAAAAATGAGAAAAACAAAAAATATTGCGCCCTTTTTCTCATGGAACTTAATTGAGAGGATGAGGCCAGGTATTCCCAAATGCCACACACCGGCATGAAGTTTTTTCACTGGTTCATGAAAGAATGATGAAAAGGAGAAGGAAATATTTACCAAGTGAGCTGTGCTGTGTAACGATTGTCTCAGGTTATACCTTTTGTAAGTAAATTACACTTACGTACATGGTGCAAAAACAAGAGCTACATAAGAGAACACAGTGGAACTGGTCTTCCTGTCCCCCTGTCCCTCAGCCACCCAGAGCCTCCCCTTAATAGCAACAGCTTCTAGAAGATTCTTGTGTATCAGGACCATTCTTTACATGAGACGATAGCTTTCCTACTATTTGGGATGTTGAAACATCCTTCATTTGTGGAGTGATAAAGATGGCTGATGACGGTGGTTTTTAATGTCCTGACTGGAGAGAGAAAGGAAAGAAAAAGCTGCCTGCTCCACACTCAGTCTCTAATGTGAGCAAGATGACTAAAGGGCCACTGCGTGAGGTCGCACAGGTAGCTCTGGGCTCAGGTCAGAGATCTGAGTTCTCTGTTCTGTCCCTTTGAAGTTCTTGCTGTGGTGTAACCGGATTGGTGGCCTCTTGGGAGCTCTGGGAGGACGCAGGTTCGAACCCCAGCCGGCACAGTAGGTTAAGTATCCAGCATTGCTGCAGATGCAGCTTAGATCGGATCTGATCCCTGGCCCGGGAGCTCCATATGCCATGGGGTAACCAAAAAAAGAAAAAAATGGGGAGAGGAGGGCTCTGGATAAGTCCCGGCTCCTTGGTGGTTTCTGCAGTTGTCTGGAGATGGACAGGCTGAATTTCAGGAACAGAAAGAGAAAGAGGCAAGAGGCTTCATGGAGACCCAGCTTTGGGAGAGGACAAGGAACAGAGGTGGGACTGTCCAGCCACCCAGGGGCAGAGCAGGGAGCGGGGGCGGGGGGGGGGAATGGGACTGGGAGGGAAGGCAGGCCAGGCGCGGGGTCCCTGAGCACATCACGGAGTGGGGATGGCAAAGCTGACCCCCAGGCACTTGGCAGAAGGAAAATTTGTCCCCGGAAGCCTGCAAGGGATTGTTTCACTCCGGTGGACCCCTCCTGACAGCTCTTATCAAGGAGCTGCTGCTGTCGCCTGCCTGGGCCCCCACTGCCACCCCTGAGAGTGCTGCCATAGAGAGCTATCTGGGGGAAGCAGAAGAAACTGGTAAGAGTAAATTTAGTACAATTTAAACAGCCAAGTTCTCAGAGCCCAGCGGCAGGGGGCCCAAGGGATTACTCAACCCGAGGGAGGGAAGTGACTCAGTCCACCCAGGAAGCTCTAGGAAATGGCCCATCCAGGCACCTGCCTAGTTTTCCAGAATTTCCAACAGTGAGGAAAGGAGGCATCTGTTCCAATACAAAGTCTGTGAAAGCACCACGAGTGCCCCCGCCACCCCGCACCAGTCCGTGGTGGGGTTCAGAGCTGGCACCGGGGACTCAGCAGGCTGGTGGGCTGACCATACCTGTGTTTAAACGATGCCCTTCACCCAGCCTAGCCTCTCTGTGCCCGCTTTGCTCTCCTGAACCTGCAGGTCAGGGCTCGTGATGTTCTTTCTGCAGGGAAAACTCCCCCCAGCGGCCAAGCCCACCCTGCCGCTAGGCTGTTATAACAAAGACATTAAATTGTTATGTCAACTGTCATCTTTAAATAAAAACTTCAGCCCAGCCATAAATCTGAGACTGGTCGGTCCCAGCAGTTTAATGGGATAATGCATAACAGGCCCCAGGGCTGTGCGCGGTGGCGGGGGATTCCCCTGGCGGTTCAGCCCTCAGTCTGGACCCAGAGGCGGAGGGCTGTGGCTTTGGCTTTGCTTCTCAAGTGAAGAGTATCCCAGTTAACTTCAACAGTGCACGTGGTTCTAGGGGGCAGGGTGGGTGCACGCGACACCTCGAGGGGTCCTCACAGTTCAGAGGCATGGCCTAGCAAGCTACATTTTATCAGTCCCCCGCCCTCTCCCCATGTGGCTCATGAACACATTTTGAGAAACCTCAGAAAGGAGAATTTTGAATTGCGCTTGGAATGAGGGGTTGGGAGCGCCAAACCTCAGCTTAAAGACATTGTCTCCAATAAGATTTTGCAGAAAAGCAGGACAAGTCTAGAATAAAAGGAGCTGGGAGGTAGGACTGCAGCCAGGTCCAAATCAGGGTCTTGCAGGGGCGGATCCAACTTTTGTGGGGCTGGAAGCTTGTACAATCTAGAGAGCCACTTAAAAAAACAGTAATTTAAAATCACCCCCCTCCTCAAATTCCGTCTAGGTTCCCGTGGGTCACTTGGCTGGCTTCCCAGTGCCTTTGGCCTAGGACCCACACTCGCCTTTCTCACTGCGGGTGGGGATGACCAGACTGGTAAGGGCTTATTTGTTCTTTCTCATCAGGGGACAAACTTTAAACCTGATGACTGGGAACAACATCAGGCTTTTGGAAGCCGGGCATTCATTACCAATCTATGATATTTAGCTACTGATCTTTCTATTGCAATCTAACCACATTTCATCAGACTTAACATGTGTTACCCTGAAAGCAGTGTACACTCCACTGAAACTGTTCACATGCATCCAAACCCCAAACATGCCCACACGCACCCCAAAACCATGCATATCCCATAATTCAGTTGATCTGTTTGGAAGACTTCAACTCAAAAGTGACCTGTGCAGTGATGTTCACAGAAGCTCTATTTATAATAAGAAAAGGTGGAAAAGACAACAGCTGATCATTACTCAGTAATGCCAGGCGCTGTCCTAAAGACTTTCATATATATGCTTTTCTGTGTATAATCCCACAACTCTATGAAACCCACTTTAAAGATGGTAAAACTGATGCAGAGGTGTGCTGGTAAACCAGCTCTCCTGGGCAGGGGGGTGGGGGAACCTTGATTTTTAGCATCTGCTGATTTCTGTGGTGTAAATAGCCACTGACAGCCAACTTCAAGCTACCTATGGTTTAGCAACCAGCTCCCAAATTTCCTGATAATTTAGCAATTGGTTCAGAGGTCAAGTAACTTGCCACTGAAAGGTCCGTGTGGGATCCAGGAGTTTTTCAGAGTCCAGACTCCGACCACTACTCCATATGCCTATAAATATCCAGCCATAGGGAATGGCTAATATGAAGACCCACATGGATGCTTTGACTCACAGGCAACACAGAAAGGTTTACATAACCACTGACACTAAATATAAGCAATTTACAATAACCTTATGAAATCCTACTTTATTAGGGTGGAAACCCTACTACATTAGGGTTCTAAATATTAAGTGTAATAATCTGCGCCATTTGATAGACGGGAAAGCAGCTTTAGCTGTTTAAAGAGGGATATTTTATTCCCATTTTCCGGATCCTTATTTGCACAGAGAGGCTCCATAGCTGGTAAGCGGTGCAGATGAGATTTGGGTCCACCCAACTTAATTTCAGTCCATTCTCTTAACCACAGTGTCTCTCATATGATATTTGGTGGAAAAAAAAAAAAAAGACATGGGCCAACACGTACATACTCTGAGTATATGCAGAAGCAACTCTTGGAGTGGCAGGCGACAGAAAAACCTCTGACCTCCAGAGTCGGGCCAAGCTGGGTTTGAAAGAGTCTCCATCACTACCTAAGTGTGACTTGGGACAAGTTACCTAACAGCTCCTGGCTTCCCTTCGCTTCCTATCTCACTGGGTCGCCCTAAGCATGAAGGGAGAATTCACAAGAACCCAGAGAACAGAGAGTTCCACATTAAGCGCTCAAAAGGGCGTAGCTGTTATTATGAACAGAAAGGGTAAGATGGTTGGAGTCAAGGGCATGGTTTCATCATCACTGGGGGCTCTTTGTCCTAGCGAATCGCTCCAAATTGTCCTCGGGCTGGACCAGAGTGACAGCTTAGTCGAACCCTTTGTAATGTCGGCTCTTGCCTGGGCGCGAACTGCAGATGCGCCCTTCACCCAGTGTCCACCCTCTTTCTTCACCCCACATTTCGGCTCCACAGCCCAGAACAGAAGGCGCCCGGCAGCCCCAGCCCAGATGCCCGGTCGGATGCCTGGGGTCCAGGCATGCCTTCCTCAGGTACCGCACAGGCACCGTTCACACTATCGCCTGCAGCGGAGGCAGAGAACTCGAGAAAAGCAGGGGCGGGGGGAGGGTTGACGTTCTGCTTTCAGAATCTAGATCCCGCATTACCCTCAAAGTTTGGGAGTGTTTTGGACCTCCTTTTTCTCGCAGACCATCACTAAAAACAAAAGTGCTGCTGTTCCTCTTTCTAGACAAACTTCCTCCCTGGAGCACCTCTGGGGCTCTGCGCTCCCGCCGCGGCTGGAACCGCAAGGACGCTGGACGGAGCAGGGAGAAGATGCCGCGCCCGGGCGGGAGGAAAGGATGCCCGGGACCGGCATCGCCGGCTCATCGCTGCCCCTGGGGGCGCCCCAATCCCCCGCCCATGGAGCCCCGGGAGCCACTTACCTGACGGCGGCCGCTTCCTGCTCAGCCGGCTCACAGCGCGGTTAAACATCGCCGCGGCACCCCGGGGAGGAAGGAGGAGCAGCCGGGCGGCGCGGAGGCTGAGCTGGGGAAGGCGAAGAGGAGGAGGAGGCCGAGAAGGAGGAGGAGGAGCCGGCTCAGGACCGCCCCGGAGCGCGGGCTCCCGCCCCACCGCCCTCCTCCCGGCCAGGCGCCGCGTGGCGCGCTCCGTGCGCCCTGCCCGCCCCGGCTGAGGCCTCGCAGTCCCGCCCCGGGGTGCCTGGGCGGGCAGGACGCACGCGGGTGTCTCCCAAACACCAGAATCCGGCTCAGCGCCCAGGATGGTGCGAACTAGCTCAGGAGTTTGCGCCTCCCAGGACTTAGCACCCCTGCCCAGGCGGTCGCGCGTCCCAGGGACCCCTCGCTGCCCCGCAGGGCCTTCCAGATCAGCTGCCCCGAGTCCCGCCCTGCGCGGTCCCCCGCCGTCTCTCTGCAGCCGCGAGAAACGGGCGCGGCGCCGCGGGAGTACAGTGCTTCTTTGACTCCCTGCACTTTGGCGGGGAGGCGGGCGGGGGTCACATCCCGGCTCAGAGACCGGGAAGTCGAGGCCTTGAGATGCTGCAATATCCAGGCGTGGCCAACGGCCTTCTTCTTGTCCCCGCGATCCAGGATCCTTGCTCCCCAGGCTTGCCCGTCCCACGACTCCGTGGGCGCTGAGCCATCCCACCGCCACGAAAACCAGTGGGGCGTCGCTGCCGAAACCCGGCCGGCCGTGTCCACTCGCAGAGCTACGCGAGCCGCTGCGGGTGGGCGCCCTCTTCCAGGCGGTGCTGCGTGGGCGCTGAAACTTTGGCGCTAGAGCCTTGGTCTCGAGGGAATTCTATAGGAACCCCTTAACGTTTCAGCGCAGAGCGATGCCTCTGCCCCGCACACCAGCTGACAGGAGACACTGAGTTTGGACACACGTGGCCCATCTTCCCGGAGCGCCTTTGCGCTCAACGCCCGGAATGCTAATCACTAGGGTCCGCGCTGCGCCCTACTTCTGATTTCTCCTCTGTCGCCAGGCACCTGCTCAGCGCTACCAGCTCTAATCTATTCTCATTTCTTCTAAGAAACAGCCCAAGAGGCGGTGTCATTAGCCCCATTTTCTTGAGGATTTGGTTTGCAAAGAATTGTCTTTCGGGAGAGTCCTATTTTTCTCCTTGTGTATCTGGCTTTGTCTCTAAATTGGTCTTTATTTTTAGCTGTACTAATTGCTATTTTTCTCAACCATTACCCAGTCGTCGATCCCCCTTCACCCATCCTTTCTCAGTATTTTCCCTAGTTGGCACTTTCTTTTATATCTGCTGTTCTGAGATTCCCATTCCGCTAATTTTTCCTCCTCCCTTTACCCACCCCTTCAGTCCCAACCCCACCCCATCTCTGGCCTTCTGGGGTTGCCTCTCATTTCTCTCCCTACCTCCCCTTCCTCTCTCAAAGTATTTTCCCCCTCAGAGTATTTCTAAACACCCGGCCCCTCTGCTACCTAGAAGCTTTTCTTGCTCCTGAAGGTTGTGGTGGGTGGTGGCTTTCAGCTGCAACTCAAGGAGACCACTGTGACCAGGAACAGTGGTTAAAACTAGGAAGTTCAATTTTAAAAGCATCTCTTGTTGTCGGCCTCCTCTGGCGCTGGGCTCTTACTACCTTCCTCTCTTTGTAATGGGACTGAACGGTGATGCTTAAACTATAGGCTGCAGGTTCATCCACTGTAAAGGAAGGACTTTTAGCTCTGCAGAGTCCTGGCTCCAGATAAGGTTGCTGCAGTTTCATTGCAATAACCAGGGACTTTGTGCAGCACACTTCCCCAGAAAACATCTCCAGAGACCAAATTACAAGTAATCTTAACACAGGAAACATGGAGACTGGCACAATGGGTAAAAATCAGACACAGCCGAATGTTGCCAGATCCACCCCACATCCTGAAAAACCCTGGCGTCGCCTAGGACATGCTTAATCTGTCCTGAGCTAAGTGGACCATGTTTTTCTGAAATGAATAGAAAATAGAACATCTTCAAATCACTTTTACTGTCCCATTAGCATATCAGATAATAAGACTGAAGACCCACGATTAAGGTTTAATGTTTCCAGACCTTCCTTGTGAAACTACTATAAATACCTGTTTCAAGTGTCTGAAGATCCAAAAGCCAGTTTTCAACATGCACTGTGCAAAAGACCAGGTACAGAAGTATAGAACCTAAGGCTTTGCCAAAAGAAAACACACACACACCCCTCCCACGTGATTCAAGTTCTGCCTGTGGTTTGCAATGGCTAAAGGTGCTCACCATACAAATAGAATCACTCACTTTCTGTAGCTCTTCTCAAGCCTTTACAAACACTGGTAGCCAGTCTGAGCAAGAAAAGGACAAGCAGTCTGGCCCCTTCCTACCCCTGCCGGCCTTGCCTTTAGTTACACAACTTTCATTCCAGCCAGAAAAAGAGCAAGAGACTAGGGTGTCTTGTAAAGCAGAACTTCAGAGTGATCATTAACTTTAGAGTTCACTATTTTTTATTCTCAAAAACCTAAACCTGGTAAGCTGTGAATACATTATAGAATCTTTTATAATAAAATACATAAAGTAAAACATATTTTAGAGTGTATTAGAAAGAATATTTCAACCATTTGAAGCAGGTGAGGTATGGTCAAATAAGTAAATATGTAAGTGCCCAGCTTGGAGTCAAGAGACCTGGGTACCCATCCTGGCCATAGAGCAGACCAACTGTGTGTCTTTAACATACAGCCTCTTAAGACTGGACAAGGAAAGGATGCCACCTACATTCTAAGGGTGTGGCACCTGGCACAGTGCCCAGCACATGTAGGCACCAAAATGCCTTGGAATCTGAATAACTTACTCCCCCTACAATGCTGTTTTAATAACTAATAATTTTAGCTTATATGCAGTGAAAAATGGCATTTTAAGAAATTATAGAGAGTTGGCAGGGTTAGGAACGATGTGATGCAACTGACACACACACAGTGAAGGTGGGAAAGGAAATGGTTACAATCTCTCTGGAAGGGAAGAGAGGCAGATGTGTTTGGATGATATTTTGGCAACATGTATAAAAGACTTCCAAATGTTTATACCCATTGGACCAGTGAATAATTCTACAACTGGTAATTTATGTCAAAGAAAGAATAAGAAATACGAAGGTTTATGTGCAAAGTTGAACATCATAACACTTCTTTTATCAATGCCATTTAAGGTACTATAAATGCCCATTAATAGATGACTAAGTTACAGTATACGCCTATGATGCAATGTTGAACCCAGTAAGAACTGGGTGAAGAATATTTGGTGATGTAGGGAACATATTTGTGAAGTTGTCATTGAAAAAAGCAGGATACAAATAGAGACATATTTTTGAGTGGGACAAGATAGGAAATATAGTATATTTATGGATAGAAAGCTTACAGGAAATGATTCCAAATGTTACTAGCATTTGTCTCTAGATGTTGGGATAATGGGTGATTTTACTTTTCATTATTTTCCTCTTGCAAAATCTCTTCATTGAATATGCTTTTCAATTGGGGTGAAGGGAAACCAGTAGTTGGAAACTGATCAAAATCTCTACTAGGTTTGGAGTTTCGGTCATGGCTCAGTGGTTAATGAACCCAGCTAGGATCCACAAGAATGTGGGTTCAATCCCTGGCCTCTCAGTAGGTTAAGGGTCTGGCATTGCCAGGAGCTGTGGTGCAGGTTGCAGGGCAGCTCGGATCTGGCGTTGCTGTGGCTCCAATTTGACCCCTAGCCTGGGAACTACCATATGCCTTGGGTGGGGCCCTAAAAAAAAAAATCTCTACTAGGTTTAATCTGCAAATATTGAAGCCTGCACCTTTATATTGTGCTTTCCCTAAACTCTTAATTTCCCATGGAAGGAGCAAAGAGACATCCATTGCCTTTCCCATCTTTGATCTCCCTTGCTTTTCAAGTCACACATTCATGGCATGTCACAGCTGGATGGATCCCTGGAGAGCAGCATATTTCCCTGCAGATCAGGAAACTGAGGCCCAGATGGCTTTGGCTGGGAGCACTGCTAGGTTTCCCGAGTCACAGGCAGGTGTTCCTCCTGGTACAACACTCTGTCTTGCTGCATCCATGAAGATGCACTTTAAGGTGCATTAAGTTTTGTTGTGGCCCAGAGGGTTAAGAACCCGACTAGTATCCATGAGGATGAGGGTTTGATCCCTGGCCTTGCTCAGTGAGTCAAGGATCCAGTGTTGCCACAAGCTACAGCATAGGTCAAAGATGCAGCTTGGACCTGATGTGGCTATGACTGTGGCATAGGCCAACAGCTGCAGCTCTGATTCCACCCCTAGCCTGGGAACCTCCATATGCCGCAGGTGCGGCTCTAAAAAGAAAAACAGATTCAAATTGGGATTCCTGCTACACAAAGGCAGATGAATCATATAAAGTCATACTTGTATTTCTCCAATCTCCCCCCTCCAAAAAAAACCCTTTTCTTCTGCCCTATTTCACTGCAGTACTTCTCAGCCAAGTGTCTCAAATGAGCTGTCTGTACTCACCGTCTCCCAGCCCTCTCCTCCCACTCTCTAAGCCCTTTCACATCTGCTTGCACCTCCACTACTCTTCTCAACTGCTCTCGCTAAGTCGCCATAGCTTCCCCTTGGGAAATCTAACAGTTCTGTCTCTGTCTTACTTGACTCACTGTCAGCATCTGACCCTACCGGCCCCTCGCTCTTGAGGGACCTCTTCCTGTCCCCACAGCTTCCCCCACCCTCGGCCCTCCCCATCAGGGTGGTGCATTTGTTACAAGCGGTGAGCCATCACCAACACAGCGTTCGCACTTAACTCCAGGTCAAATGCTCTTTTAATTTTAAAAAAAATTTAATATTTTATAATGATTATTTTTTTCCATTATAGTTGGTTTACAGTGTTCTGTCAATTTTCTACAGTACAGCGAGACATATCCAGTCTTTTTTCTCACATCACCATGTTCCATCACAAGTGACTAGATCTAGTTCCCAGTGCTATATGGCAGGATCTCATTGCTTATCCATTCCAAAGGCAATAGTTTGCATCTATTAATCCAAAATTTCCCAGTCCATCCCACTCCCTCCCCTTCCACCTCAGGCTCCCTCCTACCCCAGCCTAGGAAGCCAGAAATGACTGTGGGAAATGTTGGAGGCACAGAGACTGTGGCCTTGGGGACCACCGGCCAAACTGGTGTGCTGATGAGCCTCTGCTGTAAGAGGGTTCAGCGAAGGTCCACGTCCTGAACTGGGAGGCTCCTTCCCCTCCCTTTATCCAGAAGGCCAGCGGCTGAGTGTCCTGGTCACATTTCATATCTCCCTCCAAATAAATACACCAAACACCACAGATATTAATATCTAGGGACTCCCCATAGTTATGATGCCTAACTAATCATAGAGAAACACAGCATCCACATACCTCTTTCACACCCAGACAGCTTCTGAGAGCCTTTGACGCCCCCTCTCAAATATGAGGAGTATGTGAGGATGACACATTCAAGCGGTGCCTCCAACAAGACAGCCTAGAACAGAGATGACAGTTCGGGAGAAAGACAAAGGGTGGAATAACTCCTTTTAAAAACCTAAAATTACCTTAGAGGTAGAGAAGCTATTCTATCCATAAAACAAGAAACAGATCTTGGAATATAAACGTAAAAATCATTCTGGAGTTCCCTTGTCATGCAGCACGTTAAGGATCTGCACTGTGAATGCAGTGGCTCAGAGGCTGCTTCTGCGGCACGGTTTGATCCATGGACCAGGGAAATTCTGCATGCCACGGGCATGGCCAAAAAGAAAACCCACATTTTTTTTTTAAAGGGGATGGGAAGAGAAAGCCAAGGAAATCTTCTGAAAATTAAAACAAATGAAGACAACTGTAATAGGAGCGAAAGAAAAAAGAGCAGAGAATAAGTCCAAGGAAGAGGCATTCTAGAAAGACATTACAGAGGAAAATAGTGGAGAGGAGATTAAAGTTATAATTCAAGAATATTATCCAGACTGAAGAAACCTCTTCTCCAAATTGAAAAAGCCCACAAAGCAGGCCCCAAGACACATACACAATTAGTACACCAGCATGAAGTGTCAAAACAGATAATCTCCAAAAAGCTAACAAGGAGCACATCGCTGGTGGGAATATAAAAGGTACAACCACTTTGGAAAGCAGCTTGGAAGTGTCTTTAAAAGTCAAACATTTACCACCCGTGTAATTCAAACATCCCACTTCTATGTATTTATTCAAGAAAAATAATAGCATATGTCTGTACAAAGACTTGTACGTGAATGGTCACAGCAGCTTTATTTGTGATATTCTCAATCTCGAAACAACTCAAATATCCATCAACGGCTGAAGGGATCAACAAAGTGTGGTATAAATATACAACGGAATCAATTTTTTTTTTAAATAATGAATTTTACAGAGTTCCCTAGTGGCCTAGTGGCTTAAGGACCTGGCGTTGTCACTGTTGTAGCTTGGTCACTGCTGTGGCATGGGTTTGATCCCTGGCCCAGGAACTTCCACATGCTGTGGGCATGGCCAAAAAAATAAAAAGAATTACTGATACCGTCAACAACATGGACGAATCTCAAAACAATTATGCCTAGTGGGAAAAAAAAGGCAGATGGGAAAGGGTACGTACTGTATGATTCCATTTATAGAAATTCTGGAAAATGCAAACTAGAGTGACAGGAAGTAGATCTGTGGTTGCTTGGGGATAATAGGGAGTGAGGTGGGAAGGATGGATTTCAAAGGGACACAAAGGAAGTTTGGGGGTGATGGATTTATTATCTTGATTGTGGTGATAGTTTCACAAGGGTATACATTCGTCAAAGCTTAAATCATATACTTTGTTTACTGTTTTTTTTTTTTTGGCTGCACCTGTGGCATGTAGAAGTTCCAGGCCAGGGGTAGAACACATGCCACAGAGGTGACAACACCAGACCCTGAACCTGCTGAGCCACACGGGAACTCCAAAATCATATACTTTATATATGTACATTTCATTGTATATCAATTATATGTCAATAAAGCTGTTTGTAAAACTCACCTATGAGAATATAAAATAGTATAACCCATTTGGAAACAGCTGGGAAGTTCCTCAAAAAGTTAAACATGAAATTACCATAGTAACTCAGAAATTCCATTTCTATGTATCTACTCAGGAGAAATGAAAACAAATGTCCCCACTAAAACCTGTGTGTATGAATGTGCATAGCAGCATGATTAATAGTAGCCAAAATGTCATCAACTGATGAAAGGATAAGACAGATATGCTATATCTGTACAACATAATATTATTCAGCAATAAAAAGAATGAAGCCCTGATGTATTGTTACACGAATGCACCTAAAACCCGTATTTTGCCCAGCGAAAGAACCACAACAAAATTATCATATATTGTATGATCACATTTAGATAAGTTTCAAAGTAAGCAAATTGGTGGGGACAGAAAGTAGGTTAGTGGTTACCTGAGCCTGGAAGCAAAGAGAGAATGCAGAGTGACTGTTAATAGGTACAGGCTTCCTTCTGGGGATGATGAAAAAGTGCTAAAACTGGATTATGGCTATGGTTGCACAGCTCTGTAAATATACTAAAAATCACGCAAGTGAATGCTTTAAATAGGTGAACTCTATGGTATATCAATTACGTATCAACAAAATTGTTAAACTGCAAAGATCAAAACCAGCTCACATACAAAGGTTCAGAATCATTGGACTTCTTGGAAAACTATTGGAGGATATGCTGCAGCGATATGAGAAAATGCAAAAAGGCAGACAAACACAGGCTCCTGGGAACAGGGGTGACCCAACATCAAAGAGAGAGGCCAAGTCCCAGCTGGGATGATGGGCGAGTGTGTGGTAAAGCCAGGACAGCCAGTCTAGAGAGAAGCATGACAGGGAAGGTTCCAGAAGCCTCATTTGATGAGTCTGAATGTTGAGATATTGTATTGTAGAGTATTTGATAAATCTGTTGCTCTATTTGGTTAAAATTAGTGACAAGTTTATAGAAAGCTAACCTAAGAAAAAGCAGACAATTATTAACTCAAGGAAAAACCCCCAAAAGTGCAAGAAAGAAAAAACAGTCAAAATATATTACTTGTAATCAGTAAAGGCATAGTCATAATTCGTAAGCACTATTACTGAAAATTGATATATTTGGGGTGGAGGGGCTGAGGAGAAGGAAAAGTAAACCCTCATCTATCACAATGGGAAGTCAGAAGAAAAAGTCTAAAACTGTTGCTTTAAGAAACAGCACTTTTGTGTATTGTCTGCTACATGAAGTAAATATCAGAAGGAACAGCTAAACATTGTAAATGGTGGCCTCTGAGAAGTAAGCTTAGGAGAAGATGGGGAAAGGAAGTGCTACTTTCCTTGAGTTTTAGTATATTTGACTTTAAAAACTATTTTACATGTATATCATTCCAAGACAATTTTTTTTTTTTTTTTTTTTTTTTTTTTTACAAATTCTAGTCATCACCATATGCCTAGTATATAACACAAGAGGTACAACTTGGTGATATAACAGTCACAGCTAGATGTCACCGAGCACTTTCTACGTGCTTGGCATGGTTTTAAGGGTTGTTTTAAATCCTGTTCTCATTTAACGCCCCCTTGGAGGGTCTCAGTCCTAAACTGCCTCTAATGCAGCTGGATCCCGAACCACAAGTAAAGCTGTGGGTCTCTATGGATTAAAAAACATTTGCATGCATTTTCATTTGATCTTCACTAAACCTCCCAATACAGGAATATAGATATAGAAACAGACTCAGAGAGGAGAACTGGTCAGTGTCACAGTTACAACTGAAAAAATTAGGGCTGGAATTCAGGTTTTGGGCTCCCAGTGCTCTTTGTACCAAGTGCCTGCTGCTCGAAAAAATGGTTCTTAAATATCGCTGTCCCTGGTGTCCACTTTGTAACACTGTTCCCTCACCTTATTTTTAAACGTTAAAGGAAAAACGGGCTTGGCCTTTCCAAGAATCTTAACTGTTAATTCCTTAAAACCCAGGTCGAAAGTGCCCTCTGAAAAGCAAAAAAAAGAAAAAAGGGAGATGAAAAAAATGCATTTGTGATGCAAACTCACACATGCACATATAAGGCGTGACCATAACATAATCATACTGTTCGGGGTTTTCTTGGCCAATGGTGTTGGAGCACACGTGTCCCACCAAGTGTAGTCTTTTCAGTGTGATCACGCTGACACACTCTTGAGGCAAATGAGCAGTCGTCACTGCTCAGATCTTTTCAAAAACTTCTCCTTGGGTATGTCTGATAAGTGAACAGTATCTTGTGGACATAACTAGTTTTTGGAAATGGCTAAAAGCTGTTTGATGAAAACTGACAGAATGAGGTGGGTGATTAAATGCTGGTGGGGATGCTATGCAATGCAGCTATAAAATAGCTGGGCCAGTTTGAGTGTGGCTTATAAGTCACATCCAAAAACAACTTCAGAAGAATCAGCTTTGGGGAAGAAGATTACAGATGACTGCTTTTTAAGACAAACATACACCTTCACATTTTGGATATGTAAAATCAGGCATGATAAAAAGAAATTTATAAAAGCACCTGCAAATGTTCCTTAGTAGGTATTAAAAACGATGGATGTTCTGTGAACCTCTTGGTCACGTAAGACAGGATTCAATGAAAACATTTTAAAAAGTATTTCCTAACCCAAGCCTAGTGATATTAAAAAACACAAAAGCTTTAATGATTTTAATTAAAAGCCTTCTGGTTATTCATCTACACTTAGACACTCATCTCCAGGATCCTTTAAAATGCTATTTATTTATTTATTTATCTTTTTGCCTTTATCTGGAGCCGCACCCGCGACATATGGAGGTTCCCAGGCTAGAGTCTAACAGGAGCTGTAGCTGCCAGCCTTCGCCATAGCCACAGCAACGCGGGATCCGAGCCGCTTCTGCAACCTACACCACAGCTCACGGCAACGCCAGAGCCTTAACCCACTGAGCAAGGCCAGGGATCGAACCCGCAACCTCATGGTTCTTAGTCGGATTCGTTAACCACTGAGCCACGAAGGGAACTCCTAAAATGCTTTTTAAAATCATAAACCCAACCAAGAAAATCAGCAGTCTTTAAAATATGGACCATTTATCAAGACGTTCCCATCTACCATTCCAATACAGTTTGATTAGCCATCAAACTTCACGTAAAAGCTATTCTATGCCTATCTTGCATGTAGTTGTAGAAAAATGTCAAAATTAGTGGTAAACATACAAGAAAATCACCTGACAAAATACGGAACTGCCAACCATGTCATTCTTGCTTAAATTTTAGCCCGAGAGGAAATTTTCTTAATCACTACTTCCTAGACATTCATTGCTCAGAGTCTCAGGAAATGTACTTTGGCTTACAAGTTTGATATTATCAAGTATTAAAGGAACATTACATGCGAGTTTTTGCACCCAAAACCCCAAAAGACTGACATAACATAGAGTCATAACTCAGATTTTAAAGACATCCGGAGTGGAAAATACATGTGTATAAACACCCATGAACATGTATGTACATATGCACATGCCTGCATATATACAGATACATATTTAAATGCGTTTGCAGGTAGCTGAAAAGCAGTGAGGCTTGTTGGCGCAGCAGCAGGGTAAATGCATTTTAGAGACAGTCTGCGCAGCTACGCCTCTCAAGAGTAGCCATTAATTCCACACAGAGATCTGGCAATCGTCAGACCCAAAGTTTTAAGCCCATAAAAAGGAATTACCTTTCTGGGGAGGCAAATACCACAAATTTCTGGCTATCAGCACAGTTAGATGATCTCTACTGATAAAGACGGGAGAATGCACCAGGAGTACATAAGTTTTACATGCTTCCACTCATAAATACCAAAATATTTTCTTTAATAACTGTGAATTTACACACATAATAGGCTATGAAGTGCCGTTTTGGATCCGGTCCATATTTTGAAGGGTTTATAGATACAGGTAAAATTTGTTGCCAGGCACTATTTACAAGCTCGATTTTTCCAGCTGAAGCCACGTCTGTTCTCAGCCACCACTACCCTCAACCTTTTTTAGTCAGGGTCACCAGAACAATTTTTCACCCTTAACACAAACAGCAGTAAATTCTCCAAGTGCAAACATACCATCCTTGACTTTATAGCTAAATGGATATGTGGCAGTTAGGGAAAAAAGACTGTTGCTACCTACTACATTTTGCAGGCATTATTCTAGTGTTGCTGAGGTTGATGGTCACTTTATTTCATGTCTAATATTTTTATGCCATTAGCTTACAAATACCCCTAGATTAAAGTCACCTTAAGGGAATTTAAGTCGAGGCAACTCACTAATACGCTGATGACTAGCTGAGATTTTAACTCGCTTAATGTCTCAAATAAACATAGGTGCACAAATATTTCTTTGAGAATCTGCTTTCAATTCTTTTGGATACACCTGGAAGTGAGATTGCTGGGTTACATGGTAATCCTATTTAAAAAGATTTTTTTTTGAGGACACTCCAGACTGTTTTTCATAGTGGTTGCACCATTTTACAATCCCCTCAACAGTGTAGAAGTGTTCTGATTTCCCTACATCCTCACCAACATGTTATTTTCTGGTTTGCTTTTCTTTCTTTTAGAAAAAAATATATAACTCCAAGTTATTTTTTTTTTTTAGATTGCTATTCTTCCTTCCTACCCTTATTCTGATCCATTAGGAAGCAGAAGATAAGGGCTCATTCAGCTACAGAATAGCCAGTGGAAAGGAGGAGGCAGGCATGCATGGCAGGGACAGGAGAGGGAAGATTTTGTTCTCGACTGGAGAGATTTCCTTTCCAATCATTGCCACAAGCACTTTGAAGCACAGACAGGAGCTCCTGAGACAAAGCTGACTTGCCTGTTTCCCCAAACAGCTGAGACCTCTCATCACTGGCCGTGGCCACCTGGGCTGCGGGAGGAAGCTCTCCACGGCCCACTTGACTTCAGGAGCGATGAGGTGGGGAGAGGGTGCAGCAATGCAGTTTCCTCGTCCAGTTCTGCACACAATGCATCTTTTTCTCTCCCGTCCCCAGTCCTGCTTTATCACTGTCACTTGCCGTAAGGCCTTGTAAATTTACCTCATAAAAACTTCTGCACTAAACAACTATTCATTAAGCATCTAATACAGAGGCACAATGAGAGTGGTAACAAGAGACAAAATCCCTGCTCTTTCATGGAATTTATAATCTGGCAGAAAGCCATTAGTGAAATATCATCACATAAATATGTCTATTTCAAAGACCATACAGAAAAAAAAAATTAAAGGATAATCAAAGTATAACTAGGGAATCCTTGAATTAGATGGTGGGGATGAGCCTTTCAAGGAAGCCTTTTCTGAAAAAAATGCCAGACTGATGTAAACAGCCAGGGAGACAGTGGTAGGAGAACTTTCTAGACTAGGAAGACATGTCCCAGGGCCCTGAGGTGTGAAAGCTCAGCCAGGGTGACTGGAGCTTGCTAACAGAGCGAAGAAAGGCGAGATGGGTGAGAAGGCACCCAGCTGTGCAGGCTGTAAAGCCATGTCAAGGACTTGAGATTTTAGGCTGGGTATGGGTACAGTGGGAAGTTACTGAGGCATTTTCAGGCTACATGCTAGTCCATATTTTTTTAAAAAATTAATGCAACTGTTATCCTAAAACTTACTCAGTAAATAAAGTTGCAGAAAAGTGGATACAACACACTATGATTTATGAAGAAAAGGGAAGGAGAATAAATGCTCATAAGTATCTCTGGAAAAATATCAGTCACTGGTAACACTGGATTCTCGAGATGGGAACTGGATGGCTAACAGATGAATGGGAGGGACAATTTTTTTTTTTTCCTGCACCAGTGGCATGTGTTAAGTTCTCAGGCCAGGGATCCCATCCAGGCCACAGCAGCACCCCAAAGCTGAAGGCTTAAACACAAAGCTGAAGGCTTTGTGGCACCCCAAAGCTGTGCCACAAGGGAACTCCAACAATTTTTTTTTAACCATACTCCTTTTAAAAAGTCTTTTGAATTATGTATCACTTAATGACTTACATAACAGTAAGTTAGGAATTAAAGTCACTCTGGCTCTTGTGTAGCAAAGACTAACAGGTTTAAAACTTGGGTAAGACATAGGTAAGATACCATTACAGTTAAAATGAAAAACATTGACAGTATTTAGTATTGAGGCATGAGGAGTAACAGATCTTAACATGCTACATGCAAGTGCAAGCTGATGCAACCATCTTGAAAAACTGTTGGGCAACACTGCTAAAACTGATCAGACACATATCTTAGAACCTAGAATTCCATCCCTCGGTACAATATATACTCAACAGAAATGTGTACCTATGTTCCCCAGGACATTTATAAAAATGCATTACAGCACTATACATACCTCCCAAACTGAAAACCAAGTGTTTAACGGAGAGTAGAATGGATACATTGTAGCACATCCACATGATACTATCACACTGAAAAACCCAGCTATAGGCAACAAGAAACTGAGCACTAAATCAGAAACAAAAGTATACTACTTAATTCCATAGTTCCAAAACAAGCAAACTGATTTAAGAAATCAGGTGAGAGGCTATCTCAGGGCAAGAATGGAGCTTAGAGACTAGCAAAAAGCAAGAAGGCTTCTGGGGGTGCTGCCAATGTCCTATTTCCCAATCTTGGCATTACATGAATTTTTGCTGTGTAAAAATCCAGAGCTATGCACATGTGTACCTTTCAGTGTCATGCCCTAATTTTTGAAAGTATGCATACCAGATAGGAAGCTACTGCAGTATTCCAGGTGAAAGAAGACAGCAAGTCAAAAAGTTAAGAACAGAGAGCAAGGGAAGACAAGACCTATAAAAGTAGGGTATTTTTGTATTTCCTTTCTGCTTTTGCATTTGTCACCAATCTAGTAAGTCTAGTAAAAGCATCAGCAAATTTAATATCAAGGCAAAGCATTTGCTTGAAAGAAGTAGCAGATGAGTAAGGCTGTAACCGAGAGTAAATGCAAGTAATTTCCAGGTATATTAGAATTAAAAAACTTCACATTTGATGGCACTAGATTCAGGGCACATTTAAGACCCAATGAAACTAAAAAAATATAGAATATAAGGCCTTCAATAAACATGGAAGGGTATACCAAACTTTAGGTAAAAGACAGCTTTAAATGTGTAATTATCCTGAGAACACCACTGTTAAAATTACCTGTTTTCCTACATCTTTTCTAAATTGTTTCATTCTCATTTTTTAAGTTTTCTCTTCTCTCAATTAAGAAACTTCCTTGTACTCTAATCAGTTTATCAAGTATGCCAATGCAGCCTTCAGGTGTCTATGTGATATATATATATTCATACACATCAAGAATCCCAGCTGTGTCACTTCCTATGGCTATTCCCAAGTAGTCTGTTATACTAAGATACTGCCTGTCTAGGAACCCAGTTCTGCCTTGCTAATAGCCCCTCTTCTAAGAAAATGATGCTCCCCAGACTGACACCAGGGCCCAGAATCATTCACATTCCTGAGAGCGCTGTTCAGGAGCAGATTTGGTTCCAAGCTGGTGCCGTCAGGTGTTCCACCACCAGAAGTGCATCCTAATTACCTTGTAAAGAGCCTTAACAAACTGTATTGGGTAGCAATCAGAGAGCACACTCTAAAACACCTGTTTTCCTGGGACATTTGTGACCATTGATAAAGTTTTCTTCCCCTGACAAGAGCCAGAAAAGGAAGAAAGGAATTGGTACTAATTAATTTAATTTCAATTACCTTCACTCACTACTGTAGAGCCTCAGAATCTTCATTTTAAAAAGCACCCAGCCGATTCTGATCAAGTTCCACTCACCAAGTGCTGTTCTGGATCTAAGAGGGAGACCCAAATATTCACTTACCTTTACTTCCTCAATTGCCTTCATGTAGTCAACATTTACTGAACATCTACCATGTGCCAAGGATTGTTATGCAAGTCCTAGGGTTTAAGGTCCCTGCCCCCATGGAGCTTACATTCTAATGGAGGGAAATGGACATAACCAAAGATATATAAAAATAGTGAAGCAACCTGGGAGGAGGTTATCCATTTTCAAAAATAAAAGTCTTGATTATAACGAACTAAATGTGGATTTTGAAGGATGTCCTAATCCCAGCATTTTACCAAAAATGTTCAAATGCAGTATTTTGTAACAGCATTTCCCCAACACCCTAACAAACAAAAAACACATTAAGAGAAATTGGGAAAAAAATGACCAGGACCAGTAAATAAGACAAAGATGTTGGTAATATTTTATTTCCAATCACCCGTTAAGTTTCCCAGTCTTCTTGACAAATGTGCATAGCTTAAGCTCATATACTAAATATTAGCACCCAAGCCCTGACTATCATGCATGGTTTACTACATCTGCCCAGGACTGTTTATTCCCATGTCAATGCTCTTCAGAATCAAGGACTTCCCTCTTCATTAACCTAGCCACCACTCCTTTCCCAATCCCATTAAACACATAAGCAAGTATGAGCTGGATTATATGCTAAAATATAACATAGCCAAAGGAAATGAATTAAAAAATGTTTTTCCCAGTTTAGTTCTTTTCAAAAAGAAGTTAAGATTATTAAATTCATTTGTTTAGCTACATTAAGTCTTATGAATTAGCTTTATTTTTGTGAGCAAAAAGCAATTACGTAAACCACCTATGGAACAATTCAACTCACAACTCTTAACCAGTAAAATGAACTGTAAGAATCTGAAGTTCATGCAAAATTGTCAACTCTCAGAACAGGCACAGTTACATATGGCCACATAATTCATGCCCATTTTGTCCAGATGGTTTTGGACTTCTCTTCATTGGTATACCAAAACCCAAGGAAGAAAGATACAGGAAACAAGAAAAAAAGAAAAAGAAAAATCACAGTTGGACAAATTATATCTACTGGTTTTATACATAGCAAAACCTGGTTTACCTCAAACAACTTCAAAATATTAGACGTGGGTCATTTTCCCAGAGGAACAGTGGTTACTGAATTTTGAAAAGGGCAACAATCTAGAAAAATGCAAATATAGCAATATGTATTAGAAATGAGTCAGAAAACTAAGGAAATAACTTACTGGATACATACTTTTTGTCAGCTGTTACTCTAATCGGCCTTATTTAAAAAACAAACTATGAATGTTACATGGATTAATATTCTTTTCCCTAGAACAAAAGCCTAACTCAACAAAAGGGTCAATAAGTATTAAAACCCCCTATCCCCCACTTTTTTGCCTAAGATAAAAAAATATATTCTCCCCTTGTCTATTTCCCAGATACAAAATCACATTTGAGCAATTCTAAAATCAAGTTTTTCTTGTCCCTAAAAGATATTTACAGAAAGTACCTTGTGAATTAGTTTCTAGTCTATCTGCACTAATTTAAAAAAATAGACCCCCCTCCCCCAAAACAGACCCAATTTACACAGGCACAAGCCCATTTTTCATACTAATATGACACTCAAATACCATATTAAACTAGTTTAGAATAACACTTTTAAAATGTCATAATTACTGACATAATTTCCTAGTTTAAAAATGGAATAGACGGCAACATAATTTATAGTGATACCCTGAACAAAAGCAGGACATCAGCAGATCAGCGTTACATGGAACAGAATTCACATTTAACAAAACCTGCTCTTTTGGAACTCTTTAGAAAGCTTATGTAATAGCAAAAGTCTAAATAATTTCTACCTCTTTCTAATACATACTAAAAGTGCAAATTCAATGTTTACAACATATTAAGTTGAAGCCCAAACACTTTCAATGAATAGATAAGATTTAAATTTGAGTATACCTGCTAGAGGTGTCTATGTATTTTTAAAATTTTTCTACTTTGTTTGTCAGATGCAATCTTTACTCACAGGTACTACACCAAAGATCAATCTAGAAATGGTAAAATTATGGTTCCTGTTATTTGTGGACTCTAATGAGCTCATACTATATTAATATTCAACCAAACATATTTTTAGGATGGAAATTTCTGCTCCATATCCAGAAATTAAGTTTAATATAACTAAGTAAACAGACTTCTATCACTTCTACAAAAGACAGAAATAAGTCCTGAATATACATAAACACTTCATATACCTTATTAATAACTTAAAAATGGAACTGCTTATTTCATGGCAGCCTGGAAGGAATAATTATGTAATAAACGACAATAAGAAAAAGCCACTTATATAGTCTTATCTTTATTGAAAGACTTACTTCAACTGTGGTTTACAGCTTTGGCTTAAGTTGGCCAGTCATTTTAGCCTCTCACTGCCAGCAGGCATAAAAATCAAGTGGTCAGGGCATGGGAGGGGAAATACTAGTAGAGAGATTAGAGCAAGGGAGATGGCAGTCAGAAATGCATCACCAAAATAAACTGGATCAGAAAATGATTATGAAACAAACATTTTCTTGCATGCCAAAGAATCTCTGCTGCTGTTTTTAATGAACACGGAAAACGCAACGATTCTTAGGCTTAAACTGGATCAAGACAGCACTGACTTCAGTTTGTATTATGGTCTTCAGTCTGAGTTAGCTTGACAGTTGTATTTTAAAATGGTGCATTTCATTTGGATAAGTAGCTTTATATTTTAAAAACCATTTAATATGAAATAACTTCCATTAACTGAACTGAGCATGTAGTCTTGGTCTTTCAGATTAAGATGAAGGACACTTCAGTCATATGTTTACTATGCAATATTACTAGTCTGGATCATTTTATTAAATTGTAGAATATACAATCAGGAAACACTGTAGCTATATTTAGCTAGTATTTCAATAAGCTACTTAATTTACTGGCAGACCAAAAAAGGCAAACTGAGAGTTTAATAGGCTTTTACCAATATATATTAAAAAAAATCTTTAATTCAAGTTTCACATATGGTTTAAGAAATTTTTAACTAGGAGGCATAACTGATATAATTTGAATGTTCTCCTTATAAAATATAATTTTTCCGTAACATCCCCCAAAGACACTAGCCATGAACAAAAGAAATAAGGGTAAATTTTAAAATAAGAGTGTAATAACAGATGTGTACTGTGGTTAAAACTAAAGTGCCATAAAAAACTTGGCCTGAAAATGAAGAACTTCAGACCCTGTAAATTTTCATGTTTAATACATTTCTAAATGGGGGAAGAAGGAAAATACCAAAATTATTGTGGTCACCAATTTACAAAACCATCATTATTTTAAAGCAAATTGTAGCTTCAAAAGTTTAAAAAATAGTACTTTGTGGGTGCTAGTTACATCTTATTACTTAACTGTGGAGTTATCTCATTTTGGTGTCCAGGCCTCAAGACATTTCAAATACACTGCCTAAACATTTGCACCCCCTAGCTGTCAGAATTCAAATACACAGGTTTGTATCTCTTTCACATTCCTCTTATGATAGAAATTTGAGACAGATTTTATCCACATGGCCTGAAAACTACCTCAAAAGCAAACATCAATCTTATACACCTACTCAATCAATTCATTTACTAACTCTGCACACATACAATTCAGCCTCTGTTCAGGCTTATCATCCCATGCACACTACCCACAAGGAAAAAATTAATTAAAAATAAAAGTCACAACTCTGTGTACTAGTAAACTGAGTATCCAATTATAAATTGGTACATCAAAGTGTTTAAGATTTTTTTAAGCAATTTTGTTAAAAAAATTCTTGGGCAAAATATATCTAATTTTAAAAAACACCCCAAGATTTTTTAAAAAACTGTTGTACTTTACAACTTATAGAAACCTTGAAATAGGTTTACAAGGTTTTAATCAAGGTATTTACATACCAACTGATGTAAAGCAAAAAAAGAAAAAAAATCTAATTTCCAATGACATTTTAAAATGAATCAAAGATTTATATGAAATTAAAATTAAGGCTTTTTCTGTATAGTAATTTGTGTAATTTTAATTTTACATAGTAGCCAACCTTGGAAATGTCAGTCAAACATTCTTATTCTTCCATTGCATTCAATGCAGTGGAGTGTGTTAAGTGTTACTTCAAATAATTACATTACTGCTACTTCTATGTTGAAGCATGCTTTTTAAACACTGTATTCAATTATTTACAATGTATATCATTTAAACTTCATGTAAATGCATAAGTATGACTGACTTTAATATAAACACCATACTTTGAATTTTCCCCCCAAAATGAAATGTAATTCACTACAGTTTTAATAATCAACACTTTTTAAAGTTTTAAAATATGTCTTAATGTGGACCACCACCATTTGCTCAAGTAACTCAAACAATGCTGTCCCTTATTTAGGTGGCAAATTTCTTTTGTCAGTCTGGCTTCAGTTTCTTTAGGCACAGAGAAAGTACTTCCTCCAACGTGACTCCAAAATCATGCATATCTTCTCAATATTGCATTTTTTTTCTGCTGACTTTGAATGTGGTCCACCTCGGGGAGGGGAAGGGAATATCAAGGTTCAGGATGAACTTACACGTTATTCCCAGTTTTTCACGAGCCTCCCTTTTTTGCTCTTTTAAAAACACAGTGAGTTAAAATACTGAACAGCAAGATAAAAATGGAACAGTATCTAAGAATCAAAATGTATCACCCATTTCTCCTATTATATCAAAATTTGTAGTCAGAATTGTCTTTATTGACTTTATTTTAGTTTTTGTACACAAAGAAAAATCATGTTCATATCCATCATGAACAAAAACTTAAAAAGGCAGAACTAGAAGACATGTGTCCTTCACCAAAGCAAAGCTGTGCTAAAGGTTCCAAACATTTCAATTTTTAAAATAAATATTTTCATTTTCCGATGTCTACCTTCATGTCTTCAGAATGTCACAAGGAAACTGAAGCTATCATGAATTACATTTTGTTTAGAGTCCCAGCTCACTGTGTTTGGTAACTGGCCATGCCATATCCAGCCTGGTTGGGAGGAGGTATTACAGGGGGAGGGGCTTGTCCTTGGGGAGGCTGAGCACCAAATCCACCCATCCAAGCAGCTGAAGGTGATTGACTTGCAAGAAAGGAAAAAAAAACTTTAGCAAACACAAAGAAAAGATTATCTATATACATTTATACAAAAATCCAGTAGACTTATAGAATAGACAAGAAATCAACATACCTACAACAAAGAGCAAAGAAATAAATAACACATCATCCACATACGCAAAATACACACTACAATATCAGTCTTAAATTTGTGCTAAGATAACAACATAATGACTTCTATGAAAAATATCAAAAGTATCTAAAAGCTGATTTTTTTTGCCTTCTTTTTTAGGGCTGCACTGGTGGCACATGGAGGTTCCCGGGCTAGGGGTTGAATCAGAGCTACAGCTGCCGGCCTACACCACAGCCACAGCAACGTAGGATCCGAGCCGCATCTGTAACCTACACCACAGCTCTGGGCAACGCCGGATCCTTGACCCACTGAGTGAGGCCAGGGATCGAATCTGCAACCTCAGGGTTCCTAGTTGGATTCGCTTCCGCTGCGCCACAACGGGAGCTCCTCTAAAAACTGATTTTTAAAAAACGACAAATGATTCAACACATTATCTACCCATCCCATCATATACTGAATGGTCTATGATGTGTGTACTGCATACACACATGGTATATCAGTTTATAAGCTTTTTTTTTTTTTTTTTTTGCTTTTTAGGGCCACACCTGCTGCATATGGAAGTTCTCAGGCTAGGAGTCGAATTGGAGCTATAGCTGCTGGCCTACACCACAGCCACAGCAACACCAGATCCAACCTATACCTCAGCTCACAGCAATACCAGATCCTTAACCCACTGAGTGAGGACAGGGATCAAACCCGCACCCTTATGGATACTAGTTGGGTTTGTTATCACTGAGCCGCAACAGGAACTCCCTATAAACAATTTTAAAGACACAGTACACACTGGAAAGAGAAGACACTGGTGAAAATAAAGGCCTGGGCTGGCCTGGAGCGGAAAGTACAAGGGACCAACACAACCTACCAACTGCGACCTGGTGTAGATCGCAGATGCGGCTCATCATGCATTGCTGTAGTTATGGCCAGCAGCTGTAGCTCCGATTCGACCCCTAGCCTGGGAACCTTCACATGCTGCAGATACGGCCCTAAAAAGCAATTAAAAAAAAAAAAGTAGGATTTCCTATTGTGGCTCAGCGGTAACAAACCTGACTAGTATCCATAAGGACATGGGTTTGATCCACGGCCTTGTTCAGTGGGTTAAGGATCTGGTATTGCCATGAGCTGTGGTGTAGGTCACAGATGCGGCTCAGCTCTGGCATTGCTATGGCTGTGGTGGAGGCTGGCAGCTGCAGCTCCAATCTGACCCCTAGCCTGGGAACTTTCATATGCCATGGGTGCAGCCCTTAAAAAAAAAAAGAAAAAGAAATGTAAATCAAATTCTACCAACTGCTCACAGAGATAGTAGGACACACCAAATGTTACCCCAACCTCCCTTTCTACCTAGATAATAAAAAGCACATTTTTAGCATTACAAATCACTTTGCATAAGGTTTCTACAATTTTTGTACATGCCAGATAGTTCAATGTTTAAGCAGACTCTCCCTAGGAAAACACACTTTTTAATTACTTTTGTCAGAATCATATCTGTTTCCATACTGGAAAAATTCAAACAACTCACTCTACTCCAAATCCTTGTTGATTCCATGGCTGCCCGTATACTCCATAAGGTGGTACTTGCCACCCGTTTGCCATATACTGTCCGTACTGTTGTGGATTTCCATAAACTTGGCCCCACTGGCCCCACTGACTATAGTCGACCTAGGAAAAAAGCAAATTATAGTTTTAGGGAAGAAGTAAGAAACACAGTATTTGAAGAAAGTGGGAGACAAGGAAGAGAAAAACTAAGTAAGCACCCTTATGTGAATAGGACTCTGTTATTTATCATTGTCTAAGTTTATTGGGGTGGTGACACCTGTGAAAAGAAAGTATTAAGATTCAGTTAATACCACAAAATAATCACTTTTGAAATAGCATTAACAAAATCAACCGAAAGCAGGCTAAATGCTTTTTTGTTGTTGTTTTTCATTTTGCTTTGTTTTGTTTTAAACAGTGTTTCTAAAGCTTTTTTGTAGATATGTAAGATGGAAACCTTAAAAAGTGCTATGAAAAATCGAATTACCTGTTGGAAGTTTTTAGTCATATCAGGAGATTCTTTACCCCAATAGCATTTAACAACATGTCCTTCAATTGTAGTACCATTCACTGAGACAATGGCATGGGCTGCACTTTCGTGGGTGGAAAATCTAAGAGGAAGAGAATGAGGGTTTTTTTGGTTTTGATTTTTTAAAAAGAACTTAGTAATACAGAAACTCATTATAACTAAAGTACATGATGAAGGTAGTTTAAAGCTCTACACCTGCAAAGTCCTAAAACAGCAAACTCTAATACCTGAAGGGATCAAATGATATAACTGAAAGGAATGAATCAAACGTACAATAAAATTACAGGTAGAATTTTACCTGACAAATGAATAGCCCTTCTCTGGAAAAACTCTGATTTCCATAATTTGCCCAAATGGTGAAAATGTCTGTCTCATAAGCTGATCTGAAAAACAACAACATACAAGTAATTAAGGGTTCATGTTATAGTGAAATTCCTAAAAGTGCAGCTCCAGAGAAAGGGATTAGAAAACCAGACACTATACCTGTTAAACCAGAAGCAATTCCTCCACAGTACACAGTACAATTTTTTGGACTTGACTGGTTTACCACATCTTCAAATCTCAACTGCTTAGTGTTATCTACATGCAGAAAAAAGCCAAAAATGTTGGTAGTTTTACAGCACTGTGAAACTGGTTACTACATACTATTAAGATGTGCCTCAATGCAGGGAGAAACAGAATTTTTTTCCCTTGACACTATGATTTGACCTATAAAATCTGCTGATTCACAACTCCAAATATACTTACATCAAAGCCCAGTTACTTTCAGACAATTATACTGAAGATGAAATGAGTCTTGGAATGCTAATGAAATTCAAATTTTAAGAAATTAAGACTAACTCATTACGATTTTGTGAAGTATCCATAAAAACATATAAAAGTAGACATATCTTACTTTCTTGTGTACTTTTAGGTGCAGGTGGTTTACGCGTGGCCCAATTGGTTCTGATCTGACGACCACCCAACCACTGACCTCCCATATGCACAATTGCATTTTCTGCATCCTACAGAGAAAAAAAAAAAAAGAACAATTACAAACAGAAAATAGTGGTATATAAGACCCAGTAAGATGAAACAAAATGCTGGCACCAATGGATCCAATAAATCTTATCAGTAAATGAATTCACTAAACATTCTAAAATAAAACTGAATTTCACAAGTGAATTGAACTTGAGTGATTCGTCAAAGCCATTTTTACACCAGGAGAGCATTTAAGCATCAAGAAAAATTTATAACTTGGGAGTTCCTGTTGTGTCTCAGCAGTAATGAACCCAACTAGTATCCACGGGGATGCAGGTTTGATCCCTGGCCCTACTCAATGCTGCCATGAGCTGTGGTGTAGGCTGGCAGCTGCAGTTCCAACTAGACCCATAGCCTGGGAACTTCCATATATCACAAGTACAGCCTTAAAAATCAGATACAGCCTTAAAAATAAGACAAAAAAATTGTAATGCAAATACGCAAAGACAAATCACAATCCCACTGATTACCCCAAAAAAAGGACAGTTTTTTTTTTTTTTTTGGCATTTGTCACTTTAGGGCCACACTCATGGCATACCACCTACACCAGAGCCAAAGCAATGCCAGATCCGAGCCGCGTCTGCAACCTACACCACAGCTCACGGCAACGCCTGATCGTTAACCCACTGGGCGATACGAGGGATGATCAAACCCAGAACCTTATGGCTCCTAGTCAGATTTGTTAGCCAGTGCACCAAGACAGGAACTCCCCTTTTTTTCATTTTTTTTTTTGAAAAGGACAAAGTTTTCAAATATCTTAATTTAATGGTTGATTTGGAATATAACGTTTTTACTGAAGAATATCTAAAAAACTCTTCAACCTACTCCCCCAATCTACATTCTAATAGCAATGGATTTTGACTATGACACAATTTAAAACTTAAGACAAAAAACTTCTGCATTATGATTTAGAATGCTGTAAAACGGTAGCCAGTCATGTTTCTTTTTCAGCAGCACCTGCGGCATATGGAAGTTCCCAGACCAGGGGTCAAATCTGAGCCACAGCTGCAACCTATGCCAATAGCTGCTGCAACATTGGTCCTTAACCCACTATGCTACAGAGGGAACTCCCCAAAGCCCATTTTATTATCTGATGTTACATTTAATGTGAATACTTAAGATATTTTGGTACTCCTTTCTTAAATACATGCAAAAATCAAGAGGAATTGCTTAAATTTTCATTTACATAATTTGCTGTAGTCATTAATATCCCAGCTACAAAAATATGAATAGTTAAAAAGTTAAAACTAAGATTTTTGTGGTTAAGATAAATATAATTTAACTTCCCTCCAAATTCTGAGATTAGCTCATCTGTCCTAGTTTGAGTTTTATTTCTATCACATCTTATTGTTACCAAGTCACAAATGCAACCTTTAACACTCTATAAGAATATCAGTATCAACCTATATTTTCCCAGTTATTTCTAAGCTGACAAATAAAATAAAAACTATACCCTATTATTAAAATAGACATAACTACACAACAGTTGTTTGTAGGCTTTTTTTTTCTGGTCACGCCTGCAACATGTGGAAGTTCCTGTGCCAGAGACTGAACCTGGGTCACAGCAGCAATCCAGGCCACTGAAGTGACAAGGCCAGATCCTTAACCCCCAGTGCCACAAGGGTACTCCCAGTTGTTTATAGTTAACATCCAAAAATATCTGACTAAGTCTTGTAGTAAATTTAAATTTAGTTAAAAGAACATACCAGTTTGTTATAAAAAGATACAAAGCCATAGCCTTTGGATTTTCCAGTTGCCATGTCTTTAACTACTCGGGCATCCCTGTGAAAAGAAGCACAGCTAAATGAGGGAAGTAAGAGTCATCCTCAAAATAAAAACTAAAAGGAACCACACACACTGTATTGTGAGCATTTTTTTAAATAAAATTCCAGTTAGCCCTAATTAACTACAGCCATTCCTGAACTCTCCCTAACGCTTCTTTACCTGTTAGAAAAAAGCAGTAGGACAAAAACATGTAATAAACATGCAACCTAATCAATAGCCTGTGCTTTCTAAACTAAATGCTCAAATTTGAAGATTAATAGGAACAATATTTTCCTTTTCTAATATTCTATCGGCTAGTGTCCTCTAAGGTTTACTGCTTCTATAAATTACTGTAACAATGCTAACTACTTTACCATGCAATTTCTAAATAGTTAAATGTTTTCTGCCTAGTGATACAAAATATATGAAATATTAAAAAATTGAAAAAGAGGAAAAAATAGGAATTAAAAAGGCATACATGGCCTGTTAACAGATTTCTTTATTTTTCTTGGTCAATTCTCTACCATCATTTTGGAGTTTGGGCAGCTGTAAATTTTGAAAAATTGACATTTTCAGAAATTTAAGAAAGGAGAATAAAAAACTAACAACAATGCTAAGCACACCAGTACGAAAACAACAAATTTACACAGAAATTTTAGTGAGTAAGTTAAAATGATTGGAAATATAGAACTCCACTGAATATAGAATGTTAAAATGTAAATACTAAAATATGTATATATAAATAATGTATAATAAGAATAAATAGAAATGAGAAAAAAATCTACAACTGAGTTCCAGTGTGCACAGTTCCTTGCAGTTAGCCTTCAAGATCCTGTCCATTCTTATGAGCAATTCTGCAAAATAACCAGAATGCTATTACTTTTAATTGTGACTTGGACTTTAGAAAAACTGCAGGTCTCAGGTATAAATAAAGATTGAAAAACAGCAACCTTTATTATTTTTTATATTGATTTTTAAAACAGTACTACTTACCACATTTAGAAATTAAAAAGCAAAGCAAATATCAGAATAGAATATTACGAATTAAATCTATCAATAAGTTAACTCTGTAGAACAACAAATTATAGAGAGAAATATATTGTTGTTCTTATTTGAAGCATTTCTATAAAGTAGTACTAAAACATTTAATTTTAATCTACAGGAAATAAATACAAAAAGTGATTTTAATCAGAAAGATAAACTATGACATTTTATCAACTTGTAACCACTTTAATTTTCCAATATATTTGATAAAGTAACATAGTGAAATTTGATCATAGACTTTAAAAAAAAAATCAAATCACAATTGGGCCTTAACAAGCAGAATCAAATACCACTAACAAAAAAAAAAAAAAAAAAACTACTGATTAATCCCACATTTATGGCTCAGACATTAAAACATTTCAATACTGTAAGTGCTACTTTTCAGCCAAAATATCAAAACACATTTATCATTATAATTAAACATGTACATTTCTAATTTTACAATATACCCAAAAATTTACCTATTTCCCCCATTTATAAACTCATCCTATAAAAGTTTAATACACAGTATAAATCACATTTATTTTTGTTTAACCCATATCTTTAACCACCAAAATCTGAAAACATTTGACAAAAAGCTAGGTTTTATAATAGGTTTTACCACCCAAACATCTGCTTTAAAGATAACAAACAGAATTACTTAAATTTTTTTAACATATTATACACAGGATTAGATGAAAACAAGACCCCAAAACACTGAAATGACATTAACATTTTTCAACAACACCTACTAATCAAAAAAACAAACCAAACAAACAAACAAAAAAAATCACACTAACTAGAGAAAGAAAACCTTAGTTCTGATACAAGTTAATCATGTACAACCTTGCCTATCACTACCGGGGATAGTATTGATTATGATACTTACGATATTTTACCAAAGGGGGCAAATGCTGATTTGATATCTTCTGTTGTAATTTCTGGACTCAAATCCCCAACAAACACGTGGAAATGATCTGAAATCAAAGCATTTGGCCATCAAATACTTAAGAAATTAGCTACGAAACCTTTTTTAGGCAACACTAAACGAAGAAAAAACCCTCTTAGAGCTGGTAATGCTGCCAGGATAATTTCAGAACTCTTCCACAGTAAAATGCAGCAGAAGTACTTACTGGAAGTATCTTTTTTCTGGCTACTTGGTGTTGTTGCCCAGTTTACTTTGACCTCCTAAAAATAAAGATTATATTTAATACAATTACTAGGTATTTCATTGTGAATCATCACACTTACCACTTACTAAATCATTTATCAAGCAGGATTATTTTGGTAAAAGTACTAGGCTGAATAAAGCAAAACCATCACTTGGCAAAGCTGAATATTTGTTTCAAAACTTGCTAATAAGAAAGAATACAAAATAATTTAACATGCAAATATATGCATCCATAAGGTGCCACCATTCTATGATCTTACCTTTCCCAAAATTTTTCTCCCATTCATAGCAGCTAATGCAGCAGCTGCATCTCTGTGTTCATAAAATTCCACAAAGCAATATGGGTCATTGCTTGTATGCTGCAAAACAGAAAATCCAACAGAAGAGTTGACCCTTCTGCTATCGGGTTGCTGAGAAGAAAATCCAGGAAAAAACATTACTGATAGCTAGGAATGTACGAGGTGAGACTGCACAAGCTTATGAAAGCCTAACGCTTTAAAAATAAAATTTACACCTACAACTGACTTTGCACCTCAGAATGTCACACTCAAACAGAACTACAAAGCAATACATAATCAAGACTATCAGTATTAAATCAAAATATAAAATTCTGGTGAAGTACGTTAAATATAAAATAGAAGTTTATATCAGACCAAACAAAACCTCAAGTTCAGATTTGATAGATAAGGACCACTCCTTACCACTGCTCTTCTCTCCCAACATTATTTTCAAAGGGATGAATTCTACTTATGCATCATAATCCTTCATAAACTGTATCCCATGACTATAAAAAAATACAGAAATGAACCAACTTTACAAACTGTACTCCTGAACGAAACTAGGATTAGTGCTATGTGTGATGAGATGAGATTATGTGTTTCTTTTCTGGATAAGGAAAAAATGAGAATGAAAACAAAAAATTCAGATTTATAACCAGCTGCTGAAATGAATTCCCTACCTTTTAAAATCTTCGAAAGCACTAGAGACGCTATACACTTTGAATCTGGTCTTCTAAAGACCAGAAAAATATACATACTAGTGATTAAGAAAAGATTTTTGGAAAATGTGTGTGAATAAATATTCTAAGACAAAGCTACAATTTTATATCACAAAAACACCAATATAAGAAATCTTCACTATTTTTATATTCTGCAATACTATGCTTGACAGTCACTGTCAAATAGGTATTTATAAAGATGATGAGAAAGTATCTAAATTATAGCAAGTTTATCACCTATCAACCAAAATGGAAATGAACTGTGTAAGAATATAACCTATACTGAACAGCTATACCACTGTACAAACACATCTTTTAGATAAGGTTAAAAATACTCATCATTGTAAAGTACCCTAAAAAACATTCAAAATGTAGAATTCCAGTTGCACTTACAAGGGATTAAAAATACCAGATAAAATAAAGCTCTTTTCAACAACCACTGTTTTTCATTCCAGGAAAGTTTTGGAAGAAAAATCCAAAATAAGACGTCTAAAACAATAGTGGTGAAGCAACCAGAAGGCAATTCCTTGAGAGAAAAAAAGTGTAATCATTAATACTGACAAGAAAACTATGGGCTCCCATACAAAATCCTAGCGTTGTAGCCACGTGAATGCTGTTCTTACAAGGCAGAGAAAGGAGACAGAAAAGAGGCCAAATAGAAATGCACTCAAATTCCTCTTGTAAAAGAGTTAACACTTACCAGTAACATTCACTAAGGATTTAAAGGTAAACAAGAAGCTAAATTGTGCTAGTTGGAGTTCCTGTCATGGCTCAGTGGAAACGAATCTGACTAGTACCCATGAGCATGCAGGTTCTATCCCTGGCCTCACTTGGTGGGTTAAGGATCCGGTGTTGCCGTAAGCTATGGTATAAGTCGCAGCCACTGCTCAGATCCTGTGTTGCTGTGGCTATAGCATAGGCTGGCGGCTACAGTTCCGATTAGACCCCTAGCCTGGGAACCTGCATATGCCGCGGGTGCAGCCCTGAAAAGATAAATAAATAATCAGTGCTAGTCGACTTCTCCTTTGACTCCTACCTTTTCTGCTCTAAAGATCTCTAAAGAAAACACTGATCGTTGTAACAAAACACACAGGAGTCTAACTAGTAGTAAGCTATATCCCATTCAATGTATGTAGGTGCATGTACACACACATGCCACTTACATATTTACAACACACTGCGTTTTATCTCACTGAAGATACCACTGATTTCTGTTACCTCCCAACTACCAGAAATGTTTAGGTTTAACATTTGCCTTAGAATTGATAATATATACTTACGACAGTATACAGGGCAGGCTAGAATCTAAGATAAACAGTATCTAAAGTAAAAAAAATAAAATTAAGGGGAAAAAAGATTTTTCATTTTTTAAAAATTAAATTTATGAAAAGAAAATAATACTCTAGAATTCCCTAGTAGCCTAACAGTTAAGGACCTGCCATCACTGCTGTGGCTTGAGTTCCATCCCTGCTCTGGAACTTTTGTATGCTGCAGGCGCAGCCTCCTCCCAAAAAAACCCCCACAAAAAACAAAATAATAGTATGTACTGGAGTTCACACCTTTGCAAGCTTCCCATTTACACCACCACCAAGTAACACTCTAAAGTCAACTGTGTTTCGGTGTTGTCACCTTTTTTTTTTCTTTTAGGGCTGCACCTGCGGCATATGGAAATTCCCAGGCCAAGGGTCGAATCGGAGATACAACTGCCGGTCTACGCCACAGCCACAGCAACACCACCAGATCTGAGCCTTGTCTGTGACCTACACCACAGCTCATGGCAAGGCTGGATTTTTAACCCACTGAGAGAAGCCAGGGATCAAATCCACATACTCATGGTTACCAGTCAGGTTCGTTTCCACTGAGCCACAATGGAAACTCCACTGTCACCAATTTTTGTTGGATGACATAAATGTCAAGAGAGAGAAAATTTTACAACTATTTACAAGTTCAAATGTAGGAGCTGCAGAACACAGGTAAGTTATAAAAGTTCATTTCAAATCCCTCTACCCCTCAAATGGATGACTGTGCACACACAAGTTTAAAAAAAAACAAAACAAAAAACTGCTAAAAGAAATCTTCATCAAACATTTCTCAAACTCTCCTCCTCCTCTATATATTCTCCTGTAGATTCCACCATACTCTCTTGGTTTTCCTGCTTCCTCACTGGAGGATTTTTCCTAAGCTATCTCTTCCTCCTTAACTCAAGCTATAAACGTCACACCAGTGTTGAGATGCTTCAGGGCTCAAACTTAGACCCCTCCACTTCTAGATCTTATCCAGTCCAATGCTCAAATACCCCTGGCAAGCTAGTATCATCAACACTGGTGTCTGTCTGTCTGTCTCTCTCTCTCTCTCTCGTCTTTTTAGGGCTGCACCCATGGCATGTGGAGGTTCCCAGGCTAGAGGGCAAATCAGAGCTACAGATGCCAACCTACTCCACGGCCACAGCAACAGCAATGTCGGATCTGAACCACATCTGTGACCAACACCGCAGCTTGTGGCAACCCCAGATCCACAACACACTGAGCAAGGCCAGGGATCGAACTCACATTCTCATGGATACTAGTCAGGTTCTTAACATGATGAGTTACAACGGGAACTCCCATCTCTCTTTTTTTATGGCCACACCCATGGCATATGGAAGCTACCAGGGCCAGGGAATGAATCCGAGCCACGGCTGTGACTTACACCACACCTGCAGCAAAGTCGGATGCCTTGAGCCATTGTGCCAGGCTGGGGATCAAACCCACACCTCCGCAGTGATCCAAGACACTGCAGTTGGATTCTGAACCCACTACACCACAGCAGGAACTCCTTAAGGGGTCTTTCGTGATGTCGTCCTTTCCCTGTGTCCCACAGCCAATCCAGTCCTATTGATTCTACCTCCAAAATAGATCTCAAATTTATCTACCTCTATTTCTATGATTACCACCTTAGGCCCCACATCATCTATTACCCATACTAGTGAAATAAACCCAGCTGGTTTCCCTCTCCTTCCACTCTTGCCCCTTCCAATCTATTCTACATAGAACAGTCATTTTCCAAATACAGTAATACTTAAAATGCAAATAAAGAGTACTTCAACACCTTGCTTAAAACCCCTGCTGCAACCAGAGTAAAATCTGAACACTCTTGTCACGGCCTCTACTGCCCTATGTGATTCTGGACCCTGCCTCCCTACCTCGTTTTACTCGTTTCTCACCATTCACCGGTTCCAGCCCCTGGTCTTTGGTTCTACAGATACACCAAGCACATTACCAACTCAAGGCCTTTGTATCTGCTGTTCCCTCTGCTTCCAGCTCTTACATTAGATGGCACCATCTTGCTATTCCTGTTTCAGTTCAAAGAGGTGATTCCTTTCCTTTCCTTTCCTTTCCTTTCCTTTCCTTTCCTTTCCTTTCCTTTCCTTTCCTTTCCTTTCTTTTCCTTCCCTTCCCTTCCCTTCCCTTTCCTCTCCTCTTTCCTTTCCTTTCCTCTCCCCTTTCCTTTCCTTTCCTTTCCTTTTCTTTTCTTTTCTAAGGGCTGCACCAGCAGCACATGGAAATTCCCAGGCCACGGGTTATAATGGTAGCTGTAGTTGCCAGCCTACACCACAGCCACAGCAAAGTGGAAGCCGAGCTGTATCTGCAACCTACACCACAGCTCACAGCAATGCCGAATCCTTAACCCACTGAGCAAGGCCAGGGATCAAACCTGAGTCCTCATGGATACTAGTCAGGTTTGTGACTGCTGAGCCACAACGGGAACCCCTGAAGCGGTGATTTCTGATAGTACTCATCACAGTAGTCCTATAGCAAAGACTCATTTGTTCTTTTCTTTTTTTTCCTCTTTGCCTTATTTGGGCCATACCTGCGGTATATGGAGGTTCCCAGGCTAGGGGTCTAACAGGAGCTGTAGCTGCTGGCCTCCACCACAGCCACAGCGACGCGGGATCTGAGCCGCGTCTGCAACCTACACCACAGCTCACAGCAACACCGGATCCTTAACCCACTGAGCAAGGCCCGGGATCGAACCCACAACCTCATGATTCCTAGTCGGCTTCGTTAACCACTGAGCCACAACGGGAACTCACATTTGTTCTTTAAAAAAAATTTTTTTTTGGTCTTTTTGCCTTTTCTAGGGCCGCACCCGCGGCACATGGAGGTTCCCAGGCCAGGGGTCTAATCGGAGCTGTAGCTGCTGGCCTACACCACAGCGACAGCAACACCAGATCCAGGCCGTGTCTGTGACCTACACCACAGCTCACGGCAACGCCAGATCCTTAACCCACTGAGCAAGGCCAAGGATCAAACCCGCAACCTCATGGTTCCTAGTTGGATTCGTTAACCACTAAGCCACGACGGGAACTCCTGTTCTTTTAAAATTTGATTTGAGTCAAATGTTTGCTGAAAAGAGATTTCTAGATCACAGACCATAACCAAAAAGCCTCAACATTAAATTAGGTAACTTTAGTCCGTCTCCTTAAGACACTCTATTATTACATTCACAGAATAGATGCCAACTGCAGCAAGACACCGTCCCTCATCACCTAGCGTACAGAGCACCAGTACTCCCATCAGCACCATACAACTGTTTTATTCTCCTGATAGCTCTTATCTCTATCTGGAATCATCTAGTTTACCTGTTATCTACAAGACTCTCACTAATATACAAATATACGGGACCCTCACTGGTCTAGCTCTGCATTATGCTTTGAATAGTGCCAAAACAGTAAATTTTTGATTAATGAAAGAATGAATGAATATAATCAAAGACAAGAAGGAAAGAAGAGAGAATATACCAGAACAGAATGATGATTATCAGTAGTTAGGAAAGATCAAAAGGCCAATTTGCTTTTACAGGTTTTTAACAGTTCTCCTCCAGCTCAGAATATAATACAAACTCCTTAGCACAGCTCTGGCTCCTGCTGAACACTCCTGGCCTCATGTCCTGACATCTCTTAATCCCATCTGAAACTCTAACCAGGTTACAGCTGCTATCTTTTCCCTTATCTCCCAAGCACTCCTGCCCTCCCTCGTCTACCAGGCCAGATCAACACTCTTCTCTCTACCTGAAATCTCTTCTTCCTCAAATTCCCATCTAGCCATTTTCCACCACTATCCTTTTCAGTTTTCAGCCCAGACACTGAATCTTCCAGGGATCCTCCCGTGACCCAAGACTATGGACCCAAATGCTCCCAGAGCACCTGAACCTGTCAGTTTCTATAGCATTTATTTTCCTTTATCACTAGTGCTTGGTGACACCTCTGTCTCCCTCATTAGACTGGAAAATTCCATGGGGCTGGAACTGTCTTATTCATACTTGCAGTGGTACCTAGAATATACTAGTACCCCCCCCCCCACACAAAGTGTGTATGTTAATAAACGAAAAAGAAATAAACAAATTGAAACACAAGTCACCGGGCACTGCTACAGTCTTTACTAGGAAAAGATTAAAAAGATTTTTTTGAGGGGGAAAAAAGTATTCCCAACAACTTAAATTCCTATCTATATAAAGCTGTTCAGTCAGCATTTACTAAAAATGTTCAGATTTGTTGTGTGGCACTATGCACATAATAACCTAATGTTCTACACACACCAATTCCTGAACTTCAAATGTAACACTCTTATTGGAAATGTATGAAATATCATCTAGTTTTTCAACATTTTGAAATATGCTCTAACAATTTTTACAAGCAGAATCACCTGAAGATAACTACATCACAAAGAACCATTTGAGAATAACAGCGCAGAAACTTTGTCCTCTAAAACACAACTCCATTCTAAACCTAGTTTGTTAGCCAAATCAGATAAGTCAACACAACAAACATGAATTTCTCCATCTAGTAACTTGAGGTTTAAAATAGTACTAATCAACTCACATATCTTAAAATGTTAAACATATGCTAACTGTCAACACATGGAGCTGGGAAGATCTTACCTCTGTTATCATTTTACAGCTTTTACAGGGTCCAATCTGACTGAATAACTGAAGAATAAGAACTTCTGTTACATCTCGGGAGAGGTTACCTACGTATCTGTACAGGAAGGAAAAAAAATACTGTCAGCGATCTTCCTTCAGCTTTGGTTCTAAAGCTTTATCATTTACTCATCAACCTTTATTTCATTTTAACTGCCTCTGTCTTTAACAAAATTTTTCCAATTAAGCCTGGTCCTTTGAATATGAACTATCATTTCCGAAAGCAATAATTCTTCCCAGACTACTAAAGGCGTCGCTTCAAAAGACTGTATAAAGAGCAAATCAATGTGATCTTGCCTACCCCAAAGCATAGTATTCCATACCCTCTATATCGTTTTCTCATGTTATTAGAAAAAAATAATTAAGATTTAAACCAGTCTCAAGGTAACTACAATTTCTAGATGCGAAACATAATTCAAAATAATGTATAACACACGCACACTCCACCAAATATTGATTCATTAAAACACGTGTTCACAGAGGGATATCAGACATAAGGTGAGTTTACCTCAGCCCCCCCCCCCCAACCAAAGCAATTACATGAACAAAGAGCAGAATTAAAGTTATGGTACAACACATAATAAGAGATTGAAGCGTTTTGTTCTGTTCTGCTATTAGGATTGTTATCCATGCTATGTCTTCATTGTTCTGTTTCAGGAGAACAGAGTAAAATTATAAAATTTCCTAGTATAAAATGCATCAGAATCAATACATTTTTACATAGATAAGCAAATATGTAGATTTCTTTAGAAACTGAGAGAAAATCTGGAGAATCTAGAGTTCTCTTGTGGGGCAGCGGGTTAAGGATCTGGCGTTGTCACTGCAGCAGCTTAGGTGGCTACTGTGGTGCAGGTTTGATCCCTGTCCTAGCAACTTCCATGTGCCATAGGTGCAACCACAAAAAAAAAAAAAAAAGAAAGAAATTTCAGAGAGAATTTAAGACAAATCCAGGTATATTTCTGACTACAACATATCTAAAGTTTGGCATTTTTTTAAAGATTACAAATGGAATATATGTATTTTGTATGAAAAATTTAAAATACAGGTAAGTTTATGGAGTTCCTGTTGTGGCTCAGTGGTAACAAACCCAACTATTATCCATGAGGACTAGGGTTCGATCCCTGGCCTTGCTCAGTGGGTTAAGGATTCAGCGCTGCTGTGAGCTGTGGTGTAGGTCACAGACATGGCTCAGATCTGGACTTGCTGTGTCTGTGGTGTAGGCCGGCAGCTGTAGCTCTGATTCAACCCCTAGCCTGAGAACTTCCATGTGCCAAGAGTATGGCCCTAAAAAATAAATAAAATAAAATACAGTTAAGTTTAAAAGAAAAAAACACCACTATCCAGAGATAACCACCTTGTACCACAGATCTTAATTTAGCTTAATAAACTTTGAAGCCTTTCTGATACTCAGCATGTAATTTTTAAAACTCACATTATTATGATCCTCGTAAATCAGACAATATCTGTGAAATTTAACACAGTTTCTTCTGGAAAGTAGAAGGGTAAAAGTTTTACTTTCCTATCTCTACTACATAACATCTGGAAACAGTGTACTGAAACCAATGTAAGCCTTACATCTATGGGTGCCATACTTTAAGATGAGATACTCTGAAAGGAAAACACAGACTGAGAAAAGTAAGGTTAAATGTTAAAAAAAAAAAAAAACTGACCAAGAAGAATGAATTGCCATTTTCTGTTCAGCTAAGAATTTCATTGCAATGACTACCAATCACTTTAACATGCTTCAAAACTGAAACAAGTCCCATGTTACTTGAATGGCAGACAAACTGGTTTAGGTCCACTATGCACCTTTTTGCTATATTTAAAGTAAAGCAAATCGACTGGTAAGCCATCCAAAGGCATACTTCTAGCAGTATGTGAAAGGTTATAGGTTTATGAGCTAGGCAGACAAAAGTCTTTACTTAAAAGAAAAAACAAACAAACAAAAAAACTCATGGGGGGGTGGTTGTTAGCCTGTGGAATTTTCATGGAATTTCTTTTTGTACAAGGTAGACCTATCTATAAAGAAAATGAACAGAGACCATGACTTGGTCTCTGAAGTGTTAATACTCATCTAACCTAAAGTGCTACTTATTTCTAATAGGCATGGATAAAACTGATTTTCATATATCAAAATTAGTAACAAAGTTAAATATAACCATCACCTTAATATAACAAGTTTTAAACGATTTAAATAATTTTAAATCTGTATGACTGTTTAAACAGTGATTTTTCCCCCCTCAGGAAAAACTGCATAGGCATTTATCTTATACACCTAACAGTCACAATTAAAGTTATTACTGTTCCATAAGATTTTTTTTTAGTCCAAGCCAACTCATTTCCAATCATAAGATTTTTATCCAAGCCAAATGTGCCTCTGAAGAATTTCTAGAGGTACATTTAGATACATTAATTTACATTTTAAGTATTGATAACAAAGAGCAAAATATTAATCTAAGATTAGAATGTCACGAAATATTTATAGAAAAAATCCACTTTTCAGGTTTCCTATTTTTCGAGTATCTCCACTAAAAGTTCAGTGGTAAAGCAGCAAATTCTTAAAACTAATATAAAAATGGCCTTCCATAACAACTTGTATAACATCTTAATTTACTAGGATAAAAAGGATATAATTCACTATACAATTCATCTTAATTTTCCCAGATCTGACATTTTCCTTTACTCAAGAGTTCTGTAATTCATTCATCTATATTTACCTTCATCATAATACTTAATAAGAAACATTTTAGTTTTAAAAATGCTATACTATACAGCTTAAGTACCTTGACATTATCATAAAATATGTCCCAAAATGAATACTAACAAAAATACTTAAGACAAATGTTCAACACCTGATCTAGAAAAACATCATCTCTTGGTAGTATACTGAAATATTATCTTTTTTTTTTCTTCTAAATCATATATAGTTTCTATGCTTAACTTTCTTTTTACTCTGGTTATAAAGTAGTCAATTCATTATAACGTTCCAAAGGTTTAAATATAAAATCTCTACTTGAAGAACATACACAAAATAAGAGAAAAAGACAAACGGCTCAAATTCTTGTATTGAGGTCAATTCAAAGAGTAACACTTACGAAATTCCAAAATGCTTTTTAACTCAAGGGGCAGGGTGGAAGGTTCCTTAGGTCTATTTGTTTTCCAAGAACAAGAACTATTGGAACTAAAGCATTAATAATGGAAAACGATGCCTTTATCCCTGACATCAGGGTAAAAATCAAATTTGAGACTAGAACTTGGCAGTTTCACAGCAGGCAAAAGTTCACATTGCCAAACCACTTCCTACATCCAACTGGGCAGAATTTTAAGCTAAGAACATCATGCCTTTCAGAAAACTAATCACACTTTTCAACACTGAATGTGCTCTCACTCTAAAAAGATTAGCCCTGCAAAAGCTGAAATTACCAGCACTTTTATGCAAGATACTACAGCTAAATTTCTAAAAAAGTAACATTTTTGCTTTTGTTCTTTAAAGTTCCTATATAAAAGGAGATTTTGCAACACTATCCTTCAATGGGCCTCTAAGGAACTGATCAATCTGTCCAGTGTTTCATTTTAGGAAGGAGGCAAGGTGGAAGAAAAGTGCAGGAGGTACAATACAAGTGAGACCTGCTACATAAGGAAAATCAACACACACACACACACATTCATTTTAAAGAAACAGAATACGATTAAACTGAATGGGAGGCTTAATTACAGCCATAATATAGCCAAATCTATGATATAGCTAATCAATTTCATAATGGGACTTAATAGTATTTACTTCTGCTATTGCCCTTAGAGGTTCAGATCATGCTCTAAACCAAGGTTTAATTCCTCCTTTGGACTATCAGGAAGAACACAGCCTGAAAAGATGGCATTGCATAACACGGTATAATCCCAGATCAACAATTCCTACTACTCATTTTGGTGCATCGAATAGATGAAGAAAATAAATTAAACTACAATTGAACACTATTACATGTTAATGTTGGTATAATACATTCAGATATACCATGGATCAAATCACTGCACTCAAAGTTACTACCCACAACACAAATCTGAAATGTGGATCCTACAAGCTATGTGTCAGTCAATCCACCTCCATCACCACTGTTACACGGCAAGATCTCACTTGTCGTTTTTTTTTTTAGATTCCAAGTTACCCAATACATATTACCCCCCCAAAATATCAAATGAGAACAAAGAATATCAGAAAACAGACCTGCAAAGCAACTATATGACAAACTTTAGCTCAACATCAAAGCAATTGTATACCACTTTAAATACCATCAAATAAATTAGTAATACTGTAGGTAATGAATATTTAAAGACCTACCTAGGCTATAAACACCATATTGTTTTCTGATGATAGAACCATATGTCTTAGCTTGTGTGTGTCTGCAGGAAAAAAACCTCACTAGTAACACACAGGCATTTTAAGGAAACAGTTTAAGATAAACTTGTTAAGAGTACATTCTTTAAAACATACTAGCCACTTGAAAACCTAATCCATAAATAACAATGTAAAATAAAAGAAGGATTGTCATAAATCAACAAAAAACTCTACTAGGTATCAACCTCTAGTCACCTTAAATGTTTTTATCATGTTACTTGTATCTAAAAGAACTTTTAGAAGAAATATATAAAAAGAACATTTTAAAAGTTATGCATTATTTTTATTAAAATCTTGACAAAAATCCAAGTGTGAAACATTTGCTTTTATCTCAAAATTTTACATTGAAGGTTTAAAAATATATATATAAATCAACAGACTGCACCACATATGACAGTCACGTTTGCCTAAAATTTTAAATCAATGAGGACTTTTTAAAAAACGGACTTAATACTAATTTAATGAAAAGAAGTATAATCATTGTAAAATATTTGAGTACCTCTTATGTTCCAGGCAGTGAACTAAGTGCTGCAGGGGTAAGACCTAGAAGATGTAGAAGTCCTTGTCTAAAAAAAAAAAAAAACCCTTCCCATGGAGAAGAGTGGGAGAAGGAAAAACGAAGACAGAACAGTAAACATGTACTGACATACAGGTACAATGAAGCTCAAGATGTTTCTTTACTTATATGTACACGTCACATTTTTTTAGACAACTGTAAACACAGACAACTTAGGAGTGATTCTGAGAAAGAACAGGAGATTGGAGAAGGTAGGGGTAAGAAATAAGTGACACAAAGAAGTTAGCTTATTAGTCTATGGCCTAAGGTCTGATGGAGATGAAGACAAGGCAGATGCAAAGACAGTGGTATGAATTAAAGGTACTGAAACAGCATATTATTTAGCACAAAACCAAGAATTCTTCATAAGGAAGAGACAGATACAGTTAATCAGAAATGTGCCATGAAAATTTACCAATTATTCAGTAGCTATTATGATGCAGTGGTGACATTTCAGATTTTTAAATACAACGTAACTTTTATCTTTATTAATACATACTAGCTATGCCTAAATCCAGCTTTCCCAGATGCTTCCATCAAAGAACACACTGCTAACTAAATACCAAGTCTTGGCTTCAACAGATATTAGAGGACAAACTTCAAGTTTGTCCCAATTCTCTCTTTTCTGGGAAAATAGAGCAGAAATGGAAGACAACACAAAACATAAATACAAAACTTCTACTAAGCAGGATTTTCATTCAAGCATTTGATGTGCTTAAGTTGGACTCAAATTCTCGAAACTGGATAGCAGATACTTTAGGGAGACCTTAAAGAAATAGGAATAAAAAAGTGCAAACCCCCAGCCCCAACAAAACAAAACCCCAAAATTATCAATATTGAACGTAAGATGTCTATCTTCCGGATTGAGCAATCTTTCTTTGGTAGGAGGAGAGATGAGAAACTAGTTCAACTTCCTGAGTACCCATCCACCTGCATCTATTCCCCAAAAAGTAATTTCCCCATCAGATAGCAGAGCCAAGTGAACTATGGTCATATCAATACCAGGCAGCGGCAAGAGAAAACAAAAGCAGCAATCTGACTGACTCCTTGTACTCCAAGCACGTGTGCTGAGCTTCGTGAGGCTAGGAAAACCCAAGGTGCCCAATTTAAAACATTTAGACTCACGCTTAAAAAAAAAAAAATGCAGGAAAAAAGAAAGAAGTGCCACACCAGTTGGAAAGGAATGCAAACGCTGAGTCATCACTCTTAATTAGGAAAGGAAGGAAAGCGGTGGGAAGATGAAATTCATTCATTACATTTGGGCTTCAGGGTAAAGAGCAACAGCAAGATAGAAGAAAAAGCAGTCAAAAGACACACGTCGAATAGCTGATAAAAATACCATTTTATCCAAATCTGAAGGTCTCGACGCACAAACAGAGAGCTATTTAATAGAGAAGGTAGCACCAATAGAGCAAAAAGCTGTTTAACAACTGGTTGTCAGTTTAGCGTAGGTAGCGCTCAAAGTAAACTTCGTCATCCAAGAAAGGAAAGATGCTCCGGAGACAAGAGGCATCCCTTTTGCACTTCAAAAGTAGCGGGCGCTTGGCGAGTGTTTCTGACAGCGTGGGCGGGGGCACGTGGGGCAGAAAGAGAGTAGGGGCTTGAGTGGCGGAAGAGTGTCCGGCTTCCTCGCAGAGCTTAGCTTGGGAGAAGAGCCGGGAGCGACTGGAGCTGGGGACGTGGAGGGCGTGAGTGCTAATTCCTCGCAGCACGCAGGGGATGTGACTGCAGTCCCACCCCCAGTCCCACCCCCACCAGGCCCAGCCCCCGTATGACCGGCAGCTCCCGGCCCAGCCCAGGGCCCCCAAAGCACACGGGGAGCCGGAGCTCTCCCGGGCCTGACAGGCTCTGCCGTGCAAAAGCCCGGCTCAGGACAGGGTTGCAAAGAAGGGCGCGAGAGAAAAAGGTCGAAACTAGCCCCGGACCCCAGGAAGTGACTGTGTTTGGGGGAAGGGAGGGCTTCCTTCCCAAGGAAAAAGGGACAAATGAGGAATGCACTTCGCGTCCGCGCCACCCCAGCCAGGGAGCCGCCAAGAGTGCCAGCTTCGGCTCCGCTCTCTCGCTCCCTCCCATAGCATCCCGCGGTGCCCGGGCCTCTCGGCGCCCGGCACCCCCCGTCTGGGTACTCACAGAGTCCGGGGCTGCCCGTCGTCTTCCATCATGGTGGGTGCGACGGAGCGATCCCGGGACAAGGGGGAGGGCAGGGCTGGGGAAGGGAGGGGGTGGGGAGGAAGGGGAGGGGGGCTCCGGGCACCGGCTGGGGACAGAGGAAAAGGCACCGAACCCTGCTCTCGGGCTCTCTCCCCCCAGCCCGCTCCGGACACTGCGCTCCAACCAGGAGGAGCAGGAGGAGGAGGAGGATGAACAAAATGGCCGCCACCACCAGCCAGGCAGGAAACGGGGCAGAGCGCAGGCGCGGCCCGCCAGGTCACCGCTCAGGCCAGCCGCGACGGCCTGCAAAAAGGGATAACTGAGTAGGGAGCAAAACAGGCCGCTGAGGAAACCTCGTGCCCGGTCACAACGGGTCACGTCGTCGCTATTCGTCCGCTGGCCAGCGAAACCCAGCCAGCTCAAGAAGAACTCGAGTAAAAAGAGAACCGCCGTCAAAACTGAGGTCTCTGGGAATTGTGGTCCTGGAAATGAGAGAGGTAAGCACTTCCCCGGAGGACTTCTGGGAACTGTAGTCCTTAGGAGCCGTCGCCGCTCTGGGAGGCGAAGAAGAGACTTCTGGGTAGTGTAGTCGTACGTGAGACGTGGGACGATCAGGAAGTCGGCGTGCTGGGAGGGGAAGGGGAGAATAAAAGCGACGTTCAAAGGCAGAGAGTCGAGCTGGGAAAAAGGGGCCTTCGGAGAAGTAGACTACAAATCCCAGGGTGCCTCGCGCTGGGGGCTGTCCTGGGACTGCTTCAGGCATTTTAAGACTCTTCTGTTGGTTCAGCCTGGGCTGCTGCTCCGCCTCTGTCCAGCCCAAGAGCGGTTTCTTCAACTGCTGCTAGTGCAGTGCTCTGGCTCCGCGTGGCGTCCGAGCCAGCAGGCCTTTCTGGCCCGAGTCCGCTATTAATCAAAACGGCCGGCCCGCGCGACTGGTGGAGGGGCTGGGGTGGGCCGGGCTGGAAGCTTCGCTCACCAGGGCCCCTCCGGCTTTCTCAATAGCCGGCAGATTCCTCTGGGCGCGTTTTCCCGCAAATAGGTATTCTACTCTGGGTAGACGGCTTGTAGATTGCTTTACAAGTTTCAGAGTTTTCCTCATTTGTCATCTCATCGGATAAGGGAATCAGAAGAGCAGCCCTCCACTAAAATGACTCATCGAGTTGGTGTAAAGAGGGTGATAATGCCCTCCTGCCCCTTATTTAGTCGTTAAAGTGAAAGTCTCTGTGCAGAGACGTGCACAGACTTAAGGTTGTGTTTACAGACAGACATCCATCATATGGACGGGGAATGAAGTTTTGCTCGAATAGTGAGAAACCCGCTTTAAACTGGCTTCATGACCTTGTAGAATTTGTTTTTTCACGGGCGGCAGTTCACCCTACGCTCCCACTCCCTCACCCCACCCCCAAGCGTCTTTGGGAGAATGTGATTGACTTCGTACCCCTCTTGTAGGTTAGTGAAGTGAAGGATAATGACGGTGAAGACAGATTTTTCATCCTGTTGCCAGAGCTAGAAGATCCCAGTTAAACTCTTCCTTGAGAGTTGTTTTTATAAACACTACCACTGAATCCTAATCCTGTGAGGGGAGTCAACCGTGCAGGGAAAGCGTTGTAATGTCAATATGGGGAGGAAGGGGGATTTCAACCTGGAAGGCTGCATAAGACCTTGAGAAGAGAGTTGAGCCCCCTGAGTCAATGGAAACAGCAAGGGGGCACCGAGGCCAGGACCCACAGCTAAAAAATTTATGGGTTTGGGGGAGGGAGAAGTGGGGGAAGGCATGGAGTAGGACTCTGGAGAGTTAAGAAAGGTGGGCAAGGGTTTTATAGAACCATGTTGTTAAGGATTGCTACCAGGTTGAGGAGTTTGGGCTTTGTCTTCCAGTCAGTGAGGAGCTATTCAGATGTTTAATTTTTTAACTGAACCTAGGTAGAGATCACAATCCAGTTCATCATTGATCTGCGCCCACTGTATTAATTTGTTATTGTTGCTATAACAAACTTAGCGACTTAAAACAGCAGGACTGTATTATCGTAGAGCTCTGGAGTTCAGAAGTCCGAAATTAGTTTCGTTGGACTAAAACCAAGGTGTTGGCAGGGCTGGTTCCTTCTAAAGTCTAGGGGAGAATGGGTATCTTGCCTTTTCCAGCTTCTAGAAACCATCTGCATCCCCTAGCTTTTGGCCCCATCATCTTCAAAACCATCAGCATGGCATCTTCTTTCCTCTCTGACCTTTCTGCCTTTCTCTGACTGATCTTCCTTCCTCCCTCTTTGACTCATGAGGACCCTTTGTGATTACATCGGGCCAGGATAATCTCCCATTTCTCTGAGACATTTTACTCACGTTAGCAAAATCCCTTTTACCTGTAACATAACAAATACACTGGTTCTGGGGATTAGGACGGAGACATCTGGTGGGGGGGGGGTGGTCGTTATTCAGCCTACTACCCCTGCCTTCTTTTAGTTAGTTGCTTTTTAAAAAATGCAATAATAGCTGTGAGCCCTAAAAAAGTTATTTGGGAAGCAATTTAATCTAACTCTTCGGTTTGCTCACACACACACTAACTCATCCTCCTGCCTCCCCTCACCTGGGTTTACCATCATGCTGAATTCTGAATTTGCCATTTCTTGTTTTTCTTTTTACAAAGTTTTATTCTCTGTATATGTATATACATAAAATTTTTCACAAAAAGTGTGTGTATACACATGTATTTTTGAGTTTTTTTAGTGTAATTAAAAAAGAAAGTGTATACCCATTACGTACTTATTAGGATGGGCAAAATCCCAGACAACTGATGCCACCAAATGCTGGGGAGGATAAAAAGTAACAAGTATTCTCATTCACTGTTGGTGGGAGTGCAAAACGTTACAACCACTTTGGAAAATATAGTCCAGGTAAGAGATAAGGAATTACAAATTGAGTGGATTTAGAAAGTAGCAGTGAAAAAAGACCAAGTTATGGATACAAGGTAACAGGGAGGCAGAAGGGTGGGAGAAAGGGAAAACTGACCTAACTCCCATGTTAATGGCTTGACTGTCTGCCCAGATTATGGGGTCTTTGACTGAGTCAGGAAATACAAGAAGAGGTTTTAGAAGTTAGTCTGGCTTTGCACTTGCTCATCACAAATGTATTTAGAGTTGCCCAGCATTCAAATGAATAGAGAGGTCTAGAGCTCATTTAGGGACCCAGACTGGCTTTGGGAGGAATAAATCTGCATGTGTAACTGAAGTCTTAGGTGCAAGAAAGTGTCACCTGGGAAGGATACGGAAGAGAGGAGGGTTGAGAATGTGAGAGGACACTAACGCATATGGAGGAATCAGAGGAAGAGAAACTACTTTTAAAAAACTGATGAAGGACAATCGAAAGGAAAGTCTAGTCTCCAAAACCTGTTAAGATGGCTATTACCAAAAATGCTGAAAATCAGAAACACAAAATAACAAGTGTTGGCGATCATGTGGAGAAATTGGAACCCTGTGCACTGTCAATGGGAATGTAAATTGGTGCAGCTACTGTGGAGAAGAGTATGGCAGTTCCTCAGAATAAAAATAGAATTACCATACGATCCAGCAACTTCAGTTCTGAATATGTACCTCAAGGAATTAAAAGCAGAATCTCAAAGAAACTGTACCCCCATGTTCATAGCAGTATTTTTCACAGTAGCCAAAAATTGGAGACAACCCAAATGTCCACTGATGAATGAACAGATAAACAAAATGTATATATGCAATGGAATAGTATTCAGCTTTGAAGAAGGACATTCTGACACATGTATAACATGGATGAACCTTGAAGAAATCATGCTAAGTGGAATAAGCTAGTGACAAAGGACAAATATTGTATGGTCCCACTTATATGATGTACCTAGAACAGTCAGATTCAGAGGGAAAGAAGGTAGAAGGTTTGTGGACGGGGCTAGGGGAAGGGGGTGGAGAGTTATTTAATGGGCACGGGGGTTCGGTTTGGGATGACAGAGAAGTTCTGGTGATGGGTGGTGCTGATGGTGATGGATGATTGCACAGCAATATCAAAGCACTTAATGCCACTGAACTGTACACTTAAAAATGGCTAAGATGGTAGATTTTATGCATGTTTTATCACAATCGTTTAAAAAGAATCTGAGAGATGGGGAGTTCCCTGGTGGTCTAGTGGTTAGGACTCAGCACTTTCACCGCCGCAGTCTGGGAATGGAGAATCCACATCAAGCCACTGCATGCTGGTGCCAAAAAAAAAAGAGTCCAAGAGAGATGTCTTCACGAAGATGAAATGTAATGAATACCTAATTTGTTTGATCTCATTTAAAGGAGAGAAAACAACTGAGGGAGAACTGGGAAAGGTGTTAATCATGAGCACGTGGAAAACCAGTGCAGAGAAAATAAGACATTTACCAACTCCTTAAAAGGAAACGTACAGGAAAGGAGAAGTGATTATATTGTATTGTTTGGCTCAGCTGTGCATAGCATTTCCATGGCCATAATAATAAAGACATTGAATATTGCTGACAGAAAGTCTGCATTTGTGCAGTAAATGAGGGCTGAAAGAGAGATACTGTCTTTTAAAGTGGGAAGTCACCAGATAATACCTAAAATCGAGGAACCGGGAAATGGTGATATAGTTGAGCTATTTAGACATAGGGAGGTAAGGAGTTCCTGTCGTGGCTCAGTGGTTAACGAATCCGACTAGGAACCATGAGGTTGCGGGTTCGATCCCTGGCCTTGCTCAGTGGGTTAAGGATCCGGCGTTGCCGTGAGCTGTGGTGTAGATTGCAGACGCTGCTCGGATCCCACGTTGCTGTGGCTGTGGCGAAGGCTGGCGGCTACAGCTCCTGTTAGGCCCCTATCCCGGGAACCTCCATATGCCGCAGGTGCAGCTCTAGATAAGGCAAAAAGACAAAATAAATAAATAAATAAAATCGAGGAACTGGGAAATGGTGATATAGTCGAGCTATTTAAAGATAGGGAGGTAAATACTAAACATTCAGCTGAGTTGAAAATGAGTGATTCTGGAGACAGGAAAGGGGAGAGTTTCCAGGAGGGAGTTTCTGGTTTTTCTTACAGGCCCTATAGATTCTGATTGTTTAAACTCTGTATATAGATCTGATAAAAATCGGAATTAGTCTAAAAACAAAAGAAACCATCACTGTGGTTGCACTAGTGGAAAAACGTATCCTCTCCACTAATAGTTGTTTCAGACCTGAGAGTGCCCTGTAGATGATGAAAGGCCCTACTTTTCATAAAATCACACAACTAAAACATATGGTAAAAAAATTATATGTGTATATAGCAAAATGCTGATCTAAATTTGAATTCAGACAAATAAGGAACATAGGTGTGTTGAAAACCCAGCACATAGCAATATCAGCCTCTACTGTGTGTAAAGTCGTATAGAAACAATTGAAAAAAAAACCAAAACACTTCTGATCTGATGAAAAGTTAAGAGTCCTTGAATCTGCGGTCTCTGACAGTTGGTTGACCGGGATGTGTTACATCCTCCAGAGGCCTTAACATGCTCCTTCCTGTAGTTTGCCACCTCCCTGATCTCACAGTCTGTTAGACATGGACATGGTCATCAGGTAAGAGACTCTGCCTTGGAGTTCCCGTTGTGGCGCAGTGGAAATGAATCTGACCACGAACCATGAGGTTACAGATTCGATCCCTGGCCTTGCTCAGTGGGTTAAGGATCCAGTGTTACTGTGAGCTATGGTGTAGGTCGCAGACGTGGCTCAGATCTGGCAATGCTGTGGCTGTGGTGTAGGCTGGCAGGTGTAGCTCCGATTCGATCCCTAGCCCATGAACATCCATATGCCGTGGGTGTAGCCCTAAAAAGTAAAAAAAAGAAAAAAAGAGACTGCCTTAATTCCTCACCCCTTTAACCACTTTGGAAAACAATTTGGCAGTCACCTATAACATTAAACAAAAATTACCATGTGATCTGCCTTGCCACTCCAAGTTACTTACCCAAGTGATATGAAAACTAGTACCCACACAAAACCCATACAGGAATGTTTAATGTTTATAGCAGCTTTATTAATATTCACCAAAAACTGGAAATATCTTGTGACAGACAATTTTATGTGCCCACTTGGCTAGACCATGGTGCCCAGCTGTTTGGTCAGACATTCGTCCAGGGGTGTTTTGCAGATGTGATTAAAACAATTAGTTGACTTTAAGTAACGGAGATTACCTTCAGTAACGTGGGTGGGCCTCCCCTCATCAAATCAGTTGAAGGTCTTAAGAGCTATCACTGAGGTTTCCTAGAGAAGACATCCTGCCCTGAAAATATAACATAGAAGTCTGCCTGTGGGGTTCTCACTGTGGCGCATCAGGACGGACGGTGTCTCTGAAGTGGCAGGGACTTGGGTTTGATCCCCAGCCCGGCACAGTGGGTTAAGGATCTGGCATTGCCTCTGTATGCCGCAGAGGTGCCAACTCTGGCTCAGCTCCAATCCCTGGCCTGGGAACTCCATGTGCCGTGAGGAGGCCAGATAAAAAATGTCCTGCCTGAGTCTCCAACCTGCTGGCCTACCCTACAGATTTTGGACTTACCCCCAGAATGACATGGGCCAATTCCTCAAAATAAATTGTTCGTCTAGAGAGAAGAAACAGAGAGAGAGAGAGAGCCCGAGAGGAAGATAAGTGTAGACACAGATACTGATACAAGTAGGTATAGATGAACATATGTATGTATACATCTGTATGGGTGTATGTGTACATATGTGCACATGTATATACATATGTGTATATATATTGATACAGATCCTAAACGTACTTAAACTTCTGAATCTAGGTAAACTGGCACATCATTCACACGATAGAATCACACTTAGCACTGAAAAGGAGTGAAATAACAGGAATGCACCTCGAATGCCTGATGCTAAATGAAAGAAGCCAGGTTCAAAAGTCCTCATACTCTATGAATCCATTTATATGAAATTCTGAAAAAAGCAAAACTGGAAAACAGATCAATGGTTGCCAGAGGCTGAGGACTGGAGGAGGAGTTGACTACAGAAGGGCTTTGGGAGATTTGGGGTGTGATGGAACTGTTTTGCAGCTTGATTTTGTGATAATTACCTATCTGTATATAAATTTATACCTTCATAAAAATATGCTAAAAAATGAATAGGAGGCAATCATGAAAATTATTCTACTAAAAAGAAATCGTATGGTAACATAAAACTGCTTACTTAAATGTATTAATAATACAGAGATTGAGTATAAATCTGCAAAATTAATAATGTAAGTATAATTTAGGTAATTATCTTAAAAATAATATCACATATATTAAATTTAATTAAGATATGTACTCTATATGGATTCAATATTTAAAATTTTTAAATATTGTTACTTAAGAAATTTATATAAAGCCCCAAACCCTGAGTTCCCATGTAGCTTAGCAAGGTTAAGGATCCAGCATTGTCATTGCCTTGGCTTGGGTCAGTGTCCTGGCACAGATTCGATCCCTGGCCAGGGAACTCCTACAAGCTGTGCACACAGCCAAAAAATGAGTAAAAAAATAAATGAATAAATAAAATGTTTCTTCTTTTCCTTAAAATCTACCATCATCCGTATTGCCTACAAAATAAAACCTAAAGAGACCCTCGTGGCTGCATCAGTAGGTTGTCCTGCGCCCTGGCTTCTGTCTGGATTCAGCCAATGGGGAGCACTGGCTAGGCGTGCCAGTCCTAATACAGGACACCCAGTTAAATGTGAATTTCAGATAAACAGCAATACTTTAGCAGAGGTGTCCCCCATGTAATCTGGCAACCCTCATACTAGCAGGTCGGAAGGAAGAGAAGATGGTATTTATTCCCCCAGCTTCCTGCCCACTGAGCTGCTGCAGTGGGTTGGCTGTGTCACCCGTGGCTCCTGTCCAGCGGTGCTCAACATACAGCTCACCAGGTTCTCGTAACTGGTCCTTTTACTTGCTCCGTCAGGCCTAAAAGTGGTAGTTGATAGCTCCCAACTATTATTAGTACCAGAGCACTGTACCAGCCCCTCCTCCTCGCTGTTACTGAACCCTGCCTACACTTTTGTAAATAGATCCCTGATTCATTTCCTTTCGTTCCCCAGTTTGAACGTGTTGTCTGTGTCCTGGATAGATGAGGCTGTTCCTTGCTTTTTGAGACACAATAAGGAAACCTTTCCTCTCTCAACATTCCCACAGCAATTTGTGTTTGCCCTTAGCTCCTGGAGACTCAACAAATCAGATCCAGTTGAGCCCCTCTGGTTCTTTCTCTCCTACTGGGTTGTCATTACCATCTCCTTTGGGGCAAGAAAACAAACAAAAACAACTATTCCAGGGACCTCACGGCTTCCTTTCCCCTCTGTGCTTTTGGTAGTTTTTACGGATGAGGGCTACGGGGCAGTAAGAAGATAAGGGGATCAAATAAAACCTGTTATCTCCAAATTTTATCTCAGCACATGGGACCTAGTATAGCAAGAGTTTAGTGTGGTCGTACTTAGGAAAGATGAAAAAGGGGTTAAGAACATAAAATAGTCATCCCTTACTGAACATTTCTTCTGGACTGTGCAAACAGTACCAGTCTCCCCCACGCCCGCAAGGCAGGTTTTATTTCAGCTCCCCCCATTCTGCCCTGTGCTCTGATTGATGCCAGGGCTGGGAGTCTGCAAACTACATTTCCCTTTTGTCAGCTGACCAAAAAAGGACCACTAGAGGGAGATCAGAAGGCAGAAGGGACTTGTCCCTTCTATGCTTGCTGGGAACAGCAGATGGTTCCAATTTCCAACTTCTTTCCACACTCCCGGCATAGATGGGCGGCGCCCACTTTCCAGCTGTCTGTGTCCCAGCTCCACAAGACACCCCCCACCCCGCCACGGTCCTGAGGTAGCAGCAGTAGCTGGAGACCCCTCCTCTAAACTTGTAGAGGAGACCCTTGATAGGTAATGCCTCCTGAAATCAATGTTCTCCTGTGTGACTCGGGTTAGGCCATGTGACCTGCTGGGGCCAGTGGGATACGGGCTAGTAGGAAGTGAAAGCTGGGTCAGCACTTAGGCTCTGGGGCTTCTTCTGTTGGACTGTTGCTGCCACCCTCCCATGAGGGAGCCCAGGTTAGCTTCCCTGAGGTTGAAAGAGACATAGAGAAACCAACCCACCCAAGTGTCCCAGCCTACCTTCCCGTGGAAGACTACAGCATGAGTGTGTCCGGGTGAGACCCACAGAAGAACTGTCCAGCCAACCCAGAGAACGTGAAGCCTCCAAGCTTTGGGGTGATTTGTGGAGCAGCAAGAGATGACCAAAGCAGTTCTGATAACCCCAGCCTCTTCTCTCCACCAAAGGAATGGTAGCTGCTGATTGTGGTTATTATCTTGTAGCCTCAAAAGACTCATTTTATTTTTTCAGTCCTCCAACCCATGTTTAACAATTTCCCCATGTTCTCTCTGTTACATCAACTAGTGCCATTTCTGTTTTGCAGACTGGACCCTGACAGATAGATACAGTATTATATCCATTGTACAGATGAGAAAACTGAGGCTCAGAAACATGCCAAAGGTCGCTGCCAATAAGGGCCCAGGCTGGCTCCACAGCCCTTGCTATATATACTTCAGTAACACTATTGACCCACAGCAATAGATAACTGTGCTAGATAAGAAACAAATTGTTACAGATGATTATGATGACAGTAATAATAAGGCCGGTGTCACACAGCAAGGGTTCTATTCAACATCTGGAACCAGTAGAGGGAGCTCTGTCCCTAAGGACCCAGCTGGCCCCTGGCTGACCCAAGGCGAGTGAGGATGACAGTACTCTCACCGCCCAAAGATTTGGGCAGAGGAGACTGTGGGCTCTTTGAGGGGGAGGAAGCAATGGAACACTGTCAATTTACATGTTTGAATAATAAACTGGAGCTGCCCTGTTTGAACAGATCGTCCTCCAGGCGCAGGAATCTGGGTCCCTTCCTGTCCTGCTCCCACCCAACGCTTGGTTCCCCCCTGATGTCGAGAGGAGTTTCTCTGGAATTCAATGTAGGCCACAGTTGCCAGTGGACAGAGCTACTGAGTGAGAAAGGGCAGCGTGGTTCCTTCCTTAGTCCCTCCCTGTAAAATGATAGCAGCAGGAGGAAACGGGGGGCCTGCTCCCTCCGTAAGGGCCCTTCCCCAAACCGCCCCCCTGCACCTGCACCAACCAGCTCTGCACTTGGCGCCTTTGCTCTTGTCCTCTGGGCACACTCTCCCTGGTCACGATGGCTCTGCGTGAAGCCCACTTTTCCTCCCATCACAGCTGCAAAATCTAAGTCCCAAGTCTGAGTTCTAGGGTAAGAAATCCTAGAGCTCAGAACCTGTGAGCAGGCCTCACGGCCCAACCAACCCTGGGAAGAGTGGCAGTACCGCTTCCAGCCCAGCTTCGCCCTCTCCCGGGGTGGGGTTTGGTGGAACAATCAGCGGTTGTTCCCTTGGGCTCCCAGTTACCTGTCATTGCCTCCTCTTTTGGAATGAGGCCTGGCTAGAGATGATAAGCCAAATGTGGAATGTGGGCATTCCCACTTCCCTGAGCCAAAATGCTGCTTTAAAACACCATGTAATATGTAACACATGCTAAAGAATATGTGTAACATGTGACATTGTCAAGGTTAATAAAGTGCATTCTCAGGACCCGCCCCCCAACCTAAGAATTAGTGCGTTACCCACCCCCAGGTGTCTATCTACCTGTCCCCCCCACCTTTAAGTTAAGGGGAACTTCCATTAGGCTGAGTCTGTGCTTCCATTCCCTTCTTTCAAATACTGATTTATCACAATCATATTTCTTTTTAAATTACGTTGACACTTTTTAAAGGTTCAGGCCCTTCATTTGGATTTGTCTCACTCTTTCCTCATAAATGTATTCAGGCTAAATATTTTGGGTAGGAAGGCCTTATAAGTGATGCAGTGTCCTCGGCACATCCCATTAGAAGCTGTGTGGTGTTGATGTGTTGCATCACTGGTCATGTGAAAAAGGTTACTGACAGAGAAGATGTCCTCCAGATTTCCCCTTTGGAAAGACAGCTCTTCCTGTCTGTAATCAATAGCTAATCTGTGAAGTAATAATTGGAGTTATACTCAAATATCTTTTTCCCTAACATTATTTTACCAATGGTTTTAGCACTTAATGATGATCCTTCCCTGAATCAATTAGTATTATATTGGTTCCAACATTTTCTAGTAAACTCTTTTCATCAGCCCTCCCACTCTCCCAATATTTGAAAATTTGTGTGTGTGTGTGTCTTTTCAGGGCCACACCCATGGCATATGGAGGTTCCCCGACTAGGGGTCGAATCGGAGCTACAGCTGCCGACCTACGCCACAGCCACAGCAATGGAGGATCCAAGCTGTGTCTGTGACCTACACCACGGCTCACAGCAACACCAGATCTTTAACCCACTGAACGAGGCCAGGATTGAACCCACGTCCTCGGGACGCTAGTCGGGTTCACTAACCACTGAGCCACAATGGAAACTCCCCCCAGTACTTGATTTGAAGTAACATCCTTTTGTTCCCAGTGAAAAGCCGTAAAGTAATCGAAAAGCTTATTCTCTTATTTCACCTTCATTCTTTACTTTCTCCCAGTATTTGGAAGATACTGTCTACTCTTTCCTGGCTGCTATTTTTGGTAGCGAGAAGTCTCTTGGCACCCAGGGCTGCCCAGACAAAGTACCAGGATGGATGGCTTAGGCAGCAGAAGTTTATCTTCTTCCAGTTCTGGAGGCTAAACATCTGAGGTCAGGGTATCAGCGGGGTTGGTTTCTTCTGACCCTCTCTCTGGGGCTGGCAAGAAGCCACCTTCTCCCTGTGTTTTCACCTGTTATTCCTCTGTGTGTATCTGCTGCCTAACCTCATTTAACTTAATTGCTTCTTTAAAGACCCTGTCTCCAAACACAGTCACCTTCTGAGGTACCAGGGCTAGAACTTCAACACTTTGGTGGTTGTGGGTGAGGTGTGGAGAGGGGTACACATTTCAGCTAATGACAATAGGAATTACATTATATATCAAGGATGACAAATAAAAAAGAAATCCACACCCCAACACAATATAGTGAAATCGCTGACACCAAAAGACAAAGAGAAGGTCTTAAAAGCAACTGGAGAGAAAAGCCACACCTCACTTAATAGTAAAATGGCTCCCTGCCAGGAATCCTCGAATCCAGCTTCTAAAAGTTGTCAGAGCCCAGCCCTACCTACCTGTCCCTCAGAGAGGTCTCGCCCTGAGGTTTGCCTTCTCTAAACTCACCTAGCACTTATTTAGTCCCAGCCTGTAATATAGTCTTTCAGCTGACAGAGGTCCCCAGGTGGAGCCAGGCCTTAAATCTCTCTCCCACACAGATCAGAAATGAAATATCCACTTGGGTCACAGGATCACTTTAAAAGACAGAGGTGGGGAGTTCCTGCTCTGACATAGTGGCTCGGGTCACTGTGGAGGTGCAGGTTCAATCCCTGGCCCAAGTGGGTTAAAGGATCCAGCATTGCCACAGATGTGACGTAGGTCACAGCTGTGGCTCAGATTCAGTCCTTGGCCTGGGAACTTCCATAGGCCACATTAAAAAATAATAAATAATAGGGAGTTCCCATCGTGGCTCAGTGGTTAACGAATCCGACTAGGAACCATGAGGTTGCGGGTTTGATCCCTGGCCTTGCTCAGTGGGTTTAGGATCCGGCGTTGCCTTGAGCTGTGGTGTAGGTTGCAGATGCGGCTCGGATCCCATGTTGCTGTGGCTGTGGAGAAGGCCGGCAGCTACAGCTCCTGTTAGACCCCTAGCCTGGGAACCTCCATATGCCACGGGGTGTGGCCCTAGATAAGGCAAAAAGACAAAAATAAATAAATAAATAAATAAATAAATAAATAAATAAAGTAACAGACGTGGGAGTTCCCTTGTGGCTCAGTGGGTTAAGGATCCAATGTTGTCCCTGCAGCAGTTGCCACTGCTGTGGCGCAGGTTTGATCTCTGGCCTTGGAATTTTCATATAGCACAGGCACAGCCAAAAATAAATCAATAGAGAGATTGGATTAAGATGGTGGAATAGAAGGACTGGAGCTAAACTTCTCTCCCGAAAAACAGCAAAACTACAAACAAATGCCGAGCAACCTTCAACCAACTGGACTGTAAACTTCCAAAAAAGATATTCTGCTCCAGAAGACAAAGAGGAGACCATATCAAGAGGTAGGAGGGGCGATTACGCTATAGAAGCAACCCCATACCTCCCGGGTGGGAAGCCCCACAGACTGGAAAGTAACTGCATCACAGAGACTTAGCTACAGGACTGAGAGTTCTGAGCCCCACGTCAAAACCCCACGCCTGGGGATCCGGCACAGGGAGAAAGAGCCCCCGGAGCATCTGGCATTGAAGGCCAGCAGGGCTTGTGTGCAGGAGCTCCACAGGACTGGGGGAAACAGAGACCCCATCCTTGAAAGGCACACACAGACTTTCACGTGCACTGGGTCCCAGGGCAAAGCAGTCTCCATAGGAA
>PVHT021183705.1:11106994-11119195 GCA_004024745.2 Catagonus wagneri | reverse complement strand
GATCAGGGGATGCCTGGCGAGGGGGTTGATAGGAAACCCTGGAGGATCATTGTATCCTGGAGCCTACAGGGGGCTCAGCCTGCTGGGGGTATTTGTAACTAAGCTGTGCCTCTGCTGCCGTAACCACCACCCCCAGCACCATCATCTCTTGCATGGAGAACAGCTACCTCTTTCTCCACTGGTCTCCTTCCATTCCATGCATTCTCCACACTGCAGTCAAGTGGTCTTTTTGAGAAAATAAGAATCAGACTACATCACTGTTTTGCTTAACATCTTCAGTGGCCTCCTATGGCACTGAGGATAAAATCCAAGCTCGGAGTTCCCGTTGTGACTCAGTAGGTTCCGAGACAAACTAGTATCCATGGGGGTGTGGGTTCAATCCCTGGCCTCGCTCAGTGGGTTAAGGAGCCTGCATTGATGTGACTGTGGTGTAGGCTGGCGGCAGCTGCAGCTCTGATTTGACTGCTAGCCTGAGAACTTCCATATGTCACACCTGTGGCCCTAAAAAGACAAAAACAAATAAAAAAATAAGATACTTGCTATGGTTCATACAACCCTGCAAGATCTGGGCCCCACTGGTGGAGTTTCTTCTCTGTTTCGTCATTGTGATCCAGCCACTGGGTTTTCTCAGTTCACCAGACATACCAGTCTCTTTACTACCCTGAGGCCTTGGCCCGTGTTCTCGCCTTCACCTGAATGGTCTTAGCTCTCTCTGGAGCCAGGCCCTTCTCATCTATCAAGTCTCAGCTCACATGCTCCCTTCCTTAATCTCCTATGGAAAGTGGCTTCTCCCATTAATTCTCTATTTCATCACTTAATTTCCTTCTAGGTACTAACCATAAGTTCTATTCATTTTGTTTGTTTGTTTGCTTGCTTGCTTGCTTACGTCAAGTCTTCCCAAGGAAAATCTTACAGGGCAGGGACCCTGCTCAGATCTCATCCTGCTGTCCCGTGCATCTCTAGCTACCAGCACAGTGCCTGGTGCATTCAGCAGGCTTCGCATCCACATGCTGTCCACCCTTGGCCACTGGACCTGGCAGCAGAACTCCTCCCTTACTTTCCAAGGGAACCCAAAGCTCAGCAGAATCACCAGAGCTGCAGCCTTGACCCAGTCCAGCTCTCAACCATCCAGTCTGTTATCAGAATGTCATTTGACCCTGGGAACCAAGAGTAGTTGAAATGCAGAGCTAGCAACAGTTTATTTCCATAAATTTGACTCCCCGTTGCTCATAGTATTAACTCTGGTTTCAGGCACTTCCACTTCAATTAAGACTTGGCACACTTCAAAATACCTCTGAACAGCAGGACACTGATTGAATTTGAGGTGCCAGGAATCCAAATGGAAAAATAACAGTAAAACCACTGGTCCTTTTACATTGCAGTTAAAATCTTGAACAAACAACTATGACACTTCCTTTAATGTTGATACTGTTCCAAATGAATCTGGAATAAGTATAGTAACTTACAGTGTTCTTAGCTGGCCCCATTAGGCACGTCCGGTCTGGTCCGCAGTGCTCTTGACCTGAAGTTCCAGTTTGTTTTTCTGCACCACTGTTGGCACACGATGTGGGTCTAGTTTACAAGATTTGTAAATATGGTAAATGATGTTTGAATTATTTGAATGGGTGTTTGCACATATGTGGAAATAGAAAACCTCTAGACGAGTATGCAGTTGTATATTTTAAATGCTCTCCTTTGGTCATATAACATTTGGTGCTCATTTAATGAGATACTGTCCAGTTCTTTAAAAAGAATGTGGTAAATCCATATGCATTAGTATGGAAAGATGCCCAAAATGATTGTTAAGTGAAAATAGCAAGTCGCAGGGCTTAAGTGTATCTCTCAGAGCTCTCTTGTGGTGCAGTGTGTTGAGGATCTGGCACTGTCACTGCAGTGGCTTGGATCTGGCATTGCCACTGCAGCTGCTGTGGTGTGGGTTTGACCCCTGGCCGAGGAACTTCCATATGCCTCAGATGTAGCCAAAACAAATTGTATAGCATCTCTCTGTGTGCATGTATATGTAGGTATATTTTCTTGTAAGCGTAGGGTGTTTCTGGAAAGAGATCCTACATCACCTCTGGAAGGAGAATGGCTGCAGTGACATCACTGACATGTGTGAGGTGCTTGCTCTCAGCCAGGCATTGCACCAAGTGTTTTTCAAATGCCTTCATTTAATCTGCACACTAACCCCAAGAGGAAGATATTACTGTTATCCCTGTATTACAGATTAGAAAACTAAAGCTAGAATTAACTCAATTCTGAGGTCCTGGATTGTTTGAGTTTTTTAAAATTTGACTCTACATTACTTCTCTTGTAAAACCTTTCCTTCTGGGATTTTGAAACCGAGAGGTACAGTGGAAATGTTCAATCATAACAAGTTCCGTTTTGGCAGTGAATGACAACCCAGGTTGCCTGCCTTCTCTCCAGATGTCCTTTGCCCAGCAGCCTGGTGTAGAGAAGGTGGCCAGGAGCTGCTGGAGTCAGGTGGAGCTTAGCGGAAGCAGGAAGGAGGAAAGGCCTGTTGGAGGCCCTTCAGGAGCCACCAATCTGGTTTCCTAAGGATGTGATTTATGGACGAGCTGACCCCGCCCCACTGTGGTGACATTAAAGAGCCCTCAAAACTGAAGGCACTCTCCTCCTAGCAGCCTAAACAGTTCAAGATTAGCCACTAGCCACAACCTTTTGTCCAGTGGCATCTGGACAACACCCGTTACTGTTCAACACTAACCCTGATGCCAGGCCTTATGCTAACTTCATCTGACACCCACAATAGCCCATGGGTCCCCTTGTCCCCATTTTAACAGCAAGGAATCTGGTATTTTGTCAAAGGCAGTCATTGAAGGCCTACAGCAAACTACAAGATTAAGACTTGAACTCTGGTTGGTCTGAGCCCCTGTGAACTCCCACTGTGGGCTTCCTATGGGTGAGCTGATGGTGGCCAGGTGCTGCAGGTTTCACAGGTTCCGGCCCCCCTTACTAAGCATCCTTCGCCCAAATTGTGTCAGATACCAAGAGTGAACAAGTGCAAGCCTCCTACCTTGTGGGCCAAACTCTGTCTGCTCCCAGGTCTTCTATGTTGAGCCAAGTGGCACCTGCTACCAGCTCTCCTATGGCCACCAACCTAATGACCTCTGAAACTGCCTTGAATCTTATTTTGGTGATCTAGAGCTGAGAACTTCCTGGATTGATGGTTGTGTCCTGGAACATCCACCCAGGCTCTGGTTACTCTACCACCCATGGACTCTAATTCTAAAACTCAGGCCCCTTTGTACTCTAGAGATCCAGCTTGAAAATGCCACTGCTTGGCCTCTGCAGAGCTGGGGAGGGCTCATTGTGCTCTGAATCTCGTGCCCTAGGAATGTGGTGTCTTGGAGATAAGATCCTGGGGGAGTTCCTAGAGGACTTTCTGAGGCTAAAAATGATAGTGATGGGCAAAGCTAGTCTTCTGCCCCTCCCGCTTGAATACAGGGCAGCCTGGGGGCATGTGTACACACGCAGCCACTCTTACACACCACGTTTCACACCTTTGGGTCTCAGCTTATTCTTCCCTCTGCCTGAAATGCCCTTTGCACCTCTCTTTACCTGGCTGAATGTTACTTAATCTCAAAGATTCAGCTCAGAGGTCACACCCTCAACCCCATGCTGGGCTAATGGTTTCACAGCACCAGGGCTTCCTGCCATGCCCGCTCCTACAGTGAAACACGCCTTCCCCTTTGGGCTGCAAATATTTAAGGATGGGGCCCAGGTTCGGGTCCCCTGCGCTTGCGCAGTCTCACCTGATGTCTGGTGCACGGAGGGCGCCCAGAGCAGGTGGCTCTGTCCAGCAGTTGTGCTCTGAGCCTCCAGGTGGCCTCTTCATTTGTGTTTTCCCAAGGTTCCCATCGTGCAGGCTCCTTACTGAGGTGCAGGGCTGGTAAGTTTGCGCTTATCTGAGGTTCATCTGCAAAAAGCCATAATTGAAACAGCTTCCACGATGGAAAACTCACTTCTAGAATTCAATTTCCAAGCTTGGGGCCTGGATCCTTCAAGCTGATTACAGGAAATGGTTGGAGCGCTAATGCTCCCTGCTGAATCCAGATGGGTGTGTTTACTAGGCTGAGAAATGTTAATCCTGTCTTTGGCCCCAGAAATGTCTGGCATTCACTTTGGAGGAAAATAGAAAAATCGAGTTGTACAGCCAGCTAGGCTCAATTATATTTCTCATAAAGAATGTTTTTTGCAAAAGAAAGTGGTAGTAGTGGGGGGTGTCTGCCTGTTCTCACCTGGGGCTGGTGGAGGAACTTTTGCTGTTCAGGAAATAGTATACTGCTGACATTGATTTTCAAAATTCAGAAAAAGGATTGTGAGTCGTCAGTCTTTAGAACATACAATGGTGGCCAAATGCCAAGAGCGTCCGAACGCTGATGGAGAAGCGTTCAGAGATGGGAAAGGAGCAGAGGTCTGAACCTGCTCTCCTCCCAAGGATGTAAGAGCGTGCGTGTGATCAAATAACAGCAAGAAGAATTGATTGAGCCCTGGCTTCTTGCCAAGCATCGCGCTAAAAACTCTTACATCATTTGACCCACCAGTTATTTGAGGTAGATACTAATATTAACTCCTTAAGAGTTGGGGAAACCGAGATTCAAAGAGGGGCTTGTCTGAAGCAGCAGGAGTTCTATGTGTTTTGCTAACACTTTTACACCTTTAAACAATTTTTTAAAATACAGTGGCAATGCAAACAGCCCTGCCTCCGCATGGCCACCCTTGTCCTGTGTAGGAAAAATTCATGTCTTTCCAGCTGAAGGATCAGCAGGTGCTTCCCAGGTAGTAGGGCAGCAGGTAGCCATCCCTCCACCCTGCACTCAAGAAGGTGCATTAACTGAATGAGTGAGCGGCCACCTGCGTGCCCTGTTCAAATTCTGAGATTCTGACTTGGGTTCTAAGTGTAGGGAATGACCATGGAGAGGAATGGAGGTTCTGAGGCCCTGTGGCCCAGGCGTGGAAGTATTTCTGGGCCTCCCATAACACCTTCGCACGGAGGCTAGGGGGACAGCAAGGAGGGAAGAGCCCAATCAAGAATTCCACCTTCTGGGAGTTCCCTTCGTGGCTCAGTGGTTAACGAATCCGACTAAGAACCATGAGGTTGCGGGTTCGATCCCTGGCCTTACTCAGTGGGTTAAGGATCTGGCATTGCCGTGAACTGTGGTGTAGGTCGCAGACGCAGCTCGGATCCCGCGTTGCTGTGGCTGTGGCGTAGGCCGGCAGCTACAGCTCCTGTTAGACCCCTAGCCTGGGAACCTCCATATGCCGCAGGCGCGGGTCTACATAAAAGGCAAAAAGACAAAAAAAAAAAAAAAGGAGAATTCCACCTTCTGGAGTTCTCCAGTGGCGCAGTGGGTAAAGGATCCGGCATTGTCACTGCTGTGATTCAGGTTGCAGCTGTGACACTGATTCGATCCCTGGCCTGGGAAATTCTGCATGCTGTGGACATAGCCAAAAAAAAAAGGAAGGAAGGAAAGGAAGGGAGGGAGGGAGGGAGGGAGGAAGAAAGGAAGGAAGGAAGGGAGGAAGGGAGGAAAGAAGGGGAAAAAAAGAAAAAAGAAAAAGAATGCCACCTCCTGATGCTGGTGCTAAACCTCCCTCTGCCCCTGAGCTCGGCCCTGTGACTCAGCCCCATAGCCCCTGCCTTGCACAGTTTGTGAAACGCTGTAATTACTCAATGAACCATCTGAATGATATTTCTCTAGTCATTCAACCATCCCCCTCCTCAGGGTGGTAATTGTATTTGCCCTTATTTTAAAACATTATTGTATCCAAATAGAGTTTACAACAGCAGACAGTTTAGCAATCCTGCTCTCCGCGGTGTTTCTAAACTGTGCCATGAACTGCTTGGTGAGTCGTGCAAAAATGGCTTCTCCAGCTGCAGATCCCTCTCCCCAGCCCCAGAGGGGCTTCTCTGCCAACCATCTGATAGGGGAAGTAGTAAAAGTAACCTGGGGCCAGAATCCAGTTGACCTTGATTTCGAACTGTTTTCAGAAGAGGTGCTCCACTAATCCTGTCACCATCTTTAGAAGTGAACTCACCCTCCCTTTTATCTTTAGAGAATATTCTGAGACTAACCTTGGTCTGCCTTCCTTTTCCACCTTTTTGGGAAATATTGGCTTGATACAGCAGCACAGTTCCCATCTTGGCTCGGTGGAAACGAACCCGACTAGTACCCATGCTTACTAAACATCTCCAAGCCTCCATTTCTTTGTCTGTCAAGTGGGGATAATCATAGTGACAGTAATGAGAGTTAACATTTTAGCATCTGTCATGTATCAGACACCGTTCCAAATATTTTGCATGAATTATCTCATGTGAGTCCCAGGATAACCCTGTGAGATAATATGATCAGATCATATAACTAGACACCTTGCGATTACCATCACTCTCCACGTCAGGAAACTGAGTTATGGTTGATAACTTCTTCAAGATCTTTTCCCTGCAAGTAATGGAGCCAGAATCCAAATTCAGGAGACTGATTCTAGAACCTACACACTAACCACTCCGCTACTCTGATTTTTTTCATAAGGTTGTAAGGACACAGTGAGACTCGCTAAAAAAATCTTTACCACGTGCCAAGTACTGTCACAGGTGTTAGAGTTAAGGACAGGAGTTCCCATCATGGCTCAGTGGAAATGAACCTGACTAGTATCCATGAGGACGCAGGTTCGACTCCTGGCTTCACTCAGTGGGTTAAGGATCCAGGGTTGCCGTGAGCTGTCGTGTAGGTCGCGGCAGCTACAGCTCTGATTCGACCCCTAACTTGGGAACCTCCATATGCCTTGGGTGCAGCCCTAAAAAGATCAAGAAAAAAAAAAAGAATTAAGGACAAATCCCTGCCCTTGTGGATATCACATCTGAGTGGGAAAGCATAAAGCTTTTAGTGCAACACTCAGGAGACGGTCACTGCTCACCTCCAGGTGTTCGGGCTGTAGAAGTTTCCAGATGTTGTTCTAGTTATTTATATACACGTTCTAATCTTCCTATTAGATTATAAATTCCCTGAAGTCAAGGTTAATTTCTGATTCCTTTCTATATGTCTTCTAGCTAACTCCTTACACATAGTATGAAGTCAATAGGTAGTTGTTGAATTAGGAAACCTATTGATCCTATATGTGAAAAAATTTCAAAAAGTGCTTTATCCATGTATTAATGCAAACATTCTCAGTGTAAAGTTAATCTGTAGCGGTAAGTATATCTGAGATGTAGACTTACACACCCATGTCACTTGCTACGAGGATCAAATGAGATGTGTATGAAAAGCTCTTTGACAACTAACACATCAAACACAAGGGTCATGTTATTGGTATAACCCATACAGAGAGAGCTATTATAGCTCATCTATGCTTCCAGTGGAGCAGATGCTAATCCCAAGGCATAAACTGTCCTGAGTGTGTGCATGGGAACCCATCAACCACACAAGGCAGCAGTGAGTAAATAGTATTTATGCATAAGCCAACACAGGGAATTTTTATTGTAAAGAAACAAAGTGTATTAGTTGCCTATTGCTCATATTACCCCTAAATTTAGGGGCTTAAAACAGCAGCACAGTTCCCATCTTGGCTCGGTGGAAACAAACCCGACTAGTATCCATTAGGACGCAGGTTCAATCCCGGGCCTCGCTCAGTGGGTTAAGGATCCAGCGTTGCTGTGATCTGTAGTGTAAGTCACAGACACAGCTTGGATCCTGTGTTGCCGTGGCTGTGGTGTAGGCCAGGAGCTACAGCTCCAATTCAGTCCTTAGCCTGGGAATCTCCAGATGCTGCAGGTGTGGCTCTAAAAAAAAAAGAAAAAAAAGACACAGACACAAAAATAGCAGCAAACACTTATTATCTCACTTAGTGTCTATGGGTCAGGAATCTGGGGGCCACTTAGCTGGAGGCTTTGGCTCAGTGTTTCATGCAGTTGGCCAGATCTGCAGTCATCCGAAGGCTTGACGGGGGCAGGAGGACCCACTTGCCTGGGTGACTCACTCAAAAGTTGTGCTGAAGGTTGGTGGGAGGCCTCAGCTCCTCCTCATCAAGGCCCCTCCGCAAGGCTGCTGGCGTGTCTTCACAACGTGGTGCCTGGCTTCCCCCAGGGCGAGCGATTCAAGAGACCCAGGCAAAAGCTGCAATGTCTTTTATGCTCTGTCTTGAAAGTCAGACAGTCTCTTCTGCAATATTCTATTGGCCACACCAAGCAGCCTTATTCAGTGTCAGAAGGGACTATACAAGGGTGAGTACCAGGAGGTGACCATCTTGGAGACTGAGTACCACAAAGGGAAACTGGGGCTCAGAGACCAAGAGCAGTGACCACAGCCAGGCTTCTTCTCCGGGGGAGCCAAGGCAGCTTTGGACACTTAGGCAGAAGGCCTCCCTGCATCTTCACTTTTGTTCTCTCCCCTCGTGTGACTCAGTCACAGCCCCGTCTTCTGCCAGTTCTCTCTATGTTTCTTAGTTCACGTTCCTAAAAGCAGAGCCTAAGGACTCAGCGCATCTTTTTTCCCCAGGTCATCGCAGGTCACATGCCAGCCATTGGGTTGGCTTCTGGGGGTTCACTCCTAGCGCAGACATTTAGGCGAGTCAAGGTTCACATGGTCCAAAACCGTAGACCCCTTAGCACAGGGATGTAGTCAGGAGAGTCTTACTAAGATGAGATGAGGCGGGGGCGGCGGTTAGGATCCAGGCAGTAGAGTCTGCCCGGTTTGGCTCTTGCTCACCGTGTGCCGTGCTGGCTGGAGGGGCCGCAGGTGATGAGAAGGAAGAAGAATGAAAACGAATAAGTTGATCCCTGGCCTCTGTTTAGAGACGGAGATACACAGCCAGATAACTATCATCTGTGTGTAATAAATCTATGCCTGACGTACCTGGGTCAGGTGGGGAAAGCTCTTTAGGAAGATTTCTGTCAGGGTCTTAGAAGAAGGCATGGATAGAAGATCCAGACGAAGAGAAGCGAGGAGAACATTTCCGGTGGGAAGGGACCCGGATGGATATTTTTGAGGGGAGGTGAGACTCTAGTGGGGCTCGATAGTGGGGTGGATGGGAAAGGAGCCTGCAAAGTTGGGTGGGGTGACACTATGACGGGTTTGGCAGTTCAGTGAAGAGCTTGGGTTCTTCCTGAGAGCAGTGGGACGTTCTTGAAGGTTCTGAAACAGGAATGGGGACTCCTGAGGGTGGCTCCAGGGGATGAGTCTTGCTTTGAAGGCTTCTTTCTTTCTCTCTCTCTCTTTCTTCTTTCTTTCTTCCTTCCTTCCTTCCTTTCTTCCTTTCTTTCTTTCTGTCTGTCTTTGGCTGCTCTATCATATGGAGCTCCCAGGCCAGGGATCAGATCCAACCCATAGTTGCAACCTAAGCCACAGCTGTAGCAACACCAGATCCCCAGTCCACTGTTCCAGGCCAGGGATCAAACCTACATCCTACTGCTCCCAAGACGCCACCGATCCCGCTGTGCCACAGCAGGAAGGTTTGTTTAAACACATGAGCATCCATCCCCTTTGGGTTCTAATTCACAAGGGGCTGTGTATGATTTGAGGAAAGCTGTGGTCTCCATTACACAAAAACATCCAGGCTTACGAGGAACTAATGACGCCCGCCCCCCACTGGTTTCCTTTAACAGCAATCCCTCCAAATATAATTTCAGAGGCATTGGAATTAAGCTAAGTTTTATTCAGCACCACCAAGAAGGCCACATCTGCATAATGAAAAGTTCTCGTCAGAAAAGTCTCCCTGGGTACTCCTCATTAAATAACTTGTCACCATCTTACAAACAACCTCCAAACCAATTCAGAAAATTATGTCTGGAAAAGAACCCTTTTTAGCGGTACAGGCCTTACTAATAAGCAGTTTACAGCAGACTCATGCTTCCTACATAAGTGAGCAGTGAGCCCGAGATGCCAGTCACAAGTTTTATTATTTAAACATCTGAGGGCCAATTTTATGTCTAGGCTTTCATTCAGAGTAGTGATTGCTTTGGTGAAGCCCAGTAGGAGGACCAGCATGTTGCAGAAGCTCCTGGAAGCTGCACGGCCCGTGGTTAAGAGCCCGCCCTCTGCAGCCAGCCTGCTGGGGCTTATGTCCTGGCTCTGACACTTTCTACTCTGTGACCTTGGGTAAGTCACTTGAAGTCTTAGCACCTCCATTTCTTATCTGTGAAATAAGTATTGTCTTGGTCTGTTTAGGCTGCTATAACAAGATAACAGACTGGGAAGCTTCTATGAACAGAAATTTATTTCTCACCATTTTGGAGGTTGGAGTCAAACATTAAGAAGGTAGCACGGGCAGTTCCTGTCGTGGCTCAGCCATGACAAACCTGACTAGTATCCATGAGGACACAGGCTCGATCCCTGGCCTCGCTCAGTGGGTTAAGGATCTGGTGTTGCCATGAGCTGTGGTGTAGGTCGCAGATGTGGCTCAGATCCTATGTTGCTGTGGCTGTGGTGTAGGCTGTCAGCGGCAGCTCTGATTCAACCCCTAACCTGGGAACTTCCATATGCTATAGGTGTGGCCCTAAAAAGACAAAAAAAAAAAAAAGCGTGATCCCATTCAGGGGAAGCCCTCTTTCTCGTTTGATGTCCTCACTTGATGGGAGAGGGGCAGGGATCTCCCTGGAACCTCTTTCTTTTTTCTTTTCCTTTTTTCTTTTTCTTTTTTTCTTCCCAAAGGCCCCACCTACTTTACCATCACTTCTGGGGGTTAGGATTTCAACATATGGATTTTGGGGCAACGCAAACATTCAAAGAGACCAGAGCAGGGGTGATAACCTTAATACCTCCACCAGTGCAACCGTACAAAGAAAAAAAATTAATCCTCATAGAAGATTATGAATGCCTGGCATATAGCTCCATATCAGCGTATGCTATTATTATTACCCTAGTATATAAATTCATTGATCTGCAACTTTTCTCCCATTAAGCTGTATCTATAAAAAGTTTTAAGTTTGAATTAGCTGTCCCAATCTTAACAAATGGCACAGATCATCTAGTCGGTTCATGGAAGAAAGGAGTCAATCAATGACCAGGTTCCATTGCTGTATATTTTGAGTCTTATCTATTTCTTTCTAGTAAAGATGGTAATTAAGCTCACAGGCTCTGGGCCCAGAGTGCCCAGATTCAAATCCTGACTCTCCATTCACCAGCTGTGTGACCTGAGACAAATGTTTTAACCTCTCTGAGCCTCACTGTTCTCTATAAAACAAATATATATATATATATATATATATATATATATATATATTTGTCTTTTGTCTTTTTAGGGCCACACTTGTGGCTATGGAGGTTCCCAGGCTAGGGGTCACATTGGAGCTGTAGCTGCTGGCCTACGCCACAGCCACAGCAACATGAAATCCGAGCCGCGTCTGTATCCTATACCACAGCTCACAGCAACGCCAGATCCTTAACCCACTGAGCAAGGCTAGGGATCGCACCCGCATCTTCATGGATACTAGTTGGGTTTGTAACCACAGAGCCACGATGAGTGCTCCGCTTTTGTGAATTTTTTGAAAGCTTGTGGCTAAATTTTTATTAGTATGACTTTCAGGCCTATGTAAGAACTTGATCTAGAATTTATGTTGTTTGTGAAACATCCTCAGAGCTTGATGTGGTGCCCCATCCATAGTAACCACTCAATAAATATTTAAAGAGTAGTGAATGAATTAATGAATTAATGAACAAATGAACAATCAGATGCGGCATTTCGGAAACTAGCCCTCTTCTGCAAATGCCACTCGGCAGAGCCTTGATTCACTTTGCCCTCTCTCGCTGTGTGTGGGGAGGGCTAGGGAAAAGGAGCACACTGTTAGGAAGCCAGCAGACGGAGGACACGCTGTCCCATCACAGAATCAGAGCAGGAAGGCCTTTTATTTATTTATTTATTTTTTTTTTGCCTTTTGTCATTTTATGGCCGCGGGTCTTATGGCCGCACCCGCGGCATGTGGAGGTTCCCAGGCTAGGGGTCTAATCGGAGCTGTGGCCACTGGCCTGCGCCGCAGCCACAGCAATGCAGGATCCGAGCCGCGTCTGCAACCTACACCACAGCTCACGGCAACGCCGGACTGTTAACCCACTGAGCAAGGGCAGGGATCGAACCCGCAACCTCATGGTTCCTAGTCGGATTCGTTAACCACTGCGCCACGACGGGAACTCCCTCAGGAAGGCCTTTTAGAGGCCTGCTGTTCAGTCCCCTGCCCAGTGAACACTC
>PVHT021183705.1:11080736-11103275 GCA_004024745.2 Catagonus wagneri | reverse complement strand
AAAAAAAAATAAAACACATGTTCATATCAGGACATATCTTATTTATCATTTACGTACTTAAAAATGAACAACACTAAAAAAAAAACCCCAAACTTAAACAAAGAAAATGCTGCTAATTGTTCGTCTCTATTTCCTGAGAAGAATGCTTCTTTTTGTAAGTGAAGAGTGTTAAAAACTAAACCAGTTTGGCCTGTCAGGGTGAATAGCTGCTGCCCAGTAGAAGAATGTGATCTTTAAACACAATACCAAAAAATAAAATCAAATCATTAAATTAAGAAATCCGAATTTCCAGAGGGATCTAGGAAAGAAATGAAAAGAGCCCTTAAAAATTAACAACCTGTTTTGTATAAAGTGGAAACGGCTCCAGAGAAATGCCCTGAGAGGTTTGTTCCTCATGGCCTTAGAAGGGGAAGCTCTGTCAACGAGACATCAAAACGTATCACATTTAGAGTTCTCATTGTGGCTCAGCGGAAATGGATCTGACTAGTATCCATGAGGATGCAGGTTCGATCCCTGGCCTCAGTCAGTGGGTTAAGGATCTGGCGTTGCTGTGGACTGTGGTGTAGGTCGCAGACATGGCTCAGATCTGGCGTTGCTGGGGCTGCGGTGTAGGCCAGTGTCTAGAGCTCCGATTCGACCCCTAGCCTGGGAACCTCCATATGCCCCAGGTGTGGCCCTAAAAAGACAAAAGACAAAAAAAAAAAAAAAAGACCCACAAAGGTATCACATTCTATACTTAACGGTGATTTAATGTTTCATTTCCGTCTTGTCTCTGGGCAAAAGGACTGTAGATGTTCTACTTTCTATTTTTCTGCATTATCTGAATTGCTTACAACTATGCTTTTTGAAATGGAAAGTAATTAAATTATTTCCCCGTCGGGAAAAAGCAATCCTCTTAACCATTATTGCCAATTTCTTGACTCCTTTTGGAACAAGGTTGAGAATTCATTCTTCTATAGGTTATAATTCAATCCGAGGGCAAAGCCAATGCATTCATTGCACCAGTATTTATTCAACACCAGCTCGCGCTAACGGTCTAGGTAAGCATGGGGAATACGCATGCTCAAAACACGCCAGCTAATGGCCTGAGAGGGAGACAGGCATTGAACACATACTCCCACTAACAAGGTCTTGCTGCAGCTCTGACAGCTGCCATGGAGAAGGTGTCTGGTGCCAGGAGCATCTGTGTCTGCAGGGTCGGTCCTGCTTGGGCCTAGCTCCACAGGTTTCCCCTTGCGGGTTCCCTTCCTAGAAGGCCCGTCCTTCTCCTTGCATCTCTCTTGACCTTGCTTCAGAATCCTGCTCCACTCTCCAGTTCCCGCTCAAGGCCTCCCTGCATGACGAGGTCCTCGCCTCCTCTCTCGCTTCATCATCTGCCTCGTCCTGTGCTTAGTCAGATACTGTCACACAGCTCACTAGTGGTTGTATTAGTCAGGGGTCTCCCGAGAAACAACCAACAGAATGTACCTGTCTGTCTATCCATCTATCTGAGAGAGGAGAGAGGGAGAGAGAAAGAGACATTTAATTTTATTTTAAAGAACTGGTTCACACAATTGCGGAGCAGCAAGTCCAAAGGCTTCAGGGTGGTCCAGCAGACTGGGGACCTAAGGAAGAGTTTTAGTTCAAGTCCAAAGGCAGCCTGCAGGCAGAACTCCTGCTTGCTCGGGGGACATCAGTGTTTGTTCTGATTAAGGCCTTCAGTGGACTGGAGGAGGCCCACCCTCATTAAGGAGGGTGGTCTGCTTTACTCAAAGTCCACGATTTTAATTAATTAACTAATTAATTAGTTTTTCCATGGCATATGGAAGTTCCCGGGCCAGGGACTGAATCCAAGGCACAGCTGCGACCTGCACTGCAGCTGTGGCAACACTGGATCCTTTCAACCCACTGCGCCTGGCCAGGGATCTAACCCTCGCCTCTCCAGTGACCGAAGCCACTGCAGTTGGATTCTTAACCCTGCTTTTTTTTTTTTTTTTTTTACTTTTTTAGGGCCATACCCATGGCATATGGAGGGTCCCAGACTAGGGGTCTAATCAGAGCTGTAGCCACTGGCCTACGCCACAGCCACAGCAACGCCAGATCTAAGCCGCATCTGCGACCTACACCACAGCTCACAGCAACGACAGATCGTTAACCCACTGAGCAAGGCCAGGGATCGAACCCGCAACCTCATGGTTCCTAGTCGGATTCGTTAACCTCTGCGCCAGGACGGGAACTCCAAACCCTGTTTTTATTTTTATTTTTTTCATTGTTTAAAGTTTCTTTGAAGTATAGTTGATTTACTAGAGTCCACTGTTCTAAACACTTCACTCATCCAAAAAATATCTTTACAAAAAACATCCAGAATAATGTTGACCAAATATCTGGGCACCAAGGCCCAGCCAAGTTGACATATACAGTTAACTATCGTAATAGTCTTATTTCCCTAACTAGAGTCAACCACCTTGAAAGGCACAGGTTAGTTGTGACGCGTCTGAATCTTCCCACAGGGTCAAGCTCAAGGATTTCTGCTGGGAGGTGTTCAATAAATGCCCCCAGGAATGGAAGGTCAGAGCAGTGAGATTTGAGAGAACCCCTAGAAACAACCCTGTGCCCTTTCTGGAAACAGCAGGGGCTGTTTGACCAGAATCGGCCTGATCTCCAGGGTGCAAACACATGGCTGTAGAGACGCCACAATCATAACCCTAATCCTTTCTCTCTTCTGAAAACAACTCTTCCAAACTCGGTCATACCTTCCAAGATAATAACAGATTTCAACAGAAACGTCTGCTCGTGTGACTCTGGACTCAGCACAGCCCTAGCCAGTAAAGGAAAGACAAAAGAAAAACACAAAAGTATGTTGTGGTCTAGGGAAGAATTTCTGAACCTGGTCTCTGACTGTCTTTTTATGACATATGTACCTGTTTCAAGCTTCATCTTTCTCCCAAGTCTGTTACTAATTCAAGCAACAAGCTCCCATGTCTTATGTCCCACCCTGTCTCCACCAAGTTAAATCACCCCCCTGAAGATAAACCAGGCTGAGGAGGGGCCTAGTGCTTTCTCACACAGTCCAAGCTCCAATTTGCAATTCTAAACCCAGAATCTAATTTCCAGGCTTCCTCTTGGTTTCTGAGCAGGATGTTTCTTAGGCTCGAGGAGGTGGGAGGCCTACGCCAGAAATCTCATGCAGCTGGAGAGGTGGTAGGGTGAGGTCAAGTCATTTTTCAATGCCAGTCCCAGTCTTTGAATGCCCCACAATTATCTGGTGCCCTTTTTTATTTCCTCTTCTGCAACTGTAAACATCCTTTTCATTCCTCCTCAATTCCAGTAGAAAAATGGGCAAAGGATAGGTACAGGCTGTTCAAAAAGGAATACCAAATGTCTCTTAAGCAGATGAAAAGATGCTCAATTACACTCATAATAATAGAAATGCAAATTAAAAATACAAAGGGAATATATCAGATTGACAAAGATCAGTAAATTAGATACACATTCTGGTAAGAAAATACACATTCTGTAGGAAAACATGCACAGCTGGTGCAAGGCCGACCTTCTCTGACCTCCTTGAGAGAGCGATTTGGTAAAACGTCTCAAATTTTAAAAATGTAAATGTGCTTTAATGACCAAGCACTTCTACCTCAAGGTATTAATAGATGTACTTGTACCTTCATGCAAAATGACGTCTTCCCCAAAATATACATTGTGGCATTGTTTGTAATAGCAGAAGGCTGGGAACTGTCTAAATGTATATTAATAGGGGACCAGTTAAATCAATTACAAACTATGGTATAGCCACTTAAGGGAATAAGCAAGGTCTGCAGGCACTGATACGGAAAATTTTGCAGGGTATTAAGTGAAAAGAATAAGGAGGATGCCAGTGCGTGTGACGTGCTAGCATCTGTGCGTGGGAAGAAGGCACATACATGGTGGTAAATGCATGGAGGACCCGGCAGAATACCCGGTAATCTGGGTGGGGACCTGGGCGGCTTGGGAACATCAAGGAGAAGGAGATTTCTTTTTTTACTGAGTACTGTTACAGGTTGAATTGTGACCCACAAAATTCATTTGTTGACATTCAAATCCCCCGTATTTCAAAATGAGACCTTTTTTGGAAATAGGGTCATTGCAGGTGTAACTAGCTAAGATGAGGTCATATAGGAGTAGTGTGGGCCCCCCAGGCCAATATGCAATATCCTTATACAAAGGGGGAGTTTGGACAGACAGGCACACACGGAGGACACTGTGCGAAGTGAGTCTCAGCAAAACACTAGAAGCCAGGAAAAAGGCGTGGGAATAGATTTTTTCCTTTGCAGTTCTTAGAAGGTACCAACCACACAGACACTTTGATCTTGGACTTCTAGCTTCCGAAACTATGAGACAATACATTTTTTTTTTTCTTTTTGCTTTATCTAGGGCTGCACCCGCAGCATATGGAGGTTCCCAGGCTAGGGGTCTAACAGGAGCTGTAGATGCCGGCCTTCGCCACAGCCACAGCAACGCGGGATCCGAGCCGCGTCTACAACCTACACCACAGCTCACGGCAATGCCGGATCCTAAACCCACTGAGCAAGGCCAGGGATCGAACCCGCAACCTCATGGTTCCTAGTCAGATTCGTTAATCACTGAGCCACTACGGGAACTCCACATTTTTTTTTTTTTTTTGACCGTATCCACAGCTTGTGGAAGTTCCCCAGCCAAGGATCGAACCCACACCATAGCAGTGACCCAAGCCACTGTAGTAACTATGCTGGATCCTTAACCTGCTAGGCCTCCAGGGAACTCCAGACCACACATTTCATTATTCTAAACCATCTGTTTGTGGTTCTTTGTTACAGCAGTCTTAGCAACTGAATAAAGTATTCTTTGGTACATTTTGATGTTTTGAGTTCCATATCATGTACATGTATTACTGATTTAAAAAAATTTTTTTTTAACACAAATGTCCATTCCTCCATGAAGCCTTCCCAGATTCATCAGTCTGAGCTGATTTCTCTGCCTTTTGGGCTCTGAGAATATTTCACAATTTTATGATGTGATTTAACTGTTTATAGGGTTCTAACCTCTGCAATAGGGGCTGGGCCCACATTTTATCCATCATTATAGTCTTAGAAACTGGCCCTCAAATGTTTGCTGCAGTGAATGAATAAATAGATAATTAGACATTTTTCACTCTCTCCATTTTTATGACTATTCATTGATTTTTGACTTGCTAAACTATCGATTCATTGATGATTCGTCAGGGTAAGATCATTGAGACCTGACCCTAGGTTTGGAGGATTTTGACAGATGAGAGGAAAGAGGCCTCATTTAAAAACACATTTGGGGAGTTCCCACTGTGGCACAGCGGAAACAAATCCGACTAGGAACCATGAGCATGCGGGTTTGATCCCTGGCCTCGCTCAGTGGGTTAAGGATCCAGTATCACTGTGAGCTGTGATGCAGGTCGCAGACATGGCTCGGATCTGGCGTTGCTGTGGCTGTGGCGTAGGCCTGCAGATGTAGCTCTGATTCGACCCCTAGCCTGGGAACTTCCATATGCTGCAAGTGTGGCCCTCAAAAGGAAAAAAATGTATATATAAGAGTTTCACTTCCAATGAGTTGAGCGTTTAGTACTTTTCAGGGGAAACAACTCCTCAAACAGGAAGAGAGTTTATTTCTGCCTGATGGAGAGATGAAGAATCTGGAAAACCTTCCTCCCGGTGTTGCTGTGCTTGATGAGGAACAAAGGAAACACTCTATCAGTCATGCTCCAAAGGGTGGTTCTTGTCATGGATTAGAGAAGTGACATGAGTGTTAGGCAAAAAAGTTGCCAGTGTGGCTGTGTACCAGTTTCCTGGGGCTTCCTTAATGAAATACTGCAAACTGATTGGCTTAAAACAAATGAAATGTATTGTTTCGGAATTCCCACGGTAGCTCAGCTGAGCCCAACCAGTATCCATAAGGACGTGGGTTCGATCCTCAGCCTCACTCAGTGGGTTAAGAATCCAGCATTGCTCTGAGCTGTGATGTAGGTCGCAGATGTGGCTCGGATCTGGCGTTGCTGTGACTGTGGTGTAGGCCAGCAGCTGCAGCTCCGATTTGACCCCTAACCTGGGAACTTACATACGCTGCGGATGTGGCCCTAAAAAGACAAAAAAAAAAAAAAAGTATCTTCTCACAGTTCCAGAGGCTAAAAATTGGAAATCAAGGTGTAGGCAAGACCATGCTGTCTCTGGAAGGCTCTTGGAGGATCCTTCCTGCCTCTTCCAGCTTCTGGTGTTTGCTAGCAAACCTTGGCTGGTAGGCACATCATTGCAACTTCTGCCCTTGCTGTGTCATCACATGGCATTTTCTGTGCGTGTGTCCACATTTCCCTCTTTTTCTTCTTTTTTTTTTCTTTCTTTCTTTTTTTTTTTTGCTCTTTAGGGCCACACCTGCCACACATGGAAGTTCCCAGGCTATGGGCCCAATTGGAGCTGCATCTGCCAGCCTACAGCACAGCCACAGCAAAGCAGGATCTGAGCAGCCTCTGCAGCCTCCGCTACAGCTCACAGCAACACTAGATCCTTAACCCACTGATCGAGGCCATGGATCAAATCCACATCCTCATGGATACTAGCTGGGTTTGTTACCACTGAGCCATAAGAGGGACTCCCCACATTTTCCTCTTATATGAACATCCATCCAAATTAGGGTCTGCTGTAGTCCATTATGACCTCACCTCCACTTAAATACATCTGCAAAGTCAGGTCACATTCTGAGGTTCTGGTTGGAGGTGAATTTGGGGGAACACGATCTCACCTGGTACAGCTGCTCGGCTAAAACTTACTGAGGTTGGAGGAAGAGCAAAAAGCAAAGGCATGCTGAATCTTGTGGTTAAGCACAGACCACAGAATCAGACAGATTTAATTTCAAATCCTGGTTCTACCTGCTAATCAGCCTTGTGAACTTGGGTAAGTTACTCAACACCTCTAAGCCTGTTTCCTCCTCCGTGCAATGGGTTTAATGCCTCCTAGAATGGCTGAGTGAAATAAGATCACCTCCTGGTGTGCTTAGCACCTGCACCTGATATTTAAAAAAATTAGTTTTTAACACCAGTGTCCTCATTTCCATGGCTCTTGCCATCCTTTTAGGGAAGAACATAGACAGTTAAATAGCAAAACAGAATAGTTTATGATTAAAGGCCCAGATGCCTGGAACAGGATGTACCTGCCACAGGAGGTCAGAGAGCACAGGACATCTGGGCTGGAGCAGGCACAGACTTTAACTTTTAATAACAAACAGATGCAAAGTTAGTGCTGAAATCTGAAACTCTGAGCTAAGCCATATTGATTTTCCCCTCCCCCTCCACCAAGGTGTCTATCTGGAGCTTATCATCAAGTTCTCCTCAACATAAGCAGACCTCTCTCTGCTCTGTCACCTCTTGCCTGTGGTCCCTCTCTCCCAATGAACTTGACCGTTAGGACATCTGAGAGAGGCCCGAGCTTCCATCCCGACGGCCCCAGCCTCCCCCTGTCCAGGCTGCCCATAGCCGAAGGGTCCCCATGGGATGCACTGGCTGGTGAGGCTGTGCACAGCTGCATGTGCTGATCTCTGATCACTTCCCAAGGCAAACAAAACAACTTGGGGCAATCAGCATTTTCACAGACTGGGGAGAACTGGCTGTTCTTCTATGCCACCTCATGTGTTCCATTAGAAATGGATTAAATTATCCAGACACAGATCTTTTGGGTGACGTTTTCTTTTTTCTTTTCTTTTTCCTTTTTTGTCTTTTTAGGGCCGCACCCGCAGTATATGGAGGTTCCCAGGCTAGGGATCTAATTGGAGCTCTAGCCTCTGAGGCCTATGCCACAGCCACAGCAATGCCATAGCTGAGCCAAATCTGCAGTCTACACCACAGCTCATGGCAATGCCAGATCCTTACCCCACTGAGCAAGGCCAGGGATCAAACCTGCATCCTCACATGCACAAAGTTTGTTTCTGAATAATAGCTTAAAAAACTTTTTTTTTTTCCCTCGGTGGCTAGTGGGACTAGCCATCAATTTGCTTATTGCATTTATTGAGTGCGTGGTTAAAAGCATGGGCTCTAGAATCAATTACCTGAATTTAAATCCCACATGTACAAATTGTTAGTTTTGTGACACTGAGCAAGTCACCTAGCATCTCTGACCCTTAATTGCTTCATCTGTAAAGGAAGAATCCTATTAACACCTACCCATTAGGCTGCTGCAAGGATCGTTTCAGGTTTGAGTTCTTGGGAAGCAGACTGTGAGGCGGAAGTTAGCCAACAGGATTTTATGAGGGGATCCTCTTAAGAGGAACACCAGCAAAAGGGAGAGCAGGAAACAGAACTGGGCAGAGGGAGAAGCTGAGCTGGGAGGCAGTACCAAGAAAGCAGCAGTCGGGAGTTCTTGTCAGCTCAGTGGAAACGAACCCGACTAGTATCCATGAGGACGTGGGTTCGATCCCTGGCCTCGCTCAGTGGGTTAAGAATCGGATGTGGCTGTGGTGTAGGCTGTCAGCTACAGCTCCAGTTCAACTCTTAGCCTGGGAACTTTCATATTTTGTGGGTGTGGCCCTAAAGAGACAAAAACGAAAAAGGAAAAAAAAGAAAAGAAAGAAAGAAAGAAAGCAGCAGCCAACCCCAGGGGGCACGCTGGAGCTGGGAAAGCATGTTAGCCCTTCCTGGCGTTGGACCAAAAGGGCAGGACTATTATGTCCCTTGCTAGATGGGTAGATCAGTCATTGGATGCAGGCTGCCCTTAGAAGGAGGTGTGACCTTGAGCAAGGCAGTTTTCTTCAGCTGAGCCTGTTCCCCAAAGGACTCTTGAGATTGGTTTTCCTGATCTTGAAAGGGGATCCCAGCCTCCATCGCAAAGATTAAATGAGATTGTTTACATAGAGCACGTAAACACAGTACCTAGCCTCCAGTAAATGCTTAATAAGTGGTCACCATTACAACTGTTGTGTTTATAACTGGTAATTTGCCAGGCTCTGTGCTAGAGGCTGGGGACTCTGTATTGACCAAGATTCTGCACCTGCCCTCAAGCAACTCAGTCCATAGCAAACCAGATCATTAGACGAGCAATTGCAATGCAGTGCACTTGACAGGGTGCTACAGGATTGTATGGGAGCGTCTAAAAGGGGCACACGACCCAGACTAGGAGGATGAAGGAGAGCGATGTCAAAGGTGATGCCTGGAGATGAGAGGGTCAGCCAGGCAAAGGGAGTGGGAGGCATGGGGGGCGGCGGGGCGGGGGGAGGTTGAGGAAGCAATGTGTGCAGACAAGAGTGGGCATGATATACACCAGCAGGGTTGGCATGGAGTGGGCACCAGTGAGAGGGGACGAAGGGTCTTACATACTCCAGGCCAAGGAGAGTGGACTTGGATACAAAGAGGCCAATGGGGAGCCATTAAAGTAGTCTAACCAGAGAAAGGACATGGTCCATTTGTGCCTGAAAGAGGTCACTTTGGCTGCCATTTGGGCAATGGATTGCATATGGACAATATTAGAGGCTGTTGCCGGGGTCCAGGTGAAAGGTGAGGATTACCTGGACCAGGCTAGTGGCACTGAAGAAACAGAAAGGTACCCAGAGTCAAAGAATGCTGAGGTGGTGGAATCTACACACTTGGTGTTGATTGGGTGGTAAGAGAGAAAGGGAAATTCAGAGTCACGTTTAAGCTCCTGGTCTGGGTGAATGAATTCCAGCAGGCCTGAAGTTTTAGTCTGCTCAGGTTGCTATAACAGAATAACACAGACTGGGTGGCTTATAAACAACAGAAATTTATTTCTGAGTTCCCATTGTGGCTCAGCGGCTCAAGAACACAATGTTGTCTCTGTGAGGATGTGGGTTCTATCCCTGGCCTCCCTCAGTGGGTTAAGGATCTGGTGTTGCTGCAAGCTGTGGCACAGGTCATGGATGCAGCTCAGATCCTGTGTTCCTTCAGCTGTAGCTCTGATTCGACCCCTAGCCCAGGAACTTCCACATGCCCCAGGTGTGGCAAGAAAGGAAGGATGGAAGGAAGGAAGGGAGGGAGGAAGGAAAGAAAGAAATTTCTCACAGTTCTGGAAGTTGGGAAGTCCAAGATCAAGGCATCAGCGAATTTGGTGTCTAGTAGGGGCCAGAGGAACATCTGTTTTCTCACTTCTGACTTGAGGAAGAAAGCAGTGAGGGAGCTCTCTGGGGTGTTTTTTAATAAAGGTATTGATCCCATTCATAAGGGCTTCATCCTCATGACCTAATCGCTTCCCAAAGGTCCCACCTCCAAAGAGCATCACACCGAGGAATGGGTCTCAACATATGAACTTTGGCAAAATAGAAACATCCAGTCTCTAGTACCTGGGGAATGAGTGTCCTAAGACTTAGAAGAAAAAAAAGGCACCAAGGTCAGACATACTCCTCGTTATTCAGCATGGCTCAAAGGAGCTTCTTCCAGTAGTTCTCCAAGACTTATGGCTCCACTTTAGACAAACCCACTTGAAGTCCCTGGTGGAACATAACTCCCAGAAACAGCTATGTTAGCCCCAGGAGAACCTGCTTCCTCCTCGCTTCTGTCTAGCAAATCTGACAAATGAAACATCAGCAAAAAATGCTCTCAGTGTTTAAATGTAGTTTAGGAGAAAGCAGGCTGAGTAAAGGAAAGAGATAGAAATAAAAACTCACGGAGTTCCTGTCGTGGCTCAGTGGTTAACGAATCCGACTAGGAACCATGAGGTTGCAGGTTCGATCCCTGGCCTTGCTCAGTGGGTTAAGGATCCGGCGTTGCTATGAGCTGTGGTGTAGGTTGCAGACGCGGCTCGGATCCCGCGTTGCTGTGGCTGTGGCGAAGGCCGGCAGCTACAGCTCCTGTTAGACCCCTAGCCTGGGAACCTCCATATGCCGCGGGTGCGGCTCTACATAAAGGCAAAAAAAAAAAAAATGGAATCAATCTTTAATAAACATCAATATTACTGAATATGGACTCCACACCCTGCCTCGTGCTCAGGGCTCCAGAAATAAGGAAGAATAAGGAAGGCACTGACCGGAGTTCCCATCGTGGCTCAGCAGTAACGAGCCCAGCTAGAATCCATGAGGATGTAAGTTTGATCCCTGGCCTTGCTCAGTGTATTAAGGATCCAGCATTGCCATGAGCTGTAGCGTAGGTCGCAGACACAGATTGGATCTGATGTTGCTGTGGCTCTGGTGTAGGCCGTCAGCTACAGCTCCAATTCGACCCCTAGCCTGGGAACTTCCATAAGCTTTGGGTGCAACACCCCCCCCCCCAAAAAAAGCCACTGACTAAGGCGCTTGAGGGTCCAGCTCCTTCCACAGTAATACTTATGGTAAATTAGTGCACTGGCATTTGGGTTTATACATCAGTCTCTTGTGTGTTTGTATCTGAGTCAGTCCTTGGGGTTTAATCAGCTCTGCTTTTTCCCAAAACTGAAGTTTTGTACTGTAAAGCTGATAAAAACACCTATGTACGTGAGACTCATTCCATTGGAAATGACTGGCAGGCCTCTAGCATTTGCTCCAAAAGGAGTAATTTGACGGTTGCCTCTGAGGGTTCCAGGGTAGTCTCTGCATTTGAGTTGGAAAATTGGGCCCAATATTAGTCTATGGCACCTTCTCAAAGTGCCTCTGGAGAATGGAATGTGTCTTACCCCCAAGGATCTAAACTAGTATCTCCCCAACATTCTCCTGCGGGCACACGCTCTCTCTCCCTGAGGAATTGAGGTGCTGGGCTGAGGCTACAAGTGCAACTATTGAATCAACCCAACAAAAAATTTTAACGATTCGATTTGTTCCCTTCTTATCGAGTGAAGATCAAATTTTAAGACAGCAAGAACCAACCTCTACCATAAAAAAGACCAAAGCCCCAAATAATGCGTTTTTTTCTTTTAAAGTTGTTCAGCAATGATAGTTTCTTATTTGAGTTAAGAGGTTTGGGAGCATAAAACCATGGGCTGATGCAATCTTTCTGTCTTCAGGTTTTTTTGAAAGAAAGGCAGGTGAGTTTCCATTTGCACTTCCATTTTTCCCCTGGCTTGGTTACTGAGTCAGATCAACATTCCAGAGCTCCTTGGGACAGCCCTTAAGCCCAAGGGAGGAAAGTGATTAAAACATAACTGAGGGACGCCAGTGTCCCCGAGTATCAGTATATGGGGGTGCGAATGAGAGGTGGGCGAGATTCTGGTTTAAACCCAAAGACTTTAAAGGCTAACGATGACTTTGTTTTTATAAGGAACTGCAGCTGCTACTCCGAGTGCGGACTCCCAGTCCCAAGAACAGGAAGACGGAGAGTCTGAAAACCGAAACCGCCCAGGACACAAAGACGCCGTTCCCGGGGCTCGCTGGTCCAGCCAGCTAGCAGCAGGCAGAGGCCGCAGGTGCACCTTCGCCCACCCTGGGGCGGTCTCAGAGGGGGGACACCCACCCAGAGAGCTGGCGCGAGGGAGGAGGTGGGGTGGAGGAGGGGCGGCCGGGAGGCCACGCCCGTGGACACGCCCACGCCCCGCCCCGCCACGATTATAGCCCATGACTCAGGGCGGAGCTCCTCATCCAGACGTCGCCGCCGCCAACTTCTCTGGATGGGACCAGAAGTTTCTAGCCGGCCAGTTGCTACCTCCCTTTATCTCCTCCTTCCCCGTTGGCAGCGTGGAGGCTATTTCCAGACACTTCCAGCCCTCTCCGGCCACGTCACCCCCTCCTTTAATTCATAAAGGTGCCCGGCGCCGGCTTCCCGGACACGTCGGCAGCCCGCACGACTCTAGCTCCGGCCGCGGCCAGAGAGCCACTCGGCGCCTGGAAGTCCGGCACCCCGCGACCCTGTGACCCAGCACCCCGGCGGCTGCCCCTCCGGGCCGACCCCGACCCAGCATGAGCGCTGCCACCCACTCGCCCATGGTGCAGATGGCGTCCGGCAACGGCGCCGGCGACCGCGACCCCCTGCCCCCCGGCTGGGAAATCAAGATCGATCCGCAGACCGGCTGGCCCTTCTTCGTGGACCACAACAGCCGCACCACGACGTGGAACGACCCGCGCGTGCCCCCCGAGGGCCCCAAGGTAAGCGCGACTCGAGCGGCACTCTGGCCAGCAGACCCCCGACGGCGAGCTGCTGGATAATTCTGCGGGGGGTTGGGGTGGGTGGCTGGACTGGGCCGGGCTGCGGGGACGCGAGGGGCTGGGTGCCTGCCGGCCGCAGCCCGCCCGCGTCGGTGTCCCGGAGGTCGTTGAAGGCCACTGGGGACGCACGGATCCTCAAGAGGACACCAGGTCTCAAGAGGCCGGCCTGCTGCGCTCCAGGAGCCCCCTCTTCAGGCCCGCCCTTGGCCGGCGTCTGAGCGAGGGGGAGGCCCGGGGCAGGACTGTCCTCCTTGGGCCGCATCTGGTTTCCGGAGGTCGGGTGGGAAGTGCGACCCGCCCCGTGGTGCCAGGTCCGGTCCACCGGCTCGATTCGAGGGGCCATGGGAGGCGAGGGGCGGCCGGCCTGGTCAGCATCGGAGGCCGGGGCCAGGCCCCGCCGCGGCCTCCGACTGCCTTCCAGGGCTGAGAGCCTGGTTTCACTCTGCTGATCACCCTTGGTCGGACGCCAGGGGGCCATTGGCAAGCTTGGGTGGGGGGTCTTTTAGGATCTCTTAAAAATTTTTACCTCTTAAAGTTACAGAATTTGGTTGAGGTTATCTTAACTTCACTCTCCCACCTGAAGCACAGAGTGACTCAGGAGACTGGCATAAAATGTCCCCCCCACCTTTTCTGTCTTTGAAATTAAAATTGTGTTATTGTTTGAAACTGTCTTCAGTAAGAATATATTCTAGAATGACTTGTTAAAAAAAAAAAAAAGATGCTGTTCTCCCAGGCAATTTTAAATTAAAGATGTGAGACTGTCGCCTAGTTGGCTGTTGCCTTAGACATTGCCTCACACTGGCGAGAAAAAGTGTTGTTTTTTTTAAATGACAATACATTCCCTTCCTTGTTATGCCACTACAATACCTAGGATTTGTTTCTAATACACAAATAACTAAGTAGTAATACTTTTGTGAATCCAGATGTATGCCTTATTTATGTTTATGCAACATAAATCTTAATCCTTAGGAGCATGCAAATTTGAAAATATAAACTTGGAATGAGTCTATTAGTTTAAAAAATTATAACTACTTGTACTTGTGATTTTTCTGTGAATTTGAGCTTTTTCACAAGATGAAGCTTGGCAAAAAAAAAAAGGTATACTCTAAGGGTAGTGTTAATGTTGTTTGGGCAAAATTTAAAATAAAAGTCATAAAGAGCTGGTAAGTTATTTTGAAAACAAAAATTCACGAAATTAAAAAGGCTTTATAAGTTATTATTTCAGAAGAGAGATCTGTTATCCGTTTTCATTTTAATGTACTTTTTAAAAAAAAATATTTATGAAGTTCTGGTGCCCAACAGTGAGACATGGTATATTTAGCAACTTACATTTATAAGAAAGTAATTGTATGTTTATTTTTGAAAATTAGTACAAGACGCTGTAATTAGCTGGGATGGTCATAACTGCAGATATTTTTTTTACTGTGTCTGTTCAGCCCATTGTTGAGGGAAACTAATGCTGGTTTCAATCCAGCTCTCTTAACTGCAGTCTGCAGGGATGCGGTCTTTATTGTGACTACTAAAAAAAAAAATGCTATCGTTTTGAGATTTCTTTCCTATAGAGACAGGGATGTCAGAATCCACTGGCATCCTTGGTGGTGAGTGAGGATCAGGTTTGAACATATTCTCTGTGAGTGCAGTGTAAGCCCCACGTTGCTGGCACTTTGTTTTCAACGTGAAACTCACCCAGCAGGTTGAGATCTTTGTGTACCAGTACAGTGGATGGGTCAGGCTGTGGTTTCATAAACCCAGAGAGTTCAAGTGTGTTTTCAAAGGCTGCTCTGAACCAATAGAAAAGAGAGAACTATACCAGAAGGTCCTAATAAGAGGCAGTGGATCTGTTCAGAAGAAGGTAGAAGAGTCTTAAGTTTTTATGAAACACTGAAGTTTGTAGGCTGGAACACTACTTGGGTGGTGATGGCTGGGTGTGATCAACTCAAAAGAGCTTTCTTTACCAAATTCATTACTTGAGATTTGTCAGCATGGCACCAAATCGTAAGGAGAAAACTAACATTCGGTTCATTAGCTCCATGGGCTTCATTGTTTTCAAGCCTGTGCTTTGATATACACAGAACGTATGTGTGACTAATTCACTTTCATTTATGACCCCGTATTGCAGAGTAAATACAATGGAAAATCTTTCACTATGGCCTTATGTTGGAACTTGCTTTCTTTTTATTTTTTTCTTTGTCTCTTTAGGGCCGCACCTGCAGCATATGGAGGTTCCTAGGCTAGCCGCTGGCCTACGCCACAGCCACAGCAATGTGGGATCCAAGCCACGTCTGCGCCTACACCATAGCTCATGGCCACGCCAGATTCCAGGGATCGAACCTACATCCTCATGGACACTAGTCAGATTCGTTTCTGCTGAGCCACGAGGGTGCCAGAGAAAAGGGCTCTGGCAGAAAATGAAGGGTAGTTTTAGAGGAACTGAGCTAAGAAGACCCTCCAAGCATCCTTACCTTCAAGAGGAGATGCAGTCAGTCTAAAGAGCTATTCTTGAGCATGAAAAACCGAGAAAGCCCTCTTTGGGGCAAGACAGTTCCCTAGTGTTAAAGGAATGACTTTCATGGAAAGAAGGAAAAGACTGGAACTTTGTATTTGGTTTAGTATTCTCCTCTGCCGCCTTATAGATGATTCTCCCCCATTCCCCTGAGGTTATTAGAGTCACTCTTCCTCCCCATTTTTACAGGGGGGACAAGTGAAAGCAAGTGTCTTGTTCTTCCTTGCAGAGGTGGGCAGCTAGAGGCAAAAGCTTTGGGCCTTATCCAGCTCCACTCTGAGTCCCTGAACCTCCCCACCTGCACCCTTCGTGGATATTCATTTTCTGCACACGTGGGCTTCCCACTAATCTCCTGGCAAGTTCATGCGAGTCCCGGCCCCTTCCCTGGCAGAGAGCTTGGCATCCTTCACTTTGGAGTCGGAGATGTGCAGTTTCAGTGCGGCCACTCCTCTGAGCTTTCCTTGCTAAATAAACGGAAGCCAGATACTTTGGAGAGAGGCGCCGAGCCACTCCCTCCCAAATCTCCCCGGGCACCAGGGCGAGTCCTTCCTCCCTGTTCCAGCTCTGCAGGTCTTGGAGGTCCCAGGTCCCAGGCACAGATTCCCAAGCCTGGCAACCTTCAGGGACACCTTTTGAGAACACAGATTGCCAGCTGCATGTCCCCCCAACCCCGTACCCCCTTTGTTGAATCTGAATCCCGCAGGGTAAGGCTCGGAAGTCTGTAGGTCAAAACAGCTCCCCGATGGTTCTTGGTTCTGCGAGACTGGCATTTGGGAGCCACTGATGGACGATGAGCCCACTTTAGGGGGTGGGGGGAGCTGGGACATCGTGTGCGCCTGCGTAGGCCTGGGCATCCTCAAGGGCTTCTGCTAATCTGCAGAGCCGTCGGCCAAGCCTCCATTCCTTTGTGGTGAACTGTCCCCAGTGCTGGCTTCCGGGAGTGTCAAGGTGGTGTTGGGGCCTGGCAGAGCGGCAGTGCCGGGGTGTAGGGACGTGGTCCCGAGACCCTTCTGAGCCTCAGGAAGGAGCAACTCAGAGCTTTCCTTCCTGTCTTGGCCTCCTAGCAGAATCTCACCACCGTTAACTTGACAGATTATCCTCAGACTCTGTGAGAGACAGGCAGAAACAACCTTTCAGAGGAAACTGGAAATTTTGTTTTGTTTTGGTTTTTTGTTTCTCATGTTTTAAAATTTTATTGACGTATAATTGATTTAAAATGCTGCATTAATTTCTGCTGTACAGCAGAGCAATTCAGTTATAATATACACATATCCACTCTTTTTCAGATTCTTGTCACATATAGGTTAGGAAATGTTTTGAATTACAGTTGAAGTAAAGAGACCCATTTGTTCTGCTTCATGTTCAGCAGAGCCTCCTGAATTTTCTTAAAGATGAGATCATCTTTCTCTTTGCAGATCGATTGTAAGCGCTTTTACCTCTTAGAATCAGAACACAGTCAGGAAATGAGTGGCCATTCTGTCCTTTGTATTTCCAGCAAATTGCAGTTATTCCAGAGCAAATTTCTTTATGACTGATGAATAGCTAGCTGTTTGTTGGGGGTGGATAAAGAACATGGCCAAATGCCTTATGAGTCCAGCTCATCCAGGACCTTCATTTTCCCCTCTAAAGAACAGTCTGTGTTTGGCTTCGGCAGGAACTGCACATAACTTCTCGCCTGTTTTGTAGAGTGTATTTGCCTTTTACAAGGGAAGAGTCGGTGCACAGGAACTGTGGCGGCTTTTGACGTTAGCCAGGGCTGGGAAGTCTTAGTTGTCTGATGCTGTTGGGGCTGCTTGTGAGTCAGAAAGCTTCATACCACCCATGAGGCTTGATTAGCACTGTCCTCATTTCTGGAACGACACACAGATGCCTTATATAAACCACTCTGCATGTTTATTACTTCCTATTGACATTTTTAAATGATCTGATATTTTTCATAAAAATTAGGAAATGATGCTTAAAAACCTACTCTTTATCCTTCATATTTTTGCTGTTTTAATGTTGCTCCTACATATTTAAGGCACCTTATATAGAAAAACTGGAGCGGATGCCAAAGGCCTTGCTTATTAGGAACCTCCGAGGACCCTCTAGCGCTGATGAACATTGAAGAAACCTCTCTCACACCTGACTCTGGAATTCTCCAGCCCCTCCCGCCCCCCAGGCTTGCGAGTCCATTCTACACCCCCATGATCCTCTTATGCCTCCGCTCTCAGCCTCACAGCTGGACTTGGAAGCTAGGCTCCGAATGCCCTCCTTTTGCAGATGTGGAAGTTGATCTCCAGCCCTTGTTTGGCGTTGTGCGGCTGTGTGAGACGTCTCCTGTTACTAAGTCTTCACATATTTCTCTGGCGATTTCTTTGGGGGCCTTGGCAGCTTTTCAGCAAGCCAGGCAGCTTGCAAGAGCTTAGTCGAAGAGACTTTCCTCAGGGAGCAATTATTATTATTATTATTTTTTTTTTTTTGGTCTGTCGACATATTTACGTACATGTTCCAGACCCAGGTGGGTGCTTTTGCAAACCTCTTCTTTTTAAATCCTCAGGGCAGCTCACTAAAGTCGAAGCTGTCACGTTTACCTTATGCATAAGGAAACAGACTTGGAGAGAGAGGACGTGCCTGGCCTGAGGACTGTCAGCTGTGACAGAACAGAGACACTGCTGTGGCCAGAGGTTTACCCCCAGCCCAGGTGATAGACGAACTTGCCGCTGGTAGGCCTGGCTGTGTCTCCTTTATATTCAGACCTTGCCAGGCACAGCCCTGGTGATAAACAGCCCTGAGTCCATCTCTTTACAGCTGATCAGAAATTTTGGCTCGTTTCCTGAGCCTGGGTCTGAACTTAGAAGCTGGGCCCTTGGGAGTTCCCATGGTGGCGCAGTGGAAGCAGATCTGACTAGTATCCATGAGGATGCAGGTTCGATCCCTGGCTTTGTTCAGTGGGTCAGGGATCTGGTGTTGCCATGAGCTGGGGTGTAGGTCGCAGACTTGGCTCAGCTTCCGAGTTGCTGTAGCTGTGGTGTAGGCTGGCAGCTGCATCTCCAATTTGACCCCTAGCCTGGGAACTTCCATATGCCACAAGTGTGGCCCTAAAAAAAAAAAAGCAAAAAAAAAAAAATAAAATAAAAGAAGCTGGGCCCTTGTCTTCGCTCACTCAATTCATCCTATCCTAAATTTTCGAGTGCCCGCTCTCTGCAAGTTGTGATGTTAAATGCCACGTAGAGGACAGTTCAGTCACCTTCAGTGCCATGCTCCTCAAGGTGTTTGCTACGTCTCTCCACTTGGAAGCAGGCTGTCCCTGCTCCAGACTCCACATTACTTTGATTTGAATCTTTCCAGTGCTTTTCTGCCTTGCCTTGGGGTCACGTCCCTGTGGGCTGCGCGTTCTCTCCGTCTCTTTCATCTCTCTGCCTCTCGGGGGCCTGGCAGAGGCTACAGGCTCAGTCAAGTTCTGCGCGGAGAAGAGTACAACGTGGGCCCAGGCTCCAGAGTGGACAGGCAGATTGAAGAAAAGCATCCCTAATTAAAGTGGGTGTCGTGGGAGGCCTTCTGTCGGTTCCTAAGTAGTGGCATCTGGGCTCCCCAATGTCTCCTAGGAGCCGGTTCCTCCTTACTGCATTTTCTGAATGGCCTTTTCTCCACCGGGGCCTTTGGTATTGATTCCCTCAGTTCATCCTTACCAGTCTGGAGAAGCTCTTTTTTGTCCTCACCAGTGACACTGCATCTTGGAGGCTGGTCGGCAGCCAGACGTCGCTAAGCCACAGCGGCAGAGAACAGCCTCGGCTCTGTAGGAGTCTCTCCAGTTTTTTTTGGTTTTTTTTGCAGTTGTTTCGTCCCGGTGGCTGGCAGTAAGATCGGGTGCTGCAGGGCGAAGCCCCTGATTCCCTGTCAGTTCTGAAGAGCCAGAGCTCTAGGTTGCTCACTGCCTGCACGAGGAGCCTGTAACCACCTGCCCCCATGGGCCGTGTCCCTAGTGACTGAGACGAGTCTTTCCCCTGAAAAGTCCTTAGCTTCCTGTTGAAAGAACAGACATTTCCTATTTTGAGGCAACTTCCTCGGCTTCTTGAAAATGTAATTTACTTTAAATTGAGGTAGAATTATAGTTCTTTTCAGTTCTTTGAAGAGTTCTTCTTGGGCAGTGAATGGATGAATCGTTTAGAAATGGCCACGGCAGGCAGGTAGGAAAGGAGGTGAGTGGCCGAGACGGCAGCTGCATGGCTTCCGAGTCCTCCGATCGTCCCGCGGCCGGCTCTCCTGCTGGGCTCGAGCCGGGTTTCCTCCCCGGGCGGTGACTCAGAACTGAGCCCGGTGCCCTCGGTCTCGCTGCCCTGCCGTGGCCAGGCGGTGACTCAGCATCGGGGCCTGGCTCCCTGGCCCAGCGCACGCTCGAACTGAATGTTCCAGGTCTGCGCCTCAGCCGGGTTCCACCAGCGAAGTGAAACGCTTTCCCTCCTGCTGCATTTTCCCCCGGGGAGGTGAGGGGTTGGCTCCACAGACCGCTGTTGTCACCCCATCCTGGGGGCTGCGGGAATAGCGAAGGGTTCGCCTGTGTCTGGCTTTGGTGTCAGGCAGACATGGGTCCTGGTGTCTCGGGTAGACTGCTCATCCTCCGCGAGGCTGTCTCCCGTCCGGAAAATGGGCATGCACCAGTGCTGGTCCAGCAGGGCTGTGGGGATTGGGCCAGCCTTGACCTGACATGTGAGTGTGGTCCGTGGAGACTGGCCCAGCCTTCGCCGAGCAGTCGGAGGCAATTTGTGGGGAGGCGTTTGGCTTCCGCATGCAGTGGACGGTGCTAGCTGGACGCGGGTCTCTGGTTTCCTAGATAGGCCTGAGGTCTTGCTTCTCAGGGCACGGCCTCCTCTTACCCCAGAACCACTTTAGCTGACTCCTTCCACAGTATCTAGATGCCCTCAGCCCCCTTTCCGGGGGCTTCCTGTGCCCCTCGGGAGGGTAGTAGGAGCTGGGCAGTTCCCTGGGGGTGCAGCATGGGGATCGGGTGCAGGCTGTTGGCCTTCTGGAGCCTCAGCTGGATCTGCAGCCCCATTGCCTGTGGACTCACCCCTGAAGGGCCAGGGGAATCGCGTACCCTGTGTTCTGCGGGGGTGCTGTGTTACCCCTCAAGGCCCCCTGTGAGTCTCCCTCCGAGTCTCTGCACAGGCCTAAGGACAGTGCCAGCAGAAACCAGGTGCCCAGTGGTGTTGGGGGGATACAGAGCCACATTAATGACTGGCTGGTCACCTGCAGGTGTATCGGACCCAGCTCTAAGAGGTAGAAATGTCACCGTGGGTGGGAGGGGGTTCTGATTGCCACCACCTCTGTGGGGGAGTGTGGTTGTCGCGGTGGGATGCTTTGAGAAGCTGCATAGGGTGGGAGGGAGTCCCCCCAGAAATTCGCCCCAAGGCTGCCTCCATCCCTCAGAGCCTCCCCTTGCCTGAGCTGTAGTTGATGAATTGGAGACTTGTCCTCCTGGGAAATTGTGTTTTGCACAAAATGCATGTCTGGTGAAGCCCAGCACCCTGATGCCAGCAAACGCTTTGCGTGGTTGGTGTCTCACGGGTGGAGGAGCCTGGTGAGTGGCCAGCATTCCACTTGAGTCTGAGACCAGACCTCCAGAAACCCATGGACATGCACCCAAGGGGATGGAGAGGTCTCTTTATCTAAATTCAGACAAGAGTTTTCTTCTTGATATGAAAATTTCAGGCACTTTTCCATCTGTGATTTGTGGCCTTAGATTGTTTAAAGCAGATCCCTACCCTTTTATTTTATTTTTTTCCCCTAAAGAAGAAGTAGACAGCCTTTAAACTATTTTGTTCTAGTTCTTTGAAAAATGTCATTGGTAATTTGATAGGGATTGCATTGAATGTGTAGATTGCCTTGGGTAGTATAGTCATTTTGATAATATTGACTCTTCCAATCCTAGAGCATGATATGCCTTTCCACCTGTTTAAGTCATTCTTGATTTCTTTCATCAACGCCTTATAATTTTCAGAGTACAGGTCTTTTGTCTCTTTAGGCCGGTTTATTCCTAAGTATATGATTCTTTTTGATGCGATGGTAAACGAGATTGCTTCTCTAATTTCTCTTTCTGATCTTTCATTGTTGGTATATAGAAATGCAGTTGATTTCTGTGTATTAATTTTGTATCCTGCAACTTTGCCAAATTCGTTGATGAGCTCTAACAGTTTTCTGGTAGAGTCTTTAGGATTCTCTAGGTATAGTATCATATCGTCTGCAAAAAGTGATAGTTTTACTTCTTCTTTCCCAACTTGGATTCCTTTTATTTCTTTTTCTTCTCTGATTGCTGTAGCTAGGACTTCCAGAACTATGTTGAATGGTAGGGGCGAGAGTGGACATCCCTGTCTTGTTCCTGATCTCAGCGGGAATTCTTTCAGCTTTTCACCATTGAGAATGATGTGAGCTCTGGGTTTGTCATAGACGGCCTTGATTATGTTGAGGTAGGTTCCCCCTATGCCCACTTTCTGAAGGGTTTTTATCAGAAGTGGGTGTTGGATTTTGTCAAAGGCTTTTTCTGCATCTCTGGAGAGGATCATATGGTTTTTCTTCTTCAGTTTGTTAACGTGCTGTATCACACTGATTGATTTGCGGATACTGAAGAATCCTTGCATCCCTGGGATAAATCCCACTTGATCGTGGTGTACAATCCTTTGAATGTATTGTTGGATTCGGTTGGCTAGTATTTTGTTGAGAATTTTTGCATCTGTGGTCATCAGTGAGATTGGCCTGTAATTTTCTTTTTTTATGGTATCTTTGTCTGGTTTTTGTATCAGGGTGATGGTTGCCTCATAGAATGAGTTTGGGAGTGTCCCCTCTTCTGCAATTTTTTGGAAGAGTTTCAGAAGGATAGGTGTTAGCTCTTCTCTAAATGTTTGATAGAATTCACCTGTGAAACCATCTGGTCCTGGACTTTTGTTTGTTGGAAGTTTTTTAATCACAGTTTCAATTTCAGAACTTGTGATTGG
>PVHT021183705.1:11049871-11069735 GCA_004024745.2 Catagonus wagneri | reverse complement strand
GCTAGGGGTCTAATCGGAGCTGTGGCCACTGGCCTGCGCCGCAGCCACAGCAACGCAGGATCCGAGCCGCGTCTGCAACCTACACCACAGCTCACGGCAACGCCGGACCGTTAACCCACTGAGCAAGGGCAGGGATCGAACCTGCAACCTCATGGTTCCTAGTCGGATTCGTTAACCACTGCGCCACGACGGGAACTCCCCTAAAGAAGGGTTTTTAATACAGTTCTTAGCTGAGCTTTGAGGCCTGTGGACCCCAGTAGGCTTTCTGAGCCATCAACTCACTTGGTTTTCCTGTCCGCAGGCTGTCCCATTGCATCCCCTGGCACTGCTTTTGAGCACAAATGCTTGCTCCGGGGGCAAAAAATCATGGTTCATGTGGGACACCAGGAAGCTCTTTTCCCTTTTTTGGAGAAGCAATAGCTATATTTGTAATGCTTTTGTTGTAAAAATCAAAAGTGACCCATCAGTCAGAGAAATCTTAACAGATTTGAGCAAGCAGAGCTCTTAGAAGCCAGCCAGGGAAACACCCTCCTGGATTGCTAAAGCAGAAAGTAGGGGGCCTGGAAGGGAAGGGGGCCTGGCCTGCCTTGGTCCGCCCAGCAGACACAGTTGCCAGTGCCTGGCTGGGTTATCTGTAAATTAGCAGGAAAAGAGTTAAAGGAAAGAGGAAATGAAGTGGTAAAAAGTAAAACGTAGCAAGCGCTTCCTGGGTGTGGCACTGGTCCAGGGGCACACGCACGGACTGGTTTACTGAACCGTCAGGCCAGCCCAAGAGAGGGAGCAGGGTTCTCTCTTTTCTGTATTTTATTTTATCTTATTTAGTTTTAGTTTTTTTGCTTTTTCGGGCTGCACTGGCAGCATATGGAAATTCCCAGGCTAAGGGTCAAATCAGAGCTGCAGCTGCCGGCTTACACCACAGCCACAGTGATGGAGGATCTGAGCCATGTCTTCGACCTACACTGAAGCTCACAGCAGTGCTGGATCCTTAAGCCACTGAGCGAGACCAGGGATCAAACCCACGTCTTCATGGATACCAGTTGGGTTCGTTACCTCTGAGCCAGGACAGGAACTCCCATCTTTTCTGTATTTTGCATGTGGCTCCTAAAGCTATTGAGCTGTTAAGAATTTGAGCCCAGGCCTCTTGACTACTGAGCCCCCAGTCTTAACACTGCATTCTGAAAATGGAAAGGCTTACGGATAGGAGGTTGTATTGAACCTATTGCCCAGAGTTCCCGCTGGGGCACAGCTGGTAAAGGATCCAGCCTTGCCTCTGCAGTGGCTCAGGTTTGATCCCTGACCTGGGAACTTCTGTATGCCCCCCGGGTGCAGCAAAAACAAACCAACCAACAGAACAAAAAAACCTGCTGCCCTGAGTGGAGGGCCGGGCAGAGGGTCGTTCATGGGGCTGTGTCTACCCTTCATGTCTTGCAGCGGTCCCAGTCTCCAGCTGCCTCGGACTGCTCGTCCTCGTCCTCCTCGGCCAGCCTGCCTTCCTCCTCAGGCAGGAGCAGCCTGGGCAGTCACCAGCTCCCCCGGGGCTACATCTCCATCCCTGTGATACATGAGCAGAATGTCACCCGGCCGGCAGCCCAGCCCTCCTTCCACCAAGCCCAGAAGACCCACTACCCAGCTCAGCAGGGTGAATACCAGACCCACCAGCCTGTGTACCACAAGATCCAGGGGGACGACTGGGAGCCCCGGACCACGTGGGCCGCATCCCCGTTCCGGTCACCGGTCCGGAGCACGTCCAGCCGGGAGGGCTCTCCAGCCCGAAGCAGCCCGCCGGTGCACTCCTCACCGTCCCTCCGCGTGCACACCGTGGTTGACAGGCCTCAGGTATGGAAGTCAGTGTGGGCTGACTGTGACAGCGTCTCTCCAGGGCCTGAGGGGCTCCGTGCAGGTGCCCGGGGACCCCCCACCAGCCCTTCCTGGTTTACACACGTGTAACTAACTGGGGGAAAGTAAGATCCTACACATGGCTGGTTGTCAGCAGAAATGCAGGCAAGGGCCAGCGACCTCCTTCACTTTCTATAGCTTTTGCTCATTTTTCATTGTGGCTGCCTCGGGGGCAGAGCTCCATCCATCACGATGGGAAGTGATGGACACAACATAGCGTCACACACAAACCTGGACCGCAGGTGTCCTAGTGCCCACCACACCCTTTTGGGGTCCTGCAAACCCCTGGTGCCGCCTGCCCACTGATGTCCCTTCTCCACTCTGCAGGTGCATTCGTTCTGTTTTGTTCTTTTGTGCCTTTGCTTGTGCTGAACCCACTTCCTGAAATGCCGTCACAGTCCAGGCTCTCCCCATCCTTCAAGGGGCGAGCCAGTCTTGTCGCTTCCATGAAGCCGCCTCATCTTTCCCGTGGTGTCTCCTGCGAGTCCCTTACAGTTCTGCATCTGATTACTCTGTACACTTCAGAAGTGTTCATCTCATCTCTTAAGCTCCTTTGACCTTGACCACAGGGACCATGTCCCATCCTTTCTCCTCCTTTGCGATAGAGGTCCATGTTACCTGGCTGATGCCCGGCTGGCTAGGATGGGAGACCTTCCTTCCAGCCTGGTGAAAGTCACAGGCAGGGCTCTACTCATCCTTTAGTGGAGATGTGTGGGCGCTGGGATCCTGGGGAAGGAGGGCTGTGGTTATATCAGGACATTGAGCAACTAAGTGAATTCTCATCCGCGGTTTTTAGGAAGAAAGCCTCCTATTGACACATGTTCTGTAAATGGTGACATCGTCCGGAACCCTGTAACGGAGCACCTTCCTTTAAGCTTTTTTATTTGGAAATGATTTCAACCTTAGAGAAGAAAAATCAAGTGTATGTGAAGGCCATGAAAGCAGAGATTCTCCCGTATTCACTGTTTGTTAACATTTTGCTGCATTTGCTTCATCATTTCCTATCTCTGCCTATTACCTATATGTTTTCATTGTTTGTGATTTAGCTGTAGATATCATGCTCCTTTACCCCTGAAAACATCAGCAGATATTTTCCTAAGAGAGAGACGTCGTGCATAACAGTAGAATTATCAGATGCAGGAAATTTAACATCCTTACAGCATTGTTGTCTCATACACAGTTCATTTTCAAGTCTCCTTCAGCTCTCCTTCTGCTGTTCCAGGATCTAATCTAGACCACGAGCACGAAGTGTCATTTCCCTGTAGTCTCCTTTAATCGGGAACAGTTTCTTGGTCTTTCTTTGCTCTCGTGACCTTGACATTTTTGAAGAGCACAAGCACAGGCATCCTCTCGGAAGTGTTTCTAAAGTCACTTAATTCAGCCATGGAAACCCAAACCCAAGAAGGGGCATGTGGCTGGTTCATGAGTGGTAAGGGCCAGAGTTGAGGGCGTCTGGTTGGCAGAAGAGATGTGATGGAAAAGGAGGTTGCTGGTGTTCAGTCAGGTGTCTGTCGGATCCTTACTCAGACTCAGTAATCCTTTCAAATGAGAAAGAAGTCCCCATCTGCACAGCCGGAGATACTTCCACTCATATTTTCCCCATGTATGTTCTACAGTTGGTGAGACAATACTTAATCCTGCTCCCACTCTCTTTGGCCTTTTTTGTGGCAGCCTCCCTTTTATAGCTTGTTCAAAGATCCTTTTTCGGAGACTTGCGAAGATTTGATCTAACTGAACATTTCAGTGGAATTTAGTCTTTTTAGTTGGAAGTATATTATAAATAATGTAGTCCAACTCTTATTTCCCAGTTGATGAAATCAGGGTGGGTTAGATTTTTAAGGGTTATTTGTTTGTTTGTTTGTTTGTTTAAGGCCTCACCTGTGGCATACGGAAGTTCCCAGGCAAGGGGTCACATCGGAGCTGTAGCTGCTGGCCTTTGCCACAGCCACAGCAACGCCAGATCTGAGCCATGTCTGCAACCTACACCACAGCTCATGGCAGCGCCATGTCCTTAACCCACTGAGGGGTGCCAGGGTTCGAACCTGCATCCTCATGGATATTAGTTGGGTCCTTAAACCGATGAGCCACAATGGGAACAAGGGTGTTTTAGATACTCACTTAAATGCCAGATGAACCACGATACTTCTGTTTTAAGCATAGTTCATTTTTTAAAATGTGGCAGAGCTTATAGTCACATTGAAGAGTATCTCAGCCTGGGTAGCCCGCATGGCCAGTGCAGAGATGCTGCCCAGCTGAGCGTTAGCTCTGGCACAAGTATGTCCCAGCATGTGCTCCAGCAGCATGCTTACAGGGTTACCCATTTTAGGCATCTTGCTTTTTCTCAAAAAATACATCAGTCTGGGCAGAAACCATGAGGCTGTCAGAGGTTTTTTTTTAAAAAAAGACAGTTATCACTTTTCTGAAACAGGAGATGGGACAGACACACCCCGAGCAGAGACTGGCACACAGTGTGACGAAGACACGTGGCAGTGATCATGCTGCGGCTCCATCACCTGAAAGTCTGAGTCACCCAGGACTTTGCTTTGAGCTGGAGTAACTCAGCAGTCAGCATGCGTTTCTGGCATTTTCCTTTTACAAAATTATATTGATTTTCTTTGCATTGCCATAAGAATACCATCTCTAGAAAAATTCAGTGAGTGGTAACAGACCACTAGACCAAGGTAGTGAATGGAAGCGTGACAATAGTTTGGTCACATATGACATTTATGATAGTTTTATTTTGTAACAGCTGTTGGTTGATGCCAAGAATCTTTTATACTGTTACTTTTTTTTTTTCTGTCTTTTTAGGGCCACACCCGAGGCATAAGGATGTCCCCAGGCTAGGGGTCGAATCGGAGCTGTAGCTGCCGGCCTACACCATAGCCACAGCAACACAGGATCCGAGCAGCGTCTGTGACCTACACCAGAGCTCACAGCAATACTGGATCCTTAACCCACTGAGCGAGGCTAGGGATTGAATCCAAGTCCTCATGGATGCTAGTCGGGTCCGTTAACCACTGAGCCACAACAGAAACTCCTATACTGTTAAACTTTTAAAAAGTCGTTTCTGTTTTCTTCTAGTGCGTGCTAGCTACAAACTAGCCTGTCACTCTCAGCCAGTTATTAAAACCATCTCTGTGTCCTTGCCTCTTCTCAGCAGCCCATGACCCATCGAGAACCTTCACCTGTCCCCCAACCTGAAAACAAACCGGAAAGCAAGCCAGGCCCGGCTGGACCAGACGTCCTTCCTGGACACATCCCAATTCAGGTGATCCGCAAGGAGGCAGATTCCCAGCCTGTTGCGCAGAAGCCCCCGCCTCCCTCTGAGAAGGTGGAAATAAAAGTTTCCTCTGCTCCAGTGCCTTCTCCTCCCAGTCCTGCCCCTCCTGCCGTCCCCTCTCCCCCCAAGAATGCGGCTGCAGAAGAGAGAGCAACCCCCAGCCCTGCCCCTGCGGAAGCCACACCCCCAAAACCAGGAGAAGCCGAAGTTCCCCCAAAACATCCAGGTGTGCTGAAAGTGGAAGCCATCCTGGAGAAGGTGCAAGGGCTGGAGCAGGCTGTGGACAACTTCGAAGGCAAGAAGACGGACAAAAAGTACCTGATGATAGAAGAGTATTTGACCAAAGAGCTGCTGGCCCTGGATTCGGTAGACCCTGAGGGACGAGCCGATGTCCGCCAGGCCAGGAGAGATGGCGTCCGGAAGGTTCAGACCATTCTGGAAAAACTTGAACAGAAAGCAATAGATGTCCCAGGTCAAGTCCAGGTTTATGAACTTCAGCCCAGCTCTCTTGAAACCGATCAGCCACTGCAGGAAATCATGGAGATGGCAGCAGACAAGAGCAAGAAAAGTGCGGGAAACGAAGATCTCAAAACCGAAACCCAGCAGGCAGAAGCCGAGGAAGCAGCAGCTCCAAACCCCAGCAGCACGACAGAAGCAGCTGCTAACCCAGCAGCACCATAGTCTCCACTGAGTAAAAATCAGACCCGGAGACTGGGAACTGATTGTGTGCTTTAGGGAATTTTAAGTTGCATGCCATTACAGGGACTTAAAAATCAGTTGGTTTTTACTATTCATAGCTTGGTACGCAGTAACCGGGTGGAGGCAAAACACACTAATAAAAGGGCTGAAAGGAAAATGATGCTTTTCTTCTCTGTATTATTCTGTACAAATAAGTTGCTTGTTCCAGAAGTTTAATCTTATCACTTACTGTTTTGGGGCCCTTTCTGTATGGGCCCCAGATGTCAGCCATGGCTGTGAACTGTCTTCCTATAGCTCTGGGCTGAAGGAGTATGGGGGGGTGGTCAGACGGGGAGTCAAGTTTCCCATCACTTGAGTATGAAACCAGTTTTTCAGAAATGTTGCCATTGTAATGGGATGACTTTCATCATCCCGTAGCTAAAATACTTTAGATGAAAAAAATGTGTAAGGAGCCGTAGGAATATATCTGTATGTTGGATGACTTTAATGCTACTTAAAAAAAAAAAAAGGGAAATAAAGTAATGACGTAACCCAGAATGTCTCCTGTGGTTTCTCAACTTGGAAGAGTGGCCGCATCAAGATGGTCGCTTGCCGGCTTCAGGGAAAATGAACAGCAGATGCATTTACAAGCTGCTCTGGGATTCGTAACGTCTCTACTGGCCCGGCCCATGGGAATATGAGTCCTGGTCATTTTCAGTCTCAGGTTGCAGCTGGAGCCTGGGGAGGCCCAGAGCTGGGAACTCAGGTAATGAGAATGGGAATGTGCCTGTCATAGCTCTTGAGCCTGCCCGGCCGACGTACATCTCTGCCCACCTGACCCCCGGCCATCGCAGGCCTGCTCTGGGGGCTGAGTGGGTTCAAAAGTGTACAGGGAAACCAGTCTTCAGTGTTGCCTGAGGCTGGCCGAAGCGTTCTGTGCAGGTCGCTGGGGGTTGGGCACGTTTTCTATGAGGGTCTTGGGGTCATCTTTATCTGACACTCTCTGGGTCACCACACCAGCCCAGGACCAGGTTATCTTGCCAGCTTGGGTTCCTCGAATTCACCGGGGTTAGGCATCAGCTGGGCTCTGAAGCTGCTGAGTGGAAGAAGATCTTTCTGTGCTCACGAGTTTTATTTAAGAGTTTGGGAAGGACCGCAGCCCCAGAACGTGCACATGTGCTAGATTTTTGTTTTTGTAAGTCCTTTGTCAAATAAACCTGAAAATGAGAAGGAAGAGGAAGATGGGCCTGAGATCTTGGAACTCCCGGGGAGCACGCTGACTTCAGAACTCCAAGCTGAATTCCTCATGACTGTATTGAGTTTAATATTGGTGCCTGACGATGCCACACAAAAATACATGCTGGAGTACTTGCCGCTCTCAGCTTGATGAGAAAGGTTGAAGTCATTCCGATGGGAATCCGCCAGTGTCTTTGCAGGCTGAACTCATTTGAGAAGTACAAGCTGCCTGCTAACAACACACCACTGATTCTAGAAACTCGAGGGTGCCAATAGGAAAAAAGCCTACTGGACTATTTTTTAGATGAATCGACTGTGAAGAATGTGATCCTGTTTGTGTGACTTGGGCATCTGCTCTCAGTGGATCTCAACAGTAAGACTTCTTGAGTGGTTACTGAATTAGGTTGGTGTTTTTTCACTAAAGATCGTCAGCAGGAAGCCCTTTAGCACAGAATATTTTCAGTCATTCGAATGGTACGTGGACATCGGGCAGGAGGTACCCAACCTGTGTTGGTGCCTGGGCCTTGCATGGGGGTTACAGGCCGGGCATGGGACTGGCTGGAAGGCTCTTGTTAACGTGGCTTGTCAGGGCACACATATCCACTGAGTGTCTCCCTAGCGTCGGGGGCTTGTGGCTTGTTTAATCATCCCGGTGCTCTTTAAGAGGACATTGTAGTTTAGAGGACGGGCTTGACTCAGAACTCCTGGGTTCAAATCAAAGCTTCAGGAACAAGCTCTGGGACAGCAGGCAAGTTGCCTAGCCTTTTCCGTCTTGGTTTCCTCAGTTGTGAAATGGAAATGATTAAATGAAATCAGACATGTGAAGCAGTGTAAGCAGTGCTGGCAGTGCCGGTGTCCGCTGTAATTAACATCCTCATCTGACGGGTGAGGAAACCGGAAGTGGCGTGCCCGCAGGGGCAGGCGCAGGATTGAATCCAGCCTAGGAGACGTCAAAGGCCACGCCGGTCTCACCATCTTCTTTAGCACCAAGAGGGAAAGGACTGTAAGTACCAGAGAGATTTAAGAATAACCTCTCACCTCTTCCTTGGTGAGGGCTTTGGGGCTTTTTTGTTGTTTGTTTTTGTTTTTTAATGTGTCAAAATCCTATGAGATTATTCCTATCTCCCAGATGGAACAAGTGACTTGGAACTTGTAAGCCATGACGTCTGTGGTGACAGTCAGGGCCTCAATGCTGGCCGCCTGGCTCCCTGGATTTGCTATCCGGAGATTCCTGGAGCTCCCCTCCTCCCTCCCCCTCCCTCCGCTCCCCTCCAGCCATTCCCACCTTCTTCGCCCACCCCCGAGGCCCACCTCTCTGTGAGCCCTTCCCTTCTCAGCGCCCTTTTCCCCAAACTCTTTGCCAGGGCCCAGCTGTCTTAATATCTCCAGCCAGTTCCTAAGTAAGACTGTAAGTCCCCTGAGGGCAGGTGCATTCCAACACCGCCTGACTCCCACCCCGTTGTCCAGACCTGGCACAGGGGCCGCCTGCATGGCCACGAGGCCCTTAAGCTTCCTTGACTTGATGTCTTAGGATCCCCAAACTAAACTGACGTTTACTCAGAAATAAACATCAGTATTAGTTAACAAGAGTTCAGGGCCAGCTCTCCCACTGGCTTTCTCTTGTAATCCCGGAAGTGTAAGTTTGGGTGAGTTGCTTCTCTCTGGGTCTTTTCATCCTCATCTATGAAAGCTGGCCATTGACCCAAGCCCCGCGTGGTTGTCTGGTTGCTTCCAGCGAATGGGCACCTGTACTGTTGGGGTCTCTACGCTTCTTCCTTTTTCTCTAGCCACGCAGCACGGAGCTCTGCCATGGGCTCTGCATCCCTGCAGCGCCCATGGGAGCGTGGCCACTCTCTGTAACATTATACAAATGTAATCATATGCCAGGGGACAGGATCCAGGGCTGCAGTTATTTTGGGACGTGCAGGAGCCTGTGGGAAAATGCTGGAACATGTCTGAGTCACCCAGGCAAATACCTTTCTTTCCGTGTTCCAGCATGTTTTGAACTTTCAGGCGGCACAAAAAAAGCCCCGGCAGGCGCACACGCCCTTTGTGCCACCCGTGCCCTTCCTGAGCTGCCCCTCTGTTTCTTGGCTGTGCCGCCACCTCTGAGCGCTGAAATGGGGAGCAAGGCAGGGCTGGATTGAGCCCTTGGAGGCCCTCAGCGTGGAAAATCTTGGTCCCTCCCCATCATGTAATTCAAAAATAACAGCAGCAAGCCACAAGAGTTAGGATCATCTGAATTTGCGGTGTTACACTCTTGTGGCTTTTTTAAAAATTAAAAATTCCTCCAGCTATGTGTGTGTGAGGTTGCGCCTGTGCCTACTTTGCTGACATTCGAGCTGCCTGTTGTCCAGCGCTGCCCACTAGGAGCCAGTGGAGGCCAGGAAGGGCTGCTTCGGTCCCAGAGGAAAGAGCTGATCAGGGCGAGAAAGGTCCAGAACCAGAGGAGAGAGCAGGCGAGGCCAGCACTGGTGCCATCTGCTCTCAGTGGAAGGAACGGGGAGGCAGCTGCAGGTCATCTGCTCGGGTCCCCAAGACAGCGTGGGGCTGGTTGGGGGGTGTGGGGCGGGTCGAGGTCCCAGTGCATCTGGAAGGCAGCCTGAAAGAGGTACAAGGAGGTGTGGACGGTATTCCAGGCAGAAGAGGCCTTTTTCTGGAACACGGCCTTGCCTGCCCTTGCCTGCTCTGGCCAGTGCTTGGCCCTGGTGTTCTGGGCTGTCCGTGTGGACGCTGGGCTTTCTCCACAGCCCTATTGCCGACGAAGAAGGTCTCCTCTTCTGCAAGGGGAGACCCTTCCAGCAGCCCCGCCCCGTTCCTTTCTACTTCACCTCTCTTTCTTGCTCACCTGGCTCCTTCCTTGTCCTGAGGCTGCAAAGTGCAAACCAAGAGGCAGTTCCTTCTCCATCCTCAGCGTATCCCCCTTACTGTTAAATATCTTGAAAGAGCAGCTGGAGTCACCACCTGGCACCCCCCTTCCATCGGCTCCCCCAGCTGCAGCCTGCCCCCGACCGCTCCTGTGGGCCAGGGCAGCAGTCCTGGGCGCGGCCCGGCCCGCCTCCTCCCCAGCAGCTCTGCCCAGACTCACCTCCCCTGCCCGCTCTTAAACAGGGAGGCTTCCCAAGCTCCTGTCCTCAGCCCAGTGTCTTATCACTGCGTGCCGGTTAGTTTCCTGAGCCAGCTTGGCTAGGAGATAGTACCCAGCTCTTTAGCAGACACCGGTCTAGGCGTTGCTGTGCAGGTATCTTGTAAACACAGAGGAGATTGTCCTGCTTCATGCAGGTGGGCCTCCTGTAATCAGTTGAAGGCCTTCAGACCACTAGCAGATTTCTTGGAAAAGAAGGTGTTTTGACTCCAAACCGCAGGGTCAGCTCCCTCCCGAGTCTCCAGCCTGCCAGCCCTGCTTGCTGTCCCACAACTGCATGAGACACTTCCTTAAAATAAATCTCTTTTACACACACACACACACACACACACACACACACACACTTCTGGAGAACCCTGACTGGTGATGCACACTGTTTACACTTTCACTGGGTCACTGGCTTCCACGTCCCAGACCCCAGTCACCTCTGGGTCTGTGTTTCTGGAACCTACTTTCTCCCAAACACCAAACCTAGATGCACAGTTGCCTACAGAGCCCACAGGAGAGCGAACATCCTTCTGACATCCTGCAGGAGCCTAGAATCCAAATCCCAGGGTTCCTTCAGCACCAAGTCGGCGCTGTGACAGCACAAGCCTTCCATGGGGCTCAATCCCAAACGCTCACAGAGGCCACCAGGTGGAGGAGCGGCAGAGCCAGCTGTCACGGTGGCGGGGGGGCAGACACGGCCCGCCTGATCCCAGCCCGGGATTACCATGTGAGGACAGTGTCATAAGAGCTTCCACACATTCAAGAAAGGTCAGAAATCTGGTTTTGTGAGATCTCTCAATTTTTGAGCATGTTTTAATGTTTTAAAAAACCAAGAAGGACCAACAAAACCCATCTGCAGGCCAGATTTGACTATCAGCTGCCAGTTGGCCAGTCTCAGGTCCCACCGACCTGTAAATACTTAATTCAGTCTCTGTCCCTCTGTTCTTCCTTCTGGGAGACAAGCGTTGGGAGAGCCAGGCCTGTTTCCCGGGCTCTTGGGCCACCACAGCCGCGTGGGATGGAACTGTGAGCAGGACAAAAGGCAGTAGAAAGAGGGGCCGCCTCCCTGCTCCCATGCTCTCCATCTTACTGAAATCCTGCTTTATTCCCCACGCTATCCAAGGCTTTCATCCTCTCCCTCAAAGACCGCCAGCAGTGCCGCGTTGTGTCTAGTCCAGAGTCAGTTTACCTCCAAGGTCCCCAGCCCCCAAACCCCTCTTTTCCAAAGAGGCAGTGCAGGCTGCCTCCAGGACCCCTTGTGCAAATGCACACTCAAGCCCCTCTTTTCCTGGCCTGTGCTCGTCACACCGTTGTAAGGGCAGCATTTGGGAGTCGGCTCTGCTGTCAGATCGGCCGAGTTCCAATCGCAGCTCCCTCACGCGATAACTCTGTGACCTCAGGTCGGGCTCTTAACCTTCTGAGCCTTGGTTTCTCCCTCAGCTCGGTGCGGCAGTAAGAACACCTCATTGCGTGCGCGGTAACACATTTAATACTGGACACGGCGCTTTGCCCATCTGGGAGCATCGTTTCTATCGTCCTTCCCTACACACCACCTGGCAACAAGGAGAAAAGGGTCAAGGAACAGGTCTACGGTGTTGGTGCTTCTGTTCTCCAGCCTCAAGATGGCATCTGGGCAGAGTCCAGGCAAGGGGTAATCGCACAAGCCTCGGTTTCTCCTCTTCTTGCCACTGCTTATCCAGCCCCGCAACACCCCGCCACCCCTACACACACACTCAGGCTCAGATGACATCTTTTTGCAGTGCAGTCTAGGCAGGGATTCTAGGGTTGCAAGGAACAGGGCCTCAAGCAACAGGGTTAACTGCAAAGCTCTTTGATCCCTGGAACCCAGGAAACACCCAGGCCAGGCCTTGAGGGGATCAGGAGCTGAAGGAAGGCGGGGATGCAGGGAGGCCCGGGGTTTGCCCTTGGACTAAGCTGCCAGCTCTTCCTGCAACTGCTCTGCTCTTCCCTCCCCAACAATGATGAGGACACGAGAATCGGGGCCCATGATGCCATCAGGGAAGCACTCAAGCTGGCAACCACTGGCCATACCAACTGCTGCGAGATGGACTCTTCAGGGAGAATGATCTCGGCAGAGTCCAGAAAGCAGCGTGGTTCCTGGGAACTGAAACCTGCTGTTGGTAAACACAAGGGAATATAGAAATGCGGGCTGAAAGAACACACTGGCCCTCAGGGCCCCTGACTGTTGGTACCTAACCATGGTGGTTACCCTCAGGGCCCCTCAGTATTATGTAGATGAAAAGACAGTGATGAAGGGGGACAGTACAGTTCAAGAACTGAAACACAAAAAGGAGGTCCCTTTATACAAGCAAACTGTAAGCAGATTCAGCCCAAGGTGGCGGTGGGTTTGATCTGGACAGAGCATGTGCCAGGGCCCGCGCGTGCTCTGGAGCCTTACAGGCATGCCTGCTCAGCCTCACAAAACCCCACCCACCCACATGCGTCTGACCAGTCTCCTGCTGACAAAGGAAGGGTGTGACCCCATAGACAAACTTCCAGCAAAAAGGCCTCGGTCAGGAATCAGTCACGTGGGAATTCACAGTGCACGAGCTCCAGGAATACCTATAATGTAGTTCCTTAAGTCCTATAGATTCTTGGAACTGCTTAGCTTCAAATGACCACCCCCGTGTGCCTATAGTATGAATGCTGGCATTAGCTCTCAAGTTAGAAGCCTGCTGGGGCTGTTTTCTTGCCTTCTGGAGGACTCGGATGTGCTTCTGCTGTTTTAGGTTGTGTGAGTTAGAGAAAGGATTTGCCTTCATGGCACAGCGGAAACAAATCTGACTAGTATCCAAGAGGCCGTGGGTTCAATCCCCGGCCTCACTCAGTGAGTTAAGGACCCGATGTTGCTGTGAGCTGTGGTGTAGGCTGCAGATTCGGCTCGGATCCCGCTTTACTGTGGTGGCTACAGCTCAGTTCGGCCCCCAGCCTGAGAACTTCCATAGGCTTCAGGTGTGGCCTAAAATGTAAAAAAGAAAAAAGCTAAATTGTACAATTCAGTGTTTTTTAAATATATTCAGAGTTGTGCCACCATAACCACAATCAATATTAGAACATTTTCGTCTCACCCCAAAAGAAACCCACGCTAATTAGCATTTCCTCCTCATTTCCTCATAACCCTCTCCCTGCTCCCAGCCCTTGGTGACCATTAATCCACGTCCTGTCTCTATAGATTTACCTGTTCCGGACATTTCATTTAAATGGAATCGTTCAATATTTGATTTTTTGACTGGCTTCTTTTACTTAAAGCCATGTTCACAGGGTTCATTCATGTGCTGCATGAACCGGTACTTCACTGCTTTTTATTGCTGACAAACATCTATCATGTGACTATATCACATTTTATTTACCCAGCCATCAGTTTATGGGCATTTGGGTTGTTTCCAGTGTGGGGCTATTATGAATAATGCTGCTGCAAACGTGAGTGTATTACAGTTTTGTGTGGACATACGTTTTCACTTCGCTTGGGTATATACCCAAGTGAATATACACACTGGGTCACTTGCTAACTCTAACTTTTTTTTTTCTAGCCGCACCCACGACATATGGAAGTTCCCACACCAGGGATTGAATCTGAGCCACGGCAGCGACCTAGGCTGCAGCTGCAGCAACGCCAGATCCTTTAACCCACTGCTCCAGGCCAGGGGTCCAACCCGTGCCTCTGCAGTGACCTGAGCCCCTGCACTTGGATTCTTAACCTATTGCTCCAGAGCGGGAACTCCTATGTTTAACTCATTGAGGAACTGCCAGACTGTTTTCCAAAGCGGCTGCACCATTTTTATAGTTCCCCGAGCAGTGTAGGAAGTTTCCAATTCTACCCCAACTCATTCTTTGCGTGTTTTAGTTTAAATGGTTGAGTACAGGTTTGGCTGACAGCGCATCTCTCAGCACCAGGAGACAGAGCTCACCGACTAGTCTATGGGCTGTCTGCCTTGGGTGCGGGACTCAGCCTTGGTCAAACCCGCTGGAGCCGAGAGGATGAAGCAGAGTAACATGGTTCAAAACGAGGCTGCAGGATGTCCACACCTTCAGCCCAGGCCGTGGGGAAGAGAAGAGGCCTGAGCAACATGATTCCCTAAAGACAGAGGCTTTGAGGATGGTACCAGCTTCATCTCAGGACCACAGGCATGTGGAGGGCAGCTGGCTGTAGAAACAAAATAGTATCGCTTTTTTGGGGACTTTAAACAAGGTAAATGAGGAGACCTTGTAACTAGCCAACGCCCTGGGGTCCACATACAGCCAACTCTCTCATTTTTCCAATTAGTTGCTGCAGCATCTGAGGGCACTTATGGGCAAGAAGCCCAGTGTCTCCAGCACAAGGCCTCTCCCTTCCTCCCTGAGTTGTCTGAGAACCTCCGGGGGCACTCACTTGGGCCAGTGGGGCTCCTTCCTACTGCACATGAAGGAAGATGTAGAGGACGGGGGGAGGGACTTGTTCACTAGCTAGTGCCTCCAAGGCACCTCAGTGTTGCTTTGAAAGAAGACCCTTCTTAGGTGGACTTGTGCTCCTTTTGCAGACTTGGCCTGGATCCCTAAGGCCAGCTGGGGCCCCATTCAAGGCGCCAAGTTCAAGGCCCTCTTGGATTACACTGATGCAACCAGCAGTTGGATCCAGAGCTTCCTCCTCGGCTACACCGTGACGGAACCAGCATGTGCTCCCCGTGAATTTTGGCCCAGGAGTAATGGATGCAGACCTTTCCAGTTCACTGGACTCCAGATCACACACCTCTTAGCATAAGAAGACAGTTTACCTAAGGTAAAGAATATGGCTGCTGAGAGGGGCGATAGGAAGATATGCAAACTATGTTCTGCACACAGAACAGCCTGCAAATTCAAGGCCTTTGTCAAGTGGCAAAACCAGGAGGGACACTGAGAAGCCCTCCCCAGGGCTCCACGTTGGCCGTTCACCTTCCTTCCCAGGTGTGATGCAGAAGAGCTGTTTCTCACCATCAGCAAGACTTCTGAACACCTTCACCTGAACAAGTGTCTTCGCTCACTTTAATAGAATGCAGCTGAAAACAGTCAACCAGTTTTTACCTGTGGACCTTCATCTGTGGGCCTCCTGGTACGTCCTCCCATGAACACTTCCCAAGCTACTCGCCACCTCCCAGCCATCTCCCCACCCTCACACCCCACACCCCTGGTGTCCAGTTCAGATCTCTATCACAGAGTTTCCCTGGGACTTTGGTATTCTTTTCTCTCAGTGACCTTGCGTTTATCCCAACAGGTTTTCCTGTCTTTGAACCTTCAGAGACAAAAGGCTGGGATCTGGAGACTTTGCCTCGTGGGGCCCCTTGACTATTAGGCAAATTTATATTCTTTCTCCCTGGCAACTTGATTTGCGTGTTAAGAGGTATTAAGGAAGAAACACTTAAAAAGCTTTATGTTACCTTCTACTCATGGCAAACAAGAGCCTACTTGCCCCAAATTTCCATAACTAAAGAGTCTACATGAAGACTCTTACCTGAATAATGAAAGTTCTAAGATGACTTGGTCCACTCTCTGACATAGTCATAATTACGGATAATGTATAAATTTCTTCCAATAAGTGTCCGGTTATATTAAAATATTTTTAAAGATAATTTTGATGAATGGTTGGGTCACAAAGTTCTTTCAGACAAAAAGAAACAAAATGATCATTATTCCCAAATCAGAGTTCCCTGCTGGCTCAGTGGGTGAAGGATCCAGTATTGTCACTGCTGTGCCTCAGGTTGCTGCTGTGGTGCAGGTTCAGTTCCTGGCCTGGGAACTTCTACGTACTGTGAGAGCAGCCAAAAAAAATGCCAAAGCCAACCAAACAAAATGTTATCCCCAATATATTTTTAAATCCTCAGGATTTAGAAATATTAAAAATACAGTAACTGTTCTATTTTTTCATTATGTTTCACCTTAATGATCAAAATTTTATAAAATATATAGTTTAAAAATAAGATGGCATTCATAATCACTTCATGAACAGTCTTAAGGATTAAGTTTCTTAAAATGGGGGGTTCCCCTTGTGGCTCAGCAGAGACTGAACCTGACTGGTATCTATGAGGATGCAGATTTGATCCCTGGCCTCTTTCAGGGGATTAAAGGATCTGGCATTGCCCTTAGCTGTGGTGTAAGCTCACACGCAGATGCGGCTCGGATCCTGTGTTGCTGTGGCTGTGGTGTAGGCCAGCAGCTGTAGCTCTGATTCGAACCCTAGCCTGGGAACTTCCATGTGTGGGGGGGTGCGGCCCTAAAAAGCTAAAAAAAATTTTTTCTTCTTAAAATGACAAGGAAGAGGAATTCACTTGTGACGCAGCAAGGATCTGGCATTGTCACTGGGGCAGCTTGGGGTGATGCTGTGGTGTGGGTCTGATCGCTGGCCGGGGAACTTCCACAGGTTGCAAGTTCCACAGGTTGGGCACCCCCCCAAAAAAAAATGACGGTGAGGAGGAGAAGGAGGAGGCGGGAGGAAAAAGAAGAAAGAAAGGAGGTGGGAGGACGGTCTCAAGAATAACATTAATTAGGAGTTCCCTTCATGGCTCAGTGGTTAACGAATCCGACTAGGAACCATGAGGTTGTAGGTTCAATCCCTGGCATTGTTCAGTGGGTTAAGGATCCTGCATTGCCCTGAGCTATGGTGTAGGTCACAGATGTGGCTCGGATTCCGCGTTGCTGTGGCTGTGACGTCGGCCGACGGCTACAACTCCGATTAGACCCCTAGCCTGGGGACCTCTATATGCCGCAGGTACGGCCCTAGAAAAGAAAAAAAAAAAAAAAATAATAACATTAATTAGTACAAAATATACAGCTGAGATGGTTTATTATAAATGTAATTTTATTTGTGATACATTGGAATGTGAAACACAAAATATTTCTTTAGCGCTCAGGCTTTACCCAAAGCTGTTTGACAGTGAAATCTCTGGGGGTGGCTGGAATTAATTTATGTTCACAGGTTAAGCCTCTGGCCTGAATGGATGGTGGCTTGGTTAAATCAGGCCCTGGAGTCCTGAGATCCCAGCTTTTCATTCCAGCATCCCCAGTAACTCATTGTGCATTTTAACACGCCGCCTCCCCTTGGACTCAAGCCATTCCGCTTCCATGGTTGCTAATAAGGCGCTCAACACCACAAATAATTAAAACGTGGAGTGAGCGATTTCACCTCGCTGTGCGGTAGGGGGCGACTCATGACTGTGCCTTCCTTTTTCACCCCAGCCGAAAGAAATCCTTCCCCATTTTCTCAGGAAGTCATTCTTGTGATTGGGGGCTCCATTTCAGAATGAATTACCTCTTTCATTACTTTTTATGTCTTATAATACCTGTGACACACTAACAAAGGCCAAGACCTCATTTGAAAAACAAGTTAAAAAAAAAGCAAGTCCGGGATGTGGTACTGGTCTAAAGATCAAAAGAGTCATCATTCATTCATGCTTTCATTCCGTGAATAAATTAGACCCCCGTTTTCTAAAACTGGGGAGATTTGTGAATCAGAAATAATCTCATTCATGATCTGATGAGAACTCTATTCCAGTAATGGGAACTGACCACATCCACTCCAGACGATTGTATGATGTGACCCACACGTATCTTGGTTGGTTTCCTATCAATGCAGTCTTGACTTAGAGGAGGAAAAGCCAAAAGTTCTTAATATTTTAGTGCCAGACTTACTCTTTTATAAGGAGTGGAATCAAAATAAAATTTCCTCATGTGAGACAGGGCTATTTTATCCTCGTATGAGAATGGACAAATTAATGATGAGTCATGCTTGTTTCTTAGATAACTGGTAAGAAACCTCACTCCTCCAGCCCCCTGTCCCGTAGCTCTTACTGGTGGCAGTAATTATGGGAAGTCAGAGCCCTCATCATCATTCCTCCTCTTGGGACTAGAGAGCTGCCCCTCTTCAGGCAAAATGGGCAAGGTAAGGTCTGGCCAGAGAAGAAACTCAACATCACAGCAAAGCCTAAAGCCTGCATTTGAAAGACTCAACTGAGAAGCAACTTCTTCCCTCTGTGGAAAGGGGAGGTCCCACAGTGGCAGATTGGCAGGTCAACCCTCCTATCAAGAATAGTTTGGGAGTTCCCGTTGTGTCTGGAGTTCCCATCGTGGCTCAGTGGTTAACGAATCTGACTAGGAACCATGAGGTTGTAGGTTTGATCCCTGGCCTCGCTCAGTGGGTTAAGTATCCGGTGTTGCCATGAGCTGTGGTGTAGGTTGCAGACGTGGCTCGGATCCCGCGTTGCTGTGGCTGTGGCAAAGGCCGGCGGCTACAGCTCCGATTACACCCCCAGTCTGGGAACCTCCATATGCCGCGGGTGCGGCCCTAGATAAGGCAAAAAGACAAAAAAAAAAAAAAGTTCCCTGCTGGTCTAGGAAAGGACATTAGAGATTTGGGGGGATAGCCTTGTCATTTTCAGATGTGCATATCAGTGTCCAGAGACAGGTTGAGTGAGTTCCCCACAGATAAGGGAGATCTCAGAATAAATCTGATCACCAGTACAAGCACCTGAAATTGTAGCCCGCTCGTCATTTCCTCTTTGGCTAACAGAAGACCCTCAGTTTTACTCTGGGAAAATTCTGATCCTCCACACTCAGGCCACGTGGCTCAGATGGACCGAGCTCCTCCCTTTCTTATACCATTTCTTAGGCTTGGTTAACAGAGCCCCAGAACCTGGAGCTTCCAGGGGTTATCATGCAGATAGGACATGCTCCCAAACAACATCAACCAGAGGAAAACAAAGCTGAGAGGTGGAAAGAGTGAGAACAACTTCTGGTAACAGGGTTTGAACCCCTGGATCCAACCATGCCTGATGGATATCATCTCCTGGACTTTGCAGTATGTGAACCAATTCATTTTCTGATTTGTTTTGTGTTGTGTTTCACTTGCAACTGTGTCTGAACCAATACATTCTTTCCATTTTTTTTTGCCTTTATCTAGAGCTGCACCTGCGGCATATGGAGGTTCCCAGGCTAGGGGTCTAACAGGAGCTGTAGCTGCCAGCCTTCGCCACAGCCACAGCAACGCGGGATCCGAGCCGCGTCTGCAACCTACACCACAGCTCACGGCAACGCCGGATCCTTAACCCACTGAGCAAGGCCAGGGATCGCAACCTCACGGTTCTTAGTCGGATTCGTTAACCACTGAGCCACGAAGGGAACTCCTGAACCAATACATTCTTGATTTGCATTCATTTTTCTTTGGGCTTGTCCAGCAGGGTCACATAGATCTGTAACACAGTTTCTCTCCCCATCTATTATTGCCTTTTGTTGTGAAGATTTTGCAAGCAGATGGTGATGGCAGCAAGGAATGAGTGAGGCGGTTAGCCCAGGGCCCGCAGCAGGTATAGGAGGCTTGGTTTCTAAAGACTTGGGCCATAGTTCCTCTGCAGCGCAGTGGGGTCTGCAGTGTCTCTGGAGTCCTGGGATGCAGGTTTGATCCTCAGCCCAGCACAAGGGGTTAAGGATCTGGTGTTTCTAAAGTTATTGCTGCAGCTGTGGCATAGGTCGCAATTGCAGCTCAGATCTGATCCCTGGCCCAGGGAACTAGGGGAGACCAAAAAAAAGAGAGAGAGGAAGAAAAAAGACTTGGGCCTGCATTTCACCATTGATCCCAATGGATTTCTATAGTGATGTCAACATTAGTAGCAATATAG
>PVHT021183705.1:10980362-11034312 GCA_004024745.2 Catagonus wagneri | reverse complement strand
TAAAAGGGGCAGTAAAAGAAAATCAATCTATGCAAAGAGACCTGTAAATCTCTCTTGGGCAAGTATATTTGGTTGAATAGTGTCTGTTCCCTCCCCTCCCCACCCCCCATTCATGTCCTCGAGGAACCTGTGAACGTGACCTTATTTGGATATAGAGCTTTTGGAGGATATAATTGGTTGTTAAGATGATGTCATACTGAGTTACAGTGGGCCCTAAATCCAGTATGACTGGAGTCCTCATAAGAAAAGAAGAACTGTGGGAATTCTCATGTGGCTCAGCAGGTTAAGAACCCAACATAGTGTCTGTGAGTATGTGGGTTCCAGCCCTGGCCTCAGTCAGTGCGTTAAGGATCTGGCGTTGCTGCAAGCTGAAATTTAGGTCACAGATGCGGCTCGGATCCCGTGTTGCTGTGTCTGTGGTGTAGGTTGCAGTTGCAGTTCTCATTCGACCCCTAGCCCAGGAACTTTCATATGCCATGGGCTTGCCCCTAAAAAGAAAAAAAAAAGAACTGAAAGAGACACACAGAAGCAGAGGGGGAAAAGGTCATGGGACATAGGAGGCAGATACTGGAGCAATGCACTTGCAAACCAAGAAATGCCAAGGACTGGAGTTCCTGTTGTGGCTCAGTGGTTATGAACCCAACTAGTAACCATGAGAACGCAGGTTTGATCCCTGGCCTCGTTCAGTGGGTTTTGGCATTGCCGTGAGCTGTGGTGTAGGCTGCAGACACGGCTCAGATCCTGCGTTGCTATGGCTGTGGTGTAGGCCCGTGGCTGCAGCTCTGATTGGACCTGGGAACCTCCATATGTTGTGGGTGTGGTCCTAAGACGATAAAAAAACAAAAACAAAAACCTACCAAGTTTGTGGTAATTTGTAAGGCAAGCCTAGGAAAGGAAGACCATCTTTTTGGGAGGTTCCGGGCACTGCAGGCCTCTCTCCGGGTAACCTGAGTAGTCACTGCTGCATCTGGTGATTAGAAGCCAGCGCTGCCTGTCTTTGCCAATCTTTGCCAGACCAAACACCTGTAGAATTCTAATGAGGGTTGTATTAGTTTCCTGGGGTGACTTTAAACAACACATCTTTGTTCACTCAGAGTTCTGGTGCTCAGAAATTCACAATCAGCCTCATTGGGTCAAAGTCAAGTTGTCAGCAGGGCCCTGCTCCCTCTTGGAGGCTCCAGGGCAGAATCTGCTCCTCGCCTGTCTAGCTTCTGCTGGCTGCAGCATACCTTAGTTGCTTCCATCTCCAAGGCCAACATCTTCAAGTCTCTCTCAGCTCTGTCATCCTTCATACCACCTTCTCCATGTGTATAAAATCGCCCTTAGCCTTTCCTTTTTAAAATATTGAGATATAAGGCATTCCCATGTGGCACAGCAGGCTAAGGATCCAGTGCTGTCACTTCAGCAGCTTGGGTTACTGCTGTGGCACAGGTTTAATCCCCAGCCTGGGAATTTCCACATGCTGTGGGAGCAGCCAAAAAAAAAAAAAAGATAATTGACATTTAACATTGTATAAGTTTTAGGTGTATGACATAATGATTTGATATAGATATATACTGTGAAGTGATTACCATAAGTATAGTTAACATAATCACCACACATAGTTACAAAATTTTTTTCCTGTGATGAGAATGTTTAAGATCTGCCTCTGGAGTTCCCATCATGGCTCAGTGGTAATAACATGACTAGTATCCATGAGGATGCGGGTTCCATCTCTGGCTTCGCTCAGTGGGTTGAGGGTCTGGTGTTGCCTTGAGCTGTGGTGTAGGCCGGCAGCTGTAGCTCCGATTCGACCCCTAGCCTGGGAACTTCCATATGCCTTGGGTGCAGCCCTAAAAAAAAAAAAAAACTACCTCAACCTCCTTCTTGGAAGTATACCTGAGATTGCATTTAGGGCCCACCTGAGTAATCCAGGACCCAAAACTCGATCACATCTCAAGCTATCCAATCATATTTTCAAAGACACTTTTTCCATGTACATTTTTTTTTTGCCTTTTATCCAGAGCCGCACGCGCGGCATATGGAGGTTCCCAGGCTAGGGGTCTAACAGGAGCTGTAGCTGCCGGCCTTCGCCACAGCCACAGCAACACGGGATCTGAGCCGCGTCTGCAACCATCACCACAGCTCACGGCAACTCCGGATCCTTAACCCACTGAGCAAGGCCAGGGATCGAACCTGCAACCTCATGGTTCCTAGTCGGATTTGTTAACCACTGAGCCACGAAGGGAACACTGCATGTACATTTTCAAAGACACTTTTTCCTGTACATTTACAGGTTGGGGGGAAAGGGCCGGTTAGCTCAGTTGGTTAGCCCATGGTCCTAATACAGGTTTCAGGAGTGGGATGGGGGTGGGACTAGGCTCTGATATCTAATATCTGTATTCTTCTGGCTACAGGGATTTAGACGAAACTTTTATCAAATAAGCAGCCTAAAGCGGTACTGCGGTAGGGCTGGATGCCACCTTCCTCTAACATCACCTTCTCCTCCTGTCTCTGTGGGTGGGGGTGGGGTGGGGGGGCAGGGCCTTTCTGTTTAGGACTTCAGGGGATATTCTGAATGGATTCTACCTGTTTCCTGAGTTTCATCTCTGATTTCTGAGTGTTTCCTGCCTTCCTTTGATTCCCCTCCCAGTCTGATGTCTCCCAAACCCAATTTTGAAAGCCGCTCCCCTCCCAGCAGGCTGGGACCTGCCCTTCATCTCCCCAGGCATCTACCACTTCAAGCTTTTGTTGGCTCTGGATTGGGGGGGGGGGGGAGCATGGAGAGTGAATTTGGGTTCCTGTGAATGAGGGTTGGGGGGTTACTGTGGTGCCTTCCCTGCTTCCATGGATTTCCTTAATCAGGGTGTTTGTGGCCAGGATTCAGTGAATCTCCCAAGGGCAGGCACGCCTGGTACATGGAGTGTTACATTTCTTCCAAAGACAGCCTAGTCTAACATCATATGATGAAAACACGTTCTCCCTATTAATAGTACTTTTGAATCCCCTTCTGGAACATCTACAACCCTAGCGTTACTGAATCAAAGAATTTTTCCTAGCTCTGTTTCCACTTTAAGGGCTCCGCATTAACCGGGAATAGCTCTCTCTGAGTCATTTGGGATGAATGGTGCTATCCTTGAACATGCTGTTTCAGATCTCTAAATTTATCTCTTGATAGAAGTGAGTATATGTGTGTGTGTGTGTGTGTGTGTGTGTGTGTGTTCACTTAGCTACGCGGTTGTTAGTAGATTAGAGAATTAGAGGTAACAGAAAGTATATTTGAGTTTAGAAAGACAGGAGGGGCTAAAAGGATACAAGGAAAATGACCAAAGAGAGAAAGACAAATCAAGAGATGTGCAGGTTCCAAATTCCCCTGGCACAGAACATTCTTTTTTTTTTTTCTTTAAACAGAATAGTCTCTTTTTTTGTGTCTTTTTAGAACCGCACCCGTGGCATATGGAGGTTCCCAGGATAGGGGCTGAATCAGAGCTGTAGCCGCTGGCCTACACACCACAGCCACGCCAGATCCCCAACCCACTGGACGAGGCCAGGGATCCAATCTGCGTCTTCATGGATGATAGTCAGATTCATTTCCACTGAGCCATGACAGGAACTCCTTAAACAGAACTTTTTTTTTTTTTTTTTGGTTGTTTTGGCTTATCTAGGGCCATACCCGCGGCATATGGAGGTTCCCAGGCTAGGGGTCTAACAGGAGCTGTAGCTGCTGGCCTTCACCACAGCCACAGCAACGCGGGATCTGAGCCGCGTCTGCAACCTACACCACAGCTCACAGCAACACCGGATCCTTAACCCACTGAGAAAGGCCAAGGATCAAACCTGCAACCTCATGGTTACTAGTCGGATTCGTTAACCACTGAGACACGATGGGAACTCCCAGAACATTTTTTTATGCCAGTGTTGGGATCAAGATTTGTGGCACTGAAACCTTTTAACATATGAAAGTTGCTCTTTATTTTATTTTTAATTAATTTTTTAAAATTTATGTTTTATTTTTATTTTATTTTTTTTTTTGCTTTTTGGGTCCACATCCACGGCATATGGAAATTCCCAGGCTAGGGGTCAAATCAGAACTGCAGCTGCAGGCCTACACCACAGCCATAGCAACGCAGGATCTGAACCGCAGCTGCGACCTACACCACAGCTCATGGCAACGCCAGGGATGGAAACCACATCCTCATGGCTGCTGGTCAGATTGGTTTCCGCTGTGCCACAATGGGAACTCCGGAAGGTCCTCTTTAGAGAGAAGAACACATAATAATGAGTACAGAACTAGGTACTTATTATTTCAATGAAATCCCCAAATCCTGAAGCTTAATGTAAATAAGTAAGGCACAAGGATATATTGTACAGCACAGGGGAAGTATAGCCATTATTCGGTAATAACTAAGTGGAGTATTAAAACACAAGTCCTGACGCTTAAGATTCATTAGCCCTGGGGTGAATCCTTTGTATGGTCGGGAATTGTATGGTCAGACCACTCCAGGTGGCTGTTCTCTTGCTCTCTGTACATCCCCTTCTTGACCAGGCCCTGCTCCTCTCACATGATTAGCCAATCTTATTAATTATAGGGCTTAATTAGTAACTGTCTACCCAGCTGTTGGTTTCCCTGGTAACTGATGAACCAAATCTGAGGTCAGTGTTCCCTATAAAGGGGAGCCTCCTTTTCTCCCAAGTAGTCAAGCTTGCTGCCATGTCCTGCCCGCTGGTCACCATCCACAGTGGGGGTGTTGCCCTAGGGCCTTTGTTTGGGCCATGTAAGATCTATCCAGTAAACTGCTGATGTCTGCCACTGTGTCCAGGCTCTTCCTTCAGTCAAAGGTGGACAACTACAAGGCTGGCAGACCTGTGGGGCGAAGCCCAGCAGGGATCAGGACCAACATCCTTCTAGTTATATGATTAATATCTATTCTATTTCCCAATGACATGAGTTGAGATAAAAGCATCTGAATCATATATATTAACATATTTCTTCTTTAAAATGTATTAGCATAGGAGTTCCCGTTGTGGCTCAGCAGATTAAGAACTTGACGAATATCCAAGAGGATGTGGGTTTGATCCCTGGCCTCGCCAGTGGGTTAAGGATCTGGTGTTGCTGTGAGCTGTGGTGTAGGTCGAAGATGCAGCTTGGAGCTGTGTTGCTGTGGCTGTGGTGCAGGTCGGCGGCTGCAGCTCTGATTCGACCCCTAGCCTGGGAACCTACACATGCGGTGGGTGCGGCCCTAAAAAAAATTTTTTTTTAAATTAGTACAATGTAGATGTAATAGGTGTAAGGCGAGTGCGGAGAAAAAGAGGACGAGCTGGGTGTTCAGGCAAAGAGAAGAAAATTCACTAAAGGGAAAGGAGAGGGTGACTGAACCTTAAAAAAGAGCCAGCCCCCCGCCCTTCTGGCAGGGCCTTCTTATACCCTGTGGACGGAAAATGGATTCCCTGAAGTGGGGGGAGGTTAGTTTATCTTTTGCTTGAAGCTGGACTCTGGTGGCCACGTAGTCATGAGAAAGTCGGAGGTGTCTCACAGTAGGGGGTGGGTCTCGTGATCTTGAGAAAGCCGGAGATGTGTGGTGACCCACAGTAGGGGGGTCCCGGAAAGCAGGCACCAGCGGCGAAATCAGGATGTCACTGGAGCAAGGTGGTCAATCTCATGGGTCACTGTGCCCTTATATTTTATTTGTGAAGTCAGCACAATGAGCTATTTTAACAATGAGTCCCCAGGTAGGCCCGAACATTAGGTACGTACATATATGTTAAAAATCTGTATATATAAAATGTTAGAAATGTGTCAAATAAGCTGAGATCTAGAGGAGAAAACTACACATAAAATACATTTTTAAAAAATTATAAAAATCACATTTCTGTCATGCTCTAGAGTTTAGGACACCCTTTCAAAGATGACTTCGTTTAATCCCGAAAAGGAAGTTTTATATTCTATCCCCATTTTACATGAGGGAAACTAACCTTGGAGAGCTGGGAGATTTGCCCAAGAGCATCAGGCTTAGGTTAACTGGGGAGGTGGGCTGGGACCCAGGGCTCTGCCAGTGCTGGGGTGGGGGAGGGGAGAGGGAGTTCGTCTAAACCGCCTGCCTCCCGACACTGCTCCTTCCTGTCTGTCTCTCTCCGTCCCCACTGGATTTCTCAGCTCCGAGCTCCACTGGCAAAACAGTAAGTAATTTGCTCCAAATAGGCCTAATTGGCAGAAAGCATGGGACTGGCGTTGCCTTGGGGAAATGCCTTCAGTCAGAGCTCGTCTGTCTCTGCAGGCAGATGCCACTTCCCGAAGGCTCCCTCTCCTCCTCTGAGCTACTCGTGTTCCAGTCATGAAATCACAAGGGAAGAAAAGGCTCTTTTAATGTAAGGGACCCCAATAAAAACGTTCATAGGCCATATATATACATATATTATTTTCCCATTCAAAATGAAAATAGGGAGTTCCCGTCGTGGTTCAGTCGTTAACGAATCCAACTAGGAACCATGAGGTTGTAGGTTCGATCCCTGGCATCGCTCAGTGGGTTAAGGATCCGGTGTTGCTGTGAGCTGTGGTGTAGGTTGCAGACGCGGCTTGGATCCCGCGTTGCTGTGGCTGTGGCATAGGCCAGTGGCTACAGCTCCTGTTAGACCCCTAGCCTGGGAACCTCCATATGCCGCGGGTGCGGCCCTAGAAAAGACAAAAATAAATAAATAAATAAATAAAATAGTTTTCTCAAATCCCAAGGGAGGAATAGGCTCATGCTGAAATGGTGGGACAGATTTGTTAGTGTCTGAGTAGTCCCAGCCCGTCCTGTTTTCCCCGCAGCTGGAGGGCTTTCTGGCTTAGCTTCTGCTATTTTTTCCCTTCTTCCCACCCTCCAAGGAGGCCAGGCCTCTCCAGGGGAAATAGCCCTGCGTGGTCGGATTTCACAGGAAAGAACTGAAGACGAGAAAGGAAGCTGGGGAGGATTTTGGAGAGGAGAGGTATGGGACTGGGCTATAGGATGATGCTGAGAAGAAAAGAAATGATAAAAAAAGAAAGTACAGAGGGCTTTATGGTATTTGAGAAATACATATATAAAGGACTTGAGTTTTCTCAAATGATATTTAATTTTATAAAGTGGATCTTTTTTCAACTTGAGTATTGCCTGGGACTGAACTCCTTGGGTTGTGACTTTAGAAGGATCACCCCTGTAACCTAGAATCCCTACTGGGTTAAATCATAGAACAGTGATGCGAAAAACCCTAAGACGTGGTACACTGCTCACCGGCAACTTCTGTGCCAGTGTCTCGCCATATTCAAGAGAGCAGCAGGTATTTGAGTGAAGGCCAAATACTGAAAATATATCTGCCACATCTGTGGTTGGTCTCTGATTACACATCAGGGGCCTCATTAAAAACCTCCTCTTGCAGACTTTGCAAATCACAGGGCATTGTTAGTTCCTCTCACCCTCGTACATCCCCTCCCCCGAAGCTCCTCGGATGGGAGCAGCCCAGCACACTTCCCCCAACACACACCCTTCGCTGGGCTTCCTTAGGCTGTTTGAAGAATTGCTGTAAAACTGAGGGAAAAGGATGGAGCGGTATGAGGAAAACCAAAACCCAATATTTCCTTGTCACTAAGTGCCACCCTTACAAAGTGGTGAAACACTGTGAGCTGTTATTATTTTTCTTTTAACCAGGAGAAGAAACAATAGGTTTAAAATCTACTGGGCAGCTTTTCCAAAGAAGTACCAAGTTTCAATCAGAGTAATTTCCTCCCCACTCCCCGCTGCCCGCCATGGTTTTCTGGTGCAGTACAAAGCGGTCGCTGAAAAATCTCTAAAATGATTATCTCACAGAAGGCATTTTAGACCATTGTCATTGATTTACGTTGGTACAGGCCCCAACAGGCCATCAGCCTGAGAACTGCAACTGGCAGAGGAAGGACAAGCCACAGCCACTGCTGTGGTTTAGAAAAGGTGCTAAAGAAAAAAACTCTTCCTTACATTCTATTTAAAAGGGATACAGTGCAGAAAAATGCCTTATATGCTTAACTGTACCTCACTTTGACAGCGTTTAAGATGTTAGGAAAACTCAAAAATATTGAGCTGCATTTGAAGAATATAAAGAACCACTTGGAGCTTCCGATGTGGTGCAGCGAGCTAAGGATCCAGCTTAGGCTGAAGCTGTGGCTCAGACTAAATCTCTGGCCCAGGAACTTCCATATGCCGAGGTGCTACCAAAAAAGAAAGAAAGAAAGAGAGAAAGGAAAAGAAAAAGAGACATGCTCTGAACTCCTGAAAATATGTTTTTGTGTGTGCTGGAAGAATGAGTTTTAGCCACACACACACACTTAACCAGCTTTTTTGTTTTTGTTTTTGCTTTTTGTCTTTTTGCCTTTTATCTAGAGCCGCACCCGCAGCATATGGAGGTTCCCAGGCTAGGGGTCTAACAGGAGCTGTAGCTGCCGGCCTACACCACAGCCACAGCAACGTGGGATCCGAGCCGTGTCTGCAACCTACACCACAGCTCACGGCAACGCCGGATTCTTAACCCACTGAGCAAGGCCAGGGATCAAACCCGCAACCTCATGGTTCTTAGTCGGATTCGTTAACCACTGAGCCATGAAGGGAACTCGTTGTTGTTGTTTTAATTTAAAGCATTAAAAGCACAGAAAAAAATCAAAACAGCATACAGGAGTATAAAATGAGAAGGAAGCTTCCACCCTCCTTCTTGCTGTTCCTGAGTGTCCTCCTAACCCTATTTCCATCCCTCAGAGGTCACCACACTTCCACGGTTCATTTCAGAAATGTACTGGGCTTAAAAAAAAACCATAATATCTCTCCCATTCTCCTCTTTTCAAAACTTAAATGGGATAAATTAAAATACTACTCTGCAACTTGGGCTTTTTCTGTTTAACAATATACCTTGGACTTAAAAAAAATCAGCTTATTTGGAACTCATTTTTAAAGATTTCTTTAAAATTGAAAAAATAAATGCATAACAGGAAGTGAGAGACAGCTGGCTTTAGACAAATATAAAACTAACACTGTTAATTATCTTTCCTCTGGATGCAGAAAACATTTCATTTTCTTTCTTTTGCTCTCTCTCCCTCATACAAACACACACACACACACACATACAAGAATTATCATAGCTGGTTTAAACAATAACCTGGGTCCTTGACAATTTTGTCAGGCCATATAACTAAAAAGTCAGTACTTATTAACCCCCAGAATATAACAATGGAAGAGAAATGATCTTCTCTATTGAACAAAAGGATTGCTCTCATTTAGACCAAGGTAACAGTCTTCTGAGGGACTTTTCTCTTTTTTGTTTGATCATTCTTCTCAAATGAACAGTTTTACATACGTCAAAGTATTCCAAAATGGTTGTTACAATTTCCAGCTGCCCTTCATGAAATTATGGGAGGAGGTATGGCTGTTAAATCCATGAGAAACTGGCTGACAATTGGTCAGATGTGAAAATTTGGCTTGTGAGTACCTTGGGTTCTTAAATGCCCCAAATGCTGCCTGAAGAAATTAGCAGCCTCCTGGCAGGTAGAATATGTTTTTTTTTTTTTTTTAAACTCTCCTTTGGAAGATTTCTCATGTACAAACAAGACTGAAGAAAGTTCTTGTAGACACACAACATCCAAGATTCTGGACAAGTAGATAGGAAAAGATGTTAAAAACCAAATTTCACCAGAGGACACTAGACTCTAATCAGAACACAAAAATCTCAGAGACAAATAATAAACATGACATTGAACGCCAAATCGATAATCAGAATTAAGTCATTTACCATCACTCTTTGTGTAAGTTTAACTATATGTGGACACATTTCCTCACATTCATTGATTTCAGGGCTAGAGGAAGCCATGGTGATCATCTCTTCTAATAAATAAGGAACCTGATACTAAAAGAGATTGACCTGACTAAGATCACACAGAACTGACTAGAACCTAACTCCTAGTAAATACACCTTAATATAAATATACCATACATGTAAAAGAAGATCTATAATATACAAGACAGTCAATCATGTTTAAAAAAGAGAACAGCTTCACATGAACTTTCTTCCATAAAATGAGTGATACCATTCAAGGGCAGGAGGGCCTTGAATTAAGAATGCGGGTGTGGGGAATTCCCGTTGTGGCTCAGTGGTTAACGAATCTGACTAGGAACCATGAGGTTGCAGGTTCGATCCCTGGCCTTGCTCAGTGGGTTAAGGATCCGGTGCTGCCATGAGCTGTGGTGTAGGTTGCAGATGCGGCTCGGATCCTGCGTTGCTGTGGCTGTGGCGAAGGCTGGCAGCTGCAGCTCCTATTAGACCCCTAGCCTGGGAACCTCCATATGCCGCGGGTGCGGCCGGAGCAAGGCAAGGCAGCTGTGGCAGAGACTGAGGATGTGATATCTGCCAGGGACAGAGTATACATTCTTTTCACTCATCCTGCTTGACCAGGCGAGGGCTCTACCTACCCTGAAGTCAAGCACGCACCTAAAATAAGAGAGAAAAAAGCAGTGTGCATCTGGGTCAGATAGATTCCAAGAGCATCTTCGGTTTTCTCTCTCCCAACAAACAACTCTGTTTGTTAACTCTGGATTTATAGGTAATCAACCCTATACATTGGTATTAGTTAATCACCGACTGCTAAGCTGCTGTGAGGCAGATTTTTTCAATTAATTTCCTTTAAAACAGTGGTGCTTAACCCTGGCTGCATATCAGAATACTGCGGGTAGCTTAGGAAAAAAAAATGCTGATGCCAGAGCCCATATCTGATATTTTTTGTTTTTAAATTTGAATTTATTTTTTAATTACTTGATGAATTTTATTACATTTATACTTGTACAACGATCATCACAACAAAATTTTATAGCATTTCCATCCCAAAACCCCAGTGCATCTCTCCACTCTCCAACCTATCTCATTTGGAAATCCTAAAGTTTTTCGAAGTCTGTGAGTCAGTATATATTTGGCAGAGAAGTTCATTGTGTCCCTTTTTTTTAGATTCCACATGTAAGTGATAGCACTTGAGCCATGGTGTCTCATTGTCTGTCTTCACTTAGCATGATAATTCTAGGTCCATCCATGTTGCTGCAAATGCCTTTATTTCTTTCTTTTAATGGCTGAGGAATATTCCGTTGTGTATATGTACCCCATCTTCTTTATCCACTCCTCTGTCGATGGACATTTAGGTTGTTTCCATGTCTTGGCTATTGTATAGAGTGCTGCAATGAACATTGGAATACACGTGTCTTTTCGAGTCATGGTTTTCTCTGGATAGATACCCAGGAGTGGGATTGCTGGAGCAAATGGTAATTCTATTTTTAATTTTCTGAGGAATCTCCATACTGTTTTCCACAGTGGTTGCACCAATTTACATTCCCACAGACAGTGTAGTAGGGTTCCCTTTTCTCCACACCCTTTCCAGCCATTTATTGTTTGTAGACTTTTTGATGATGACCATTCTGGCTGGTGTAAGGTAGTACCTCTTGGTGGTTTTGATTTGCATTTCTCTGATAATTAGTGATGTTGAACATCTTTTCATGTGTTTTTGGCTATCTGTATGTCTTTGGAGAATTGTCTGTTTAGACCTTCTGCCCATTTTTTGAAGGGGTTGTTTGTTCTTTTGGTATTGAGCTGCAGGAGGTGTTTATAAATTTTGGAGCTTAAACCCTTGTCAGTCACTTCATTTGCAAATATTTTCTCCCATTCTGTGAATTGTCTTTTCGTTTTGTTTAGGGTTTCCATTGCTGTGCAGAAACTTTTAAGTTTCATTAAGTCCTGTTTTTCAATTTTTGTTTTTATTGTCATTACTCTAAGAGGTGGATCTGAGACGATGTTGCTGTGGTTTATGTCAGAGAGTGTTTGGCCTAAGTTTTCCTCTAAGAGTTTTATAGTATCTGGGAGTTCCCATCGTGGTGCAGCGGAAACGAATCTGACTAGGAGCCATGAGGTTGTGAGTTCGATCCTTGACCTCATGCAGTGGGTTAACGATCCAGCGTTGCCGTGAGCTGTGGTGTAGGTTGCAGACGCGGCTCAGATCTGGCACTGCTGTGGCTCTGGTGTAGGCTGGTGGCTACAGTTCCGATTAGACCCCTAGCCTGGGAACCTCCATATGCTGTGGGTGTGGCCCTAAAAAGTGTTTTATAGTATCTGGTCTTATATTTAGATCTTTAATCCATTTTGAGTGTATTTTTGTGTATGGTGTTAGGAAGTGTTCTAATTTCGTCCTTTTACATATGGCTGTCCATTTTCCCAGCACCACTTATTGAAGGGGGAGCCCTTCTCAATTAAATGCTGGTTTAATTGGTCTGAGATACGAGCATTGGCGTGTTTGAAAAACTACCCAGGTGATTCTATTAGGTAGCCAGGGTTGGAACCACTGATTTAAAACATCAGGGAAAGTTTTAATCAATTGTTTTAAAACAGGTCCAATAGCATTTTCTTCACATCTGGCAATGTGATTCATTAAAAAATAATGAAATAATTTGCAGAACATCCTGTCTTCATAAGACTTTCTCATTATTCATTTTTGCTAGGGAAAGTCAACATATGGCTGAATTCAATAATAAATCTGAAACTGATGGTTCCACTGAAACTTTTTACCATCTTGTCTCCATTATCTTCTTTGTCCATTTCCCATCACAAAGATTTGACATAATAATCTCTCCTATTGACCTTTAGGTTGAGGTGACTGGACAGTCCAAAAGGCCTGTTAGTGCTTATCAGAAATTCCCGGACAGTTTGTCATCACGGGACTTTCTGTGCTATGGAAATTCAACAGAGAAATCGGTGTGGGCTGGAATAATTAGTAATGTGGAACTCCTTCCTGCTTTTGGGCCTCTCACTTTTATCAAGCAGAAGGTTAAAAGTATTGCCTTGCTTTTCTTGTCTCCTACCTCATTTTTGTTTTGTTTATTCCCTTCCCTTCTAAGGCATTAGAAAAGGCAGGAGATAGGAGTAGAAAGACTCAATGACATAAAACTGGGAGTGTAACTAAAGGTCATTTAGTTCACCCACCATCTGAGACCAAGAGCCTTTCCCAAGATCACACAGCTAGATCACCCCTGGAGTGGGGCCTGGAAGGGGAGGGGGGGTGCTAACTCTCAAGCTCCATTCTGTGCAAGATACCACCTGGCCATTCAAGTTGGACAGCTCAAAGATACTCAGGAGTGCTTCCTCCTTCCACAAGGCATTCTCCAAACATCTTAGCCTTTCAAACTAGATCCCTTTCACTTCCTTTATATTTTGTCTTCTCATATGCATCCTGCTTAATTCAGGACAGGATATCTTATGAATTTTGCTCTCTTCTAGTTATTTAGAGCACTGTGCTGCTAATACCTGTTTAATTTCTATTGTTATGTGCTCCTCATTGATGTATATTTATTGAATGTCTGCTGCTGTCAAACGTCTCAAGATTCTCAGGGGAAATTCCAGAACAGAAGACGTCCCCGTTCTGAGGAGAGTCTGGCTGGGGATGGACCCCTGAAACCTGAGCCACCTTTTCCAGCTCTCCTAGTCTGGGTCTCTGAGGGCCTACTAGATTTAGGGAGTCGGCCTGGCTTTTCCTAGGGTTGGTGAAAGAAACGAATAACCTGCCAGTATTGGAGGGGAGGCCCGGGAGTGGGCTTCTGTTCCAAAGGCTGCAGACCCATAAGGCCGCCAGCCAGGTTCAGCCAGGCCGGGGTTGGGAAGTGGTCGCCCCGGGGTGGGCCGGTGATCCCGCCAGGGGCGGGGTCTGGAAAGATTGGGAGGAGGAGGGGGCTGGGGTGGGGAAGCAAAGAAGGAGGAGGAAGAGCCTCCGGGCAGGAACCGGGAGCAGAAACCCTGAAGCTGGAGAAGAAGGCGGGAAAAGTCAGAAAGAGGAATGGAAAGGAGAAAGAGGTGGGGAAGAGACGAAGAGGGGGCGGAGCCTGCGAGAAGCGGGGGGAGTGGAGCAGGGGGTGGAGCCAGGAAGGAGCCGGGCGGGGGCAGTAGAGGGGCGGAGCCAGGGGAGAGGCCTCCGAGGCCGCCGCCGCCGCCGCCGCCGCCGCCGCCGCCGCCGCCGCCGCCGCCGCCGCCGCCGCCGCCGCCGCCGCCGCCGCCGCCGCCGCCGCCGCCGCCGCCGCCGCCGCCGCCGCCGCCGCCGCCGCCGCCGCCGGGGCGCGTTGTCCCGCCGCGGCTTTGGCAGCCGGGGCGCTCCCTCAGCCGCTGCTCGCCGAGGCGCCGGCTCTGGCGGCCCCGGTCGACGAGGACGCCCCGCGCGGGCTGCCGCCGCTGGGGCCGGGGGACCGTGGAGTCGCGGGCGCGCCCGGGCCGCCGCCGCCTCCCTCGGCGCTTGGGGCCGGCATGGAGCTCTTCCAAGCCAAGGACCACTACATCCTGCAGCAGGGCGAGCGCGCGCTGTGGTGCAGCCGCCGCGACGGCGGCCTCCAGCTCCGACCGGGTGAGGCTGGCGGCGCTGGGTCGCTCTGGGACTGGGAGGGGGGCGAGGAGGGGGCGCGGCCGGGCCCCTCAGCTCCGGGCTGGGGTTCTGGCGCCGCCTGGGGCCCTGGAGGGCGGGGCGGCGCGAGCGAGGGTTCTTGATCTGTCATTATTTCCTGACGCGAGGGAGCGTTCGCCTCGCCCCTGCCCCTCCGCGGGGGACAAAAGGCTGGCGACCCTCGTCCCTCCGAGCGCGCTTCCGCGTGGAGACCTGCTCCGCTGCCCCGGAGAGCGGACCCGAGTCGCGCCGCCGGCAGTCGGGGTCGGGCTGCCCCCCACCGGGAAAGTTCGCCCGAGGTGCGCCTGGCCTTAAAGGCCTTTTCCACCCTGGATTGGCCTCTGATACGTCCTTTGGGAAAAGTTCTGGGTTCGAATTCCGATCTCAGGCCGGAGGCGATCGCAGCAGTTCAGTGGAACGTCCTGCCGAAGCTTCACTCGTCGTTGACATCTTTGTGTCAGTGGTCCTTTATCATTAAAAGGGTGACTTCATTCTGGTTACCTCATATAGGCACTCGATTTCCAGCGCCCTTTCTTTGATTTTAGTATTACAGTTAAACTGCAGTGTGATGTTAAACTTTTAATATTTTTGTGTGACTCGAGATCGTGCTATTCAGAACGTCTTGGGGCTGCATGTTTGGGTGTCATGGAAGCTGTCCTGAGATGCCTATGTCTACAGCGATTAGTTTGCGTGAGGGAAACTAGGTCACAGTGGTGAGTTAAACTGGGCAGGCCCTGCCCTCAGAGGGCTGACAGTCTGGGGGGCGGTTTCTTTTGAGGGGACTCAGTAGCACCCCTCTATGGAGGCCACCAGTCCTTTTTCCTGATTACCACAGAGATCTTTCATTTTAGAAGTGAGAGAATAGAGTTCTTTAAAGAAATAGAGTGTTTCAAGTTGTAATTCTTGTAAGTAGCTAGACAAAAGAATTACATGGTATGAGTGAAATGTGTGAAAGGTACAAATGAATTTTTCGTGTATTTCACAGCAGTTACCATTTATAGGAGGGTTTCCAAGGAACTGGTCCCTCAATGTATTATTGCTAGTCCTCACAACAGCCTTACAAAGCAGGTGGTGCTATCTTCAGGTGAGAAGCCAGGTGTGAAAGGTTGAGAAACTTGCTGGAGGTCAGAGAGAGTAGAATTGCCCCCAGAACACTTTCTGGTGGTCCTGCTCCTTGCTTAGGAAGGCCTGCTAGTCGATTTGCTAGAGCAGTGAAGGAGAATATATTTTTTCCTAGGTTCTGAGTGTATTTTTTTGCTGTTGCATTTTATTTCCTCTGTGCAGAATGGATGAGAAACTGCTGCACCCAGATAGGTTCTTGATAATCTTGAGACAAAAGTTTTTGTAGATAGGCCAATTTTGACCAGTTTCTAGTCATTCTCGTCTGCTTTTCCCTATTTGATAATTTGTCTGGTCTTCCCCCACACGCACACCCCTCCCCATCATTTGAGTAAAGCTTCAAGTACAGCCTGAAGAAAGCTAGACTGCAAAATTTCCCAGGTTGTCAACTCTTTGGATTCTAAGCTTAAAATTAACTATTATAGCTAGATGGAACTTGACATCATCGCCAACTCATTGGACACCTTATCTGCACCTTGTTTCCTAAGCTATAAAATGAGGGTTGGACTTTTTGGTCCTTGTACATAATGAAATGTTTTTAAAACACCAGTTTGATAAGTGTTTGTTCAGTGTACCTCTTGGAAGACAACAATTCACGGGCTTCGTGAAAAACACTCAGGAAATGTCTGGGTGGTCACCTAGAGTGTCCCAGTTCATTGGGGCAGTGAACTGGGGGCATATATGAGTAGAGGTGGCCTTGGTTGTCTTCATTTCTGGACCACCCTCTCCTTTCTCTTTGTCCCTAAGATTGACAGAGATGAACCAAACTGGTGGAATTACATGGAAGGAGGAAAGTTCCCAGGAGTTCTCTTGAATAGATGGTTTCTCTTTGGTTTGTAGTCATTTCTTATGCATAGAAACCTCTCAAGTTCTAGCAGCTTTAGGGATAAATTGCTCCCCTCAAGTGAAGTAAGTCACCTCTTCTAGGATCTTACCTTTCAGTGGAAGGATACATATCTATTCTTTTGAGCTAAAGATGCTCAGGTGAGCTACAGGCTTAAACCTTTTAAGGAATAATCACAGGGAAACCTGGGCCTAGATTTTGGATTAAGCCATGAGGTTTGAATTACTGTTATTATATATATCCAAAGTCCATATCAGAAGGCAAACGAACTTTTCTGAATAAGTGGCTGTAGTCTTTGCAATTAAATTTATCTCACTTATTAGGATATAGTCTACCACAGGCTAAACTAGACCAAATACATAGACGGAAGAAGAGGCCATTATCTTTCAGAAAAACTTGTTTTGATCTTCAGGTGTTCAAGTACATATAGCCAGTGAAAGAATCTCATGTACTTGACTTTACCAAATAGTTTATCCTATCCAATACTCAAGACCCTTTTTAAAAAATGGCTATTGAATAATGGTATTTTAATTGCTGAATGTTTTTCAGATATTTTTCTATAGACTTATTTAAAATTCCCCATTTTATTGGACCATTTCCCTCTGCTTTTATGGCCAGTTTTGCTTTTGTTTGTAATGAAAGCATTTAAAATCTTTCATAGTTTCCTACTGGTTATTCAACTGAATGGATTCCTGACCAAGTCCTTTTCTTTCCAAAGGGCAGTATCATAAGACCAAAAAAACTTGTGAGCATTGTGATTTTTTGTTTGTGGCCACTAAACAACCTGAAACAGGACTTTTCTTTTTTCTAGTGACATCAGAAAGATCAGTATTGAGGTTTAAGGTTAAAGTGATTATTTCTTTAGCCTGGAATGTTTGTTACTGTCAGCCTCTAGTTCATTTTGTAAGACCCAGTTCAAATGCCACCCTTACACTGTGATGGCCATAAACTGCATTCCTAGGTCAGAATTAATTGATCATCTTTTTGTGTTTTTTTAGGGGCTTTATTTATACACTTGGTACACACTTTGATTATAGCCCTTACAGCATCATATAGTAACAGTTTGGGAGTTTCCGTGTGGCTCAGCAGGTTAGGAACCTGACTAGTATCCGTGAGGATGCAGGTTCGATCCCTGGCCTTACTCAGTGGGTTAAGGATCTGGTGTTGCCAGAGCTGTGGTGTAGGTTGAAGATGTCACATGGATCCCATGTTGTCCTGGCTGTGGTGGCATAGGCTGGCAGCTATAGCACCGATTAGACCCCTAGCCTGGGAACTTACGTATGCCACAGGTGGGGCCCTAAAGAAAAAAAACAAAAACAAAAAAACAGTTTTCTTCCTTCTTTCCCAGTGGACAGAGCATTCTTCAAGGCAAGGACCATATTCTACTCATCTTGGTATCTCTCAGCTTTAGAGTACTTAGGACACAGAAGGCATTTTTGGTTGTGTTGAGCTGAATTAAGTCCAAGTTTTCTCAGTAATATCATTGCCATAAAAATAGGATGTTGTGTTATGCATATTACTCATTTTAGGCCCTGTTTTGAATATCTTCTAATTGGGGTGGAAAAATCTCTGTCCAGCTGGGTACAGAAATAAATGTGAGGAAAGGTGCATTTCCACTTACGTTGTTTTTCTATCAGATTTAACATCACTTCAAAATTTTTTTGTGAGGGTATTCCTTATTTTCATCTTTAAAACAGTTAAAATCTTTTCTTCTAGCTAAACAGTTGCGTATTTTTTTTCTAGTATTTATATTTTTTAAAGAGTAGTGGGTAGTCTCTATTCATACTTAGAATTGCTTTCTGTTGGATGCTTATGTCTCTTGCAGGGTGATGACCACAAGAGGAAAATATTTAGATTGTTTTGTTTTCTACCAGGAAAATTGATAAAGTACTGTGTAAACATTGAGTAATCTCCTGAGAGTGGAGTTTCACTACCTGAGAATAAGGGTTGTAATTTAAAGGCTTAAAAGGCAATGTAATACAGTTCACTGTTGGAGAAGGGTGATATGGTCTTATCACTTTAGTCTTAAAATTGCTTTCACTAGTCCTTGTAGCTTTGTCTGATATGCCGGTATTATATAATTTCCTGCTGCGTATTGCTTCATTCTATTCTGAGACCGAGTGACCATGAAAAGATGGCAGAGCATCTGTCACACACGTAACATTCATAAGCATGTAAACTATAGAGAGAGGTGAACTCTAAATGATAAATACCAGTGAACAGTTTTTGGAGGGGATACTAGTTATCAGAAATCTCAGAAACATAAAAATGCATTCCTGTTTTTCTTAGTTATTTTTTGATAATTTCATAATGAAATTATTCTTAGTATGTCATGTGAAGACTTTAAATTTTATTTTTATTGAAGTTTAGTTGTGTTTCAGGTGTACAGCAAAGTGATTGTTACACATTTATATGTATATTCCCTTTTTTTCCTTTTTTTTCTTTTTGCTTTTTAGGGCCGAACCTGAAGCATATGGAGGTTCCCAGGCTAGGGGTCGAATCTGAGCTGTAGCTTCTGGCCACAGCCATAGCAACTTGGGATCCGAGCCTCTTCTGCGACCTATGCCACAGGTCACAGCAACACCGCATCCTTAGCCCACTGAGAAAGACCAGGGATCGAACCCGCAACCTCATGGTTCCTAGTTGGATTCATTTCTGCTGTGCCACGATGGGAACTCCTCTTTTTAACAGTTTTTGTTGCTGTTGAATAAGCATTTTTTTCCCTAGTGTCTTTAGTCATCATTTCTTTTAAGTGGCTTTCCAGTTTCATACCCTGAAAACTTCTTACCCTGTGTTTTATATTTCTAACAGACTAACAATTCCATTGAACAGGTCTGTAAACTTATTTTTATGAACACTTACTGTTATGTATGCAAGGTAGAAAGAAAAGACCTTTCTAAAAAAGTTTTCCCTCTTCTTTGGCTTAAAAAAAAAAAGGGATAGTCCTTGGGGGCGACTAATGACAGTTTTTGGAATGAGGTTTTACAGGTAGAGGGAAGATTTGTGCATATTTTACTTTGTCAACTGATATTAATAGTAGCTAATAACAACTTTTATGTATTGAGCATTTTTCTGAAGCAGATACTCTTCTAAGCTCTATGTGTGCTGTTTCATGTAATCACCACAATAAACCTTAGGAGAAGGTTTTTTGTTATTCTCATTTTATAGATGAAGTGACTGAGGCACAGAGAATTTGTCCAAGTTCAAAGAGTAAAAGGGAGAGCCAGACTTCTAACCCCAATTGACTCCAAAGCCAATCTTTTCTCAGTATTGACAAAAATGTTTTATAAACCTTTCTGCTTTCTTGACCACAAAGTTATAGGATTTATATTTTTATGGGTAATATCTGAAATGTATCTTCATCTGTCATACTCATTGTAGTGTAGCCGATGAAGAAAATAAACAGCCTCTCAAATGTCAAAGTAAGCATACTGAGGAAGGATTTCTGTAGAATGAAAAGGCTGGTATGGGACCACTGGTTTGTTCTTTGACCTTTCACCTTTCCTAACTCCTTTCTTGCAAAACTAGCTTATATAGTTACAGGGAATATCGTTATATAATAGATTAACTAGTTTTTCCAGTTATGATCAATTTATCAGGTTTAGCTTAAATTCTTAGAACATCTGCTGGTTGGGGAGGGAATAAACAGAGGGTTGATCTTTGAGTAGAAACACTGATATGTACTGGATAGGAACTATTTCAGCCGGTTGTAAGCAACCTGAAGCCTTCCCAGTCTAGCATTGCAAGAGTTCCAGATCCTATTGCACAGACATCCTTTCAGAGCATGTAAAGCAGAGAGGGAATGGAGGAGAAAAAGTCTTTAGGGCAGCCACCTTTGAAGAAGGGAGGGACCTGTGTAGCATCACTTCCTAGATGCTTGTGTTCTGAACAGGCCATGCCAGCAAAGGCCAGGACTTGCCAAAGGCTGGCTTCAGGGGAGAAGCAGAATCCAAGCATTTAGGGTAGAGCATGAAATTGTCAGAAACTAGGGTGCCCTGGCAGTGTGGTCTTTTGGGAACGTGACTACATTGTTACCGCTGCAGCATGTCTCCCTTTGTCCAGCCTGCCCAGCCTAACTCAGCCCAAGGAAAAAGGAGGAGTTGAAATGAAGATTCATCACTAGATCCCTAGGACCTGGCCCACTGCAGGTCTTCTGTAAAAATTGTATTGAATGAATTGAAATACTTCTAGTTTCTTGTTGGCCTTGTTGTCCCTTGAGTAGCAAAGTGGTTATCTGGAGGATTAAATGAAGAACATAAGATGAGAGGCTAGATTGCTACCTCTCCTACCAACTTTAAAAAATGTGTGAATTTCTCGTCATTTTATTCAGGGAAGGGGGCAGTCTAGTTTTTAATTCTGTGGGACTCAATCAGTGTTTTCTTTTTGAATGAAAATAAATGAGACCCAGAGAACATTATTTTTTCTCTCTTTGGCCCTCATGCAAAAAAAAAAAAAAAAAAAGATTGCTTGTTGCTGATATTGACCCTTGTGATTTATGACAGAATCAGTGGATATTTGCAGATAGATACTAGGCTATTGGAAGAATCAAACTAGTTTGGCTGTAATATTGATTCAGCGCATTCTCAGAGCCATAGTCTAACCTTGGAGTAGTTTTATGGGGATTTAAATTTGTGAGATCTTTATAAGCTCTATCACTATTGTTCTGTGAATCTTTTTGTAAACTGTTCTATTCCTGTTCAAATATGTTCTAAAATATAACCTTTTAAAATCTAGTCTTGCAAACACAAGTCTGAGAAGTAACCGCAGTGTTGTAACTCCTCTAACAAATTACTTATTAGCTGGTTTAAGTCATAATCATATGTGTCAGCTGACTATAATAGAGCTGAGAATATTTGAATTATAGTTATGTTTAATAAAATGGTGAAATAATACATTATTTTATTATCAGTAGCTATTGATTATATGTTAAGTAATATATAAGAATTTTTTTTGTTTTTTTCATTTTCGGCTGCACCTGCATCATATGGAAGTTCCCAGGCCAGGGATCAAATCCAAGCCTCAGCTGTGACCTGTGCCACAGCTGCAGCAACACCAGGTCCTTTAACCCACTGTACAGTGGGAACTCCTAAGGAGTATTTTAAAAGCAAGAAAGAACACTGAACACTCAACGTTATAGTACTATCACAACACATACTGGTAGTATCTTAATTAAATCCCATGCTCTGTTAGAATGACTCATTTTCCCGTTGCTGTGAGACCCTTAAAGAAACTGCTCTCATTCACAAAAAAATAAAAGCATTCACTTCTGCCTGCTTTCTTTGGTAAAGCTGGTTGAGTGAAGTACGAGCTGATTTTAGGTCAGTGTTGTTTGTTTTTTTCTTTTTACTTCATTTTAATTGAAGAGTCTTTCAGATTTAACCTTGAATTTCTTTAACTTCATAGTGGGATTTTTAAAAATACGTTTGAAGTATATTAATTTTTATTTATGAAAATGTACGAGTCTCATTTTTTGAACCTGCTTCATGCTTACATTGAACATCAAATTCCATTTTCTGCAATAGTCAATATAGATAATTTGAAACAGGCCTAATATATGACTGAAATGTTCGGATATTTTAAACATGCCACAGTGCTTTCAGTTTTAGTAGTTTGCATGTTTAATATTAATGATGCATCACAGTATCATTATACATTGCTTTTATGCCGGATATAAACATTCTCCTTCCTATTTCTGGCATAGTAACCATCCCCTCTCCCAGGCAACAGCTGTGGTGGGCAGATCAAAGAGTCTGGCAGAGTTTCTAGTTAGCTCGTCTCCCTCTGGGCATTTGTGCTCCTTGACTTCCAGGATTCATCTCTGGTAGCTATTGCATTCCCCCTTTGCACCTTTCAAATACTCCTTTTTCTCAAACAGCCCCCTGCCCCCACAACTAATTTAGTGTTCTATTTCTTCCTCTTTCCAAATAATTTTAAGTTAAAATTTTGTAAAGTCATTAATTTACTATTTCAACAAACATTTATTCAAGATCTGTCTGCCGGGCATTGTGCCAAGGTAAAAAGGTGGATAAAACACTGTCTTTACCCTAGGCCAGGTAGTGGTCCACCAAGGGAGAGAATACACAGGATTCTAGAGTGACAGATTCTGTGACCGGGTTGTAAGACTGAGTTCTGTGGGAGATTTGAGCTGGAGATTTGAAGTTAAAGGTCTCTGTTTTTGTCTAAGATGGTGAAAATTTATTTTTCTTCCTAACAACGAAAATAGAAAGATGTTCTTTTGTTTCACTTTTTGGCTGTGTCTATGTCATGCAGAAGTTCCTAAGCCAGGGATCAAACCCAGGCCACAGCAGTGACAATGCTGGATCCTTAACCACTAGGCCACCGGGGAACTCCAGAAAGATGTTTTATTTGATTCTCTGAAGTTCCTTCCAGCTATAAATAATATGGGATTGTTTCTCTCTTATTTAAGAGTGGAAAGTCCTGGAAGACACTGGCTGTGTAAGTAGTGGACTTTTATGGACTTTTTTTTGTCTTGCCAGAAATAACTCTTTGCATGCACAGTGCCTTGGTATCAAAATTAGGTACTCAAAAAAAAAAAAAAGGAATGATAGTGTCTAACTGTCCAGACTGAAATAGTACAGTTTCTCCATTGTACCTCCCACTCTTTAGGACACTCTGCTGTGGCCCTTGTTTGATCTAGGAGCAGTTCTTAATTTGAGGCCAATTAAAATGGCAGATCCTAGGCCTGATGGTGGGTTGGAAGGCAGAGCTTTTTGTTGGTAAGGACTTATGGTGGCAGAGTGACTATACAGACAATTCTGGATGGAAGAGAGTAAGTTTTGAACAGTTTTCAGGAAAAGCTAAGGAGTTATTTAAACACCAACAGGGACAAAGCTTGCATCTATTTTTATGAGCAAAGTGCTAATTTTATGCATCTCGGTTACGAGCTCTAAAATGAGTTATAGAAAAATACCAATTATTAGCTCACTTGTGCTGTTATTCAGCTCTCAGAATTCTGTTTTTGAAAGTTATATCGAAGGGCAGTTTTGGGGAGAGCAGAAGATGAGGGGTATATCCTAACACACTGCTGTTTCTTAGCTGATGCGTTATGAATTTATTATCCAAAGGTTTATCTAATTCTTTGAACTGGTTATATTTTCAGCTTCTTAAGGTAATGAGTTTGGAAACTTGTAATTTAAGCTGCTCTCCTCTTCATTTAGTCCCAAATCATGTCATTTAAATCTGTGTTCCCTGTACTGGTATTCTGTAAAATCCACACCTTTCGTAATTTTGTATATTTTCTTTTTTTTTTTTTTTTGGTCTTTTTTAGTGCCCCATCTGTGTTATATGGAAATGTGCAGGCTAGGGGTTGATTTGGAGCTGTAGCTGCTCCAATAGCAACATGGGATCCGAGCCACATCTGAAACCTACATCACAGCTCATAGCAAGGCGGGATTCTTAACCCACTAAGCCGAGCCAGGGATCGAACCCGTGACCTCATGGATACTGCTGAGCCATGATGGGAACTCCCACTCTTCTTTTTTGAGTTATACTGGGTCTTTCTTGAGATGTGACAATTAGGACTTTATGCCTAAGATAGAGGATCAATTTTTAGTTTGGATAGTATAGAGTTTAAAAACAATTTCTAATCTCCATGATCATGATCAAAACTTTGTGGCTTTCTTGCTGTGCCGTAATTAGATGCCTATTTTAAGAGAAAAGTCTAGAAATGCTTAAGATCCCTTTCCTAGGTAGTGTATCTCATCTTTTACCTGTTCTTAGGGATATTTTTTTGAAATGTATTTTTTTATACTAGCTTATGTCAGCTTTTTGCCAGCTCACTATATTATGAGCTCTTTATGCGGTTAGTAGTGTTTGATTACATGAAAGAATTTAAAGCTGTACACGGCACAGGCATCATCTTGGAATCAGACTGGTAGGATAAAACTAAGCTACTAATACAGGTCCCAGCTAGTAACCTAGAATCACTTAGGACAGTAATTCTCAACCTGGCTGTACATTAGAATCACCTGGAGGAGATTTACAAAATACCTATGCCCGGGCTGCACCCTAACCAGCAGAGTCAGACTCTCTGAGGGGTGGGGCTCAGGCATCAGTATTTATAAAGCTCCCAGATGGTGATAATGAACAGCCAAGTTCCAGGGCCGTTGAGCTAGAGTTCACACTGGGAAAGCAGCAGCTCTGGAACTTTTAAATTGGATTAGCACTAGCTAGCTGAATGCTGGAAAAGAATTACTGTTGGAGAGTTCAGAGGAATGTGTATCAAACTTTGCATTTAGAAGATGGAGCTGAATCAAATTATCCTTTAACAATTTTTCCTGGCTTTATTAAATTTTGAGAACTGAAAAGTATGGATGAGCTAACCATTCAGACTTTTAGTTCCGGGTTGTAGAACCCTTTTCCTCATCTGTTTGACTTCAGTGTTGGTAATTGTCTTTTCAGTGCAATAATAAGCCCCTTTGTCTTTAGCAGGAAATGAAACTTGGGTCTGATTATTTGTGCCTACCCTGGCATCTGTTTTTTGGCGTGGGAGAGGGGGGACACAAATAAAACTGCCTGTGAACTTCAGCAGCTGTGCAAAACCCAGGCTTGTTCTTGGGCTGAGGGAGCGCCATCACTCTGGGCTCTTGGAATGAGTGACTCATGCTCTTTGTAGGCACACAGTACTTAATCACTTGTTTTCTATGTACCAGGAAGAGGAGGGCATATGAAAATTGAAGCCATATACTGCCAAATGGAAATGTTGACCTAATGGGTCAAACAGTTGAGCTTATGACAAAATTGCCTTGGGTGGATGGTATTTTAACAATTTTAGCTAATTAAAATTTGGCATTATTTCTAAAATACTATACTTTTGTGATTTGTAAGCAACTCTACTCTTTACTAGATAGGTTTGATGATACTAAATTTTAAAACCTCCTTACAAACTTCAAATATTTCTCTTTTGAATATGTGTGCCACATTGGAATGTACCTTTTGGAGGAAGGATTAGAAAGCATTATGTTTGTTGCAGCAGATAGATTACATAGCTGTTCTTTGTGAAAGGATGGTATAAGCCCACTGGCCATTTTCTCCTCCATTCCAATACCTTCTGTCTCCAGAGTGTCCACTAATAATGGTGACAAGGTGTTCATTTTTAAGCATAGTTGCTGCATATGCCTGGACTGATAGTGTTTATACATGTCCTATATACAAACACTCTTCTAAAGTTTTTATTTGTTTTTATTGCTTTAGTGAAGAGTAACAGATTAAAAAATAAACACATACACATTTTGAAGTGTCTGTTGTGTGTCAGGTATTATACCAGGCAGGAAAGTCATAGTGGCTCAGACACACTTGGTCTCGCTTCTTTTGCCAGTTATTTAACCTGCTTCGGGCCTTCCTCCATTGGCTTGTCTTTTGTCTCTGCATTGTTGTGAGACGCTGTAGGCACCTGCTGGAGACTTTAAGATAATTTAAAGTTTCCCAGAATTTTTAGTTAAGTCTTTCGTTGTGAGAAATCACATGTTCGTCGTTTATTGTGGAAAAAGAAATGCTTTTATTATTAAAAGTGCCTGTATAGCAGACTTGAGTTTTAAGACTTTCTTTGAAAATAATAAAAACTTAAAATGTTCATCTTATTAAAAGTCAAAGAGAATAAGCAATTGGTAAGAAAAATCATTTTCCAGTTCACTCTTTCTTGCTTGCTTCTACTCATTTATTCATTTGGTTCAAGAACCATTGAATGAGTGCCTTCTGTACATCAAACACGTGTGAGGCTTCAGGCATAGAGTCACAAACAAAATAGATCCCAAACTGAATAAACCAATTGAAACATTGAGACTTAACAGTCTGTCTTTTAATTGGTTAGTTGAAACTTTACATTTATTATAATTATTACTCTGCATTATTTCTACCTTCTTCATGCTTTTCATTTATTTTGCTTTTTCTCAGTTTTATTTCTATCACCTTTTACTGTCTTCCATTATATGGTATGAATTTTTGTCAGATGTCTTTCTGTTGCTGATTAAAAGTTTTTTGTGCTTCTATGGTTTCTCAAAACTTTAGGACTCCAGTATTTATTTTCACACATATAACTAAGTAAGGTCTAGATGTCTGTCTTTTTCCTGAGCACATTTTAACCTCTGTTTAGACTCTACCTCTTCGAGACTTTTCTTCTCTCCAGTGTAGGGGATTTAGAGGAGAGGAGGAAGCTGGCAGCTTGATTTTGCCATTTGGATCTGAATTGAGTTTCTAGGACTGAGACAGGATGCCTAGTTTTGAGCTGCATCAGAGCCCTGTACCTGTTTCATATCCTGAAGAAACAGAATTCTGGAGGCATATCTAAGCACTCAGATATTTTCGTAAAACATTTATTACTTTGAGAAGGCTTTTAGGAATTATGGCCTTACTATAAGATTTAACGTAAAAAACATTATCAGAGTTGCCTTTTTTTTTAATCCTCTCCTTAAAAGAAAAGCCATATGTAGACCTTGAAATAAAAATCTATGAAGAGATTTATTGAGTGGTGGGAACCTGGAATTTTAAATGCATGTACATTTCCCAACTTGAACTAAAAGTTATTGAACATTTATATGCCAGACATTGTGCTGGGTACTCTACATAGTTCTTTCATTTAATCCTCATAAAAACCCTGTAATTTAGATGAAATTTTCTGCTTATAAAAAGCAGAGTTTCCAAGACTGAGTAGAGCTAGGGCTGAGAGGGGTTCCAAGACTGGAGTAGAGTTAGGACTTTTCCCTCAGGACACAGAACACTTGCAGTGCCTACATCACAGAGTCTGTTGACTCTGTCTACCCTCCCAGTTCCAGACTCGGCACCAAGCCACCTGAACCTCTAGCTTGGGGCTTGCCCCCTTGTGTCTATCTTCTGCATACTGGCCCTGATGTTCAGTCTCAACTGCAAGTCTGCCCTCTCTTGATGAAGTGGCTCCTGAATTTACTGTCTGTGGTACTCCCGAGTTGGTCTCTGCGTATGTGTGTGTGTGTGTTTTTCAGTCTCATGCTTACAGCTTCCTGCTTTTTACCTTAGGGCCTTAGAGTATCTAACCATTTAGAGGCTTCATTGCATTCAATAAATATTTGAGTGCCTGTTAAACAGCCTGCTGGATGTGGGGCCTCCCAGGGCTTTTTTCATGATCCAGATGGGGGAGGTCTTGGCCCTGGACAAGGATAGCAGCAGTAAGGATGGAGAAAAGTGAAACATTCATCAGATATGAGGAGATAGAATCAATAGGACCTGGTAAGGAAGAAAGCGTTTTGGATGTCTCTCAGGTTCTGGCTTGAGCGACTTGGAATGATGGTGGTGAGCTGAAAGCCCCCTACAAGTTTAAAATAAAGGTGTTTGGCTGAAAAAGAAAAAAAAGTTTCATAGTTCTTGCTGTGGTGCAGTGGGTTAAAAATTCAGCTGCAGTGGCTCAGGTCAGTGCGGAGGCGAGGGTCCAATCCCTAGCTGGTGCAGTGGGTTAAAGGATTCCAGGTTGCAGCTGAGGGTCAGATTGGAACTTCCGTATGCCATAAAAATAAAAAAAAATTAAAAATAAAAGTGATAACCCTGGTAGGAAAACTTATGGTGTTGGAGTTATGATATAGCCCTGGACTGAGAGTGGGAAATGGGGTTTTGATTTTAACAAGTTGTGTTGTTAATTTTGGACAGTTTACCTCTGCCAGCCATGATATCTTTATCTAAAATAGACCAGATGACTTTAACTTTGCCACTTTCAGTACTGAACCCTTCTAATACGATTCAGTGCAAATTATCTGACTCTAGCCTGCCTCTCCATTCTGTGTCATATGTCATTTGTCTGTTCAGCATTTTGGAGCCTGCTATGCACTGGAGATATAAAGCTGAGTGAGACCAGGTCTCATTGCGTTTCCTGTTCTTGATGAGCTTCCTGTTCAGTCGGGGAGACAGACAACTCAATAATTAAGTGCAATAAACCAAAGTGAGATGCCATGATAGGAATAGGAATAGGGTTCAGGGGAGCCCTGAAAGAGAGCCTGATCAGTTCTGCTGGGTGGGTGGAGTGGGGAATGTGTCACGGAACCCCGGTGACCCTTGTTCTGAGTCTGGAATGAACAGCAGGCTGAAGTGGGTGGGGAGCAGCATTCCAGACCCAGCCTGCGCACACTTCTGACTGACCGAAGGAAGACCGAGATGCTGGGGTGGGTAGGCAGGAGGAGGGTGGACAGGAGCAGCCCATGAGGGCTTTTCCAAGGAGTTTGGACTTTGTTTCTAAGGCTCTGGGAAGTAGGGAAAGTAATATGATTGGACTAGCAGTGTTCCTTGTTGTATATATTTTTTTCTTTTTTCTTTCTTTCATTTGTTTTTTTTTTTAGGTCCGCACCCAAGGCATATGGATGTTCACAGGCTAGAGTTCAAATCAGAGCTACAGCTTCCAGCCTACGCCACAGCCACAGCAACGCCAGATCAAAGCCACATCTGTAACCTACACCACAGCTCACAGCAACGCCAGATCCTTAACCCATTGAGTGAGGCCAGGGAACGAACCTGCGTCCTCTTGGATACTAGTTGGGTTCGTGTATTTTTTTTAATACCTAATGTATTTCACAATATTAATGCTATTCAAACTAGACTTTAGGTCAAAGAGCGTTATTTGAAATAAAGGTAGTTATTACATCCTGATAAACATAGCAGTTCACTAGGAAAAAATAATCCTGAATCTGTATGTGCCTGAAAATATGGTTTCAAAAAACGAAAAGCAAAAATTAAGGAAAAGGGGGGGCAGTAATATAGAAAGTTTTAGATTTAATTTAAAAAAAGCCCTCTCAAATTATTAGTGTGAGCAGTCTAAAAAAAGTACCAAGTACATTGAGCAGTTGAACAAAACCATTAACAAAGCTGATATAATAAGTCCTCACTCCAAAATTAAATGTGTTCAAATATTTGAAGAAATATTTTTAAAATCATGACTTGGTGAATAGATACACATATATGTATGTACCAGGAACAGAAGTTTTCATGAAATGTTCCTATTTACATGGTGCAGTTTTTCTCTTTTTTGTTGTTTCACTTCTGTTCGATGCTGGTCTCATACAAAATTGATTTTGTTACCCATGACTGGATTGACACCCTTTTTCTTGAAAATACCAAGTTACAAAAATATACATGCTTTTCAAGCACACACAGAATATTTACAAACTTCTGGATTCCACACCATGCCAAGCATTTGGTACTCCTCTTGTCCTCCCTCAGTCCTTACCCTGCTAAAGCAAAGATGACTTTGACTCCTATTTTTACTGAGTCAAAGCCGTCTGATACATCCATCTGCTTTTCTTCTCTCATTTCTATATTTAGCCTTTTCATTTTTTCTTCCAGACTTAGAAAAGTGTAATATCTTTCCTTTCCAAGGTTAACTTTTACACCTGTACCTTTGATTTCCTCTTCTTTTGTTTTTTAAATATTTCCTCTGGATCTTTTTTTTTTTTTTTTTTTTTTTTTTTTTTTTTTTTTTTTTTTTTTTTTTTTTTGCTTTTTAGGGACACACCCACAGCATATGGAGGTTCCCAGGCTAGGGGTCGAATCGGAGCTGTTGCTGCCATCCTATAGCAGCAACAACAGATCTGAGCCGCGTCTGCAACCTACACCACAGCTCACGGCAACGCCGGATCCTTAACCCACTGAGCAAGGCCAGGGATCGAACCCGCAACCTCATGGTTCCTAGTCGGATTCGTTAACCACTGTGCCACGATGGGAACTCCTCCTACATTTCTCCTTGACCATCCCATCATGAACTCAGTTTTGATGGGCCTCACTGGTTCTCTCTCTGGACCTCAAAGATTATCAGTGACTATTTTAGTCATTAGACCACAAAACTTGGTCATTTTTAGTTTTTTTTCTATTTTTTAAAGTGAAAATTTAATTTTCTTGAATGGCTGATATATTCACATGGTTCGAAATGTCAGAGGTGCACAAGGGTATTATTGAGTTAAGACGTTCTCATCCATCTTTTCTTCCAGCTGCTGTAGACCCTACTTTTTCTGCCTTACTCATCTAGGTCCTCATCTTTTCCCTCTCAGGAGAGGATAGATGTTTCAATGTCATTTTCAAATTTACCCTCTTCCTGTCCTTTGTGTAGCTTCCTTTGAGGTGTTTCATGTTAATTTCCTTTTGTACAATCTTCACCTACTGTTTTACCTTTCTCCCCAAGGTGTGGTGCCCTTTCAAGCCGGTCTTGTCATAACCTCCTAGCTCCTTTCCTTACTCACAGTCTCCACCTCCTTTCAGTCCTGTCAGCTAATCCTGGGCTTCAGTCTTGTTTTACTTTTGTCATTACCTGCCAAGGTCTCCAGGAAGTAAGGCTCATTTGTCTTTTATTCAAGTCCCTCCTTAGTTGGCCTTGGTTTACTTTTTTCCAGTCTTATCAATTCAGATCTCCACCATATTCATTCATCTTCTGATCTATACTGTTTGCTCTGTTATTTTGATATCTTCTTAGCCTGATAACAGTGCCTGGTTCCTGGCAGGCATTTGATGTTTTGCCAGTGAAGGGACAGGTTCCAGAACAAATCTCGTACTTTATTTAATCTGCATTATTTTTCTTTCTGATTTCCTTATACTTGAAGTTCCACTTCCTCCGTGTAACTGTCCCTGACTGCTTTAACTCTAACTTTTTCATCCTCCTTCATATTCCTAGAGCTCATGTGGTAGCCAAGGGGTAGAGTCTTAAAACTGTGGTAGTTCATTAAAGGTTAGGTGGTGTTTTGGGTAGCCGGAACTCTTTCCTTAGCAGGGGCATCTGCGTTGGCAGATTTTGAGACCTGGCCTGCCTAACAGGGATTCGGGCTCACTATTTGAAGAGAAATCAGGGAGTTTCCATCGTGGCTCAGCGGACGTGAATCTGACTAGGATCCATGAGGACACAGGTTCATTCCCTGGCCCCGATTAGTGGGTTAAGGGTCTGGCATTGCCATGAGCTGTGGTGTAGGTTGCAGATGTGGCTTGGATCCCGAGTTGCTGTGGCTGTGGTGTAGGCCGGCAGCGGTAGCTCTGTTTCAGCTCCTAGCCTGGGAACTTACATGTGCCTCGAGTGTAGCCCTAAAAAGACAAAAAAAAAGAAAAATCAGGGTACTTTTAGTATGTACACCAACATGAATTCCAGTGGAGTTATAGTTAAATTTTTATAAATTAACAAAGATATAAAAATTAATAAATACATAATTGCTAATGGATAAGGACAACTTAATTGAAAAATGATAATGAAAAAATGATTTGTATAAAAATTTTAAACTAAAAATATTTACAAATAAAGAGTTATGTTAATTTAGAAAAAAACTCGTAAATCAATAAGGAACATAAAAAAAGGCGATATGAATGAGAAAAATCATAGAAGAAACATAAGCAGCCAGTATTATAATTAAATGTTTGTGAAAAGAAAATAAGCATCATTTAGGCAATGGATGCCATCAATTAGCAACATTTTAAAAAATTCTAAATGATAGCAAACATAAGCATTTTCTTTTGCTTCTGGCAGAAAAGTAACTTTGTATAACCTCTGTAGAAAGCAATTTAGGGAGTTCCCGCTGTGTCTCAGACTAAGGACCCAGCATTTTCTCTATGAGGATGCGGGTTCAGTCCCTGGCCTTGCTAAGTGGGTTAAGGATCCAGTGTTGCAGTAAGCTACAGTGAAGATTGCAGGTGTGTGTGGCTTGGATCCAGGCTTGCTGTGGTTGTGGCATAAGCTTCAGCTGCAGCTCCAATTCAACCCTTATCCTGGGAACTTCCATGTCCCACAGGTGCGACAGTTAAAAAAAAGAAAAGAAAGGAAGGAAGGAAGCAATTTGGTAATATTTGAAAGCTTTAATTTTTTAAATGTTTTCACCTACTAATTTCATTCCTAGGAATCTATCATAAAGCTGTTAATTAGGGAGGTAAATAAAACATTTGCATAATATGCATCATTTATTGTAGTTTTTTTAAATTGAAGCATAGTTGACTTACAATATTATTTTAATTTCTGCTGTATAGCATAGTGATTCAGTTATACATAGATAAATTCTTTTCTAATATGGTTTATTACAGGATATTGACTGTAATTCCCTGTGTATTATAGGGGACCTTGTTTATCTGTTTTTTTTTCTTTTTTGACCTCCCCTCAGCATATGGTGTTCACAGGACAGGGATCAGATCCAAGCTGCAGCAATGCTGGATCCTTAACCCACTGTGCTGGGCTAGTGATGGAACCTGCATCCCAGCGCTCCCAAGATGCTGCCGATCCCGTTGCGCCACAGCAGAAACTTGTGTTTATCTATTTTTTATCTATTTTTTATATGATAGTTTGCACCTGCTAATCCCAAACTCCCAATCCATCCTTCCCCCACCACCCCTCCTTGGCAACCATACATCTGTTCTCTATATCTGTGAGTCTGTTTCTATTTTGTAGGTAAGTTCATTTGTGCCATATTTTAGATTCCACATAGAAGTGATATCATGTGGTATTTGTCTTTCTGACCTACTTCACTTAGTATAATAATTTCTAGGTCCATCTATAGCTGCATATGTCATTATTTCATACTTTTTTATGGCTGAGTAATATTCCACTGTGTATATGTGCCACATCTTTTTTATACATTCATCTGTTAGTAGACATTTCGGTTGTTTCCATATCTTGGCTATTGTGAATAGTGCTTCTGTGAACATTGGGATCAGGTATCTTTTTGAATTATATTTTTGTTCAGATGTATGTTCAGGAGTGGGCTTGTTGGATCATATGAAACTCTATTTTTAGTTTTTTGAGAAAGTTCCATTCTGTTTTCCATAGTGGCTGTACCAATTTACATTCCCACCAACAGTGTAGGAGGGTTCCCTTTTCTCCACACCCTCTCCAGCATTTGGAATTTGTAGACTTTTTAATGATGGCCATTCTGACCAATTATATAGGGGAAAACTAGAAATCACTTAAATGCCCAAGATCAAGGAAGGGCTTCCTTAAGTGGAAAATTAGCCATGAAATTATAATTTTGAAGAGAATTTTTAAAATGTGAGAAAATAGTCATGAAATATTATAAGAAAAAAGCATATAATGCTGTTTGGCAATATTGCAACTGGATATGCACACAAATATCTGACCTGAAATGTAGCAAAATAATGGTATCTCTAGGTGGGATGGAAGTGATAAATTATTTTTCTCAATTTTATATAGTATTACTTTGTAATAAGAATGCATGTTACTTAAAAGGTAAATACTGTCTTATTGTTTAGTTCTGTATATATGTTCTGAGGGAGGCATTGTAGTTGGATGGTTAAGAGTACAGGCCTTGAGTCATGCAGACCTGGCTTTGAATTGCAGCTCTGCCTTTGAACCACTGTATGACATGGCCACCTTTTCTAAGGCTCCATTTCCTCATCAGTGAATTGGAATTCCTAATACCTAACTCAAAGGAGTTGTCAGGATTAGAAATGATAATGTGTATAACAACTTTTAGAAAAATTAATTCTTTATTTTACTTTAATTCTTGCATTAAAAAACAGAAGTGAACTTTTTTTTTTTTTTTGGCCTCCCACTGAATAGATCATTAACAACAAAGATGTTCAAGATACAATAGTCAAAACTTGAATGAATTTGGAGACTAAACCATTAAGTCTTCTGTAATTACCCACGAATTACACATTGATTATAAAATTCGTTAAAATAGAATTTAAATGGTAAGAATTAAAACGTAGTTTTAATTTTCTGCTAAGAGAAATCTCGTTTTCGTTTTTGTTGATCTTTTCCTTCTGTTGAACCCGTTACTGATGTTACCTTTGTCTCCATAGCTACAATAGCTTTTTTTGTAGCCACAAGAGAATTAAGCCCTAATGTCCTCAGGCATCCGTTGTGTGTAATGAATTAGCTTCTCTTCTGTGTGCCTAGAATGGTACAAATTACATGCCATCCTTGGGAGAACTGAGAAAATTGTCACCCACATCATTGTCTTGGTCAGTGGTTCAGATGAGGAACCCTGACTGGGATGCCTAGTTCATAGTAGGTGTTCAGTATAAATGGTAGTAATTTCTATTAGTTTTGCCATAGAGTTCCATAAAAAAGCACTGGCTCTCAGGATTTCTTTGCTTGGTGATGGCTTCTTTGGGAAAGGGTATTTTCCAGACAGTGATCCAGTAAGTGGATATCTCTGCGGTAATCTCAAGCCTTGCCTTTGGATCTGGGACTGACTGTGGCAATAGGATAACTTCTGTGGTTTGCCCTCTTGTAGTGTACCAGCCTCCTTCCTCCACTGCAGGGCGCCAGAGTACTGCCTCCCATCTGAGTAGAGTTTTAGAATGTTAGTTCCCCATAGCTGTCCTTGTGTTAGAAACTCTGTTCAAGCCTTGGGTTTAATTTTTTTTTTTCCCGCAAATTGCTTGATAGTAATGCATTCTGTTGGGTGTTGATAACTGCTCTTTTGAGATGCTGATCATTTTTAAGTATACTGCTAAAGATACTTTTTTTGTTATCCTGTGACATTTCTGTGACATTTCTTTTATAAAAATTTTATTCGGTTTTTAAAGGTTGCTTTCCATTTACAGTTATTACAAAATATTGGTTATATTCGCTGGTTGTACAGTACATCCTTGAGCCGGTCTTCCACCTAGTAGGTGGTTCCTCCCACTTCCTCACCCCATGTTTCCCCTCCCCCCTCCCCTCTCCCCACTGGTAAACACTAGGTTGTTTTCTATATAAAGAAAGGTTATTTTAATATGTTTTCCAATGAATATTTTCTCATGACTACTTCTTATTTTATTTTAGCTACTGATCTACTTCTCGCCTGGAATCCCATTTGTTTGGGGTTGGTAGAAGGTGTTATTGGGAAAATTCAGCTTCATTCAGGTACGTTTCTGTAAACTCCTTAAACTTATCAAGTTTAATGTGGCATTCTATGACATTTTATTCTTTGAGGATAAATGTAGATTGTGTGATGGTTTGGATTCTTTTACCTTAATTTTGGGTCGGCCCAAAGTGGATTTATTTCCATATAAGTGAAACAAAAATACAGGCATACCTCATTTTATTGCCCTTTGTAGATACTGTGTTTTTTACAAATTGAAGGTTTATGGTAACCCCGTGTCAAACAAATCTATGATGCTATTTTTCCAGCAGCATTTTCTCACTTCATGTCTCTGTGTCACATTTTGGTAATTCTTGCAGTATTTCAAACTTTATTATTATATTTGTTGTGGTGATCTGCGATCAGTGATTTTGATGTTACTGCTATTGACTCACTGAAGGGTCAGATGATGATTAACATTTCTTAGCAAAAAAGTTTTTTTAATTGGAGTGTAATTGATTTATTGTGTGTTAGTTCCTGATGTATAGCAAAATGATTCAGTTTATTCTTTTTCGTATCGTTTTCCATTATGGTTTATTATAGGATGTTGATTATAACTTCCTGTGCTATGCAGTAGGGCTGTGTTGTTTTTTCTGTTTTATATATTGTAGTTTGTATCTGCTAATCCCAAACTCCTAATTTATCCCTCCCTAACCCTCTTTCCCCTTTGGTAACTGTAAATTTGTTTTCTGTTTGAGAGCCTATTTCTGTTTTGTAAATAAGTTTCTTTGTGCCACTTTTCATACTTGTCTTTCTTTTTCTGACTTATATCACTTAGTATGATAATCTCTAGGTTCATCCATGTTGCTGAAAATGGCATTATTTCATTCTTTTTTATGGCTGAGTAGTATTTCATTTTGTATGTACACTTGTGCGTGTGTGTGTATGTGTGTGTATGTGTACCTATATAACACATCGTTATCCATTCATCTGTCAGTAGACATTTAGGTTACTTCCATGTCTTCGCTATTGTAAATAGTGTTGCTATGAACATAGGAGTGCATGTATCTTTTTGAATTATACTTTTGTCTGGATATATGCCCAGGAGTGGGGTTGCTGTATCATATGGCAATTCCATTTTTAGTTTGTTTGAGGATCTTCCACACTGTTTTCTATAGAGCTTATTAACTTATATTCCCACCAACAGTGTAGGAGGGTTCCCTTTTCTCCACACCCTCTCCAGCATTTGTTATTTGTAGATTATTTTTAATGATGGCCGTTCTCACTGGTATGAGATGTGGTACCTCATTGAAGTTTTGATTTACATTTCTCTAATTATTAGCAGTATTGAGCATCTTATCATTTGCCTGTTGGCTGGCTGTATGTCTTCTTTGGAGAAATGTCTGTTTAGATCTTCTGCCCATTTTTCAATTGGGTTGTTTAGGTTTTTTTTATTATTGAGTTGTACGAGCTGTTTGTATAATTGGAAATTCAGCCTTTGTCGGTCACATTGTTTGTAAATATTTTCTTCCAGTCCATAGGTTGTTTTTTTGTTTGTTTCCTTTGCTGTGCAAAACTTGTAAGTTAGATTAGGTCCTGTTTATTTATTTTTGCTTTTATTTCTATTGCCTTAGGAGACTGACCTAAGAGAACATGGATACGATTTATGTTAGAGGATGTTATACCTATGTTTTCTTCTAGGAGTTTTATGGTGTCAGGTCTATGTTAAAGTCTTTCAGCCATTATGAGTTTATTTTTGTATGGTATGAGGGTGTGTTCTAACTTCATTGATTTTCATGTGTCTATCCAGTTTTCCCATCACCACTTGTAAGAGATTGTGTTTTCTCCATTGTATATTCAGCAAGAAAGTATTCCCCCCCACCCTTTTTTTTTTGTCTTTTTGTCCTTTTATGGCCGTACCCGCGGCATATGAAGGGTCCCAGGCTAGGGGTCTAATCAGAGCTGTAGCCACCGACGTATGCCACAGCCACAGCAACGCCAGATCCGAGCCGCGTCTGCCACCTACACCACAGCTCACAGCAACGCTGGATCGTTAACTCACTGAGCAAGGCCAGGGATTGAACCCGCAACCTCATCGTTCCTAGTTGGATTCGTTTACACTGCGCCACAATGAGAACTCCCAAGAAAGTATTCTTAATTAAAATTTGTACATTTTTTAAAAGACATAATGCTGTTGCACACTTAATAGACTACAGTTTGGAGTTCCCATCATGGCTCGGCAGTAATGAACCTGACTAGTATCAATGAAGGCACTGGTTCAATCCCTGGCCTCACTCAGTGGGTTAAGGATCTGGCATTGCCATGAGCTGTGGTGTAGGTGGCAGGTGTGGCTTGGATTCTGTACTGCTATGGCTGTGGCATAGGCCGGCAGCTGCAGCTCTAATTTGACCCCTAGCCTGGGAACTTCCATATGCCACAGGTTTGGCCCTAAAAAGAAAAAAGAAAAAAAATTACTACAGTTTAAAAAACTTTTATATTCAGTGAGAAACCAAAAAAAAAAAAAATTTCTGTGATTCATTTTGGTGCGATACTTGCTTCATTACAGTAGTCTGGAACTGAACCTACAGGATCCCAAAAAAACTTAGAGAAAGGGAGGCATAATATAAAAATCCTTTCTTCCTCTTAAAAAAAAAAAGTCCCAACAACTTATTAAATGCCTGTGTGTCAGGAATTGTGCTCCTTGGTGGAATAAAGTAGTGAGCAAAAACCGACCCATTCCTATCTTCATGGAGCTTACGGTTTGGGAGGGAAGACAGACGTTAGTGAGTAATCACTAAAATAAATGTATAATTATTTGTTAATTGTGGTCGGTGCTCTGATAGATATACCAGCTGTACTGGTTCTGAGGGAGAGGGTAGTGGGAATAAGGCTGGAGAGGTAGGTGGGCAGGTGGCAGAGCAGGACTGGTTGGCATTGGGTCAGTTGTCCATTCCTGAGATGGTCAGCTCTGGCCAGGGAAGAGTATGATTCTGTTAGCACAGAGTGCATCCTTTCCGGGCACCCTATTCAAGGACAGGAGAATTGATGGAAGGTCTAGGTCGTTCACCAGGCCCTCCCTTGGAAGGACAAGCACCTGTGCCCTGGCTTTAGAGGGAATTTTATTCGTGAGAAAGTAGATGTTTTATTGGCAGGTCCCAAACAGTCATGAAAAGGACCAAGTGAAATATTTTAAGCATGAAATTTAAATATGTTTTTCCTTTGGTATTGATTTTAATATGAGCTATAGAAGCTTTACTGTTATTCCTATGTAAATGGGAAAGTAGCTATCTCTGTAGAGTGCTTTTTTTTTCTCTTAAAAGTATTGAGTATTTGGAAGCTAGGTTGATTTCTGGATATTATAAAGCCCAGATTGCAAGAGACAGTCTAATTTTCTTTTGCTAGATTCTTTGGTTATTTTTTAAAATTTGTTTTTATTGAATATTTTATAGAGACAAAAAGCTATTTATCACAGATACGCAGTATGGCTTGCCGTGAAACACACACACACACATTTTTCTACCAGCCAGATTAAGAAATGAAACATGACCCGTGTCTTTGGAGCCTCACTGCTTTTTAAGTGTATCCTCCCACTCTTTCCCTTCCAGAGAACCTGGGATTTTGAATGCTATGCTTAACAGTCCCTTGATCTTCATTGTTGTTTTTATTACGTATGTATCCCAAACAATCTGTTGCTAAGATTTGTATTTTGGAAATTTTATGTGTAAATGATATTAAGCCGTTTGTGTTTGATACTTTTGAGATTTATCCATATTGATATATGAAACCAATTTCTTATTTTCACTCTTGTATGAATATATCATAATTTGTTCTTTTTGCTGTCTTTGGGTAATTTTTGTTGCCATGGTTGTTGTTTTGTTGTTGTTATTTTTTTGTTTTTGCCATTAGAAATAATACTGCTGTGAGCGTTGTTGAATTCTGTCTTTGGTAGCTTTTAAATTCTTTCCACACAAAGGAGAAAAGCATTTAGACATTGTGTAACATGCTAAGTATTTTAGTCACACCCTCCTACCTGTCCACATTTACATACATATATTTTTAATTCATTTATATGCTGACAGGATAATTTCACAGCTGAATGTTCTGAGCTAAAATTCATTTTCTATTGTTTAAGTGAAGTGTGTGAAACTTTTGAGTTATTTTTCTCCAATTTCAGTTACATCTTGAAACTGTGAATAAATCACAGGCATCAGTCAAGAGACCTGAATTCAAGCTTTATTTATTAGCTTCGAGATATAAGAGCAGTTACATAACATCTCTGTCATCTCTTGCTGTATAACAAGCCGCCCCAAAAGTTAATGCCTTAAAACAACAGCGTATAATAGCTCACGATTCTATGAGTTGACCATGCAGCACTTCTGCCCTTTTCTTCTGTTGGCTGGGGGCATCTGTGCGGCCGCATTCAGCTGGGAGTTTGCCTGGGGCTGCTCAGTTTTCCTTCCCATGGCAGCTCTGCTCATGCATTTCATCTCACAAGGCCTCTCCTTGGGTCCTCTCTCTCCTAGATTCCTGGACATCCTTTCACGGTGCCAAGGTGACAGGTTCCAGTGTACATGGGAACTGTACATCGCACAAGCTCTGCTTATGTTTCTGAGCTTGCTAATATCCCATTGGCCAAAGGAGGTCACACAGCCAAGCCCAGAACCAACATGGGAAGGGACTGCACAATGGTTTGCATCCCAAGAGGCTGGTTCACTGGGGGCCACAATGCCCCTGAGCCTCTGCTTCAAAAACTGTAAAAGAAGAGTAAAAATCACTGCACACTTTTTCCCTTAGGGTATTATGAGTCTCAAATGAGATAATATACCTAAAGGTGCTTAGTAAATTATCACTATTTTATTCTTTTGGTTGCAGATATGAAACTATCAGCTTATGCAAGCAAACAAATTTTTATTAGGAATTCAAGGTAATAAAACCAAGAAATGGATTTATGCAGGATCTGAGATTACATTTTATGTCTCTAGCCACCACTTCTCCTTGTACAGCTCCTACATTCTTCTCGTTTGGCTTTCTTTGTTTCTGTGTATGTGGGACAAAATTTCTGCCCTTAGATGGTAGTCAGACCAGCTTCGGTCCTCAAGCCAGTCAACGACTGGTGGTTGCTACAACCTCTGAAGACTGACTAGCTATCTAGTTCAGGCCCCCTAGGGAGGAAGCTCTTTTTGACTCAGCCCGAACCAGGGGCCTTCCCTGGTCACCAAGTTCAAACACGCCCACCACTCTAAGCAGGAGGGTGTAGGAAATGACCAAAGTCATTTCCTACAAGTATTGTACGAACATGTTATTGGTTGATAAGTTTGATGCAGTGAAAATAGTCCTTAGGAGGTGGCAACGGTATGGTCATTTCCCGTGGTCATCTTCTGTGGTCGGCCTCTCTTTGCATGCACTTTCCCTCCGTGTACCATGTGCCTTTCTTTGGTCCCCAGACAAGAAGTTGGTAGGCAGTGTAGGTACTTGCTTCTATAGGATATTTTGGAAGACGGAAAATTGGGAAGTAGAGTGAACTAAAGAGAGAAAATATGAAAAAGTGGAGAAGTACAGGAAAGTGTCTCAGTTTTCACTTTTCTAACCTCTGTACCTTTGTTTTTTTTTTTTTTTTTTCCTCTTGTCACATCACTTCTAAGGTTTGGCTTTTAAGAAAGGCTGTGGGGAGGAAGCAAAGGAAAATCTTCTCTGGGCCCCCTGCTGTTCTTCTTCTTTCCCTCACCCACGGAGAGAACTGCAGCCCCACGCTGTGTGTCACTCCACCCCCGGCTCCTCGCCCTCTGAGCATCCATCTTACTCTTCTTGTCTCTCTTTCTTCATCCTCTGTCCTGGCCAGGCCTCATAGCTTTCCCTCGCTGTGCCCCATTAAAGCTCTTGTTCTGGCCACACCACCAGCTTGGCCAATGGGCAGCGTGCTCCTGCTGCGTGTTAGACCTGAGATAATCAATACCATGTGCACTTTCCCATGGGAGCATCTTACTTTCTGTGGGTAGAAGATGAGGGGAGTAAAATGTACTTAAACTCTGTCTCACTCCTGTTTCCCTCCTACTTATTCTCTACATATTAATGCACAAATTTTTTGTTCTCGCCTAGTGAGATGGGAACATGAGTTTACTTGAACAGTTTGTCATTGACAGTCTAAAAGCTGCGTGGGTGAGCCATGACTGTCATCAAGCTCATGGGATGTAAGCAGTCGTGACTTAGGAACTGGATTCCTTTGCTAGGGCTGCAGCAGCAAAGTTTCACAGAATAGGGGCCTTAAACAGAAATTTGCTTTCTTGCAGTTCTGGAGGCTTGAAGTCCTTCAGGGTTGATTTCATCTGAGGCCTCTCTCCTTGGCTTGTAGATGGCTGTCTTCCCCCTGTGTCATCATGTCACCTTTACATTGTCCTCTTTGTGTGCTTCTGTCTCTAGATTTCCTCTATGAGGACACCAGTTATATTGGATTAGAGCCCATCCTATTGGCCTCATCCTAATTTAATTATATCTTTAAAGACCCCTTTCTTTAAAATAGGGTCACATTCTGAAGCCCTGGGGATTAGGATTCTAACGTGAATTTTGAGGGGACATAGCTAGCCTATGACAAGAACCGCGTGTCCACTAGAATACTCAGTACAAAAGCATGTGAGAGAGGATTTCCACCACTGCTCCTGATTCTTTATTTCACAGTGGGATAGGCCATTTCCCCAAGTCTGAGTGACGAGGCGTTGGCTCCAGTGGTAGACCAACCCTGAGATCAGCTCATGATTGCCTTGGATCCAAGCCTCAGTTGCTGATGATAAGACAGAGATGATAACACCTCCTAGATATAGTTATTGTAAGATTTAATAAATTCACATGAAGTGCTTAGCATGGCTTCTGGTAGTAGTAGTAGTGATTTAATAGATGCTGGCTATTTTTTTGCCCTTAGTTTTAAAGTAACTTAGGTCAAACATTTTATTAGAGAACCACTTAAGTTTTCAGTATACAATTTGAACAAATTTTTCAACTTGGACTGTTTTTCCCGATAATGTTAATGTTTGCTAAAACTGTAATGATATGAACATGTCACTTAAAGACTACATGATGGGGATTATAAAAAGTAATGTTTTTAGAAATATTAGTAGCATTAGTTTATATTTCATAATCCAGGTACCCCTTTGGAAAAATGTGTGGTGGAAGAATTTAAAAGCATTATTTGGTTGTTGTATCCATATCCTTTGCTGATAGTTGCCCTTCCTTTTAGCAAGCTCTGCCCCCCAATTATTCTTTTAAACTAGTGCCTAGAAAACAACTATTTTAGAAATAGCTGGAAAGCCTCTTTACCAGACATTTGCAGGCAGGTAGATAGACTTTCAGCCAGGGTCTAATGTAGTCTATCTCCAGTAACCTGAAGGTATCTGATTCGGTTTGACCAGTTGGGATTTATTAAGAGGAGGAACAGAAAGTAGAAGGGACATGTAATGTGCTTAATAGATGAATGAAAAGTAAAAAAGTAAAAAAAGACATGTAAAATCATTGTCTTCTATTTCTTGAAGTGTCCAAGAGGAAGTAAGAATAATGGTTAAATTCTTACCACAGTGGTAATTACACATTAGTTGTTTTTGTTTGTTTGTCCTCCCTCCCCCACTCTAGGGGATAAGCTCCAAGACAGTGCAACGGCTTTTCGAAAATATTCAGCAAATATTTAATTTAACAGATACTTACAGAGTGCCGATTGTGTGCTGGGGCTGCAAGGTGAGCAAAACTCAGAGCTTCTGGGAGCATAGAATCGTATCCAAGAGATAGACATTAATTACTTGTTCAGAGTTTTATTATTAGACGTAAGCTTCTGAAAAAGAAAAACATAGAATGTTGAGAAGCTCTTGGCAGAGGGGCCTGACGGGTGGGGGTGGGGGTCCTGGAGACCTCCCTGAGGAAGTGATGTCTGAGTTGAGGCCCCAAGTGTTAGTAAGGTAATCTGGACAGGGCCAGGGCAAGGGGTGAGGGCGTGAAAGGAGAGTGCTTGTTGGTGGAGTAAGCAGCTGTGCAGAAAGACCCCCGTAACTGATGTGTTTCCTCCATTTGCTTTGGTGTGATGTTGGGGAGAGCTGTATCATCACTCCGACAGGCAGGAAAAGATTGCCTGAGGCTGGAGGCTTTAGATGGGTTACCAGAGCTCTTTAAATTAAAATCTGTGGTAGTCCTCCCCTGTCTGCAGTTTGACTTTCGGAAATTTCAGTTACCAGTGATCAACCATAGTCTGAAAATATTAAATGGAAAATTACAGAAACATTTCATGAGTCTAACTGCATGCTGTTCTGAATAAAATGATGAAATCTCACCGTTCTGCCCCCTCCTGCCCGGATGTGACTCTTCTTCCCTTTGTCCAGCGCGTCCATGCTGTGGTAGATACACACCACCCACCCACTGGTCACTTAGTAACCGTTTCAGTTATCAGATCAACTGCTGAGGTATCACAGTGTTGTGTTCAAGTAACCCTTATTTTTAACTCAGTAATGGCCCCAGTGTTGGAAAGAATGTATATAGAGGGTTTGGTTTTGGCTGTGGTTTCCGGCATTAACCTGGGGCCCTGGAACATATACCCTGGGACTGTGTTTTGAAGATTGAGAAGAGGATAAGCTCGTTAGAGTAAGAAATATCTGAATATAAAAAGCAAAAGTGTTTTTCCATGTTATATTCAGAAATAGTTTGAAGAGAAAATTGTCAGGAATCGATTAATTGAGGATAGAGGTTCTTAGTTTAGTAATTAAGTGAGTTACTACTCCTAGTATTGAACAGTTACAGGCACAAATCACTTAGGCAGCTCCCATTCATTAAAATAGTACTCACCACCTGCTGTTTCTCCACTTTTGAAGCAGTGAGGCTATCTCGATCATTAAAATGGCAAAACGTATTATGCATATGATTTTAGAAGTGTGAGTTTAGTCTGCTGCTATCTATGGAGACTTTGCAATGTCACTAACGACATGAAATATTTTTATACTTCAGTGATGAATGAATGGTGTGTCACTAGCATTGCTTTAGTACTTTTCTAAAAAGCCATTAGAAAACCCCACTCTTCAAGGGCATTGGAGAAGAGGGAAGAGAAGCCTAGCAGGGTCCCTACGGAGGAGCTCTCAGCCTCTGCTGGAGGCCTGGCACAGCCTTTAGATGGTGCTTCTGTTTAAATCTGAGTTTAATTATCTGTGTACAGTTGCATTGTGAGAGAAGTAGATGGTTTTATTGTCTTCTGACAACTCACATTATAAAAACATGTAAGGATTGTGATGATGGTTGTATAACTATAAATTCATTAAAATCATTGTCTTATATACTTAAAATGGGTGAATTTGTGATATATAAATTATATCTCAGTAAAGCCATTGAAAATATTTGTCAGAAGATAGCCTTTGTTGTATCCTGTTGTCATTTCTTCTGATTTTATATTAATTAAAAAATTAAGTACATATACCTTTTGGGAACTTAAAGGTGATTTTTTTCATGTACTAAAGTTATTTTGGTGATGGTCGTTGTACAACTATAAATGTAATAAAATTCACTGAGTTAAAATGAAGTTACTTTGAGGGAAGTCTTCTAAAGAAACAGTGTTATTTATGACATAACATTTCTACCAAAATATAAATAATCTAAAATGTAATTTTAAAACAGTCATTTTATATTCTTTTTTAAATGAGGGTTTCAGAAATATTTATTTTGGAGGTAAGATTTTCATTGGTGACTAGGTTTCTGGTTAATTCTTAAAAGATTCTTTAATTGTAGTTTGGTTGCTCTATTCTGTTAATAGCTTTGAGCCTTGGAAGCAGGCAGCTAAGTGGTGTGAGAGGTTCCTTTCTTTGGCATCTTCTTTTCACTCTTTTTGCTTCTCTCTTTTCACTCTCCCCAGGTACCCAGGTGTTGAATGACCCTTCCCTCCTCTCTATGCTCCCCTCAGTCTGCTCCATCACTTTATTGCTTCAGAGTTTTCCATCATCTCCCTTATCCCTGATCCAAGCTGCAATCTCCTTGGTACAGATGGTTCCAGCTCCTTGGTAGGAGCAGTGCTTGAACTGGACACTTGAAAGTGACCACAGTTCTGAGCTCTCCCAAGGCTCATCAGACAAGCATGCTGCTTAGTTCTGAGCATATCTCTAACTGGCAGATTTTTATATCCTCGGGCAAAGAGAGACTCCAGAGGCAGGCCAGCCTGCCTCTTCTGTTTCACTATCATTCCATTTTCTAGTTATAAATTAATTTGTTCTTAAACACCAGTTGTTTTCCTCAGTGATTCCTATGGTAGTGATGGTAAAAGCTTTTAGCTCCATAAAGAGAAGAGGCTTATTAAGTTGAGATTGACTGTAAGTATGAACCACCTATAAAGATCTTTATTTATTTCCTCCTTTATATTCTTATTGAACTTTTTTTATCTTATTGAACATTTTATCGTATCGAATGTTTTGAAGTGATTACAATCAGATTATCAGGTTTAATTGTGTTTAATAAAGGAGATTCTTGGTAAATATAGTGAGTTCTCACTTACTTAGACATGGCCAGTATCAGCTGTCCCGAGCAGAACATGATGGTTATTCATTTAATTGACTTACTGTCTTGGCTATCAGGTTTTTACATCCCGTGGGCTTGGGTCTCTTCACACAGAGAAGCCAGACACCTCCAACCTTGAAGCATACTTAGGTCACCCCTCAAAGCAGTAATTTATCTTCATGGTGATAAACCTTCATCATGAACAAAAATCCCAATTATATTTAGTGTGGTAGGATTTAATAGGTAGAAAAGTATGTAATAAACTTTTAAATAACCATGTAAGAAAACATCTTAGCACTTTAGGAAGATAAGCTATAGTTATCTGGAAAATGTACTCTTATATAGAAACTCATTTTGCCCACTGGTACTTTATAAGCTAGACTTTTCTAGTTTTCTAGGACTATTGTAGTTAGGAAAGACTTTATATTTTTATTGACTATAAGAGATTATATTGTTTTATGGCAGGTCATTATTAGGGATTTTATAATTAGGATGAGTTTAAATTCATAGGTTAAGCTGAATATACTTCTGATCCCACCACTTGGTACCTTTGAAATGGAGCCTATTAAAAGTGCCTCTTGGAGGAGTTCCCATCGTGGCGCAGCGGTTAACGAATCCGACTAGGAACCATGAGGTTGCAGGTTCAATCCCTGGCCTCGCCCAATGGGTTAAGGATCCGGCATTACTGTGAGCTGTGGTGTAGGTCACAGACACGGCTCAGATATAACATTGCTGTGGCTGTGGTATAGGCTGGCAGCTACAACTCTCATTTGACCCTTAGCCTGGGAACCTCCATGTGCCACGGGTGCGGCCCTAAAAAGCAAAAAATAAAAAAAATAAATGGGGAAATAGCATAATAATGATTTAAAAACTTAATGCAAAAGAAGGCAAGAAGAGTAAGTATATAGAACAGGTGGGAAAAATGGTAACATGGTTGATTGATTCTTACATACATCAGACAATTATGTATGAATGCACATAGTTAAAAAACAAACCATTTCATACTGGAAAAACGATAAAATTCGCCTACAACCTGCTTTTAAGGTAAACACCGTATACAAAATGGTTGAAAGTAAAAGAATAGAAAAAAAAGAAACCAAGTAAATGCTACCCTACTGGAAACTGATGTGTCTGTACTAATATAAAAATAGACTTTAAGGCAAGAAGCACAGAGAGAGATACACATTTCAAAAATAGCAAAAGGTTCAAGTCACCAGAAAGATATAGCAATTTTATTATTTGTAAGCAGCTAAACCTCAAACTATAAAATGAACAATGAGTCATTTGGCTTAAATGTGTAGTTCAGACTGTCAACTTGAAATGGCGGAATTGTCAGCTTGACACAGAAGAAAGGAAAGTTGAGCCTATTATAACCCCCTTTCCTAATTCTCTTTTTCCTTCATACCAACACATTGCAAATACAGACTTCTCCAAAATTTTATTTTATTTAAATAATTTTATTAGACTATAGTTGACTTACAGTATTGTATTTGTTCCAGGTGAACAGCAAAATGAATCAGTTATACATCTATGTTCATATATATGTGTGTGTGTCTATATACACATACATACACATACATTTACAGAATATTGAGTAGATTTCCCTATGCTATACAGCAGGAGCTTGCCAATTATCCGTTGTATACATAGTAGTATGTATATGCCAGTCCCATCCTCTTAATTCCTCTGGGCTTTTAGAGGCATAATGTGCAGAAGCACTTTAAAAATTTAAATATTTATTTTTTATTGGCTGCATCTGTGGCAGTTCCCAGGCCAGGGATCATGAATCATTATCAGACCCGCCTTCACTTTTTATTTTTGCCTTTGGTCATAACATGAATGTCTGGAAGGTGTCCAAAAGAGCAGTGAAAACAGGACCTGCAGGATAAGTTATGGCTGTATACTACGAAATAAATTTGTCTTAAAAAAATCCCTTTGAACCAGTTCAAGGTAGAACCAGTCTCCAGAAAAGATGAGCCAGGGGAAAAAAATTAGAAAGGCAAAATCATTTCTTTTTTTTCTTGTCTTTTGTCTTTTTAGGGCCGCACCCGCGGCATGTGGAGGTTTCTATCAGAAGAAGCTCTTTTAATTGAATCGCTTTTAACCTGTTTGCCAGGAGTTCCCGTCGTGGCGCAGTGGTTAACGAATCCGACTAGGAACCATGAGGTTGCGGGTTCGGTCCCTGGCCTTGCTCAGTGGGTTAACCATCCGGCGTTGCCGTGAGCTGTGGTGTAGGTCGCAGACGTGGCTCGGATCCTGCGTTGCTGTGGCTGCGGCGTAGGCCAGTGGCTACAGCTCCGATAAGACCCCTAGCCTGGGAACCTCCACATGCCACAGGTGCGGCCCTAAAATGACAAAAAGGCAAAAAAAAAGAAAACCTGTTTGCCAGATTAACCAATATGCGTCATTGCTTTTGCAAGTCTGTTGGTAGAAATTGGGTAGGAAGCCCTCTCTCTTCTGGTGGATCGCTGGTTGTGTTTATTTCTAAACCTGTTTATACTCGTTTTATTCAATATTATAATTACATAATTAAATATTAAATAAGCTCATCAACTGTAAGTACAAGAAAAGATTTCCTGTTTCTGTGACAGCTCAGTTGAATGCTTTGGAGAGATTAGGTAGAGCTCTGTTGCATTTTTTTTTTTAAAGGATAAATTATAGCACCAAATACTTACCAGGAGCTTATTCTCAAAGAAAAATTCTCAATAAGTCAATCAATGTACATTTGAATGTTTCATACAAAAAACAAATTATGTATTTTTAAAAGTCATTGTTGAGTTCCTGTCATGGCTCAGCAGAAGCAAGTCTGACTAGTATCCGCGAGGACGCAGATTCAATCCCTGGCCTCGCTCAGTGGGTCATGAGCTATGGTGTAGGTCACAGACACGGCTCAGATCTGGTGTTGCTGTGGCCATGGTGTAGGCTGGCGATTGTAGCTCCAGTTCAGCCCCTAGCTTGGGAACCTCCATATGCCAAAGATGTGGCCCTAAAAAGACCAAAAAAAAAAAAAAGCCATTGGTAAATTCTCAAGTAAGATTGAAAGGATTGATGCCGACAATGGTAACAATGCTCTTTGTCTTTGCTAGTCTCTTTATATGAGAAGATTCACTAAATGGGGCTTAGGTTAGATTTAAAGAATTTCCACAAAGTGGGGAATGGTAATCAAAGAGAACATTAGTTTTATCTATAAAGTAAACCTTTTTTTTTGTTTTTTTTAGGTCCGCACTTGTGGCATATGGAAGTTCCCAGGCTAGGGGTCGAATTGGATCTACAGCTGCCGGCCTATACCACAGCCATAGCAATGCAGAATCTGAGCCGAGCTGCGTTTGCGACGTACACTGCAGCTCATGGCCAGGGATCGAACCCGCATCCTCACAGATACTAGCCGAGTTCATTATTGCTGAGCTACAACGGGAACTTCCATATAATGTTTACATATTTAATCAAATGAAATGTCTTCCTGTGTTTCCTATATAATGAACATTAATAAAAATAAAAAGGATTGCTAAATACTCATTGTTGGATCAAATGCTTATCTTTTCTGTATGTTGCTAGGATGGATAGCCATGTTGAGAAATAATATATAGATGTAATACTTCTGGAGGTGAGGTCATGGGTAGGAAGAAAAGATTTTCTTCTAATTTTAGAAAAGGATACTTTTTACAATGAAAACCTTTATCCTGCCATTGCTTACCCTCTTTTTAGTGAGTCAGTTATTGTATAGGGCAAGCAATTGGATCTTTTCCAGAACTATTGTTTTAGTTTACCCTAACTGGTCATGCCTTTCAAGATAATCACTTCCTAGTCAGTTTTCTTATCTTACTGGGGAAGTCAGATTTTCTTGTCTGTCTTTTCCTGCAGGAACCAGGGTTACAAAATAGACTTTTTTCCCCATTGTAATATGTTAAAAGTTGAAAAATATCTTTATGCCAAAAGACCTTGCTAGACTAAATTACTTTTGACCTTGGTTACACCGCATATCCAGATCTCAGTGTGTGGCAGCTTTAAATGAGCCAAGTGTTTTTTCCTGGAGGGTGATATAAATTAATGTAATACTCTGCATTGGTGCTTTTTAAAACTTTACTACAGAATTATACCTGAAGACACTGGGATTGCTAAACAATAGGGATGCTATGCTTTTACATTCTTTTTGGCTTAAAATCAGACTAGAGAAAATATATTTGGATCATTTAACCCTGTTACTAAAATGCTCATTCTTGCTGGATTTTTAGGCTTCTGTATTCTTGCTTTATTTTAGTCAGGGCAAAATAATTGCAGAAATGCAGATTGCTATTATTTCCCATGTAGTTTTTTTTTTTGTTTGCTTGCTTGCTTCATTTTCTGGAGTCAGTCTGGAAATATCTTAGTGTCCAATTTAAATATTTCATTTTCTTTCCATTGTGTTCTTTCTTTCTTTCTGTCTTTCTTTCTGTCTTTCTGTCTTTTGTCCTTTTAGGGCCGCATCCACAGCATATGGAGGTTCCCAGGCTAGGGGTCTAATCAGAGCCGTAGACACCAGCCTATGCCACAGCAACAGCAATGCAGGATCCGAGCCACGTCTGCAACCTACACCACAGCTCACAGCAACACTGGATCCTTAACCCACTGAGCAAGGCCAGGGATCAAACCCGCAACCTCGTGGTTCCTAGTCAGATTCGTTAACCACTGAGCCACAACGGGAACTCCCTTTTTAGTTTTTTTTATTCTCTGCTCTGGTAGGTAAGACTCCTTGACAAGTTATTTTGTTCTTTAGAAAGAGCTCTTTTTAAAAAAAAAATTGAGATGCAGTTTACACACCATAAAATTCACTCTTGTAAAATATAATTCATTGGTTTTTAGTATCATCATGAGGTTGTACAACCATCAGCACTATCTAATTCCAGGACATTGTTATCATCCCAATTTATATTATAACTAGTAAATAATGGATTTCCTTATCTACCTAACTCTATTAGTTTTTTCATTTTGATCAGTGTGCGAGATGCAACACATTAAGGTGATAGGAAACCATATATTAAAAGACTTATGAGATCTTTACCCATTGTAATTTGTAGAGCTGGTTGGAAGTCAGCAACAAAAAGACATTTTTATCCATGGTCCCCATACTCCCAGCTGCTACATTATTTCAAAGCAAATTCCATATATGTATATATATGTATATATATATTTCAGATACTTCAGGGAGTTCGCATTGTGACTCAGTGGTTAATGAATCTGACTAGCATCCTTGAGGATGCAGGTTTGATTTCTGGCCTTGCTCAGTGGGTTAAGGATCCAGTGTTGCTGTGAGCTGCAGTGTAGGTCGCAGACACCGCTCAGATCCTGAGTTGCTGTGGCTGTGGCGTAGGAGCTCCGATTTGACCCCTGGCTTGGCAACCTCCATATGCCATGGGTTCGGCCCTAAAAAGCCAAAAAAAAAAAAACCCAAAAAACTAAAAGAACCAAAACCAGATACTTCAGAAGATACTTCAGTACGTATTTCAACATGAGTTACTAACACACCAAGCTTTCCCCCTCTTGATCATCATTTACCAGATGCCCGTGTTTACATGGGTCTGTGCCTGTCTGCTTTGTTATTTTCTAGTATTCGTTTGTTTATTCTTATACTAGTACCACTTTGTTTTATTTATCATGCCTTTTTTTTTTTTTTTTGCTTTTTAGGGCCGCACCCGCGGCACGTGGAGATTCCCAGGCTAGGGGTCCAATCAGAGCTGTAGCCACGGACCTATGCCACAGCCACAGCAACGCAGGATCCAAGCCACGCCTGCGACCCACACCACAGCTCACGGCAACGCCAGATCCCCAATCCACTGAGCAAGGCCAGGGATTGAACCCACAACCTCATGGTTCCTAGTCATATTCGTTAACCACTGTGCCACGATGGGAACTCCATTATCATGCCTTTTTAAAAAAAAGTCTTTTAGGGCTGCACCCATGGCATATGGAGTTTCCCAGGCTAGGGGTCTAATCAGAGCTGTAGCCGCTGGCCTACGCCACAGCCACAGCCACAGCCACAACAATACAGGATCCGAGCCGCATCTGCGACCTACACTACAGCCCACAGCAACGCTGGATCCTTAACTCACTGAGCAAGGCCAGGGATTGAACCAGTGTCCTCATGGATGCTAGTCAGATTCGTTAACCGCTGAGCCATGATAAGAACTACTATCATAACTTTATAATATGTTTTGCTACCTGGTAGGCATTAGCTGTTAGTAATAATATCATGAATTATAAAAATGATTTAATCCTTATACCTGCTCTGTGAAACAGGCATTTTTTATTCCATTTTACGGTGAGAAAAACTAAGAATTGGACCAGTTAAGTATTATGTTGAAATACATGACAAATAAGTAACGGAGCCAGAATTTGAGTCTGAGTTCTGATCTCAAAGTTCAGAACCTTGAGGCTTCTCTGAAAAGGGAAAGGTGCTATTTACAAAATTTGTCTCTGTTGTTTGAGATCATTTACATTATATTTTCTCCTATTTAATCTTCATTATAACCCCCAGGTATATTGAACTTTGGTCTGTGATTTTCTTTATAGAAGCACCTCAGTTTTTCACTTTTTTTGTGTGTGTGAGTCGCTAACTAAACACTATAAAAATATGCATATTTTATTTTAAAATGTATTTGAGTTTGTAAGTTGAATTTCAGTATTGACAGTACCATTGTTTTTGTGGAAAAAAACATGCCTTTTGGCTCCGCAGGTGAGTCTGTGTATGGGATAAAACCTCTGTGTTCGAAATTTAATATTTTTGGTACTATACCATTAGATGGCTTAGTAGACATTTATTATATTTGATTAGGCACTTTTTTTGTCATTGCTGTAATTTCTGAAAATCAGGTAATGTTAACGTGAAAGCAAGAAGTCATAAATTAGGAAGAGGGCTTCCTAATGTTAACTCACTGAGCAAGGCCAGGGATTGAACCCTCAATCTGATCAGCTTCTGATACTCTAAATTGTTCAGTGGAAAACAAAAATTATTCCTGTGAGGTAAAGAGACCTATGATAAGGATTTCTTTTCATTCAACAGACTGTATTAAGATTTAACAGTTTATTATCTATTATGTGCTTTATTTATTATGTAATAGGTTTACTGTGTGTTAGGTGCTTGGTAACCTTAATCCAGGCCTGAAATGCTTCCCGGTACAGGGTAGGTCCTCGGTTAAAGTTTAATGATAATGAATAATGAAATGACCTTTAAAAGCCTTGAAACTTTGGAGTAGATTTCCACTCTACTATATAAAGAATTATGCGATATTCTTGTATGCATATTGTTTGTGGTGTGTTTTTTTTGCTGTATTTTTTTTTTTTAAGGCCAGCACCCATGGCATATGGAGGTTCCCAAGCTAGGGGTCCAATCTGAGCTATAGCTCTGGCCTACACCACAGCTACAGCAATGCAGGATCCGAGCCACCTCTGTGACCTACACCACAGCCCACGGCAATGCCAGATCTTTAACCCACTGAGTGAGGCCAGGGATCGAACCCGCAACCTCATGGTTCCTAGTTGGATTGGTTTCCACTGCGCCACAGTGGGAACTCCTGTATGCATATTGTTGTATGCTTTACTTTATGGAGTTGTATCTTTTGCACAGTCTTAGATTATTCACCTTCAGCTTGTCAGTACAGTAGCACTTTATAAAAACCAGACATTAAATATGACTTTTCTTTTTCAGATCTTCCATGGTGGCTAATTTTAATTCGACAGAAAGCTTTGGTGGGCAAACTTCCAGGAGACCATGAGGTCTGTAAAGTTACCAAAGTTGCTGTGCTGTCACTTTCTGAAATGGAACCTCAGGATCTTGAGTTCGAGGTGAGGTGAAATCTTAGCAAATTTTATGGAAACATGATATAGATATAATAGCAACAATGAGGATTTGGTTTAATAGGCCAGAATCACACCATTTTAGAGTTGGATAATATCTTTAGAGTATTAGATTAAAATCGTGTGGTTTTCGGACTTCATCTTGGTAGTGGAACTGTTGTTTTAGAATCTGAAATCTAGTATATTATATACTAATATGCATAAAAGCGGAGCCGTTCTGGTTGAGGTGTGATGGGAGAAGGGTTCCTTGGGGACCTGCCTACTTAACCTCTGCTGGAACGTCACCTTCTGCTTCTAGGGATCCCTAGGACTCTTGAAAAATGATTTTGGGGAAAGCAGGGAGTCAAGCCAAGATTTAACTTTTACTATAGCTTTTTAATCTGTATTTCTTTTTTGGGGGGGGAATATTACCATGAAACTATTTCAAAGTGTACAACTCAGTGTTTTTAGTATCTTCACAAAGTCATGCACCCGTCACTACTGGTTTTTTTTTTTTTTTGT